>CM033326.1:56267194-57467194 GCA_019359835.1 Pharus latifolius | reverse complement strand
ATTAGAGGATCTGGTCAACACCAAAGTTGTAGAGGATTTTTTTATCTTTCCAAAAAGTATAAGAACGTCAAAAACGATCTTGGAAATCAAAAGATATGGCAATTTTACCGAAGCCGTCTCAAACTGTACGCCATCAACATTAACGGCCCAATATCTCATAGATAGATACCGAATATGACTTCGACCTCAACAGAAACGTTGTAGAGAACAATTTGATGTTTCCAGAAAGTATAAGAATGTGAAAATCCAAATTCGTATGAAGAAGATATGATGAAAACAATGAACTAGACAGCGATAGATTAACGCAATTATCACAGACGGTTCTGAGCTCAGAACCGTCTCTCATAATTATTAGCAATTTTGGGCCACAAGAACTCCGAATTAGAGGATCTAGTCAACACTAAAGTTGTAGAGGATTTTTTTTATCTCTCCAAAAAGTATAAGAATGTCAACAACGGTCTTAGAAATCAAAAGATATGACAATTTTACCGAAGCCGTCCCAAACTGTACACCATTGACATTAATGGCCCAATATCTCATAGATGGATACTGAATCTGACTTCGACCTCAACAAAAAAGTTGTAGAGAACGATCTGATGTTTCTAGAAAGTACAAGAATGTAAAAATCCGTGTTCGTATGAAAAAGATATGATGAAAACAATGAACTAGATAATAACAGATTAACGCAATTATCACAGACGGTTCTGAGCTCAGAACCGTCTGTGATAATCATTATCAGTGACGGTTCTGAGCTCAGAACCGTCTATGTTTATCACAGACGGTTCTAAGCTTAGTGTGATATCATTATCATAGACGGTTCTGATCTCAGAACCGTCTGTGATAATGATTATCAGTGACGGTTCTGAGGTCAGAACCGACTGTGATAGTCCAGCACTATCACAGACGGTTTTGAGCTCAGAACCGTCTGTGATAATTAGAATATCACAGACGGTTCCAAGGTCAAAACCGTCTGTCGAATTATCACAGTTAGTTCTGATCTCAAAATCGTCTGTGATAACTTAACATTTTCTCCCGACAGACCTTCATAGACGGTTTTCTATTGAAAAGTTCATAACCGTCTGTGATGTGCCCGTCCTGGATGTTTGTTTCTGTGGTACCCAGAATATCTATCCCCCAAATGGCGAATGGACATGTTAGCGGGATAGTTTGTAATGCGTATGCTGGCTGGTGATATTGCCGAGCATGGTAGTGACACTGTGGGTATGTCTTGACCAAGTGTTTGGCATCATTGAGTGCCATAGGCTAGTAGTACCCTTGGTGAAAGGCTTTTCCAACTAGTGTTCGAAAGGAGCCATGTGCACCGCAGATGCCTTCATGAATTTCTCTCAAAAGGGATTTGCCTTCTTCTTGAGGGATGTAACGCATGAGTATTGACGAGGATTGACACCCGAGTCAGTTCAAAATAAGTGCACGGATGGTTCAAGATAGATTCGAGCCAGACACGTGCCTGGCGGTGCGAACTCAAGACATTTCGAGAAGTACCAGCCCAAGGTCGCAGGCTGTGCGCGATCAGATCGCAATCTTTACGCGATCAGACCGTAGCTAGTGCGCGGTTAGAAGTTCGTGTGCTGTGCGCGGACAGAAGCTAAAGGTGTTGCGCGATCAGCCAACATCAAGCGGTCAGGATTCTTTCGACCAGGGAACATGGGAGTATTCTGTCCCTATAACAGGAATATCCCAAGTATCCCGAAGATCCTTCCACGTGGGGGATCAACCGTCAGGAGGTTAATACGTGCAGTTATCCACAAATAACACGTGTTAAACCTGCGTGGGAGTTAAGAGCGGTTCTCCAAACCGCATCTAAGCAACCGTTTGATGCAGTTGCAACTTGGCGCCCTTTTGACCAGTATAAAAGGGCGGCATGATATCAAACAGGGAGATCGATCAAGAGATCAAGACACAACATATATCACTTGAAGAATCAAACAGCCAAGGCTACGGCTTAGATTAGATAGCTTCCATAAATCCTTCTAGACTTCATTTTGTACACTCGTACAGGGAAAACCTTCGCCTGTGAAAGTCTTTTCCCGTCACTTTGTAACTCTTTACTACACATAGTGCAATCCCAACAGGACGTAGGGCTTTTACTCCCACCATCGAGGGCCCGAACCTGTATAAATTTCTCTGTGCTCCAGTTCTCCATAATTTTACATACCTTCCCGGAGGGTCACCCTGAAAGGTCTCACTATTTATAAATTCTGCATAAGTTCGGCTAAGGACCCTGAGTCCGAATCATCAACAGCTGGCGCCCACCATGGGGCCTTTCTCAAGGCGTCCTAATTTTCATCCGGAGGTTCGCTAAAATATGGCTGGAGTATATGATTCCGAGAACGATTTCGATCTCGAGGATTATGCTCACATTCTGATGCCTTCTCCAAGCGATCCTGTTCCGATGGAGGAGGTTGGAGGCGAAAACCTCCCAGAGGTTGAATCATCTCTCCAGGTCATGTCCATCGACCAGGGAACAACTAGCACAAGGTCAGAGCCCACCGAGGTTCTTAATGCGCTAGAGGGTGAGTCCGGTCCGTCATACTACCCCACTGAGGGGAAGAACGATATCGACCTGGAAATCAGCCCGGGGAGATTCGACCCTGATAACCTCCACCGTCTCTTTGATTTCGAGTTCGACTCGGAACAAACTGAGATGTTTTCCCCATCGGTGACCTCTCTCCCTAAACAGTTTGCTGCCTTATCGGAGGAAACTCCTGATCAACAGGCTGCTAGGGAATAACGGGAATGCAAACAGAAGGAGGATCAAGATCTCGAGCAACAAAACAACGAACTACGCAGAACGGCCCTAGAGGCTCTTCAAGATGCACAGGCTCGTTACGATGCTGCTCCGAGTTCTTCTCGACGATCACGTGATCGCAGATGCGACCATACCCCTTCTTTGCCTCCGGAGCGTTTCCCGGTGCACGAAGAAACGGTAACACCTGGTGCCCCTAGGAGAAGTACACATGGTCGACTGCGATCTATCACGGAAGTCATGTGTAATTTCCCTCCTATGGTCACGGATGCACAGAAACCGGCCTTCACCAGAACCCTAGCAGAAAGGTTGGACGAGGTCGCATCTGAGGCGACCCCAACGGCCTCTTCCCGGTCGATAACACGTTCCCGCGAATGAGAGTGTTCTCACTCTAGTTCTGGTCGACGAAGATACCCGCCGCCTGTACCATCCCACCAGGACAAGTACAGGCGGACGCAGGATTCTCGTGGTAAGGATCGAGTCCCTGTCCACTCTCGTTTGGGGCCGCGGATAACTTCACCGTTGGATGAAGTCGCTCGTGATCCGGTCAAGGGTTATAGGGCAGTTCACGGTCCCTACGTTGGTTCTAAAGCTTTCTCGCCCGGCCTTCGTGCGGTCGTTTGGCTTGATAAGTTTCGACCAGGAGCCATAGAAAGGTTCGACGGAACTCAGAATCCATCCGAGTTCCTTCAAATCTACATCACTGCCATCCAAGCGGGTCATGGCCAACTACCTGCCTACAGTCCTCGAAGGACCGGCTAGAACCTGGCTGTTTAACCAGCCTGAGGGTTCCATCTACAATTGGGAAATGCTGTGCGACGCTATCCTCAGCAATTTCCAAAATTGTTATCAAAAGCCGGGTAAAGAGGATGATCTTCATCGACTACGACAAACTTCAACCGAAACCCTTCGTCAGTTTGTCAAGAGATTTTTCGGGGTGAGGAATACCATCCTGAACATATCTGACGGCTCCGTTATCAGGGCATTCAAACATGCCGTTCGATACTGGAGATTCACCGAAGACTTGCTCATCTACCGTCCTCGATCAGTGGCCGATCTTTTTGATATGGCCGACCTATACTCCGATGCGGCCGAAGCGGTCGAGTGGAATCGGATGGTTGATAAGGGTGACCTACCACCTTAGCTAGGTTTCAAAGATGCTAGGAAAGAAGATTCGAGCAAGAAGCCAGAATCTTCGTCGGGTGGGAAGTCGAAAAAGTCGAAGAGGAACCGCTCTGGACAATACCGCAAGGTCGCAGTTGCAGAGAAGCCTCCTTCGACCAAAGGTAACAAGCCTTCATTTAAGAATAAAACTACTTCTGGTGGTCGTAGTGCCGACCAGCCAGAAAAGTCGACTAATCCACAGGAAGGCAAGAAGTGGTGTCCACTCCACAACTCCGCAGGCCACGACCTCAAGAACTGCAGGAGTTGGTTGAAGCAGTTGGATGACTTCTACCGGGGAGTTGGACCAATGCCGACCTTACCAGCTAAAGAACAAGCATGCGGACTTAGAGACGCCGATGGAGATGAAGAGATGTCCTACCAGGTACCTCATAATCATGTTAATGTTATTTTCGGAGGTTCCACCTCTTTTGTTTCCAAAAGGCAGTTTAAGGCCTTTTATCGAGAGGTTAACCAAACGGAGACATCCCTTGGCGAACCTCAATAACCCCGTTGGTCGGATTCACCTTTGACATTCGATCGCACTGATTGTCCTGCGGGGCTTACTCGACCATTGAGGCTCCCTCTGGTTATTACCCCGATCATCAGTAATACGAGAGTCGAAAGGGTCCTGATCGACGGAGGGAGCTCCCTTGACATTTTACTGGTCAAGGCACTCGACGAGATGCAAATTCCTCGTTCGAAGATCAAACCCATAATCCATCCATTTTATGGGATAATCCCAGGTCCCTTCATGATGCCGTTGGGACAAGTGGTCCTCCCGGTCACACTGGGAGAACCGGATAACTTCCGAAGAGAATTGGTTACTTTTGACGTAATTGATTGTGATTCGGCTTACAATGCAATCTTTGGCAGGCCAACTCTTGCTAAGTTCATGATGGCAACGCACTATGCTTATCAGTGCGGCAAATTGCCTGGCCCCAAAGGTGTCATCTCGGTCCGAGGCAGTCGCAACGTGGCACTCACGTGCAACCGGCTATCTCTGGAGATGGTCGACCAACTTCCCCTCCGGGACGCTCAGGTCGCCACTGTCGCCACCGATGCGATCAAGGCTGCTCCTCGACCAGATGAGAAACTCAAAATAGTTCCATTGTACCCAGATGATCCATCCAAGAAAATTCGGGTCAGATCAGGTCTGGATGACAAATAGGAACTCGAGCTCATTGCTTTCCTCCAGGCTAATGCAGATGTGTTTGTGTGGAAACCGTCCGACATGCCCGGTGTCCCAAGGGAAGTAATCGAGCACAGGTTAGCAATTCGGCCTAGACAACGACCAATAAAGCAAAAGCTCAGGCGTTTTGCTGTTGACCGACAGGAAGCCATCCGAGAGGAGTTGGACAAACTCCTAAAAGCCGGGTTCATTCGTGAGGTCGATCACCCGGAATGGCTCGCCAATCCGGCCATGGTCCGCAAGTCAAATGGCAAGTGGCGCATGTGCGTCGACTACTAGCCTTAACAGTGCCTGTCCGAAGGATGACTTTCCCCTTCCCCGCATCGACCAGCTGGTTGACTCAACCGCGGGTTGTGAACTGATGAGCTTCCTGGACGCTTACTCAGGATATCATCAAATTAGCATGGCAGAAGAAGATGAAGAGAAAACTGCCTTTATCACCCCGTTCGGCACTTACTGCAACGTCAGAATGCCGTTCGGTCTCAAGAACGCAGGTTCCACGTACCAGCGCTTGATGCAAAAGACTTTTCTTTCCCAGATAGGGCGTAATGTCGAAGCATATGTAGACAACATGGTTGTAAAAAGTACCAAGAGATTGTTTCATTTGGACGATCTCGCTGAAACCTTATGTAATTTGAATCGCTTTGGAATAAAATTAAACCCAGAGAAATGTTCTTTCGGGGTTTCTTTAGGAAAACTTCTTGGTTTCGTTGTTTGTTCCAGAGCAATTGAAGTTAATCCTGAGAAAATCAGGGCTATCGAACAAATGAGGTCACCCTCGACCATGAAAGATGTTCAACGCCTGGCTGGTCGCATGGCGGCCTTAAGTCATTTCATATCGCGACTAGGTGAAAGGGGATTACCTTTCTTCAAAGCCTTACGGAAGCATCACAATTTCACATGGTCCGATGAGGCCGAAAAAGCATTTCAGGAGGTAAAGACATATTTGTCCAGTCCGCCAGTGTTGGTGTCTCCCGACAAAGGAGAACCATTACTTCTTTATTTGGCGGCCACCCCACACGTGGTGAGCGCTGTTCTAGTCGCGGATAGGGAAGGAATACACAGACCAGTCTACTATGTGAGCGAGGTACTTCATGGTCCTAAGGAGCGTTACCCTGAGGTCCAGAAGATACTTTACGTGCTACTGATGGCTTCCCGTAAGCTACGACATTACTTCCAAGCTCACAAGATCACTATACCCTCCTCCTTTCCTCTGGGGGATATTGTCCGAAATCCAGAGAAATCTGGTCGAATCACCAAATGGGTGGTCGAACTTGGTGCTTTTGATGTCCATTTCACACCTCGCACGGCGGTTAAGTCTCAGGTCTTGGCCGACTTCGTTGTCGAATGGACCAACCCTGAGCCACCCGTGCAGGTGCCCGAGGAATTGGAATGCCCCGATCACTGGACAATGTACTTTGATGGCTCCCGTAGTTTTCAACACTCGGGGGCTGGAGTGGTCTTAGTTACGCCTCAGGGCGAACAGCTTAAGTATGTCATCAAATTACACTTTGTTGCGACCAACAACGCAGCGGAGTATGAAGGTCTTCTTGCAGGGCTCCGGGCAACAAAATTCCTCGGAGTCCATCGATTAGTGGTGAGGGGAGACTCACAGCTGGTCGTAAACCAGGTAAATAAGGAGTACAGCACCTCCGATGAGACAATGGCTCATTACCTAAGGGAAGTGAGGAGATTGGAAAAATACGTCAGTCATTTCGAAGTCCAATACATCCCGCGGAAGGAAAACATTCGTGCAGACCAATTATCCAAAATTGGGTCCTCAGCACATCCGCTCCGGCAGGAGTGTTCATTGAACACTTGGACCGTCCTTCGATCATGACTTCGGTCGAGGATGATCCGGTAACAGCCTGCGTTACCAACCTCCATCAGGAACATGATTGGACTCATCCATTGAGAGTCTATCTTGAACATGGGACCTTGCCCGAGGATGAAACCGAAAGTGATCGGTTGATTCGAAAAGCGCGTCTATACAAGCTCATAGAGGGGGTTTTGTATAGAAAGGGTACTCATGGAGTATTCATGCACTGCATATCTCAGGAGGAAGGTAAATCCCTCTTGAAAGAGATACATGACGGTGTATGCGGTGCGCATGCGTCATATCAGTCACTGGTCGAAAAAACTTTTCGACAAGGATTCTACTAGCCTTCGGCACTCGATGATGCCAAGTACATGGTCAAGATGTGTCCTCAGTGTCAATTCCACGCGAGATAGGTTCATCAACCTGCCTACGCGTTACAAACCATTCCCCTCGCATGGCCTTTTGCGGTTTGGGGGATGGATATTGTCAGTCCTATGCCATAGGCGGTCAATGGGTACAAGTTTCTATTCGTAGCCATTGACATGTTTACAAAGTGGATTGAGGCCGAACCGGTACAAAATATTACCGCATCAGCAACACAAAAGTTCTTCCATAAGAACATTGTTGCTCGATTTGGTGTTCCAAACCGTCTCATCACAGACAATGGTTCTCAGTTCGCCAGTGGTCTTTTCCTGGACTATTGCGATCAGATCGGGACCAAGGTGTGCTTTCGTTCTGTGGCACATCCATGGAGCAATGGTGCCGTGGAACGGGCCAACGGGCAGATACTGCAAGGCATCAAAAAACGTGTTTTTGATCGCCTTAAGACTCGCTCAGGGGCTTGGGTAGATGAGCTCTATACCGTTCTATGGGCACTACGAACTACCTCTAGTCGAGCCACCGGTGAGACGCCTTTCCATCTGGTCTATGGGGCCGAGGCTGTACTGCTTATGGAAGTTATTATTGGATCTGTTCGGACAGAACAATTCGATCGAATTGATTAGGCCGAACAGTCATCACAGGATCTCATCCTCTTAGAAGAAAGGCGTGATCGCGCTTTGATCAAGTCTGCGGCATACTTGCAGGCTTTGCGCAAGTACCATAACAAAAGGGTGCGACCACGTAGTCTTTACGTGGGCAACCTGGTTTTACGAAAAATTCAAGACTAGTTTAATCGCAACAAACTCTCCCCGAAGTGGGAAGGCCCTTACACTGTTGTCTCAGTGCCGCAACCAGTATCCGCGTGGTTAGCCATGGAGGATGGCCGAATCCTGTCCAATACATGGAACATCGATCAACTACGCAATTTCTACGTGTAAGTACTCAATCCCTTTTCCTGTTCAATTAGCATTTTTTCATAAAACAAAAAAGTGTTTTGGTTTCATACGATGAACATTTCCCTTTATGCCCATGTGTTGTGAATTTGACTCGGGGGCTGGTCGCCGGCGGATACGATGAACATTCTAGTCAGATTCGCGGGCCGATATCATGACCGCTTCCAGACAAGTCACTCCTAAATAAGCCGTTTCTCAACGCATACGGGGCTTTCTGGTAAGTCCTCGGTCACCTGAGTGGCTGCCGGTTTGCTACAAGGTTAGGCGTTACATTGATCATAATTGTTGGTCCGATCACACATCCCTAGTCATTATATTCATATTTCTCCTGTGTTTATAATACTGAGTCTTCAGTATCTATAATCACAGGCAGGGGCTAGGGGGATATGCTTATAACATGAAACAAAAAAAGCAAGAATATATTTACTTTCTTTCACAATCAATTTGTACATACATTTGCATTCTATATGTTATTTCTGTACAGATATAGGGATTACTCAATCCCGAGCTCCGTTAGGAGCTTATTTACAAGGGGGGTGACCTCCTCCATGATCGCGTCTAATTGGTCCTCACTCTCGATCTCAACTGGTCCCACCAGTGGATTCATATCCGCATCTGGGCCATGGTGGAGACGAAACCGGCAGAGAATGGCGGAAGTTGCTGATCGAACCCTAGTTCTGATCGCCTCTTCCCGTCACCGTGTATCTTCAGGAAGATACTCGAGAAGTGACTCCGCCTAGGCTATGACTAGTGTAGACCAGTCACTTGCACTGAGGTCATCCTTTGTAGTTTCGACCACATCAGCCCTCGGGAGACGAGCCACCATCTTTAGCTTTTCGAAGATAGACTGGCTCAGGTCTCTGTTCGCCTTTTGGGAGGAGTTAATGGAGCCCTGGAGGATCACCTTGTCCTAACTAAGTTGTTTTATTTGACCTGCTTGCGCTGCAGTAAGAGGAAGTGTTATTCACATATTAAGAACTTAAGTCTTCCTAATCGGGAATTGACTTACGAGAAAGTTCCGACCGCAGCCTGTTAAGCTCGATCTCTTGATTTGAAACCACGGAGATCGATTGGAGCTTGATCGCGGCCACTTCCTTCTTCAGAAACGCCACCTCTCTGTGACAAAACAAAAGAAGTGGTCATAACGAATTTGTATCTATGCAAGTCAGAGGGTATTGATCCTTACCTGCGCAAGCTGTCTCGTTCTTTTTGTATGGCCTCAACGCTCGCTACCATAGCGATCGACCTGGCCGTCATCCGGGATAATTCCTGCGATACAAAGAGAAATTAAGGGTATCCTATGCACAATTCAGGTACCAAAAGAGAAGTTCATCATACCTTTGTATACTCCCGGAACGAAACATCCTCCGGGATGGCCGGAGGTCTCGTCGAGGAACCCGTTGCGACCTCGACGGAAGCAGCAGGCGGATGTGCCTACTGGGCATCATCCCCAGTTGCTGTTGCCTATGACTGGGTCTCCGCGCCTGCTTCATCCCCCACGGTCCGAACTACTTCCTGGACCAAAGGAACAGAGCGCTCCTCACTGGAGGCTCCGGCATTTGTAGCGACTTCAACCCTCCCCGGAGCGGCTGATGGGTTTGGTGCTACCTCTTTTCGCCTGCCAAGAAAAAAAGGAACCGACGATCACGTTGGTAATCGTCACAGTTCAATTTAGGAAAGCCAGAATAGGGTTCTTACCTTATCTAAAATCCCATCAGCTTTTGGGATTTCAGGGAAGGCTCTCACCGAGAAAGGGGACAGTCGTTGTATGTCTTAGTCTTCCTCTTGGTGAACAAAGTTCTTTCCCCCTATGTGTGTTCTCTTGTAAGTACATTCATAAGGGAAGATAAAGACTTAAGTGGTAAGAATTCATATTTGAGCAACCTGTCCGGTTGGCAAGGTTGCGTCCGAAGGCCTGGGTGGCTCCTGGACTTCTGGAGCCAGCACTTCATCCGCAACTCCCACGGGGTTTTGTTCACACACCTCCTCTCCTGTCCGCAGGAGTGGAGGATTTTTGACCCTGGGACTCACAGGAGTTGCAGGGGGAAGCTCTTCTCCCTGAATAAGCGTTAATTCAATAAACGAGTATACAGAGGGAATTGAGAAAATAAGACCATGAAGGGATCTTACCGTGGTCACCAATTTGATCAGGGAAGCAGAAGCAACTGACCCGAAAGCCTCGAGGGCTTCAGGACCAGGGATTTCGCCCGCAACCACGGGACTCTCGGTGGCTGCGGGCTCTGCTGCAGTTTCTTCTATTTCTGTGGGACGAGCTGGAGTGTTGCCGGATGGAGAGCCCGCTATCTTCCTCCTCCGGCGGATTTGGGGGACATCATCTTCCTCCTCCTCCTCACTCCTCTCCCCCTGTACGACGAAAAAGTAATTCCAGTCTGCACCTGGAAAAACAGAAGGAACGTGATATCTTACCGCAGTCTTTCTTGCGGTAGGAGGGATGCTCGGTGAAGACCCCTCTCCAAGATTTTGCCTGGATTTCTTGGGGACAGGATTCCTCGTCCTGGGCTTCGAGGAGATCTTCTTCACGTACTTCATCGTCGGTTTTCCCAGGGAACCGACGTTCTCGCTCGGGAACGTCGCCTTGGCGAATCTCCCCAAGAGCTGTTTCGGTTCGACGAAATTGTTAGCGATGGGCATACATAAGACCTGCAAACAGAAGCTGAGTGATAGATGACATACCTTTTGGCGCTCCTGTTTGAGGTCGTCGCCGGCGTGAACCAAGCTCTGCGGCCGAGGTGATCCCTTGGGGCCCTCCACCTCGGCGTTGCAAGCCCTGAGAAGGTAGTTTGTCCGCCTCTCGATTTCGGACGAGGGCAGGACTGTTCCCAGAATGCAAGTTAGACAATGCATTGCAAAAGTAAGAGATTTCAGTGCCAAAAACAGATACCTTCGTTGTAGTCCAAGGTGTTTTCTGCCATGGACTTGATCTCCCAAGCCAGATGAGCCCTTTCACGCAGGGGGACTCACCCGGTTCTTCACAAAGTCGCGGATGACATTGCGAGCTGTTAGTCCCTGTTCGACTAGGTGAAGAATTACCTCGGTGTGTTTCATGAATTCAGCGTTCATCGCCAGGAGAGAGTCCAACTCGCTCAGTTTCTCTGGCCGTGAGTTCTCGAACCACAACCCGCTCTCAGACGGCGGGGTGCAGTAAAACCACTTCTGGTGCCACCCGTGCACCGAATCACGCAGAGTTGGGAAGGGATACTCCTTCTTCTCCCTTATCCGGAAGTAGATACAATCGGCGGCGTTGGCGCTCTTCGACCACGCCGAGTAGTAGAAGCATCGGAAGAGATCCACGCTAGGATACACTCCGACGTATGCTTCACACAGATGCTTGAACACCGCCAGGATTAGGACTGCATTTGGGTGGAGGTTGATCAACTCCAACCCATAATGCTCAAGGATGTCCTTCAAGAACTGACTCTCAGGGAATCGGAACCCGCAGCGCATGTATTCCTCAAAAACCACCAGTTCGCCTTCTCCGACGACAGGGGTTTCTTGGTCCTTCTCCGCTGGCCACCAGTTGACTAGCAGCCGCGGAGGAAGGATCTCCTCCTTCTCCAGCGCCAGCAGGCTCTCCTCAGAATGGTGGATCGATCTGCTCCAAGACGCCATTTCTTGTGAGAAATCGGGAGAAAAGTTGGCGACTTTGGGGAAGATGGAGGCTGAGGGAAATGAGGGTTTTGTGCGGCGGAAGTATTGAGGAAGGGTTTTTGGCTGTGTGGCTTCCTCAAAAAGCTAACTGTTCCTTTTATAGACTCGAGGAAGCGCACTAATGTGAGTAATGTTCCACTCAAACGTTCCACTGAATATTTTATTCATTTCCCATAATGGATACTATCTCTGGCGGACCCGTTAAAGTGTTCCTGGTATCGGATCTGAAACAAAAGGACTTCTTTGTTTCAAAGTTTGAAGGTACAAAAACATGAAAAGTTTTTCAGGGGTTTTCGGAGGACGTTTCCCTTCATGTGCCTTGTAAATTTTCATGAAAAAACCCTATGGCCCAATTTTTGGACGTACGGATATATTTTGATCGGATTGTGGTATGATCGGAACCATGTTTTCGACTAAGCTCCGATTCTAATCGAAGTGGCGGTCTGATCGAGTTTCGGTTCTGATCGCAGTAATCTTTCAAAGTGAACTTCGATTCTAACCACGGTTTTAAGTCTGATCGCAGTATCAGTGTTGGTCGCAGTACTACTATAAAAACGCGGTTCTGGGCGTAGAACTGAAGTTTCCCTGTGTATGAGTGGTTGCAAAGACATTACTTGTGGCCATGTTTTTGCACAGAAAAGGTAAAGAATATTCATGTGAAGAAAAAGAAAATTTTTATTTCTTACATTCTTTACATACAAAAGGGATACCGGCGACCAGAGCGTCGACCTGATCCGAAAGAAGTTTGCAGAGTTCTCCTAGGGACATGTTGTTGTCAGTAGGATCTACACTGACAACCCCCAGAGAACTAGCAACTAATCTAAGCCTATCTACATCGTCCCTAACAAGAGACGCACTACTATCCCTAATCAAGTCGGAGAGTTCTCGCTGTTGCTGAGCGTGGTCCCTCTTTCGATGGAACTGGTGCGCCTCTTCACGGGATTTTTCAAAACATTCTGCCAGATGCAGAATCGCCGAAGACATCTCTTCGGTCTTTTTTTCCTGGGCCTCTTTCTCTTCTTGAAGAGTTTGCCCGAGGGGAAGAGGCGGGATCACAGCAGGTTGATCACTGGGGCCTCCAATCTCCTACATTTGCAAAAGTTAGTCCCACTAACTATAATTATCAGCAAAAGGAGATGAGGATTATTACCTGTCCCTGCACGTAACAGGTTAATATATGCATCCTGGAAAGTCGATCATCCGACAAAAGCGGATGATCACCGAATGGTGGAAGTGCAACCTTCCCACCATATGATTGCTTCCCCAACACAAGTTGAGGGTCTTCTGGTCGGGTAGTCACCGCTTGCCGACCAGAAAATTGATCACCCAAACAAAAGCAGGGAGTGTTGGAGTGAAGAACAAAAGGAAGAAAGAACGATGATACGTCTTCTACCTTTGCTCTGCTGGAGGATCCTTCGTCAACCTAGGGTTTCTTCCTTGAAGGAGATGGATCTTCAGGCATCTGAGGCCCTTGTTCGAAAACTTCCTCTTCATCGCTCTCAATCTCGATGATGTTGTGATCTGCCATCGAGAAGTGAATGAAGAGAAGGATGAAGGTAGCTTTGGAAGAAACTTAGCCGAAGTTGAGGAGCTTTGTAATTCAAAGGCTTCGGTATTTATAGCCGCCGAGGTGACGGTTCGCCATCCGAACGCCTCGGGTTTTTAAAAGCATTTACAAATTCACCTCGGGTTAAAAAATATTTCAACAGCGCCATCATTACCTGTCACGTAATACCCAGAGCCCGTCTCGGGGAACCAACCATCACACTTAGTGCGCCACTAAGTGGGGGATTTGAAGCGTCGGGTTAAAAATCCGATGCATGTCTTAAAATTCGAAATAAACACGTCCCTTCGTTTTCTTCGAATTTGGGGGCTAGCTGACGAGGATTGACACCCGAGTCAGTTCAAAATAAGTGCACGGATGGTTCAAGATAGATTCGAGCCAGACACGTGCCTGGCGGTGCGAACTCAAGACATTTCGAGAAGTACCAGCCCAAGGTCGCAGGCTGTGCGCGATCAGATCGCAGTCTTTACGCGATCAGACCGTAGCTAGTGCGCAGTCAGAAGTTCGTGTGCTGTGCGCGGACAGAAGGCTGAAGGTGTTGCGCGGTCAGCCAACATCGTGCGGTCAGGATTCTTTCGACCAGGGAACATGGGAGTATTCTGTCCCTATAACAGGAATATCCCAAGTATCCCGAAGATCCTTCCACGTGGGGGATCACCCGTCAGGAGGTTAATATGTGCAGTTATCCACAAATAACACGTGTTAAAGCTGCGTGGGAGTTAAGAGCAGTTCCCCAAACCGCATCCAAGCAACCGTTTGATGCAGTTACGACTCGGTGCCCTTTTGACCAGTATAAATGGGCGGCATGATATCAAACAGGGAGATTGATCAAGAGATCAAGACACAACATATATCACTTGAATAATCAAACAGCCAAGGCTATGGCTTAGATTAGATAGCTTCCATAAAGCCTTCTAGACTTCATTTTGTACACTCGTACAGGGAAAACCTTCACCTGTGAATGTCTTTTCCCGTTACTTTGTAACTCTTTACTACACATTGTGCAATGCCAACAGAACATAGGGCTTTTACTCCCACCATCGAGGGCCCGAACCTATATAAATTTCTCTGTGCTCCAGTTCTCCATAATTCTACATACCTTCCCGGAGGGTCACCCTGAAAGGTCTCACTATTTATAAATTTTGCATAAGTTCGGCTAAGGACCCCGAGTCCGAATCGTCGACAAGTATGCCTTGTGTACATTTCACGTATAGAGTGTCGTCGACCAGTCTATACATGTGTGCTTTTCTAACTAACCGATCAGCTTCGGTTTCGTCCATGGGCAAGGTCCCATGCGCAAGATAGATTCTCAATGGTGTGATTCAATCTGCTTCTTGCTCGAGGATAGCGACGTTAGGGATCGCTTCATTCGTCTCAGTGATTAAGGGATGTGTTAAGTGCTCGACGAACACTCCTGTTAGAGCGGATGCACCTGAGGACCCAAGTTTCGATAACTGGTCGTCGAGAGTATTGTCTCTTCTCAACACGAACAGGACTTCGAAATTCATGAAGTATTTTTCCAGTTTCCTCACCTCACCCAAGTAACAAGCCATTGTCTCGTTAGAGGTGCTATACTCCTTGTTTACCAGGTTGATGACTAGCTATGAGTCTCCCCTCACCACTAGTCGATGGACTCCAAGGGATTTGGCTCCTCAGAGACCAGCTAAAAGACCTTCATACTCTACTGTATTGTTGGTTGCAACAAAGTGGAGTTGTATGACGTACTGGAGGTGGTCACCCTGAGGCGTAATTAAGACCACTCCAAAGCCCAGAGGTCAGAACCATCGAAGTACATCGTCCAGAGGTCAGTGGTCATTAAATCTGGTGACTCTTGGGGTAGTGGTCAGGATTAGTCCACTCAATTATGAAGTCAGCAAGAATTTGAGACTTAATTGCAATTTGGGCAGTGAATTAGAGGTCGAAAGCCCCCAGTTCTACTACCCATTTTGCGATTCGACCTGTTGCCTCTAGGTTACAGAGGATGTCTCCTAGAGGGAAGGACGATGGCACGGAAAATTTGTGGCTTGAAAGTAATGTCGCAGCTTTTGGGAAGCCATTAGGAGGGCATAAAGTAGTTTTTGGACTTCAGGGTAACGCTCCTTTGGTCCATTGAGTACTTCACTGACGTAATAGACTGGTCAGTGCACGCCATCCCTTTTTGCGACCAGTACCGCACTGACCGCACATGGGGTTGCAGCCAAGTAAATGAGCAATGGTTCTACTGCATTCGTGGAGACCAGCACTAGGGCACTTCATAATTACTTTTTGACTTCCTGGAAGGTTGTTTCGGCTTCCTCCGACCACTGGAACCATTGTGCTTATAAAGTACCTTGAAGAAAGGTAACCCATGTTCGCCTAACCGTGATATGAAATGACTTAGGGCCAACATTTGACCAGTTAGGCTTCGGACGTCCTTCGTTGAGGAGGGAGATCACATTTGCTCAATGGCCCGTATTTTGTCGGGATTAACCTCAATGCATCTAGAACAAACTAGAAAACCCAAGAGTTTACCAGAAGAAACTCCAAAAGAACACTTTTCGGGATTTGATTTGATTCCATATTTATTCAAATTGGAGAAAGTCTTAGTGAGATCATTTACATGATGAGAGCCTTGTAACCTCTTTACAACCAGGTCATCTACATAAGCTTCTAAATTACGCCCTAATTGTGAACGAAAGGTCTTCTAGATCAAGTGCTGGTACATGGAACCAGCATTCTTAAGCCCAAATGGCATTCTGACGTAGCAATAGGTGCCAAAGGGTGTGATGAAGGCAGTCTTCTCTTCATCTACTTCTGCCATGCTAATTTGATGGTAGCCTGAGTACGCATCCTAGAAGCTCATCAATTCACAACCCACTGTGGAATCGACCAACTGATCAATGTGGGGAAGGGGAAAGTCGTCCTTCGGGCAGGCATTGTTGAGGCTGGTGTAGTCGATGCACATGCGCCACTTACCATTGGACTTGAGGACCATAACCGGGTTTATGAGCCATTCAGGATGGTGAACCTCTTGGATGAAACCAGCGCCTTGGAGTTTTGATAACTCCGCATGGATGGCTTCTTGTCGATCAGGAGCAAAGCATCGAAGTTTTTGCTTTATTGGTCGCTGTCCAGGCTGAATCGCTATCCTGTGCTCGATAACTTCCCTTGGGACTCCGGGCATGTCGGATGGTTTCCACGCAAGCACATCTGCGTTGGCCCGGAGGAAAGTAACAAGTTCAAGTTCCTATTTGGCATCTAGTGATGACCCAATCCAAACAGTCTTAGATTAGTCGTCTGGGAAGAGAAGAACTTGCTTTAGCTTTTCATCAAGTCAGGGAGTCATCTTGACCGCATGCAGTCAGGGAGTCGTCTGGGAAGAGAAGAACTCCTTTGTCACCAGCTTGACATCCCGTAGGGGTAACTGATCGACCAATTCCAAAGAGATGCGATCACAGGTTAAGGTTGTATGCTGACTGCCTCTAATTGTGATGACGCCTTTTGGACCTGGCAATTTGACGCACTGGTAGGTGTAGTGTGTTGCCGCCATGAACTTGGCGAGTGATGGCCTACCAAAAATAGCATTGTAAGCTGAATCAAAATTAATCACATCGAAAGTAATTAATTATGTTTGGAAGTTTTCTGGCTCTCCAAGTGTTACAGGTAACACTATTTGCCCTATGGGCATCATTGTGGAGCCAGGTTTGATCCCAAAAAATGGGTGGGCCACCGGTTTGATCTTAGAATGAGGTATTTGCATCTCGTCAAGAGCCTTGGCGAATAGCAAGTCGAGAGAGCTGCCGCCATCAACCAGTACGCACCCCACTTTAGCATTGCTAATAATGGGGGTGATCACCAAAGGGAGTCGTCTCAGGTTGGACATTCCTTTGGGACAATCTTCCCTATGTAACGTCAGAGCAGTCTCCGACCAACAGGGGAACCAAGGTTCTCCTAACGGAGTTTCCATGCTGTTTATCTCGCGGTAAACAGCTTTGTATTGACGCTTGGAGTAATAAGAGGAAGAACCACCAAAAATGGCATTAACATGATTGCTAGGTAACTGGTATGGTATTACGTCATCTCCGTCAGTGTCCTTTGTGTCTAGAGATTGTCTGTTTTCTGGTATAGTTGGCATGGGGCCGGTTCCTTGATAGAAATCGTCCAGGCTCTTTCACTAGGTGTGGCAATTCTTGAGATCGTGTCCAGAGGCGTTATGCAATGGACACCATTTTTTTGTTTCCCTGCATGTTAGTTTGTTTTTCTAGGCGGTCGCGAGTACAACCTCCAGAAGGAAGCTTATTGGATTTGAATGGAACTTTTTTACCTTCTCTTGCGGTTGCTTGTCCAGAACTACGACCTCGTAGAATCGGCTTGCTCCACTCCTGTTTGGCTTTTTAGCTCGTCCACCTGCATAAAGTTTGGGTTTCTTCATGGAATCTTCTTTCTTTTCATATTTCAGGCCCGGTTGAGGGGGTAAGTTACCCTTATCCACCATTCTATTCCATTCCACAGCTTCCACTGCATCAGAATATTGGTCTGCCATGTCGAATAGATCTCACACAGATTGTGGAGGATGGATACTAAGGTCCTCTGTGAACCGTTGGTGTCGAACACCATGTTTGAAAGCCTTGATGACTGAAGAATCAGAGATGTTAGGAACAATATTCCTTACTCCCACAAATCTCTTAACAAATTGCCGAAGGGTCTCTGTAGAAGTCTTGTGTAAGCAATGAAGATCGTCCTCCTTGCCAGGTTTCTCATAGCAGTTCTGGAAATTGTTGAGGATGGCGTCGCACAACATTTCCCAGTTGTAGATCAATCCTTCCGGTTGGTTAAACAACCAGGTCCGTGCCGGACCTTCTAGGACCGTTGCCAAATAATTTGCCATGACCCGTTCATCTACCCCGGCCGCTTGGATGGCCGTGACGTAGATCTGGAGAAACTCAGTTGGGTTTTGAGTCCCATCGAATCTCTCGATCGTACCGGCTTTAAACTTATTAGGCCAGACTACATTCTGCAGTCCAAGTGAAAAAGCTTTGCAGCCCACATACCATACTTGCGGAATTGTTCCTTGAATTCATCCCACGTGATCGTGTCTCTGTTGGGGTGTACGGTCTGATAGTTTTCCCACCAATCTGCGGCAGGTCCAGATAGTTGATGCGGTCCATACAAGAGTTTTTCTTTGTCACTGCATCTAACTGTATTCAGTTTCCTCTCCACGTCTCTCAACCAATCGTCGGCTACAATAGGGTCTTCGATACTTGAGAATGTCGGAGGGCGTGTTTTCTGAAAATCTGTCAGTCTTGCTCCGATTACTTATCCTTCATTCTGTCCGAATGGCAATTGTTGCATGAACTGCCCTAAAATCTGGTTTTGCACAGCCATTACTTGCTGTCTGTTTTGTTCCTTCCACATCAGTACTTCACTGATGTTGCCCCCTTGTGGCATGGAAGACGATACTGGCTGATCTTGATTGGTACGGACTCTACTTCCAGATGTGGCTCTCACATCATCAATGTTCTCTTCGGGCACTCTTCCCTGAGATCTTCTGTGCGTGTTAACGATTCTGTTCTGATAGGAGGTCAAAGAAATGATTGACGATGTAGAGGGAAAACACAGATAGGGTACAAGCAAGATACTGACATCAATCCATGAGACAAGGTGTAACATCCCAGTTTTTTGCTATCTTTTCTGCTTGCGAGTCAGCATATCTTCTTTGAAATTCCAGATGTCTCAACCCTATTTTGATCCTAGGTGTGCCACTACCTTAACTTAAAAAGTTGGTAGCTAAACTTCATCCCCCAGATCATTTGCACATTTCAGTCCAAAAGTATTTCAGTTTAGTCCTTTTCAGAATTTTCAGAAAGCCCAAAAAGGCTAAAAGTCCCAGATCATCTCCAAATTCAAATCTGATCAAGTGATTATCTTTCTTTCATTTTTCTGAACGTTTTTCCCTCCTGGAAGAACACAAGAATCCCAACCGAAACCCAAGTTTCAGCCCCGGCAAAAATGTCAAATCCTAATTACCCTATTTTACCCTGTTTTCGATTTTTGTCGAAACCCTCAGATCTTATCAGATTTTGCCACTTTCCCTGCTGGATGAGTCCAAGTGTTTTGGTAATACTCACCTGCAAAATCCGATTACAAATCAGCACTTCAGAATCTCAAATTTGCAATCAGGTCCTGAATTCCGAGAAGAACCTTCGCAATTCAGTCCAAACCCTCACAAATGATCCGGGAGGATCTCCAAGTCCTGATCGCATACGGATTCGCGACCAAGTCCTGATCGCATACGGCTTCGCGACCAAGTCCTGATCGCATACGGCTTCGCGACCTTAACCGTGTTCGGAAAGGTTTCGCGACCATGGATTGGTTCGCGACCAGGAAAAGGAATTCGTTCCCTGTTCGGAATTGTAATCCTATATATATAACTAAACTTATCTGTTTAGGATTAGTTAAGTTAGTTATATGAGTCTAATACGTTTAGGATTACTAAGTCTGATACGTACTCATACGATTGGACTATAAATACCTTGTAATAGGTCTAGTTTAGATGATCGAAGAGTCATAGAACTTATTTGAGTTTTAGACACTTATAGTTCCTTCGACGTAGGCAAGTGTGCCTAACGTTCAACGTGTAAAGCCCTTTTTGAAATAAAGAGTTGTGCAATTACTTTGGGTTTCGGTATTTCCGAGTAAGATCCCGTTATTCCGCATATTAGAATCTGGGCGAGCCTAGTGCGAAAACCAAGGCTAGGTCTCAAACGGATCAACAAATCAGCCCTTTGCCTCGCAAACAAGTCCCTGGGTTCTTTTCTTCGACCACGACCAGAGCCCGCGTGCACGACCATGTCGCGCCCCGAGACTGGGACTACGACTACTCCTGTAGAGACCTAGCTCGCTGCAGCTAGTCCCATATATGCATAGCATACTCATACCCTTGACGTCCCAGGATAAGTCAAGCACAGGAGTATATCACATTGCAACAGAGTAACTTACAAAATAGTTAAGCAGTGTGGCCTGCTGGCCTTGATATTACATAAGGAGATTACAATGCCTTCACGGCATACATGGTTTAGCAAAATAACATCTACACAGCAGAAGATAGGTGACCCACCCACAAAAGAGAAGTGGACGGCAGAACAACACACATCAGGGAAATGACGGGACTGACGCTCCTCCTTCTGGATCCAATAAGTTCTCCACGCCTTCATCTTGATTGTTGATCGCTCCGTCTATTGATTTGTAGGTTGCAAGAGTGAGCACTTACGTACTCAGCAAGTCATAGGTAAGAGTAGATACATATAGTAGTGATGACATGAACCTAGACTAGTCAAGAATTATGGATGTTTATAAAATAATCTTTTTCTTTCACACCTCATCTCATGGCAGCACCTTTCATAATATAACATCATCATTCATGTTCACTAGATTATAGCACTACCGCGACACGTCGACACACGACAGCCCACGGCAGCGCTCCTTATCATGAAAACACATGTCATTTGGGTAATCTTGATTAAAACATATTTTATTTAGAAAATAATACTTGTGTCACACCCCGTGGATTTAATCCACCGCAGCAGACTCCTATAAAACCCGGGAGCTCGGAGTATTCGAATACGTTTTTAACTCTGCAGAGAGGTACCAATTTACCCGCAAGGTATTCCACTTTCAAGCCCATCCTATCATAACAAAATGATTAGACCCCTCCTCACAACCATGTGTGAGTGGCAAGGTGGAGATAACAAGAACTTTTGTTATGCATCACTTACAATTCACCCCCGACCCTGTGGCTCTCAGCGAAACACAGTTGTGGTAGGCTGTATCATAACCTCCACCCCACCTCATTTTCCCATTACTGGGTCAAATATCAGATCACCTTCAGTGATAGTAGGAGTCAGCCTCCAAGTCAATCATCACAACACAACTCATGCAGGGGTTTCATGTACGATCCACATAAGTACTTGTTCAGGCCTGTCCCATACCAGGCTTGCGGTTAGCACGTTGTTCATGCCACTAGACGCACAACACAAGGTTCTAGTCCTTATATGCCAATGACCAGACCATCCACAACCCTGCACCTTCAGTGCCTGCATTCCTTTGCAGTCTAGCACCTCCAGTGCTACAGCCATCCATACCATTTTCTGGTCACGGCTAGGGGTTTTATTTCATGAATATAAGTATATAAATACATATAATAGTTCATGGCTCAAAACTTGTTTATTTCACATTTCACAGATAACCAGTCTAGTACTGCCAATTCATAAATCAACCATTCTCAATCTTTCACATGCAATATTGCCTATATTCAAGGTTATATTATAGCAACATTTAAAATATAGGTTCAAAATGACCAAGGATATGACTTGCCTTCCGCGTCGTAAGAAACAGCAGTTGATGACGGGTCAACAGCGAAGTCCTCGAACTTGATTTCTGGATCTGCTCGGCAACAAACAAACAATACACACAAATATTACTTATATATTAAAATGATTTAGGATCTATATGCAGATATGCTTAACAAGGATAACTGAACGATACTGGAGATAATTGAGATTGTAAGCTGAACTGAGTTGAGATCTAGGGTTTCAAGGAATTGGCTAAGGATGGGTGTTAGATGCTCTTAGGATCTCAAGGTTACAATAAGAACATCAGTTTTGTGGCTGGTTTGATCAAAACAGCGAATGTCAACAGATTGACATTCGGATCAAGAATCTGACATAACTTCAAGGAAAACTAGAGAGCTTATCTCAAGTTATGATAGTAGAAGAAAGTGTAGGTCATAACTCTACAAATTCAGTGGACAAAGTGGCTTTCAAAATGCACAATCAGAAATGAGTAAACAAGGCAATGCCATTGGCTGGCATGCACCAGAATAGTGTCAAAAATTAGGGTTTAGCGGCAAATATAATTCAAGGGCTCAAATCAAGTTGTGATAGAAGAAGAAAATGTTGATCACAACCTCAGGAGTCTAAGGGACAAAGTTATGCCCAAAATGCACATCTGGAAGGAAGTGAAAAGGGCTAATGCCACTGACTGACATAGTCTAGCATTGATCTTGACATGGCCAGAAACTAGGGCTTGGCATAACTTTTGATCTAGAGCTCCAAATGATGCACCACTTTTTCTGGGAGGTAGGCAATGATAACAGGAACAAATCATTCAACAGGATCTAGGGCAGAAGATGGCTAGAAAGTGATGAAATTCAGTGATGAACTGAGGTGAACTAGTTGCACTGGAGCAGTTCTGGACAAGATTTTGGCATGGCTATAACTTGGATTCTGGGCAGTTTCAGAGATCGAGCTAGAAGACAAATATGTTCAGGAGGTTGAAGCACACCTGAATGACAAAGTGGATGAAACTGAAACGGCCAGGAATAGGTTTTCCGGTGATCGACGCCGGAGAAGAAACACTGCCATTTGGGGCTTTTTGATACAGGTCGAATGAACTCGATTCCAAGCTTGGAGAGTGAAAGAGAGATAAGAGGAAGCTACCTGCACGATCAATTTGGCCGGAGGATGGCCGGAGAAACCTGGCGACGATCGCCGGTTTCTGGAGAAGCTCAAAATTGGGGAAAGCTTCGATTGAAGCTCAATCGGGAGATCTTGATGCATAGGCTTGCTGGAAATGGTGCACTGATCAACTTCTTCCACAAGATCGAAAGCTAATTCGGGCTGAATTAAGCTACATTGCAGGAACAGGGTAATCGGCAATTCCGGTGATCGCCGGCGTTAGAGGTCACCGGTGAGCAATTAAATGGTACAGCATGATGAGTGAGATGAGAGGAACTCACTGGTGCTGTTAATTTGGCAGGAGATGCTGTGGTTGAGGCTGTCACCGTGAAGCCTCGAGCTGGTCTCGCCGGAGAAGAAGACGACAGCGAGAGAATTTGCAAAATTGGCTAAGTCCTGATGAAGAGAAGATGATACAAGGCACTGGTAGTTTACATAGAGCAGTGGGCGTAGCTTGCAAGGATTTACAGCATTGAATTTGTGCCAGATGACAAGATTTGCCAGGCGCAGCTGCAACAACGGCGAGCGGTGAAGCGACGGTGCACTGGCAAGGCGAAGCTGTGCTACATTGGGACTCAACCATGTCGGGCGGTGCAAGGTGGTGGCGACAACGGCTGGCAAGGCAAGCTACGTGGCAAGAAGATGCTGACAACAGTCACTGCTGGTCGCGCACAGGGCAAGCTTTAGTCGTCGACGCCGCCACGGTGTTGCCACGGCGATGGCTGAGACACTGACGCGTGCGCAACAGGAAGAGCAAGCATGCACGAGCACAAATGCAAGCGGAACTTGGCCGGCGGCGAGCGTGCACGGCGCATGGCAACCACGGCAATCTCTGGTCGTGCGCACAGTAGCTAGCCTGGTCGAAAATGGACTGAACTGCAGTTTCAATTCTTTGAGTTTTGGACTGAAATGTAAATCTGGAATTTTGGGAGGTTTAAACTGAAATTGATTCTGCTGTTTTGGTATACTTAATTCCATAGATGATTTGGCACAGCTAGAAGATAAAGTTTGAGACATTTGGATGACTTTTGATATGAACTGAAAACAGAGTAGATTAGGGTAAAATAAGTCTGAATCTTATTGATCTCGAATTTTGGGATTTAGGTTTGATTTTGAGATACTCATAAAAGAAGAATTTGTATTGAAAAGCATTTGGGAGGTGTTCCCTGAATCAGATTTGAATTTGGAGATGATTTACAACATTTTGCCTTTCTGGCTTTTAGAAAAATCTGGAAAAAGGACTGATCTGCGATACTCTTGGACTGATTTGTGAAAAAGGTTCAGATGGTGAAATCTGGCTGCCAACTTTTTGGATTAAGGTATTGGCATACCCTTGATCATAATCCAGGAATAATCTGGTCTGAACTTGGCTAAGATTTTGATTAAATCTGAATTTCTGAAACTTAAGGTAAAAGGTAATAACAGATATTCTGTTTTCGAAACAGAAAAGAGTTGATAATTCTGGAAGTTAGAGATAGAATTGAATCTGGGTTCTGAAGGCTTTTAGATTTAGGATAACTGATAGATCAAATCTGGCAAGTCAGATCTTGACTTGGGGTCACAGGATAGATTTGGAGATTTTAGGGCTAGAACAGAATAAAGCTGAGGCTGATTTGGTTGATCTAGAAGAGACATATGCATGCATGATTTTTAAGAAAGAAACTTTTCACCCCAAAACTCAGGATGTTACAGAAAGCTGACGGGATCATTCAAAAAAGGAGGATACTCAGGCAAAAACATAACTTACAATGTTGTATATCCAAGTCTCCAAACCATGTTTAAGACCTTTGAAATTCAAAATTCCATGGATTCGAAAATTATTTGTTTGCTTGATGTATGCTTTTAGAAAGTTATAGATTTGGAGATTTTAGGGCTAGAACAGAATAAAGCTGAGGCTGATTTGGTTGATCTAGAAGAGACATATGCATGCATGATTTTTAAGAAAGAAACTTTTCACCCCAAAACTCAGGATGTTACAGAAAGCTGACGGGATCATTCAAAAAAGGAGGATACTCAGGCAAAAACATAACTTACAATGTTGTATATCCAAGTCTCCAAACCATGTTTAAGACCTTTGAAATTCAAAATTCCATGGATTCGAAAATTATTTGTTTGCTTGATGTATGCTTTTAGAAAATTATTTATTATAATTGTTATATGTTCTAAAAGTTACTTAAAGAAAAAGTTATTGATTTGTATTCATCTCAAGATTATTGTAATTGATATTTTTTCTTATGCAGGTGTTAACAATAAGGTGCTAAAAGCATATGAAGTGATGAAGATATTTTACGTCGTAGGAGGAGTTTCAAAGTGGAATAATTTATTTTTGATAGTTATAGTTAGAATAAAATATATAGAGTTAGGAATATTATATATGGGCATACATTTGATGTAAAGAATTCTTCAGTGATATTTTTCTCAAAATTGTTTCAGAGATACTATATTTATTTTGGTTTGTTTTGTCAATTATGTAATTTGTGACCACTACAAATCTTGTCAATGGCTATATAAAGCAAAAAACTCAATATAATATATAATTGTGTCATTTATCCTTTGTTTGATAACTTTGTTGCAAAATGTGGTGTGATTTGTGTTAGGATAGTGTTCATATCATAGTTTTATTTGTTATATTGTTGCTTAATTAATGAAAAAATATATATTTAAAATTAATTATTGACACAATTCCCAGTGGTACATCTACTACAAATAATTCACATATTCAAATTTGAATGTCTAAATTCTCAATGATAGATCAGGTTTTGGCCGACTTTGTGGTCGAATGGACCAACCCTGAGCCACCCTTGCAGTTGGCGGAGGAACTGGAGTGCCCCGATTATTGGACAATGTACTTTGACGGCTCCCGTAGTTTTCAACACTCGGGGGCTGGAGTGGTCTTAGTTACGCCTCAGGGCGAACAGCTTAAGTATGTTATTCAACTACACTTTGTTGCCACCAACAATGCAGCAGAGTATGAAGGTCTTCTTGCAGGGCTCCGGGCAGCAAGATTCCTCGGAGTCCGTCGATTAGTGGTGAGGGGGGACTCACAGCTGGTCGTAAACCAGGTAAACAAGGAGTACAGCACCTCCGATGAGACAATGGCTCATTACCTGGGGGAAGTGAGGAGATTGGAAAAACACTTCAGTCACTTCGAAGTCCAATACATCCAGCGAAAGGACAACATTCTCGCAGACCAATTATCCAAAATTGGATCCTCACGCTCATCCGCTCCGGCAGGAGTGTTCATTGAACACTTGGACCATCCTTCGATCATGACTTCGGTCGAGGATGATCCGGCAATAGCCTTCGTTGCCAACCTCGGTCAGGAACAAGATTGGACTCATCCATTGAGGGTCTATCTTGAACATGGGACCCTACCCGAGGACGAAACCAAAAGCGATCGATTAATTCGAAAGGCGCGTCTGTACAAACTCATAGATGGGGTTATGTACAGAAAGGGTACTCAAGGAGTATTCATGCGCTGCATATCTCAGGAGGAAGGAAAATCCCTCCTGAAAGAAATACATGACGGTGTATGCGGTGCACACGCGTCATACCGAACACTGGTCGGAAAAGTTTTTCGACAGGGATTCTACTGGCCTTCGGCACTCGATGATGCCAAGTCTATGGTCAAGATGTGTCCACAGTGTCAGTTTCATGCAAGACAGGTTCATCAACCTGCTTATGCATTGCAAACTATTCCTCTCGCATGGCCCTTCGCGATCTGGGGAATGGACATCGTCGGTCCTATGCCACAAGCGGTCAATGGATATAAGTTTTTGTTTGTAGCCATTGACACGTTCACAAAGTGGATTGAGGCTGAACCAGTACGAAATATTACTGCATCAGCTGCACGAAAGTTCTTTCACAAGAACATTGTGGCACGATTTGGTGTTCCAAACCGTCTCATCACAGACAACGGTTCTCAGTTCGCTAGCGGTCTCTTCCTAGACTACTGCGATCAGATTGGGACTAAGGTGTGCTTTGCTTCCGTGGCACATCCACAAAGCAATGGTGCCGTAGAACGGGCCAATGGGCAAGTGTTGCAAGGCATCAAAAAACGTGTTTTTGATCGCCTCAAGACCCGCTCGGGGGCTTGGGCAGACGAGCTCTATACTGTTCTATGGGCACTATGGACTACCCCTAGTCGAGCCACCGGTGAGACACCCTTCCATTTGGTCTATGGGGCCGAGGCTGTGTTGCCTATGGAAGTCAGTATTGGATCTGTTCGCACGAAGCAATTCGAACAAGTCAACCAATCCGAACAGCGATCGCAAGATCTCATCCTCCTGGAAGAACGGCGTGATCGCGCCCTGATCAAGTCCGCGGTATACTTGCAGGCTTTACGCAAGTATCACAGTAAAAGGGTGCGACCACGTGATCTCAACGTGGGCGACTTGGTTTTACGAAAAATTCAAGACCAGTCTAACCGCAATAAATTCTCCCCAAAGTGGGAAGGACCATACACTGTTGTCTCAGTGCCGCGGCCAGGGTCTGCGCGGTTAGCCATGGAGGATGGTCGGATTTTGTCCAATACTTGGAACATCGATCAACTTCGCAAGTTTTACGTGTAAGTATTCCAATCACTTTTTTCCTGTTCAATTAGCATCTTTTTCATAAAAAGCATGTCTTGTTTTCATACAATGAGTGTTTTCTTTAAGCCCAAATTATACAAATTCGACCTGGGGCTGATCGCCGGCGGTTAGGTTACTACAACATTTTTAACCGGATTCGCTGGTCGATCTCATGATCACTTCCAGATAAGTCGCTCCTAAATAAGCCGTTTCTCAACGCACACGGGACTATCTGGCAAGTCTTCGGTCATCTGGGTGGCTACCAGTTTGCAATAAGGTTAAAATGTTATTTTAATCTTGACCATCGGCTTGAAGCGCATATCCCTGGTCATCATACTTATTTTTTCCCCTCTGCTTAAAATACTAAGGCTCCAGTATTCACAAAACAGAGGCGGGGGCTAGAGGAGTATACTTATAGTATGAAACTTATGATGTGAATATGCACTTTCTTTTGAAAAAATAGTTTTACATACATGGCATTGTAATTACAATTGTTGGGTTACAAATTGTAAGGATCATTCGATCCTCAGCTCAGCCAAGAGTTTGTCAACGAAGGGCTTAACTTCTTCAATAACGGCGTCAAGCAGTTCTTCACTCTCGACCTCAACCGGTCCCACCAGCGCGCTCAGATTCGCATCTGAGCCATGGTGAAGTCGAACCCGGCTGAGTACGGCAGAAGCGGCTGATCGGACTCTCGTCCTGATTATCTCTTCACGTCGCCGTAAATCTCCAGGGAGATATTCGAGCAGTGATTCTGCTTGAGTTGTGAGCAATGATGCCCAATCGCTGACACTTGGGTCGTTCTTCCTCAACTCTACCACGTTGGTATTCAAAAGGTTGGCCACGGCCTTCAGTTTTTCGAAGACCAGTAGGCTTAACTCTTTGACCGCTCGGTCAATATGGTTGAGCGAGGACTCGAGAATCATCTTGTCCTGGCCGAGCTGTGTAATGCGACCTGCTTGCGCTGTACAGAGAAAAGAGGTTATTAACAAGAAACGGCTTTAAGTCTTCTCAAGTTGAGAATCGACTTACCAGCATTCTCAGACTGAAGTTTATTGATTTCAGTCCGTAGTTTCTTGAACTCTGTAACTGAGTTCAGCCTCATCTTGGCTAACTCTTTCTTCAAGAATGTAACCTCTCTGCAGCAAAATCAAGTCAGTCACAGATAAAGCCTACTTATATTAACAGAAGAGTGACAATCCTCACTTGCGCAAGCCGTCACGATCTTTTTGAACAGCCGCCATGCTAGCCATTGCAGCATGCGACTGACTCGTCACCCATGACAAGCCCTGTGATACAAAGCAAGAGAGTTAAGTATGCTCTAAAGGCGATTCAGGTGCCGAAACAGGGGTGATCATACCTTCATAAACTTATTTAAAGCGGCATCATCCATGCTAGCAGGAATCCTTGCTAGCGCACCGGAAGTGCCTGCGACAGGGATAGTTGGGGGAAGTGTCGTCTGAACACCACCCCCAGAGGCCACTGGTTGTGACCCGCTCCCTGTACTTGTTTCACCTCCCGCGGTACGGATGACTTCCTGAACCACGGGAGCAGAGCGCTCTTTATTAGAGGCTCCCTCATCAGCCCTAGTTTCAACCTCCCCAGTGGCGGTTGAAGGGTTAGGCGCTGTTTTCTTTTGCCTAACAGGAAGAATGGGTCAGGCAACTTTTATTTAAGATTACAGTCAAGTAAGAGCTCTTACCTTATTTGAAATCGTATTCGTTCCTGGGACTTCTGGGAAAATTCCCCTGGCGAAGGAGAGCCGTCTCCGGTTCTCGCCTTCCTTATGGTAAACAAGGCAGCACCCCCCTAGAAATGTCATGTTACAAGCATATTCTTAGGGAACAGGTAAAAACATATAGGTTTTTACCTGGGCCACCGGACTAACTGGTGGGGCTGCATCCGAAGGCCTTGGCGATTCCTGAGTTGCTGGAACCGTCACAGCCGGCCTTTGTTCGTCTACCTCCTCCTCTGCCTGCGGAGGAGGAGGATTTTCCTCTCTGGAATCCCCAGTGGTCCCAGGGGGAAGCTCTCCTCTCTGTATGTACATTAACTTACCAAATGTGCAGAAAGAGCCATAGAGGGAATGATCGAAAAGATTCTTTACCTTAGTCGTCCCTTCGACCAGGGAAGCAGAGATGATTGACCCTGAAACCTCGGGGGCTTCAGGAATTGGAAGGTCACCTGCGACCACAAGATCCTCGGTGGTCGCAGGGTCAGCCACGGCCACCTCTTCGGCAGCTGTGGTCTCTGCGGGGCAGCTTGGGGCATCGCTGGATGGAAGATCCGCGATCTTCCTCCTTCGAAGGATCAGAGGAACGTCATCCTCTTCCTCCTCGCTCCCCTCTCCCTGTACGACGAAGAAGTGATTCCATGTCGCGCCTGAAAAAGTAGCAGGAATGCGATATCTTACCGCAGTCTTTCTTGCGGGACGAGGAACGCTTCGTGAAGACCCCTCTCTAGGGTTCAGCTTGGTCTTCTTAGGGACAGGACTCTTTGTCCTGGGTCTCTGAGAGACCTTCTTCACGTTCCTCGCCGTCGGCTTCTTCAGAGAGCCGACATTTTCACTTGGAAATGTCGCATCCGCAAACCTCCCTAGGAGCTATTCTCATTCCAATGGGATTGATTAGTGCTGGACATACATGAGACCCGTAAAACAGAGGCCAAGTGGAAAGTGTACCTTTCGGCGCTCCTGTTTAAGGTCGTCGCCGGCATGAATAAAGCTTTGGGGGCGAGGCGATCCCTTGGGGCCCTCTACCTCGGCGTTGTACGCCCTGAGGAGGTAGTTAGTCCGCCTCTCAATCTCGGCTGAGGGCAGGACTGTTCCCAGATACGAGTTAAATTGATACATTTCAAAAATGACATAAAAGGATTTCAATGTTAGAAATGAATACCTTCGTTATAGTCCAGGGTAGTGTCTGCCATGGACTTGATCTCCCAAGCCGGATGAGCCCTTTCACGCAGGGGGCTCACCCGATCTTCACAAAGTCTCGGATGACGTCACGTGCCGTCAACCCTTGTTCGACTAAGTGAAGGATCACCTCGGCATGCTTCATGAACTCCGCGTTCATCGCCGGGAGAGTATCCAACTCGCTCGGCTTCTCCGGCCGCGAGTTCTCGAACCACAACCCGCTCTCGGTCGGCGGGGTGCAGTAAAACCATTTCTGGTGCCACCCGTGCACTGAGTCTCGCAGGGGTGGGGAGGGATACTCCTTCTTATCCCTCAGCCGGAAGTAGATGCATCCGGCGGCGTTGGTGCTCTTCGACCACGCCGAAAAGTAGAATCGTCGGAAAAGATCCACGCTGGGATATATCCCGACGAAGGCTTCACAGAGATGCTGGAATACTGCAAGGATCAGCATCGCGTTGGGGTGCAGGTTGATCAGTTCCCACCCGTAATGCTCAAGGACATCCTTAAGGAACCGACTCTCAGGGAATCGGAACCCGCAATGCAAATACTCCTCAAAAACCACCAACTCGCCTTCTTGGACAGTTGGGGTTTCTTGGTCCTTCTCCGCAGGTCGCCAGTTAATGAGCAACCGCGGGGAAAGGATCTCCTCCTTCTCTAGCGCCATCAGGCTCTCCTCAGAATGGTGAATGGATCTGCTCCAGGACGCCATTTTTGGTGTAGAATCAAAGGGGAAGCTGGCAATTTGGGGAAGATGAAGGCTGAAGAAAATGAGGGTTTTGAGCGGCGGGAACTCTAAGGGTTTTTCGCGGATGAGTGGCTTCCTCAAGAAGCTACCTACTGCTTTTTATAGACCCAAGGCGACGCATTAATGAGTAAACGGCTCATTTCAAACGTTCCATTGAATGCTTTATTCATTTCCCATAATGGATACTGTCTCTGATGGACCCGATAAAGTACTCAGGCGTCGGATCTGAAACAAAAAGACTTCTTTGTTTTGGAAACTGAAAGTGTGAAAGGACTGAAAAATTTTCAGTACTTTTCAGAGGACGTTTTTCCTTTTTTATACTTTGAACATTTTTTTCGAAAAAATCATGTAACTCAATTTTTGACGTACTGGAATGTTTCTAATTGGGTTATGGTTTTATCGAAATCATGTTTTAGGCTGAAACTTCGATCCTAATCGGAGTGACGGCCTGACCGAGTCTCAACTCTGGTCGAACCTTAGTTCTGACCGCGGCTTTGAAACTGATCGCGGAATCAGGGCAGGTCGCGGTGCCTTTTTCTTAAAAGTGATTTTGATCGCAGAACTAAAATTTCCTGTGTATGAATGGTCGCGAACATAAAGTTCATGGCTATATTTTCGCACAGAAGATGTGGAGGATATTTCATGAGAAAATAAAGAACTTTTATTTCTTACATTCTTTACATACAAAAGGGATGCAGTCGATCAAAACATCGACTTGCTCCGAGAGAAGTTTACAAAGTTCCCCAAGGGACATATTGTTGTCAGTAGGATTTACACTGGCAACCCCCAGGGAACTAGCCACTACCCTAAGTCTATCTATATCATCCCTAACAACAGACGCACTATTGTCCCTAATCAAGTCAGAGAGTTCTCGCTGTTGCTGAGCGAAGTCCCTCTCTCGACGGAAATGGTGCGCCTCTTCTCGGGATCGATCAAGACATTCTGCTAAACGCAGAATCTTCGAGGCCATCTCCTCGGTCTTCTTCTCCAGGGCATTCTTCTCTTCCAGAAGGGTCTGTCCGGAAGGAAGAGATGGAACAGCAGAAGGCTGATCGCTGGAGCCTCCTACCTCCTGCATTTTGCAAAAGTTAGTCGCACTAACTAAAATTATCAGCAAAAAAGGGAGAAGAATTGTTACCTGTCCCGGTGCATAACCCGTTGATACACCCATCTTGGGAGGAAGATCATCATATGGTGGAAGAGCAACCTCCCCAGAAGAGGATTGGTTCGCCAACCCAATATGGCAATCCTCTGATCGAGGGATAGTCACCGCTTGCCGACCAGGATGTTGATCACCCAAAAGGATGGGGGAATTGAATGTGAAGGGATCTTTTCCTAAGGATAAAGGCCTAACTTGCCGAGAGGCATGAACGGGGAGGGTCAAAGGAACTGAAGGAAGAAAGAAACTCGCTACGTTCTTTACCTTTGTTCCACTGGAAGATCCTTCGTCAACCTTGGGTTTCTTCCTTAAGGGAGACAGGACCTCATTCGTTTGAGACCCTTGTTCGACAATTTCCCCTTCATCGCTCTCAATCTCGATGATTTCATGATCTGCCATTGGGAGGGGTATGTGAAAAGGAAGAAGGCAGGATAACAAGAAAAGGACTTAGGCGTGAAGGGAAATTATGAAGCTTTACAAACTCAAGAACCTGGTATTTATAGCCGCCTGGGTGACAGTTTGCATTCCAGGCGCCTCAGGTTTCGTCAAAGCATTTACAATTTTACCTCGAGATAAAAACAATTCTACGGCGCTATCATTGCCCGTCACGTAATGTCAGAACCCGTCTTGAAAAACCAACCATTTTCACTTAGTGCGCCACTAAGTGGAGAAGTTAAGGGGCCGGGTTAAAAATCCAATGCACGGTTTTTAAATTCGAAATAAACACGTCTCTTCGTTTTCTTCGAATTTGGGGGCTAGCTGACGAGGATTGACACCCGGGTCACTTCTAATAAACTTCTGGTTCAAGACAGGTTCGAACCAGACATGTATCTGGTGATGTGAACTCAAGTTATTCTGAGGGGCATCACCACGAGGTCGCAAGCTTTACGCGATCAGGTCGCAGCTTTACGCGGTCAGACCGTAAGCCTTGCGCGGTCAGAAGTTCGTAGGCTATACGAACTACACATTCGGGATATTGCGCGGTCAGCCAATATCCCGCGGTCAGAACATCTGCCGATCAGGATACTTGGGATCCATCTATTCGGTTGTCCATACAACAGGATATTCTAGGTATCCCGAAGATTCCTACACGTGGAGAATCAACCGTCAGGAGGTTAACACGTACGATTATCCATGAATAACACGTGTTTAACTTACGTGGAGGTTAAGAGCAGTTCCAAAAACCGCATCCAACCGTCCGTACAACCGATTGATGCAGTTTCCTTCACATGGCACCCTTTCAAACAGTACAAAAGGATGGCATGGAGCATCAATCAGGAGAGGGAGAATCCAAGTTAGCCAAGTCTACGGCACACCTCATATAGCATTATAATAAGCTTTCTTTAGTTTATCTTTGTACACTCTTACAGGAAAAATCCTCGCCTGTGAGGATTCTTCCTCCATTTGTAAACCTTTTACCACACTTAGTGAAATCTCAACAGGACGTAGGGCTTTTACTCCCACCATCGAGGGCCCGAACCTGTCTAAACTCTCTGTGCTCCTGTTCACCATTGTTCAGCATACCTTCCCGAAGGGTCATCTTGAAAGGTCTCACAATTACAAATTCTGCATAAGTTCGGCTGAGGACTCCGAGTCCGAATCGTCGACACTGCTGGTCGCGCACAGGGCAAGCTTTAGTCGTCGACGCCGCCACGGTGTTGCCACGGCGATGGCTGAGACACTGACGCGTGCGCAACAGGAAGAGCAAGCATGCACGAGCACAAATGCAAGCAGAACTTGGCCGGCGGCGAGCGTGCACGGCGCATGGCAACCACGGCAATCTCTGGTCGTGCGCACAGTAGCTAGCCTGGTCGAAAATGGACTGAACTGCAGTTTCAATTCTTTGAGTTTTGGACTGAAATGTAAATCTGGAATTTTGGGAGGTTTAAACTGAAATTGATTCTGCTGTTTTGGTATGCTTAATTCCATAGATGATTTGGCACAGCTAGAAGATAAAGTTTGAGACATTTGGATGACTTTTGATATGAACTGAAAACAGAGTAGATTAGGGTAAAATAAGTCTGAATCTTATTGATCTCGAATTTTGGGATTTAGGGTTTGATTTTGAGATACTCATAAAAGAAGAATTTGTATTGAAAAGCATTTGGGAGGTGTTCCCTGAATCAGATTTGAATTTGGAGATGATTTGCAACATTTGGCCTTTCTGGCTTTTAGAAAAATCTGGAAAAAGGACTAATCTGCGATACTCTTGGACTGATTTGTGAAAAAGGTTCAGATGGTGAAATCTGGCTGCCAACTTTTTGGATTAAGGTATTGGCATACCCTTGATCATAATCCAGGAATAATCTGGTCTGAACTTGGCTAAGATTTTGATTAAATCTGAATTTCTGAAACTTAAGGTAAAAGGTAATAACAGATATTCTATTTTCGAAAACAGAAAAGAGTTGATAATTCTGGAAGTTAGAGATAGAATTGAATCTGGGTTCTGAAGGCTTTTAGATTTAGGATAACTGATAGATCAAATCTGGCAAGTCAGATCTTGACTTGGGGTCACAGGATAGATTTGGAGATTTTAGGGCTAGAACAGAATAAAGCTGAGGCTGATTTGGTTGATCTAGAAGAGACATATGCATGCAAGATTTTTAAGAAAGAAACTTTTCACCCCAAAACTCAGGATGTTACAGACCACGACCTGAGAACGTTCGACCGCGGTTGCTGCAACCGTTTGCCGTGAACTACCGTAGCCTTCACCGCCGGCCAGTTGTGCCTCCGCCAACGGCCAAATCCCACGTGACCGCACGTGCTCGCCTCGCGCCAAGAAGCTCCACCGTGGCGATGACCGGAGACCGTAGCTTCACCGTTCGTGCGCGCGTGCCTGCCATTGTCAGAGCTTTACTGCCACATGGCTGCCATGCCAAGACTCGCCATCCTGTTGTTCTGCCGAATCCAGATTTTACGCGATACTCCGTCTCTGGCAGAGCTCCCGCCGTGTCCCAATGCGCCTCGCTGACCGCTCCGGCGCCAGAGAGCATCTCCCCGTCAATTTGCTGCCGCTCCCAAGGACTCAACCCCACGGCTATATAAAGCCCCGTTCGCCCTGTGCTTCACTTCACACCCACACTTCACCAGCAACCGAAACACACCTCTAGAGCTTGCTGTTGCCGTGCCTTCGCCTTCTTCCCCGGCGAGCCGCTTCTAGAGCTCACAGTGCCGGCCTCGACCGTTGCTTCTCACTCCAAACCAAGGCCACCAGTAACCTCGCCTCATTCCCCTGTACGTGTCATAGCATTTAATTGAACTCCGACGAGACCTAGCACCGGCGATGGCAGAGATTCGATTTTGCCCTGTTCCCCTAATGCCGAGTGATTCAAGTGAAATTGATCCTTGTGCCAGTAGAGAAAGTTGATCAGTAAGCTAGGAGAAGTAAGCCTACAAGTTTAGAATCCCCAATTTTGCCCCGTGCGTCGAATCCCCAAATTCAAGCTTCGGCAGTTCACCGGAGAACGCCGTCGTGCTTCTCCAGCCATTCTCTGGCAAAATTGAGCACACCAGTAGCTTCATGATGACCCCTAGATGATTCCCGACCGTGGAATTGAGTTCAAACGCCCTAGAACAAAAATGCCCAAATCGGTGCCTTCGTCTTCGGGCCCGATCACCGGAGTTTGTTTTCTGGCCGAACCAGCTAATGCAACATTGTCATCTAGCTAGGCCTCAACCCCCTGAGTATTTTACTCCACTGGCTCGAACCCTGAATCGGCCTAGATCAAAAGTTATGATCATGCCAAGTTTTGTCCAGAACCATGTCTGTGCCGTGTCGCCACCGTGGTTCATCGACGCCGTCCATCGTCGTCCCGCCACTTTCTGCCCTTGAGCCTATTGAGTGATTTGTTCCTGTTATCAAGGCCTAACCCCCAGACAAAGTTGCGCATCAATCGGTACCCTAGGTCAAAAGTTATGCAATGCCCTAGTTTATGGCCATGTCCAGCACTATGTCAGTGCATGTCCACCAGTGGCATTGGATGATTTAGACCTGTTACATTTGAGCTATTGAAATGCCACTGTGTCCACTAAGTCTTTGAAGTCATGTTCTACAATATTTCCTACTGTCACATCTCCAGAAATCAGACCTAGAACCAATTTAGGGCTATGTCTAGCCATGAGCCGAATCTCAGCCCTTCGACATTCAAGTCCTTTTGAGCCCATCTCTTCGATCAACATCAAGTGGCCTTTTCCAAACCTTTTCCCCTGCATGCATGATATATTTACGTATTATTTCCTAGTACCTGTGTGCTTATATAGTGTGTATGTGTTGTTTGTGTCCACCGTGGAACCAGAAGTTGAAGGTGCAGAAGAGAACTTCGAGGATTCATCTGAGCAGCTAGACCCATCACTGCAAGGCAAGTCTCAAACCTTTGATCATGTCTAGCCTAATATTTTGAAACGAAGTATGTTAACTGTTTTCAAGTATATGCATGCCTTAGATTCAAATAAGAGTTATGTTTTAATGAAATGATTAGATATGACTTAAATAACTGTAAAGCCCCTTTTGACATTGAACATCCATGCACCCTTGTCACCCTAGAATATCTTGCTTAGGCTATGCTATGCTCAAGATTATATGTTAAATGTTGAATGGTAACATATGAGAAAAGCATATTCAAAACCCCTTTTTGTGAAAGAAAATGTGATTGGAATCAATAGTGAGGATGGTTTGATTGGATGGTGCTGTGTGCGCACTGGGAATGTGAAAGACTCCTCACTAAAGATTCATAAGGACTAGAACCTTGTGTTGTACTTCCATGCGGCATGAGAAACGTACCAACCACTTGCCCGGAATGGGACGGGCGCAACTTAGTAGCTTTCGTTAGTATTAGCTTTTCCCTGCAATGGTTGTCGATCGGGTTTCTTGCGAGAACTGGTGGGCCACTGAGGGCCATGAGTGATGTGAGTTCAGAAAAATCATGAGAGGAAAAGGTGGAAAGAAAGAAGACGCCCTATGCCAGATTAAGTCGTGCGCGGCTGTAATCAAGAGAGGCTATGTGTCTTGCGAGAACATAGACCCAGGCTAGGAAGTAAGGCAGTGGGGAGGACCCACAACGGTACTTGAGACTTAATTGTCTATTTACCGGGCAGGGAATTGTTAATGTTAGGATTGTAAACTGTTGTGTCATCTCGGCCTTGTCACATGCGTAAAAGTCGCATGGAGCGGTACCGACTTGAAAGCCGAATGATCGGTGGATTAAGGTGGTACACCTTTGCAACGTTTAAAAAGTATCGGATACTCTAAGGTCCCAGGTTATGGAGTCTGCGCGCGGTGCATTCTGTCCACGTCGATGCAGCACAAGTAGTTTTTGAAAAGTTTTTCACAAAATCTGAATAAAGTGGTGACTCATGAAAGACCGCCACATACAACATTTTCTGAAAATCTAGCTTAGGGTTTTAAAAGCCTCGCTTTCGAAAACAAAGATCTTTTCTTCAAAACTAAGTGTGAAAATCTATTCTATATATATATACAAAGCCAAAGAGCCATTCTTTGAGAATTTCCCCCTCATCTATATATACTTGCATTCTTATTTGAGACTTGTTGAGCACCATGACGGTGCGACGAGCAGCATCCAGGATGGCATCTTCTTCTTCAGCTCTATGGGCTTCCTCTCTTATTGAGCCTCTTCCATGCTCTGCAATCTCGTAGACTACTACTGAAGCCGAAAGCCATAAGGTCTACTGTCCACTTCTTCTTGCGGAACGCAGTGCACCAGTCTCTGACTGTCCAATGCTCCAAGGAATTGCAGCATCATCCATAAGAGCAATGCCCATGATCCTACTCATCACCATGAACAAACTTCTTGCCGGAAGCCATCTGAGGAGATAGAATGCGAAACACCTAGAAGTTAAAATAGTATTTAAAACTTTTCCAAATAATCAAAAGGAATAACTTACATAATGTTGGTCCCTGTGATCAGCACTTGTTTTTAATTACTCGCATTTTTTATATAATGCATCTTGTTGTTGTGAGCTGCAATTTACCATTTCTGAGCGCAACCCACCTGGGCGGTTGCCACCGGATTCCTCAAATGAGGGTCCCACTGAATCTGGTATCAGAGCAAAGGCTCGACTGTAGGTCGTAACCCTTAGATAGACTTTGGCGTCCCTAGAAGAAAAAGTTCGCTAGTTCTTTGACAAAAATTTGTTTACAGAAACCTATTTTCCTTAAGAAAAATGTTATTTTTGATTATTTGAAAAAGATTTCAGACTTCACTTAAAACTCATAGGTGCCTTTCGTTCTGTCTTCAGATGGCTTCCGACAGGAGATACCTTCACGGTGACGAGCTTGGATCATGGGCGCTGTTGCTGTGGATGATGCTGCAATTTCTTGGAGCACGGGATAGTCAGAGGCCAGTATACTGTGTCTGGCAGGATGAGATCAACGGATGACCCATTGGTTGTCGGGCTTCAGTGATTGTCTATGAGATACACGAGCACGGGAGAGGCTCAGTAAGACGTCAAGCCCACAGAGAAGAAGAAGATGCTATCTTAGACGCTGCCCGTCGTGCCGTAGATACCGTCCAGCAGTTGTACAGCGACTACCTTTCTGATTCCCCCTACCGCTTCGTGCCTTACCAGGTCCCCGGATTAGAGTACCGAGTTGTTCTTCCATCCAGCGACCGAGAGGACGCTATCCTGACAAAGACCCGAGATGTCGTTCGTGCTTCGGAGATTGGATACACCCATCTACTTCGAGACTACGAGCGTGTTCGCGATGACCGCCACTACCTTGAGGGCATGCTTATGAGGGCTCGTGCAAGTCTCCAAGAGAAGGAAAGGCAGATTCAAGAGTTGGCTGAATCAAGTGGAGAAAAGGATCTCGAAGCTGCAGAGTCAGTAGTCAAGAAGAGTTGCCCAAAGTTGAAGATCACAGCTCGCAAGAGAGTAGGAAACTTGAAGGAGTACCTCAGTGGTTTCACGCCTGCATCGCACGGCATAATCATCAACGGTCAGACGATCGAGCTTCCCTGCACTACGGAGAAGGAGAAGACCCCTGAAGGAAAAGGAAAGGAGATTGTCAACATTGACGACGACAAGGAGGATGATCCGATGGATGCAGAGGACGATGAGGAGGAGGATCCCGAGGAGGTAGAGCCTTGTGATTCTTCTGATGATGATGAGTGACCGCAGACTTCCTTCGATTCGACCTTTTGTGCCTGACCCAGCAGACGCTAGATTTCCTTTTGTTGTAGCAGTTGTTTTAGTATGGTTGATGTATGCTGGATGTTAGATGAGCTCTGTAAGCCGATGAGGCTAGAAGCTTTGTATCTTTTGAAAAGTTGATTTATGAAAAAGTCATTTTGCATACCCTTACCCTTATCTCTTGAGTTAAATGCTAGCATTCTGCTAGCATCTCTGTGTATGATTCTTTCCGAATCAATGTCTCTATTCTTAACCTCCTGTTTGAGTAGGATGGTTAACACGCGTGCAAGACCCCAAGAAGGAGAGCTAGAGGGAAATCCCAGCAATGCAAGGGCTACACCCGGAACAAGATGTCGTACTAACCCTGATAGACCAGGATCTTCGACGATGCCACAAGGAGGTGACATCAATGATGTACTGTTATGGATGGAGCGAAACCGACAAGAGTCAGCAACTGGTGGGCCACAGAGGGCCACGAGCGGTGTGAGGTAATGAGAGGATCAGGTGTTAGAAGGAAGTCGCCCTACGCCTGGATTATGAGTTGTGCCCGGCTGAATCCATAAGCTATGCGTCTCGCGGGACCATAGACCAAGGCTAGGTAGAATGGCAGTGGAGAGGACGCACAACGGTATCTTGGACTTAACCGTCTATTTACCGGGCAGGGATATTGCTAATACTAGATTGCAAAACTGTTGTGTGATCTCAGCCTTGTCACATGCGTAAAAGTCGCATGGAGAGGTACTGACTTGAAAGCTGAATGAAGAAGTGGATTAAAAGTAGTACACCTTTGCAAAGTTTTAAAAAGTATCAGATACTCTGAGCTCCCAGGTTATGGAGTCTACTCGCGGTGGATTCTATCCACATTGTTTTAGCACAAGTAGTATTTGGACGATTTTATAATATTGGTAATAAAAGTGGTGACTCATGAAAGACCGCCACACATAACGTTTTCTAAAGTATAGTTTAAGATTTTCAAAGTCTCACTCTTGAAAGTAAAACCCTTCTTCAAAACTTTAGAGTAAAACCTATTCTACTCTTATCTATAAGACAAAGGCCCCCATTCCTTGAAAACCCCTTCATCTATGTAATTGCATTAATTAAAAAGAGACTTGTTGAGCACTGTGTGGAAGACGTGCTCACCCTTGTCTTTACACACAAAACCCAGAAGGATTTGTTGATCCCGATTCCTTTGGTTTCGAGTACCAAGAAGAGGAGGGAAGCATTCCTGATGATTCAACCTTCTGGAAGGGTCATGCGCCAATTGGAGTCAGATGTGGTGGAAGCCCTTCTAGAACTGCTGCCAACAGAAGTGAAGATCTTTGTTGTTGCTTTTTGTGTTGTCCTTTGTGTTCGGTACCTTGATACCGACTCTTCAATTGAGAAACTTGTTATTTTCGTATAAACTCTAATTAGCGTCATCCTTGGCGTTATGATACTGTAATATTGGTCCTCTTGACGTTGTACCTATTTAATTATCTGTACTGCAGTTTAATGTAATTCCTGTTGTTGTGAGCTTGTGATGTACCTTTCTGAGTGCAACTCACCTGGGCGGTTGCCACTGGATTCCTCAAATGAGGGTCCGCACCTTGATGCCAAGCTTTCCCGTGCCTACCTAACTTTGTCAAGGAATTTAGAGTGGAAGCTCAAGCCCAGGGTAGGGCGTTGGGTTTCAATGGGTTGGACCGCCATCTCATGTGTCCTCTCTTCTCCTTGTTCTTCTAATCGGAGGGAGGGACAATTTCTTAGACCGGAGGGGGAGTAGATGTATTTGCCTGCTCGTTAATTCCCATGGTCGTGGTCGCAGCTGCGACTATAGCCTCATCATCATTGGTGGGTTTAATAGATTAAATTTTTGATGATTTACAGCATGAATCGGAATTTTCGTCCATAGAAAATCTCATCGGATTGATCATATCAGCCCAACTTCCAAACCAATCTAATCAGTTAAGATTTCCATTAATCGACATGGTGATATTTTAAAGATATACCAAATCTTTTAGATTCAATCTAACAAAGATTCTAGTCTCCGATCTTATCACTACCGTGCTTGCCTTTACACCACCTCCCACTGGCCCGTGCAAGGATACAATCGGATTAGATATGAACTTATGTAAAATTGATCACATCAATTGAACAAATCCACATCACGAGATATCATCTTCTACCATTCTGCCGAGAATGATAAATCACATCTATCATAGGTCAAGATTGGTTTCATCACATGAAACACCAACAAATCTAATTCTACTAATTTAGATCTAACATGTTATCAATAATTATTATAATTTACTAAAATCAGATTTAACATGTTAACAATGATTATTAATAGATATAATCTACTAAACACATGCATATATCACATATATGTTTACAATTTAGATCTATGCTATACAAGGGGGCTCTGATACCATTGTTGGAAAATGGGGTTGCTACTTTAGCGGTAATTTCAAAAATTTTACCGGAAACCCAAGAACCAAGCAAGCAAAAGATCATAGATTAGAGATTTACTACTAGACACGCGGATGTCACAATGCAGTAGTGGAAGAAGTGTTGATGTTATGACCGAATCGTGAACAACAATGCAGTAGTAGCAACAGCACCTCTACAAAAGTTCACACGTCCGGGGAAGGAGCACTGCGTGTTTGTGTACTAGCACCAACACACCCGGCTAGGGTTTATCGGAGGTTATCTCGTGGATGGTGGTGATGGCTAGAATAGATCTGATCCATTCTACATGCCCACCTCATCTCCTTCTATAAGGTCTTACAGGAAAAGTTCTACTCCAATACGAACCCTAATCCTAATGGTAAACCGGTTACCAATAGGAGTCCGGTTTCGGATCCCATATGAATTAATTCTCCAGCCCGTTAAGTGTGTGACCTAGTAGGTTAGTGTATATTAGGCCATGACTGGAAACAACTTCCCAAATCACAAGTCATAAGCGGTCCGTAGAATGATATTATGACTACCCACATGTACACAAAGATCATATCCGGCGAATCTATACAACTTGTCATGGATTATATCTTTGCCTCATGGTACTAGATCAAACTCAAGGTGAGTAATGTGCCATCCTTGAATAGCTCGGTCTTTTCTCGATCTTGTAATGGACTAACCCTTTCCATAGTTGACTCTCAACCATATATGGCACGGCCATGCAATTTCTTAGTCCAATTACATCGAGGGGCCCAAAGATATCTCTCTTAAGATATGAGAAGGGAAAATTCCATCTTAAACATTCACTTTCACCACATGGTTCATAACATATTTGTATGTCACCTTTATGACTACTCGGTTAAGAGCAGCGGTTGATGACACCAAGGTGTGCTACTACGCATGTATGAAACCGTGATGATCTCAGGTCTAAAGATAAACCAAAATAACTGTTAGAAACAAACTGATGACACATATAATCTCAACAGTGTCTCAAGTTGAGTCAATCCGAGCAACATGTTCTACAACATGTGTCCATGACATTGACTTGATATCTCATATCCATGGTCCGTGAAACTTGACTATCAATCAATTCTTGTGCTAACTTATATTGCATTATTATTCCATGTGATGCCGAAAGTCAGGGATGTTTAGAATAAGTATCACTGATTATGCCATAAATAAATTAAGATAATTCATATATAAAATAAAGAGTTCGACGAACAAGTCACATACTTATTGATCAATAAAACTGATGCTTTATTCAAGGAATGCAATAACATATCATGATACAACCATCTCCATGATTGCCTCTGGGGCATATATATATTAATCTCCCACTTGCACTAGAGTCAATCATATAGATATTGAATACCCATTGCTCTAGTGCACGCCCCATGCTTTGGTTATGGGAGAGGCTTCGTCAAAGGATCTGCCACATTAAAGTCTGTATTTACTTTGCATATTTTCACATCACCTCTACTGATAAACTCTCATATAAGGTGATATCGCCGAAGTATATGTTTGGACTTTTGATGTGACCTTGGTTCCTTAGCTTGAGCGATGGCTCCACTATTATCACAATACAGATCCACCAGACTAACAATGCTAGGAACCACACCAAGTTCAGAGATGAACTTTCTTATCCAAACAACTTTCTTATCCAAACAGCTTCCTTTGCTGCTTCAGAAGTAGCTATGTACTCAGCTTCTATTGTAGAATCGACGACCGTCTCTTGCTTAGAACTCTTCCAGCACACAGCTCCTCCATTGAGATAAAACACTAACCCAGATTGTGATCGGTAATCATCTTGTTTGTTTGGAAGCTAGCATCAATCTAGCCATTTACAATGAGCTCTTCCTCACCTCCATAAACCAAGAACACATCCTTAGTTCTTCTCAAGTACTTTAGGATGTTTTTAACAACTATCCAGTGACTCTCACACAGATTTGGTTGGTATCAGCTTATAGAACTTAGAGCATAAGAAACATCTGGGCATGTACAAAGTATGGCATACATGATAGAACCAATAGCCACACCGTATGGAATCTTGCTCATTCGGTCTTGCTCATCAGATGTCATAGGACATTGACTCTTGCTAAGACTAATGCCATGTGGCTTATTCCAATTAGCCGTTTGATCTATCTCTATAGATCTTAATTCCCAATATGTATGCTGCTTCTCCTAAGTCTTTCATGGAGAAACTATTTCTCAAAGAAGACTTAACAGATTCAAGCAGAGGAATATCATTTCCCATCAACAGTATGTCATCTACATACAAAACAAGAAACGCATGTGCGCTCCCACTAACCTTCTTGTAAACACAAGATTCATCTTCATTTTTTATGAAGCCAAATTGTTTGACTGTCTCATCAAAATGAATATTCCAACTCCAAGATGCTTGCTTCAATCCTTTAATGGATTTCTAAAGCTTGCATACTTTCTCAACATTTGTGGATGAGCAAAACATTCGGCTATGTCATGTACACATTCTCACTTATATTTCCATTGAGGAAAGCTGTTTTAACATCCATTTGCCATATCTCATAATCATGGTTGGCATCAATTTCTAGAATGATCCAAATTGACTTTAGCATGGCGACAAGTGAGAAAGTTTCATTATAATTAATTCCATGAATTTGTTTGAAACCTTTCGCAACAAATCGTGCTTTATGAACGTGAACATTTCCATTCATGTCAACATTTTTTTAAAGACCCATTTACACTCGATGGGTTTTACACCATCAGATATATCAATCAAGTTCCAAACTTGATGAGTATGCATGGAGTCTATTTCGGATCTCATGGCGTCATGCCACTTGTCAGAGTCTGGGCTCATCATTCCTTCCTCATAAGTCTTGGGTTCATCATTCTCTAACAACAATATGTCCCATCATTTCGTGGTAAGGAACATGTACCTCTTAGAGACATTACGGACCCTTTCAAACCTATGTGGGGCTGGTGTTCCCACAACTGTTTCTTGAACAGTTTGTGGTTCTTCTTCAAACTCAGTGGGAGTTGAAACATTTTCTAATGGTCCTTGAATTTCTTTAAGTCACACTATACTCCCATTAATTTCTTTTGTGAGAAACTCTTTCTCAAGAATACACCATTACGAGCAACAAACATTTTATTCTCGTCCTTCTTATAAAAGTAATATCCTTTCATTTCCTTGGGATACTCCATGAAGAACCACTTGTCTGATTTGGGTGTGAGTTTTTCAGACATCAAACATTTTATGTATGCCTCACAACCCAAAATCTTGAGAAAAGACAAACTAGGTCGCTCCCCAGTCCATATCTCATATGGTGTCTTCTCTACTACTATTAACAGAGCCCTATTTAAGTTGAACGCAGCAGTTTCTAGAGTATATCCGCAAAAAGACAATGGAAGATTGACTGGGCTCATCATTGATCAACCATGTCCAACAAGGTTCGATTCCGTCCTTCAGACACACCATTCCATTGAGGTGTCCCTGGCAGTGTTAGTTGTGGAACAATTCTACATTGCTTTAAATGATTGCTATATTCTTGGCTCAAATATTCTCCTCCAAGATCTGATCGTACAAATTTAATTTTCTTTCCAAGATGATTTTATACTTCATTCTGATATTCTTTGAACTTTTCAAAAGATTCAGACTTATGACTCATTAAGTAGATATAACCATATCTACTAAAATCATCAGTGAAAGTTATGAAGTATTGGAATCCACCTCTGGGCATAGTGCTTAATGGTCCACATACATTAGAATGTATAAGGGCCAATAAATCACTTGCTCTTTCACCTAAACCGGTAAAAGGTGTCTTCGTCATTTTGCCAAGTAAACAAGATTCGCATGTGTCATATGATTCAAAATCAAATGAGTCTAGAAGTCCATCTTTATAGAGCTTCATGATGCGTTTCTCATTTATATGACCTAAACGACAATGCAATATGAAGGTTGGATTCAAATCATTTGTTTTGAGCCTTTTGGTATTTATGTTGTATACAGGAACTTCAAGATGTAAAACATAAAGCCCATATGTCAATTGGGCTGATCCATAAAGCATATCATTCAAATAAAATGAACAAGAATTGTTCTTTATTCTGAATTCAAAACCTTTCTTGTCCATACATGAAACAAAAATAATGTTTTTGCTTATGGCAGGAACATAATAACAATTATTAAGCTCCAAAATCAATCCTGAAGGTAAAGCCATTATAAAGCCAATATAACGGCTAAAAGCAACTCGTGCTCCGTTGCCAACGCGAAGCTGAACTTCACCCTTTGCCAAACTTTTGCTCCTTTTAAGCCCCTGCAACGAAGTGCAAATATGAGCTCCTAAACTGGTATCAAATACCCAAGAATCAAAAGGAGAAGTAGCCATATTGACTTCTATAACATAAATACCTGAAGCAGAAGTCTCACTTCCCTTCTTCTTTTTCAGATTTTCCAGATACTTCTTGCAGTTCTTCTTCCAATGGCCATATTCCTTGCAATAGAAGCACTCAGAAGCAGCAGTAGGGCCAGGCTTGGACTTTTCTTTGGGCTTATGCTGGCTGCTTGAGCTCTCATCTCGAGCCTTGCCTTTTCCCTTAGCCTTTCCCTTACCCTTCTTCTCGAAACTCTTTCCCTTTTGAACCATCATCACATGATTAGGATTCTTTTTGATGTTCTGCTCTGCCATCCTTAAAATCCCATGCAATTCAGGTAGAGACTTCTCCAAATTATTCATATTCAAATTCAATATGAAAGGATCAGTAGCCAACTCTTGGCTAAGGGGGAAACCAAGTTTACCCAAGCTCCCAATGTAACCAATCATCTTGATTACATGAGGGCTAACTACGCTTCCTTCTACCATTCTATAGGCATGTAGTTTCTTGGTGGTCTCATATCTTTCCACCCTTGCCTGGTCTTTGAACAAGTTTCGTAGAACCACACTCATGTCATAAGCATTGGAATTCTTGAATTTCTTTCACAATTCAAAACCCATTGTTGCTAACATGAAGCAACTGACATCGAGATCATCATCAACATGCTTCTTGTAAGCATCTCGTTGAGATCATGGAGTGTTAGTCAAAGGTTCATCAGGAACTGGGGACTCTAGAACATTGTCCTTTTTCTCTTGCTTGAGAACGATTCTCAAGTTACGAAACCAATCAATGAAATTTCTTCCATTCAGTTTTTCTTTATTGAGTACAGATCGCAAGTTAAAGTTGGTTGAGGAGTTATCGGGCCCTTATCTACAACAGAAAAACATGCAAAAGAAATCATGTTTATGAAATATTTAACCTTGTAATAGGATGGATAGATTATCTACCTCCTATATGATCTAGCTCATAGTAGATCAGATCCAACACATATAGTTCCTCTTTCAAATAAAGAGTTGTGCTATTCCTTTGAACTATGTTTTGATCACCTAGGTTTCGGTATTTTCCGAGTAAGATCCTGTATTCTGCATCTGGTCGAGTATAGTCGAAACCCGTCTATATCTCAATCGGATGAAGTTGGTATTAGAGCAACTATCCTGTCCTGTGGATGGTGAAGGCTCGCCAGGGTTACAAAACCTCCGGCAAAATTCTGAAAGAACCTTTTACAACCGAAGCCGAATGTTCGACTGTTCTGACAGTCGCGTCTCCAACAATGTCTGAAGAAACCTCTGTTCAAGCTAACCTAGTCAAACAAGTGGCTAAACTCTCTGCCAACATGGATACCATACTTGCTTGGATTAAGCAGCAAGCCATGGTCGTGCCCCCTGAAGTTGATGCTTCAAAGGGAAAGGCTACAGGTGGGAAGATTGGGGAAAGCTCGTGCAGGCCAAATGAAGATGAAGATGAGGGCGACTACAAGGCCGACAACCTCGCCAACTTAAAGTCGAGGCTAAGGTTCACATACCCATATATGATGGGGTGATCGATGCCGAGAAGTTGGATTCTTGGATTGATCAGCTTAAAGCCTACTTTCACCTGTGTGGTTTCAGTACTGCTCAAAAGGTGAAAGTTTTCACCTTTCAAGATGAAGGACCACGCCAAGACATGGTGGAAGGCCCTTATCGCCAATGTGGAGCAGACGACCTCACATGGGGATAGCTCAAGTGAATCTTGCGACAAGAGTTCTACCCGATGAGTTATCTCGAAGAGAGATGGGATCATTGGCATAGATTGTAGCAACGGCACGATCAATCCATCCAGGATTATACAACGGAGTTTTGGAGACAAGAAATGATCATTGGCATCTCACTCAGTGATCCTCAAGAGTTCTAAAAGTACACATCTGGACTTTAGAAATCAATCAGTGCTGAGCCAAGCCTGTTCAGTATCCAGGACATCACGACCGCAAGCACGACTGCTATGGTGATCCTGAAAAAGAACAAATACCACAACGACAAGATCGTGAAGGAGAATTCGACCTTATCAAAAAGATAGTTCAATCTGAAGAAAAGTACTCCGAAATCTGGTACGAGTATCTCGTGTGAACATTGTCACGTTGCTGGGCACACAAAGGATAAGTGTGATAAGCTCCATCCTAAGCTTCAACCAAAGAGAAATGGACCAGAGAAAAGAACAACTACAGCTACTATAGCTCCACCCGAAGAAGGAGTTGTCCGAGTGAATTCAGTCGATGAGGCGGATATGACCATGTCTCTAATGGCTGTGCTGAAGGAGAAAGGTACAGATTCACCTGACGACTATCACTCAATGAAGGACTTGTTCACTATCAACATCCAGGTGAAGCACGAAGTGGTTGAAGCAATATTCGATCCCGGAAGTCAGAAGAATTTAGTTTCCACTGGACTGGTCTCAGGGATCTAAGGGGGAGATAATAGGAAACTCCAAGATATTCTGGATGTCGTGGTATTGCGAATACCCCGGCAGGTTTAGTGGAGGTTCCTAACTAAGCAAAGACGACGCGAGCTGACTGTGCGACCGGTCCTCTCCCGTCGGGCAAACGCAGCAAGTGACACGAGGATTTATACAGGTTCATGTCTCAATGGAGACCCTAGTCCTGTCGATGTGCTGCCAACAAGGGTTGGCTGGGGGAGCTCTCTCGTGGGGAGAGTGCTCCTGAGCACACCTATTCGTTTTTGTATATTGATGCAAATGAATTTCCTCTGTTACAAGAGAGGGATACAAGAGCATTTATAGGCCCAAAAGATGCAAAAGACTAGATACCCCGGTTGCAGCCGTTGGATAGGAGGGCACCAGAGTCCTTTTATTGGCCAAGGAAGTCCGATGCTTGACAAGTGTCCTCGCAGATTTCCAAGGCGCTCCTTGCGTGACCCTCACGTGATCCCTTCGTGACTCGGCGCTCGGGAAAGGGCCACCGGGGCCGTTGTCCTCGGGCCAAAGGTGGTGCCCAGCACGGCCGGGCAAAAGGCGGCGCCCGGGACGGGGTCACTGAGGCCCTTGGGGCCCTACCGGGGCCTTGTCCCCGGGCAACAGGCGGCGCCTGGAATAGGGGCATTGGGGCCTTGCCCCCGGGCAAAAGGCGGGACCCAGGATGGGGTCACTGGGGCCCTTGCCCCCGGGCTGGGCCTAATCACCGGGTTTGATCGGGCAGAGATTTCCCCCAACACTGAACATGACCTAGTCTATGGTCTCAGCCTGTATTGTCGCGGGATCTATAGTCTCGAGATACCCACAATACTAAGGTCAAAGAGTCCATGGTCTCACATACCCATGAATACCCTGGTCACGCAGACATCTTCCCGTGATCACCCAAGTCGTGGAGAGGGAACGAATAAGAATACCTGGTTGTAGTTAATACGTGACCATAGCAATTGAAGAGCCAACACATCCAATGACGATATGGTTAGACTTATTCGACCATACCAAGTAGTGAAGTCTGTTTAGATAGAGATATGCCCTAGGGGCAATCATGGAGATGATTGTATCATGATATATTTATGAATTGTTATGAATAAAATGTTATTGCATTCCTTGAATAAAGTATCACTTTTATTGATCAAACAAGTATGTGACTTGTTTGTGGAACTCTTTATTATGATATATGAATTGTCGGCATTATCAGTGATACTTATACTAAACATCCCTAACTTTCGGCATTACATGGAGTAATAATGCAAGATAAATCAGTACGATCATTGATTAATAGTCAAGTTTCACGAACCATAGATATGAGATATCAAGTTAATGTCGTGGACACATGTTGGAGAATATGTTGGTTGGATTGACCCATCTTGAGACACTGTTAAGTTTTTTATGTGTTATCATTTGCTTTCTAAAAGTTATTTTGGTTTATTTTTAGACCTAAGGTCATCACGGTTTTATACATGCATAGTAGCATACTTGGTATCATCAACTGCTACTTTTAACCAAGTAGTCATAAAGGTGACATACAGATATGTTATGAACCATGTGGTTGAAAGTGAATGGTTGAGATGGAATTTTCCCCTCTCATATCTTGAGAGAGATATTTTTGGGCCCCTTGATGTAATTGGACTAAGAAAGTGCATGGCCATGTCGAATATAGTTGAGAGTCAACTATGGAAAGATTAGTCCATTACAAGATCAAGAAAGGACCGAGCTATTCAAGGATGACACGTTTCTCACCTTGAGTTCGATCTGGTGTCTTGAGGCAAAGAGATAATCCATGATAAGTTGTATAGGTTCGTCGGATATGATCTTCGTGCACATGCGGGTAGCCATAATGTCTTGCTAGGGACAGCTTATGACTTGTGATTGGGGAAGTTGTTTCCAGTCGCATCCAAATATACACGAATCTACAAGGTCACACACTTAATGGGTTGGAGTATTACCATTAGGATTAAGGTTCGCCTTTGAGTAGGACTTATCTATAAGACCCTAAAAAAGGAGGTGCAGTTGGCATGCATTCATCATCTAATCTATTCTGGTTGCAACACCATCCATGAGATAGACCTCGTAAAAACCTAGCCACGTGTGCTGGTGCTAGCACACAAACACGCAGTGCTCCTTCCCCTGACGTGTGGACTTCCGTAGAGGTGCGGCTGTTATTGCTGCACTGCTAGTCACGATTCGGTTGTGACATCCACCCTTCTTCCACTACTGTGTTGTCGCATCCTCGCGTCTAGTGGTAAATCTCTTGATATATGATCTATTGTTTGCAAGCTTCTTGGGATTTTGGGTAAAATTTTTGAAATTGCACTAGAGTAGCGGCCCATTCCCAACATGTTCAACCATTACCGACACCTTGGATATCTTCAGCTTCCTTAATTAATTTCTAGTAACTGTCAAGAAGATAAAGGTGCAGTCATAAACGGGCATAATTGCACATTATGGCTGGCGCATGTTTGCCTCCCAGTGACCTTTCAATCCCGTAACTGGCGATCGGCGATGAGCTATAAAAGGGGGATTATCGGGAGAGAAGGGGGACATCTGACCTGAAGGGAGACACAAAACCTAAGGGATAGAAACAGTAGATTGACATACACTTTGTAAAAAAGAATAAGGGATTGTTCTCAGTTTATCTAAGAATATCTCTTATTCTCCCCTTGTAAACCTTGATATTCTTAGTGAAATACCAACAAGAGTAGGGCTATTACTCATCATCAGAGGATCCAAACCTGTATAAATTTTTTTCCTCCTTAGACACAGATACCTTGATTTACTTGAGTATTCACCTTAGCTTCATAATTCATCATCTAAATTTACATAAGATGGACTAAGGACGAGAGTCCCAATCGTCAACACTGTTGGTTACATCGATGAGGTCCAATGCGACATTGTTCATATCGATATTTGTCGTGTGATCTTTGGGAATCCGTTCTTGTATGATCGGGACGCTCATTTCCATCGAAGGGTGCAAGAGTACGAGCTCACTAAAAATGGGCTTAAGTTCGTGATTAGTAGAGACGACTGTGTCAATACTTCGAACTTCATTACCGCGAATTAGGCCAAACAAATGATCAATGCATGTCAAAAATGTGTGCTTGTTATGATTCGACTGGTTGGTTAAAGTGATAGTACTTGGGCAGCTCTGTCATTGGCACACTTAGAGGAATTTGGTTGTGTATCAGAACTGCTGGAGAAATATAGTGACCTGTTTGAAGGTATTCAGGGTCGTCCGCCAAAGAGACCCATTGAGCATGATATTCAACTTGTGTCGGGTGTGACACTTCCCAATCTGAGTATGTATCACAACTCAGTATTGGAGAATGAAGAGGTCAAAAGGCAACTTGGAGAATTACTGAATGATGGTATCATTCAACAAAGTAGTTCACCTTGTGGTTCTCCTATGCTACTGTCGTGGTATTACGAATACCACGGCAGGTTTTTTGGAAAATCCTAGCTAACGAACAACGACGCGAGCTAACGGCGTTACCGGTCACCTCCCGTCGGGCAAGGACAGAGAATGACACAAGGATTTATATAGGTTCAGGTCTCAGTGGAGACCCTAGTCCTGTCGATGTGCTACCAATGTGAGTCGGTTGGGGGAGTTCTCTCACGGGGAGAGTGCTCCAAAGCACGCCTATTTGTTTTTTTGTGTATTGATGCAAATGAATTGTCCTCCTTTACAAGAGAGGGGTACAGGGGCATATATAGGCCCAAAAGACGCAAAAAGACTAGACTACCCCGGCAGTGGCCGTTGGATCGAGGGGCATTAACGTCCTTCTCCCGGCCGAGGGGGCTGGATGCTTGACAAGTGTCCTCGCCAATTCCTAAGGCGTCCCTCACATGATCCCCACATCACCCTGCTCCTGGGAAGGGATCACCGGGGCCCTTGTCCCCGGGCCAAAGGCGACGCCAGGGGCTAATCACCAGGAATGATTGGGCAGAGATTTCCCCCAACAACAGCCCCCATGTCTTTCGAGGACACGTCCTAAGTCCCCGGAGGAAATGGTCTTTGTTACCAAGAACATCTCCCCAGGAGGGAACCTCTGGCACCTTGGCAATGCTTCGGTTCTCGCGCCACGCACTTATGGTGGTGCCGTCGATCATCATGATGTCGCTGGCCTCGATTGGCGTACGCCGTCAGCCATAATGGCCTCGCGTGGTTCAAACCTCTGGTGCATCGTTTCCCACGTGCGCCCCTATGATTTGCGCATGTCATTTGAAACGGACGGCTCGGATTCGCTCTGAAAGACCCACGTGGCGCCCATCAGGGCTGCGTTTGGGCTCTATAGATAGGGCCCCTAGGGGCCCAGAGAGCGCACATTCGAAACTTTAAGCCTCAAACTTCCCACCGGGCCTCTGATCTCTCCCAGTAGCCCTCTCCCAGAAGTCCAGCCCTTAGAAGCGCAACCTTCCAGAAACTTAGCCACCGAAGTTTTTAGCCGCCGGAAACTGAACCACCAGGAACTGAGATGGCTCCAAAGGGTCGAGCCAAAACCACCGATGTGCCTCCGGAGGAAGTCATCGTGGACTTCCTTTGGGCCTCCGAGTTCACCTCGGGGGACTTGGAGTCCCTCGTGGACTGGGGGGTCATCGCAGACAGGGACGTCTGGATCCCCTTGCGGAAGGAGACTACACCACGCCCCCGGCCCGGAGAGGCGGTCGTCTTCAAGGCATTCCTCGAAGCAAGCCTCTGGCTCCCGGTGCATCCGCTGCTCCGGGAGTGGCGCTCAACCACATGACGCCCAACGCCCTCGTCCGGATGGGCCTTTTCATCTGGCTGTGCGAGACAGCCACCGGGCGGGAGCCGACACTCCGACTGCTCTGGTACTTCTATGAGCCCGCAACGAGGAGCTCGTATATTGTCAAGGGAGGCCCAAAGTCTGCCTTCGGGTCCATAATGATGCAGTTGCTACCATCCCGGGTGGAGGAGTACCCGGTGGTGGCCTCCAGGGACCACTGGGGGACTGGCTCCGGAGGTGGTTCTACCTCCGAGTCCGGGACGCCGGGGTGACCTACTCCCCGGAGCCCCCTGATGTGACGCGGACGGTCTGATCTTTCGATGAGAGCAACAACTATCAATTTGTGAAGACGACTCTCACGATCCGGCTACCAACCGTACACGACTGATACGCCCTGGCAATCGCTGAACCAACTTCAGATTGTTATCGACTGAACTAGAAGCACGATCGACCCGATCACGAAGATCTATTCCTGCAAGCAATCGAAGAACAAGCAAGAACAAGATAAACAAGAAATCTAAAATTGCAAATATAGATTGAATCACGAAAAAGAGTTGGGGTTCTGAATACAGATATTGATGTTGATCTAGCCAACCAAGAAAAAGAGTTGGGTTTCACGAAGGAAAGACTATGACTAAACAAAACTCGCAGAACCCTAATGGTTCGGCCAGATTATATAGAGGAAGTAAAAGAGGTCGGTGGCTTGGTAAGGAAACCTGAAACCGACATGGACTCTTTCCCTACTCAGACTCTAACTCGATACATGGGACTTGACCCAACCAAAAAGGTGACGCAGCACCGACTAGGCCCAATTAGAATCTGGTCGAAACTTGTTTTGTCAATTTCTGGTGATCCAGAAGGAATTTGGACGTGGGATTAGATCCATTGGAAAGCTCTCATCGTGGCTTCTCCGTGGACTATAAGAACGTCCCAATCGGACTTCGTATCAGGGAGTTATGGCCATTTGAAGGCAGGCTGCTACTGGATGACCGAACCGGACTCCAACTCGAATCCATCCCGGACTCCAACTCGAACTGGGCTCCTTGCTGGTCCGTGCATCCTTGCTGGTCCTCTCTATGGTTCCTAAGCACAATATTATCACTATTAGATAGTAAACCATTCTCAAAACCATATATATATAAACTTAGGAATGAGTTCACCTGGCAATGCAACAATCGGGCTTTGTTGCGCGTTATTGGTTTTTGTGTAACAAGCGGAGGATTATGGTTGGTGTGTGTATCCGAAGAAGTGATGTCCTCATCATCCTCCCCTGCTTGCATTTGAGTCATCCTCGACTCAAGCTCATCTTCCTCACCCAAATATGGCTTCAAATCTGCAATGTTAAAAGTGGGACTAACCCCGAAATCTGTAGGCAAGTCAAGCTTGTATGTATTATTGTTAATCCTCTCTAACACTAAAAAAGGACCATCAGCTCTAGGCAGCAACTTTGATTTTCTTAAGTCTGGAAACCTCTCTTTTCTCAAGTGTAACCAAAGAAGATCGTCCGGGCCAAAAATTATTTCTTTTCTACCATGATTAGCAGCAATCTTGTACTTTTCATTCATACGTTCTACATTCTCCTTAGTTATTTCATGCAGTTTAAGAATCAGTTCAGCACGTCGTTTAGCATCAATGTTTACCCTTTCCGAAGATGGTAAAGGTAATAAATCAATAGGAGCGCGAGGAACAAACCCATATACTACCTGAAAAGGACACATCTCTGTGGTTGAATGCAGCGATCGGTTGTAAGAAAACTCCACGTGAGGCAAGCATTCTTCCCACATCTTCAAATTCTTGTTCAAAACAGCCCACAATATAGTGGATAATGTGTGGTTGACAACTTCGGTTTGGCCATCGGTTTGGGGATGACATGTAGTAGAAAACAACAACTTGGTCCCCAATTTCATCCATATAGATCTCCAAAAATGACTTAAGAACTTCACGTCACGATCTGAAACAATCGTATTCAGCACTCCATGTAGTCGAACGATTTCCCTGAAAAAAATCAGCAACATTTGTAGCATCATCGCTCTTTTGACAAGGTATAAAATATGCCATTTTAGAAAATCTATCCACGACAACAAAGATACTATCCCTCCCCTTCTTTGTTCTAGGTAGTCCTAAAACAAAGTCCATAGAAATATCCTCCCAAGGTGTACTAGGAACAGGCAGAGGCATATATAAACCATGTGGATTAAGTCATGACTTAGCTTTTTGACATGTAGTGCAGCGTGCAACGTAGCGCTCGACGTCACGCCTCATCTTCGGCCTTTAGAAGTGAACGGCCAAGATGTCTTCCGTCTTCTTAACACCAAAGTGTCCCATTAGACCTCCTCCATGCGCCTCCTGTAACAACAAAAGACGAACAGAGCTAGCAAGAATGCATAGCTTGTTAGCTCTATAAACAAAGCCATCATTTATCACAAATTTATTCCAGCTTCTTCCTTCTTTACAATTCAGCAATACATCTTTAAAATCAGCATCATGCGCATATTGCTGTTTGATAGTTTCTAATCCAAAAATCTTGAAGTCAAGTTGAGATAACATAGTGTGACGTCTAGACAAAGCATCAGCAATAACATTCTCCTTCCCTTTCTTGTGTTTAATAAGATAAGGAAAAGATTCAATGAATTCTACCCATTTTGCATGTCTACGATTCAATTTGCTTTGGCTTCTAATATGCTTCAAAGATTCATGATCAGAATGGATAAAAAACTCTTTCGGCCAAAGGTAATGTTGCCATGTCTTCAAAGTCCGAACTAAAGCATATAATTCTTTATCATAAGTTGAATAATTCAGACTAGGTCCACTTAACATTTCACTGAAATAAGCAACAAGTCCAATTCTACTGGCATCACATTCAAGTTCAAAAGTCTTACCAAAATCAGGAAGTTGGAGCAATGGTGCGTTCGTAAGCTTCTCTTTCAAGATGTTGAATGATTGTTCTTGTGCATAACCCCAAACAAACGGAACTCCTTTCTTCGTGAGCTCATGCAACGGTGCAGCAATGGTACTAAAATCCTTGACAAAATGTCTATAGAACCCAGCAAGTCCAAGAAAACTTCGCACTTGGGTGACCGTTGTTGGAATTGGCCAACTTTGAATAGCTTCGATCTTGGCTTCATCAACTTCAATGCCCTGTGAAGTAACAACATAACCAAGAAACGAAACTCGATCGGTGCAAAGGGTGCACTTCTCAAGGTTACCGAACAAATATGCATCACGTAAAACCTTAAAAACAGCATGCAAATGTTCAAGATGTTCATCCAAGGATTTGCTATAGATCAAAATGTCATCAAAGTATACCACCACAAATTTATTGATGAAAGGACGCAAAACCTCATTCATTAATCTCATGAAAGTGCTTGGTGCATTAGTTAAACCAAAAGGCATCACTAACCACTCATATAATCCGAATTTAGTTTTAAACGATGTTTTCCATTCATCTCCTAATTTCATGCGAATTTAGTGATATCCACTACGCAAATCAATTTTAGAGAACACAACAGAACCACTCAATTCATCAAGCATATCATCTAACCTAGGAATAGGATGACGATATTGAATTGTTATGTTATTGATAGCTCTACAATCAACACACATACGCCATGATCCATCTTTCTTTGGAACCAAAAGAACAGGAACAGCACATGGACTAAGGCTTTCACGTACGTACCCTTTGTCAAGTAAGTCTTGCACTTGACGCTGAATCTCTTCAGTCTCTTGTGGATTGGTTCGATACGGCACACGGTTGGGCAACGAGGCTCCTGGAATTAGATCGATTTGATGCTCAATCCCTCGAATTGGAGGCAGCCCCGGTGGTACGTCCTTCGGAAATACATCAGTAAACTCCTGCAAAACGTTAGCAACAACAGGAGGCAAAGAAGAAGGCATGTCCTCAAGTGAAAACAAAACTTCTTTGCAAACTAAAGCATAGCAATCAGGTGCATTAGGGTCTATCTCAGTTATTTTAAATTTGGTAGCAAGCAAAACAGAACCTTTCAACTTAATTTCAGCATGGTTAAAACTAGGTTCATTCTTTTTCAGTTGAACAAGTGGTTTAGCTACAATCTGAATCTTTGTTATTCTCCTTTTCCCTATTAGCTTTGAACCTTTGTTATTCTCCTTTTCTCTATTAGTGCTCTCCAATTCATCCTTTAAAATTGCTTCAGGAGACATGGGTAGCAAAGTGATCTTTTTTTGCTTAAACATGAGAGTATATTGATTAGTTCTACCATGATGCAAAACATCTCTATCATATTGCCACGGTCTACCTAACAATAAGGAACATGCTTGCATAGGTACGACATCGCAATCAGCATAATCATGATAGGAACCAATAGAAAAGTGTACTCTCACAATGCGAGTTACCTTCAGCTTACCACAGTTGTTGAACCATTGAATGTAGTAAGGGTGAGGGTGCTGATTCGTGGTCAAACCAAGCTTCTCGACCATGTCCGTGCTCGCTAAGTTGTTGCAACTTCCTCCATCGATGATCGTACGGCATGATCGGTCCTTGACAATGAACTTTGTTTGGAACAAGTTGTGACGTTGATTCTGTTCAGCATGCTCCATTTGTGCACTAAGCACACACTTCACAATGATCCTCAAATATCGATCATTAATTTCAGCACCATATTGTTCATGTTCAGCTTGTTGCTCTTCACCTGCATGGTCAGTTGCAAGCATAGTATATTCCTCTTCAATATCACTAGCTGAAGTGTACTCACCATCATCCTTTATGAGTAGCGCTCGCTGGCTAGGGCAGTCACGCATGATATGACCGAATCCCTTACAACGATGGCATTGTGTTTCTCGTGCTCTACCGGTAGAAGCAACCGATGATGAACTTTGTGCGGGGGCTTGGACTATACTCTTACTCGTCTCGCTCACTCGTGAGGGTATTGTGGAAGCACTAGGACGTCGGTTGCTGCTGGAGAAACTCGGTGCAAGTGCTCGGCTCGATGTGTTGTATGGAGCTTTCGGTTGGGCACCTCCAAAACTCCCTCTCGGCCTCAACTTCCGTCCCTGTACTTCTCTCTCTGCATTACAAGCAAGATGAAACAGACGAGTGATAGAGTTGTATTTTTTATAGTCAAGAATGTTCTGAATGTCTCGATTTAAACCCCCAAAAATCTAGCCATTTTAGCTTCATCGGTTTCTTCTAAACCACAACGTAACATACCAGTTTGCAGCTCTTGATAATAATCCTCTACAGAATTACTACCTTGGTTCAGACATTGCAATTTATTCAGCAAATCACGAGCATAATATGAAGGCACAAATCTATGTCTCATGACTCTCTTCAAAGCATTCCAAGTTCTAGGTATGTTCTGGTTATTGCGACAATATTCACTCCACCAAACAGATGCAAATTCAGTAAACTCGCTATACCAGCCCTAACCACCTTATCTTTGGAAACTTCAAAGCAAGCAAATTTTTGGTCTATAGCTAATTCCCAAGTGAGATAGGCATCATGGTCATACTTTCTAGTGAATGAAGGTATAGTCAATTTAAGCTTACCAAATGAGTCATCATGACCACGTACCTCTCGTGGTGGAATTCTTTTCATACCGTTGTGATTGAAATGAAGACATCGATGGTCACGATCATTGTTGATATTGAATCCTCCATCAGACTCCGTATCAGCAGCATATTGATTTCCTTCGGCATAGAAATCATCTTCGACCTCATCAGCCCATGCTTGGCGTCGAGGTACATTATTGGCAGTAGTAGCAGCAGGGGCAACCGGTGCTCTTTTCTTCTCCAATTGCTCCACTCGAGTGGTGAGTGCAGCAAGCGCTTCGTTATTGCGGTCTAGAATCCCTTCGATACGCTCAGTGTGCGTATTCAGCAAGCGGTTGAAGTGTTGTACGATGCCCTTTGTACGAGGTGTAAGTGGGCCGTCGTCCTCCTTGCTTTGATGACCCGAACCTGACATGGTTAGTAGCAAACAAGGAAACAAAATCACAATGATATATCCCTATCAACTACTAGGTGTAGGTGGCTCAAACTCTCTCACAGTCAAGCTTCTTATCAAGCTCTTACCGATTCTTACCAAGCAGCAGGTGGTGATCGGCTGCTAGTAACAGTCTCAAACGCTCCAAAGATTGGTTAAAGTGATTGCAAGCGATCGGTACCTGTACGTCGGTAGAAAGTGTAGCTTGGACAGGCTCAAGTATGTAGCAAAGGTTAGCAATGATCAGTTCAGAGAGTGCAAAGTTGAAAAGTTGCTCAAAGTACTAGTCACTAGTATGCTGGCCTAGGCTAAACCAAACTAGAGATGCGAGCGAGGGCACAAAGGTAAAAAGCTAAGATTTTTCTTTTCTTTTTTTTTGACGTCGGCAGCAGCAAGTTAGCAAAGTTCACGAATGGCTGTGGGAAGGCTGTGGCAACGATTTGGCACAATGGTCGAAAAAGTGGAAATTGCAGGGTAAATCGCTAATTAAAAGTCAAAAAAGTGAAAAAGTGGAAAATTGCCACGTACCTCTCTCTCTCTCTCTACACTTCGGTCATAATTGCAAAATGTGACGCTTGAGGGGGTCCCTAGCCTCCCGATCAGCGGGGGAAGAGGCCCCCTGTTTCTTCTTCCAAAGGTCGTCGTCCTTCGCTCGAGCATATTTCTCGAGCACGGTGAAGAGCTCGTCGGCGGAGGAGGGGCAGCTCCGGGAGAGTCTCCGATGGAGCTCCCTGGGGAGGATCCCGCTTTTGCATGCCTCGATGACTATGGAGTCAGGGACGTGAGCCACTTTCCTCTTGACCTGAGCGAAGCGCTTGAAGAAGCTGCAGATGGTCTCCCCCGTCTCTGCCGAACGGTGTAGAGCTGTGATGAGTCCAGGGGACGCACATAGTGTCCCTGGAAGTTTGCGCAGAATTCGCGTTTAAGCTGCGCAAAAGACTTCATGGAGTCGGCCTTCAGGTTGTAGAACCACGAGCGGGCGATCCCAGTAAGGTAGAGGGGGAAGACGTTGCACTGCACTGTCTCATCCCCCCCAGCCGCTGAGAAGGCCGTGGAGTACACCTGCACAAACTCGTATGGATTGGCCTCACCATTGTAGTGCTCGTTGTGTGGTGGGCGGTAAGGTCGCGGCACACGGATGCACCGGAGTTGGTTGGCCCCCTCCACCTCCCGGGGGGAGTCCCGGTCGCTGTCCCCTTTGACGGGGGACGCGCGTTAGTTATCGGAGTCGGGGAGGAGTCCAAGAGGTCCACCGGCGTGACGGTAGCGTCTCTTCTCCTCCGAGTTAGTCGAACTAACCTCTTGGACGTTCGGGCACCCCCTAGAAGTGGCGGTCGCTTCTTCGGTGGGTCTCTTCCCCCGGCTGGGACGGGACCGTGGCTCACCGCGACCGCGAGCCAAGGGAGCTCCGTCCGGTACCATGAGGGAGGCTCTCCGGACTTCGTGGTACGCATTTGCTCAACCAACTCCTGGGTAAAGCAGACTTGATCCGCCGGGGGAGCCCTCGGGGGCGGCTTCGGGGGAGGAGGGAGCTCATGTGCGGTGGTTTCCGGCCCGGAGGGCACTACAGAGGCGCGGGCGGGATCCGCCGCCGGGCAAGCCCCCAGAGCGACGTCCGGAACCGTAGAGGGTGGTCCCTCATGGGGGGGTCATGCGGTGGAGTGGAAGCCGTCCCGTGGACCGCCTCTAGCGCGGTAGACGCGACCGGTGGGGCGGGACCGACTCCCGGTGTGGGGAAAACTCCCGGCGCGAGATGGCCCCCCGGTCTTGGGAAGATTCCCGGTGCGGGGTGAGCCCCCGGCATGGCGAAGGCTCCAGGCATAAGGTAAGCCCCCGGCATTGGGAAGGCTCCCGGCGCGGGGAAGGCTCCAGACGAAGGACCCGCCGGAGGGACGTAGCCCCCAGCGGTGTTGTAGGTCCCGGAAGCGACCACACCTCCAGGGATCGGAGGGGCCGCCGGGTGCCCCATTAAAGTGGGTAAAGCCCCCATGAACAGCAACTGCAGCGGATAGACGGGGGCCGGCAATCGCGCCAAAACACTGAGCAGCTCATCCATGGAGCGTTGGGCGCGGAGTTGGCCCTTGACAAGAGCTTCGACCAAGGTGTCCCAGGAAACCGAGGGTGCAGTCGGCGGGAGACTAGTCCCCGCCGAAGCGTCCACAGTCACCGGCCTGGGCCCAGAGATCTGTCCACCGGAAATAACCGGAAGGGTTAGAGGTGGTACCTGGGTTTGGCCGCGTCCGGCTGGAAGCGCAGGGGCGGTCATGTCTCGAGGGGGTGGCACCGAGTCACTGGGACCGGCGTCACCGGGTAGGGCGTGAGCCCTCGTTCTTGGGGGAGCCATGGCGATTCGTCACGAAGTCCTCACGGACGGCGCCAACTGTCGTGGTATTGTGAATACCATAGCAGGTTTTGTGGCGGATCCTAGCTACCGAACAACGACGCGAGCTGACCGCGTTACCGGACACCTCCCGTCAGGCAAGCGCAGAGAATGACACAAGGATTTGCATAGGTTCAGGTTGTAGAATCGAGGATGCCGACTGGGGGGGTGAATAGGAGGCTTTAAAAACTTCAATTTCAAACAACTTTTGCAAAGAAAGAACAAATGAACTTATATTGCACAATTAAAATAGAAGAGAGTAGAAGACAAACACAAGATTTTTCCCGAGGTCTTGGAGACTCACCCAGTCTCCCCTACTCCTCATTGAAGCACTCAAATAAATGAGTCTTGCTTCAATATCCACGAAGGATATTACTCACTAGTGGTTGCTCCTTGTCCGCTCCGAAAAGGCGAGCACCGATGCCTTTTACAATCACGCCGAACCTCTCCAACAATCTCCGAACAGGGAGATGTCAACAGCCACGCCACCAAACCGTCTAGGTGAGGGCGTTCACCAAGAGTAACAAGTTGCAAGGTCTTATATAGACCTCCAACAATCACCAAGAAACTCTAGATATGCAAGAATGATGCGAACAGAAAACTCGGTGGATCACAGAGCCCACGACTTGCTCAAAAGATCAAGATTTTTAACTCTAAAACAAATGCTCAAGTGTGTATATGAGAAGGAGGCTGCTTGGTGTTTTAAAACAACTGCTCAAAGCCTCAATTTATAGCCTCAAGAACTAAATTAGCCGTTGTGCACGAGCTGTAAAAGTGACAGTGCATACTGACAGTCAGCATGGCATGGTGACAGTCAGCATGGGTCACGACCAGTGCGAAGCAATTTGCAGAGAAAACTCAGCTAGCCGTTTGAGGTCGAAAAAGGAAACAAAACAGCCCAAACTGACAGTCAGTATCCAAAATCACAACTCAACAAAAATCATGGATAAAACATTGCTAGCCGTTTGTGATCATATATGGAAACTGACAACTCATGTTGACAGTCAGCATCACATACTAACAATCAGTATGGACCACAAAATCGACCAGTTAAAACAAAAACTCAAATAAATTAGCTCGAGGTCGAAATGCATACTGACAGTCAGCATGACGTGCTGACAGTCAACATAGGTCAAAAGAATTTTGCCACAAAAAACACACTCTCTGGACAAATGTCAGTTTAAACAAACTGACATTCAGACTGACAGTCAACATAGCACACTGACATTCAGCATGGATAAAAGCAATTATAACTTTTAATCCAGAGATCCGATTTAAGATTTTAATAGCTTGTTCGAAAGATATTTAAAAGGGCTATATTTTTTTCAACAAAAGTAAAAGCCAGATCTCCCTAGATCTTTTTGGAAAATTCAAAAACTCTTCTATTGTCAAAAACTCAACTGAAAAACAAAATCAAATCCAACCGAAATGAATGAGATGCAGTGACCTAAGAGTTTCTCGGTTTATGCTGGAAATGTAGAGAGGAGTTGCAACCCCTCTTTATAGTACGGTTAAAACTAAAAACAAATTTCTAAACTGATCAACCTCCAAAACACCGAGATCGCTAAAAATAAAACTCATTTTACCTCAGGTCCTTCGCAACTTCACTCTTGCGATTTTGTGTCTCGTTTTTGTACTTTGCGACTTGTGCTTTATCTTTCTCATGTTGGGTTCATCTTGATCATCTTGCACGTCTTCCCAACAAAGCTCTGTATGAAATAGCTGAAGACACAATTAGTCTGAACTGCTTGTTTTCATTAATTATCAAAATCAGGCATAACGGCCTAGATGCAACACAGGTCTCAGTGGAGACTAGTCCTGTTGACGTGCTCCCGATGTGAGTCGGCTGGGGGAGTTCTCTCGCGGGGAGAGTGCTCCAGAGCACGCCTATTAGTTTTTTGTGTATTGATGCAAATGAATTGTCCTCCTTTACAAGAGAGGGATACAGGGGCATATATAGGCCCAAAAGACGCAAAAAGACTAGACTACCCCGGCAGCGGCCGTTGGATCGAGAGGCATCAACGCCTTTCTCCCGGCCAAGGGGCCTGGATGCTTGACAAGTGTCCTCGTAGATTCCCGAGGCATCCCTCACGTGATCCCCACATGACCCTGCTCCAGGGAAGGGATGACCGGGTGCCTTTTCCCCGGGCAAAAGGCGACGCTCGGGATGGGGTCACCGGGGCCCTTGTCCTCGGGAAAAAGGCGGCGCCCGGGACGGGGTCGCCGGGGCCCTTGTCCCCAGAGAAGGGATGACCGGGGGCCCTTGTTCCCGGGCAAAAGGCGGCACCCGGGGCGGGGTCACCGGGGCCCTTGTCCTCGGGCCAAAGGCGGCGCCCCGTCACCGAGGCCCTTGTCCCCGGGCCGAAGGCAGCGCCCGGGACGGGGTCACCGAGGCTCTTGTCCCCAGGCAACTGACGGCACCCGGGACGGGGTCACCGGGGCCCTTGTCCCCGGGCCAAAGGCGGCGCCCGGTGCTAATCACTGGGAATGATTGGGCGAAGATTCCCCCAATAGGTACTAGTGCCAAAGAAAGAGGAGACTTAGCGGATGTGCATCGACTACCGAGCACTGAACAAGATCACCATCAATAACCAGTACCCTCTTTCTCATATCGATGACCTGTTAGACCAACTGAAGCATGTTGCTGTGTTCTCAAAATTGGATCTAAAATTAGGGTATCATCAAGTCAGCATCCGAGAGGAGGATACTTGGAAGACCGCGTTCAAAATGCAACAAGGTTAGTTCGAATGGCTAGTCATGTCGTTTGGGCTCTACAACGCTCCAGCCACTTTCATTCATCTCATGAATGATGTATTGCGACAGTTCATCGACGACTTAGTGATTGTGTACCTTGACGATCTACTTGTCTATAGTCGTTCGTAGGATGAGCACCTAGTTCATGTGGAAAAGGTGTTCGAGTAGTTGCGACAACATCAACTTTGTCTCAACAGTAAAAAGTGTGAGTTCGGCCAGCAAACTCTACTTTACCTAGGATTCATGGTCGGCAAGGGTACATTGCAAACCGACCCCGACAAGGTAAAAGTGATCCGTAAGTGGCCTCGATCGTGAATAGTAACATAAGTGCATAGTTTTATGGGAGCATGCCAGTACCTTCGGAAGTTTATTCGACACTTCTCAATATTGGCTTCTCCGTTGCATGCACTAACAAGGATCGACCAGAAGTTCGAGTGGAGTGGAAAGCACGAGGATACATTCCTTTTGCTAAAGAAGAAGATTAGTGAAGCACCTGTCCTAGCTTTACCGAATATACCAAAATCATTCGAGCTAGAAACCGATGCCTCAGGTTATGCAATGGGTGCAATGCTCACGCAAGAAGGTTGACCAGTAGGATATTACTCTGAGTTATTTCGAGGAGCTCAGAAGAACTATGCGACCTACGACAAGGAGTTATGTGCACTGCATCATGCCGTAAAACATTGGTGGTGTTATCTTTTGGATAAAGAGACCGTGGTACACACCGACCACCAGCCATTTCAATATTTGCAGACTCAATCCAATCTACAGCAAGCCCGACACATGAAGTGGATGTCATATCTGCAGCAGTTCAACCTAGTGATTAAGTACAAGAAGGTAATACACAACAAATTGGCTGACATGTTGTCATGACCACCAGTTACTGCCCTCTGCTTATCAGTGTTCATGCAGATCGAGCCTTCATGCCACGAGGATTATGCCACAATGTACAGTGAAGATCCTGATTTTTTGATCAACACTGGCTGAGTTTGAAACAGGGAAACCCACAGAGTCTGTTCGTCGAGAAGGACTCTTATACAAAGGCAATTTGCTTTATATACCTCGTGGAGCACCTCGAGTACAGTGGTTATGGGAGGTGCATACATCGAAAGTTTCTGGTCACTTCGGGGTAACGAATACCTTGCAAAATCTTCTTGGACATGTGTTCTAGCCACGGATGCAACAAGATGAGGCTAGTTTTGTTCGAGGCTGTGGTCTCTACAGTATCTCAAAACTGGCAAACTAAAAATTAGGTTTGTACACTCCTTTACTAGTTTCGTCACGACCATAGGAAAATATATCCATGGATTTCTTAGGAGAATTGCCTAAGATCCAATGTGGCAACAACTATCTCTTTGTGGTCATTGATCGGTTTTTCGAGATGATAGTTCTCATACCTTGTAAGAAGACTATTACGGGAGAAGAAGCAGCTCGAGTATTCTTTCAGCATGTTTGGACGCATTTTGAACTGTCAAATTCTATTGTGTCTGATTGTGATACCGGGTTCCTTAGTCACTTTTGGTAATCACTTTGGTCAATGATGGATACAAAGCTAAAGAGAAGTACTGCGTTTCATCCTCAAACTGATGGTCAAACCGAGGTGGAATCGAACAGTCGTTCATCTCTTGAGGGGTTATAACTCCAAGCATCTGAAGACTTGGGATGAAAGTATACCATACCTGCAGTTCGCTTTTAATCGAGCAGTGAATGGTTCAACTGGGAAGTCTCCTTTTGAGGTTTGTTTGCGATTTCTACCACAAAGTCCATTCAACATGGAGTTTATGATCCCTACCTCAACACAGAACAGCAAGGACGAATTTGATCAGGATCGAGTACAAAAGTTCTTGGAAGGTATTCAATGACTCCATGGTGAGGTTGAACAGAATTTGATTAAGGCTCAGATCAAGTATAAGACACGACATGATTGACACAGAGTAGACACTCAATTCCAAGAAGGTGATCTGGTATGGCTACATCTTAGCAAGGAAAGGGTTAAAGGTAAAGGTAAAAAGCTTAAACTAATTCGTTATGGTCCTTTTCGGGTTTTGCGGAAAATTGGTACTAATTCTTGTTAGCTCGAGTTACCTCCATATATGGACATTTACTCGGTTGTCAATGTTGAGCATCTTAAACCTTTTGAACCTTCGATGCTGGATGATGAGCCCGATACCATCATACCATATGTTGAAGACTTGGTTTATGAATGAGAAGCACCTCTTCCTGAAGATGTGACCTTGGAGAAAAAGGTGACGACCACCCGAAGCGGCACACGAGAGACTTTTTGAGTAGGAAGAGAAGGTCAACGACCACGTGCGGCCAACTAGTACACCCGTTAAGATGTTTAATCTAAATTTCCACATCTCCAGTTTTGATCGAGTTGGTCACCAACGGGATGTTGCTCCTTTTCAATAGAGAAGTCAAGATCGGGGAGGATCTCAATAGGTCGAATGCGTAATGGATTCGAACTCTGTGTGGTCGGTAGTAGTCCGATATAAAATATATAACTGAGTCCTATACGATTAGGTTTAGTCAGTTGTCAAGTCTGATACAATCTCAATCGATCGGACTATAAATACCTTGTAATAAGATGGATAGATTATCTACCTCATATATGATCTAGCTCATAGTAGATCAGATCCAACACATATAATTCTTAGGGTTCATCAACGTAGATCGAGTGCGATCAACGTTTGACGTGTACAAGTTTTTTGAATAAAGAGTTCTGCTATTCCTTTGAACTACATTTTGATCAACTGGGTTTCGGTATTTTCTAAGTAAGATCCTATATTCCAGAGGTGGGTCTCTAGTGTAGTGGTGAAGTCACTAGGCGGTAAGCTAGAGGTCTTGATTTCGACTCCCCACCTCTACCATTTATTCCTGTAGGGCCGAATCGGCGGTACCCTACAGTCTCTCTCAAAAAAAAAGATCCCGCATTCCACATTTCGTCGAGTATAGTTGAATCCCGTCTATATATATCTCAATTGGATCAGCAACTTTTTGCTAATCATATCATATATGACACTTGTTTGTTGGGTGACATCAATATGTCCCTACTCCTAACACCATACCCCAAGGCCCAAAATTGCTTTGACAGACTTGTTAAGTGAAACCAATTCTATGCGTATAAGTGTCCAACACTTATCCTGCCTTACCAAGATAGTTAATGGCACATTGATTTGTCAAACCCACCAAATAATGATCGAGGCTTTGACAGTTGCAGCAATTGAATAGGGCCTCTAGTTAACTTAATTTTAGGGAGTTAACAAAATTCATAATTTTCTAGCAACAATCAAGAGCATCAAAATAATCATCACAGATAATCAAATCAATCTATGAGATAGTATGGCCCTTTAATATGGTGATCTCCATCTCCATCTTCATAGGACCAGTCCACCGTGCTTGAAAAATTATGGAGTGAGTTCTAAGCTACTTCACTAATAGCTAGATATCAATTTACATAAGAGTGCCAATCATCACACATGTCGGCACGCAGGCTGTTATACAAAAAGAGATGACCATGTCGATCTCGCTTCCTGAAATTTTTGAGGATTTATAGTATGAATCGACATTTCCGTACATAGAAAATCTCATCGAATTGATCATATCATCCCAACTTCTGAACCAATCTAATCAGTTAAGATTTCCATTAATCCCTATGGTGATATTTCAAAGATATACCAAATCTTTTAGATTCAATCTAACAAAGATTCCGGTCTCCGATCTTATCACTACCATGCTTGCCTTTACACCACCTCCCACTGGCCCATGCAAGGATACAATCGGATTAGATATGAACTTATGTAGATCGAACTCAAGGTGAGAAACGTGTCATCCTTGAATAGCTCGGTCCTTTCTCGATCTTGTAATGGACTAACCCTTTCCATAGTTGACTCTCAACTATATTCGGCACAGCCATGCACTTTCTTAGTCCAATTACATCGAGGGGCCCAAAAATATCTCTCTCAAGATATGATAGGGGCAAATTCTATCTTGACCATTCACTTTCAACCACATGGTTCATAACATATCTGTATGTCACCTTTATGACTACTCGGTTAAGAGCAGCGGTTGATGACACCAAGGTATGCTACTATGCATGTATAAAACTATGATGATCTCAGGTCTAAAGATAAACCAAAATAATTGTTAGAAACAAACTGATGACACATATAATCTCGACAGTGTCTCAAGTTGGGTCAATCCAACCAACATGTTCTCCAACATGTGTCCACGACATTGACTTGATATCTCATATCCATGGTCCGTGAAACTTGGCTATCAATCAATGCTTGTGCTGACTTATATTGTATTATTATTCCATGTAATGCCAAAAGTCAGGGATGTTTAGAATAAGTATCATTCATTATGCCGTAAATAAACTGAGACAATTCATATATCATAATAAAGAGTTCCACAAATAATTCACATACTTGTTGATCAATAAAAGTGATACTTTATTCAAGGAATCCAATAACATTTTATTCACAACAATTCATAAACATATCATAATACAACCATCTCCATGATTGCCTCTAGGGCATATTTCTATCACTCTTCGGGCACGGCAACAGACGGTTCAACTGTGACCATCGGAGCAAGTGTTGCAGTAGTCGGAGGAGCCTGCATATCCAGTTCTAATATTGGAAAACTATTTCTAATTGAGTATCGAGACTCGGTTAAGAAAAATGTTACCTGATGCTGAGTCCCAAGAGGTTTCGGGAACTCGAAGCTTCTCCTCTTGGAGACAAGAGTGAAGAAAGTGCCATGGGAGAAGACTCATCAGGAGCCGCTAATGACCTGCTCCTCATAGCAACTAGGGAATTTCCCTGTTCCTCCTCCACGTCGCTTCCCTCTCCCTATACGACCATGAGATACTTCCTAGGCGTATTTGTAAAGTTTGAGGAGTAGGAACCCTTACCGTAACAATATGCATGGTTGCGACCAGAGGGTTGGTAGAGGTCTTGACCATAGCCTCTTCCTCGCGATCGCAGGAGCCTCCATGGCCGTGTCAGTTGTCGTGGTCATAGGAACTCTTGTGGGCACAGCCGAAGTCATGGTCGCCACAGGTACTGCAGTCGTCGCCGCTCTTGTGGGAGGAGTGATTCGCAAGGCTCCAGTCCTGGCCAAACCTTTGGTCGCAGGAGTGGCCTTCTTCATCTTCTTTGATATAGAACCACTTGAGGATCCCACATCGTCACAAGTTCGCCTTTTTTGGGCCACTGGGCGCTCGAACATCTTATACCAACTAAAATGAATTACTTTGATAACTTTTTTCCAGAATCAGATGTAAACAGATCATTCAAAGAGACATACCTTTCGACGCGCCTGAGCAAAGTCCTTTGAGTTGCCGACCATGGTCGCCGGCCTTGGCACGTCGGAATCGCCTTCAGCAACTCTCTTGTAGGCTTTCAGGAGATAATTTGTCCTCCTGATCATCTCTGAAACACACAAGACTATCGAAGAAGAAAGAACAGTCAAGATTATTCAAAGGAATTAAGTTCAAGTAAATGAACAGATTCAAAGGTTGTACCAATTTCACCAGTTTGGTTATAGACATTACTAGGCACATAATCTAGGGTGCCATCTTCAATGCACCTAACCTCCCAGGCGGGGTGTTTCCTCTTCTTCAGAGGGCTAATCTGGGTTTTCAAAAAGTCCTGGATCACGTCGTAGGATATCAAGCCCTCATTTGCCAAGTATTGGATTACCTGGTGCCTCTTCTGCTTGTCATCCAGTGGAGGAGCAGAATCTTTATCTCCACTTTTCTCTGGTCGACAGTTCTCAAACAAGAGATGGCTCTCACTGGGAGTTCAACAGTAGAACCACTGTTGATACCATCCATGGACAGAATTATAGAGGGGAAGATGCAGATAGTCCTTCTTCTCCTGAAGACGGAAGTAGACACACCCGCAAGTATTAGAGCTTTTCAACCCCGCCAAAAAATAATATTGGTGGAAGAGAGGTATATTGGGAAAAACCCCAACATATGCCTAGCACAAGTGTCGGAAAATAGTAAGAATCAAAATGGAGTTGGGATTGAGGTTTACTAACTCCATATCGTAGTGTGCGAGAATGCTCCAGAAGAAGTCGCTCTCATGAAGGCAAAACCCACACCGCAGAAAATCCTCGAAGAGCACTAGTTCGCCTGGTTGCACCACGAGGCTTTCTTCTTCATCCCTGGTAGAGCACCATGGAATCAGTGATCTTGAGGGGAGGTAACCCTCCAGTTCCAAGGCCAACATGTTCTCAATAGTGCGGTGGTGAGAACGGGTCCAGGAAGCCATTGAATTGAGATTGGGGAAGAAGAAAGAGCTAGAAGAAAGAAAGCTTGAGGGCTAAGAATTCTAAGTCTCAGAGGGTTTTTGAGTTCTCAGTCGTGGGTTGCATCCCGTAAAAGACAGCCTTTTATCATGACAAAAATCCTTTTCATTTAATGCCTCTCATGATGGGTCTGACAAATGCACCCAAAGCTTTTCTGGTGTTTTGTTAGAATCCGAAATGAAAAGGTGCCTTTTTGAGAAGCAGAAACAACGCTTCCATTAAAATAAACTTTTCGTTTCATATTCGGGCGCTAGATGACAAAGATTATTACTCAAGTAATTTCTCTGTGCCTTTTCGTGGTCGCCTACGACCCCGAAGAGAGATCATGTAATAGTCCAAGATATTATGGACTTAATCAAAGTAATCTATTTGTACCTTTCCATGGTAGCTCGCGACTACGGAGAGAGATCATAAGATAGTTCAAGATCTTCTATACTATATATGGCCCATCTTGCCAAACAAATAAGGCCCATCATGGATCTGTGGTCTCAATGATTGTGGCCGCAATCTCTGTGGTCACAATACTCAAGGTCACAGAGTCCGTGGTCACTACCTGTGGACACTATGTTCACAAAGACATGGTAATTCCCATTACGTGATCGCAGCCAGTACGCAACCATGAAATGATAGAGATATCTTTAACCCTCTTCGTGAGGAAACCAATAGTGGTTTCTTTATCCTTACCATGTTAGTGATTTAAGACAAATATTGATCCTAGAAGTACCTTCGAACCAACAAAGGAGGGTTTGGTCAAGATTTATATTACCGACCATGGTTTAAGGGTTATGTGGATGTGTTGTCATGATTAATATATCATAACTGTTCTCTAACTGATACGTTCAATTATTTCCAGGATAATATAAGTCTCTCTTCACTGACAAGATAACTACCTAAAAGGATAAATAACTACCTAGCATCCCTCTGATAAAGCAACCAACACCTTTTCGACAAGTATAAAAGAAGGGCTAAGGGCTTATGTATAAAAGAAAGGAGAAGGATGAAAGGATAAAAAAAAGCGATGAGGAAGTGACACAAGTAGAGAAATGAATAGAGAGTTAGACAATACAGAGATTGTTAAACTCTGTACCCTCTATAATCCATCATTTTGATAGTGACAACCAAACAGGAGTAGGGCTATTACTCAGACTATGAGGGCCTGAACCTATATAAACACTGTGTCTCTAGTTCCATTTTTACGGTGATACTCTTTGGTGATTGATTGATACTGTCCCCCTTCTAAATATATTAAATCTGTGTAAGTTCGGCTTGGGATATTGTCCCAATGGTCGATAGTACTTGACTCCCATTGGACATAAAATAAAAAAACAGTTCCTTAAGTTACTACATTGACTAGTCTATTATGCGGAGTGCATGCATCCCGTTGGCCAAGCGGTGATGAATCGCCAACCACATAACAAGGGATGGTGCACCGAGTTACAAGGTTGCTATTCTCTTTATGAAGCTATTATGTTTACTTCTTATCCCTTAATGCAAATATCTCTTTACTATGCTAAATCCATATATGTTCCATGAACTTTTTATCGTGTTTAATTATCTGCATATATCTACTTGTAACTTACTAAGTATGAAAGTACTCACCCTTCCAACAAAGGCCTTCAATCGAAGACAAAGAAGATTTGGACCATGATTTACAAAGTAATAACCCTGACTGGGAATATAAATCAATGAGAACCTTGGGTTTTAGTAGTCATGAACTAGGTTGAGAAAAGACTATGGGTAGGAAAACCTAATCGTTGGACGTGTTCTATAATAAATACTTTTAAGTACTCTTTACTTTTACAGTTGGGTTTGTAAACTTGACCACAAGGTCACTATGATGACCTAGATTATAATACAATGAATTGTGTGTTGATACATATGTCTGTATTTGCAACTGCATCCTAAGTTATTGTGAGGGAGGTTGTGAATGCCTCCCAGGAGGCCCCATTAGAGACAATAAGTCCACCACATTTAGATCCCTTTTTACACTCTAAAACTCATTCGACTTGTCATTTTATGTGTTTTTATCTTAAGAAATGAACAATCTACTTCCATGAGTTTGTTCGATATGTTTCAAGGAATGAACATGCCAAATTTATAGTGATTTTGATGAAAATACGACGTGGAATGAAGCGGAGAAGATCAATTCGAAGAACCAAAACATGATGAAATGGGCCAAAACCACACCAAAGTGAAGCCAACAAGCCCATGCCCAGAGCTGAGCATGGGTCATGCCCGAGGTTGTGCTCAGCTTGGCCAGTACCCTATCAGCTACATTTTTTAGTGTATTTTGAAATATTTTTGAAGGATTCTTTTCAAAAGATGTTTAGGAGTATCCAATTATAGGACTTTTGTGTTATAACTAGAGATGCTTTCAACTTAGTTTGGCTTCCTGAAAAGTTTAGTTTAGCCCCACTCTCTAGTTTAGGTTAGTTTTAGGTTTAGTTTTAGTTACTTTTCACATCAATTTGTAAGCTAACCTAGACGGCCGTTCTTAATTCTTCAATTCAATTCGGTATGTTTTTTTATTGGTTTTGTTATTTGTTGTTTTTAATGGCTTTTAATGAGTAGTTTTCCCTTTAGGATTAGGGATGACCTAATCTGGAGGACACAATTTTGGCTCTGGTTTGTTCAAAAGGTTGTTGATTTAATTGCATGAATTCTTGTAGTATTAACCCTAGATTTGTGCTTCATCCATGATATCGTTCATACTCCATAAAATGATCGATATTTGTATGTTAGGTAAAATGCGAATGTTGTGCTCTAACCATAATCTATGGTTTGAAAAGTGTTTTTGTACCTAGTTGACTTAAAGCAACAAGAATGATCTCCTAGGACTGTTGAATGGTTTCCAAACCACAAACTTACTTTGTCTCATTAAGAATTTTGGTAAGTAATTCAGCAGTTTACTGCCTCTTCCAAAAATAGTGTCTGATGGTGACAAAAATCCCCAAACCATAGGTTTTTCTTCATTGATTTCTTTAACCAAATTTTAGTTGTTTTAGTAATTTTAGAATTAGCTCTCAAAAACAAACACTCACAATTTAATTTAGTAATTTCGATTAAAAATTGAATTTGCACTTGTTCCCTATGAATTCAACCCTCAAATACTCAACGAACAGCTATTCACTTGCAATTATTACAAAGATGCACCCTTTTTGTGGTGCATCTAGGTTTTGATGATTACTGACAATTTGGATAAACTTTGATTTAGTAGAAGTAATTGAAATGTAATTTGTTAAACCCTTATTTTTGAGTTTTCTTATCTTGGATTTGAAGTTGATGTCTCCCTTGTTGTGGTTTCATATCAATACATATGTTGAGGGGGAACTCATCATATTAGTCATCTATGTTTGCATCAAGCTTGTACTAATTATTATCATGACATTAGTAGTATGGATCTTGTGCTTACTTCTTATCATGTATGGATCTATATGACTGTATATTTCATCTCTTACCTTTTTGTGGTTTATCGAAAATGGTTCTGTCATCAAACACCAAAAAGGGAAATTGTTGAGTCAACTCCTTTAGGAGTAATTACTTTGGTGATTAATGACAACCTAACTATGAGACTGACGTGGTTTAATAAGTATATATGTGTTGTAGTCTCAAAATGGATTGCGAGATGAAAGCAAACAAGGGCATATGGAGAATGATGTTGATATGAGCCACCTTGAGCAAGGTCAAGTTTCACAGAAGGTAAAATCAAATATTAAGGATCATTTTCTTAGGATTTTATCGGTCTCGGTGTTTGGAGATAGACCGAGTTGATAGAATTCTTTTTACTAGCTTGAGTCGATATATTGTGGAAGCTCAAATGCATTCATATCATATTGCACTAGTACTCATTCACCTCTTGCATTGCTAGAAAGCAAGTGTAAGATCTACAAACTACATCTGGTCATGGTCGCACAGAGCAAACAAACTGATTTAGTATTAGAGCTGGTCATGGTCGTATATGCATAAATTGGCCGTATCACTATTTGGAATTGGTCATGGTCGTAGAAGTTCAAACTAATCATACTAGTTACAGCTCGAATGCGGACATTCAACCATATCCATTCGAACACCTGTTTTCTACAAGCAGCTATTGACCACTAGTCTCTTGACCAGTTTTCCAAATGAGGCTTCAACTTGATCAAACCAAAACTAGTCGTGGTCTATGCTGACTGTCAGCATGCATATCTGCGGGGACACAGACATTTGCATTTGCATATACCCCCAAATTGATTTGGAGTAAAAATTCCTAAGTGCTATTTTCGGTTTGCACAGGTTGAACATTGTCTGTGGTGACCGGACATTGTCCGACCAGTACAAAACTCTTTAGATATATGCAAAAATGAACAAGAGACAAATGGTTTTGTCTGGGTGCATCTGTCCAGAACTGGCCAGACATTGTCTGTGATGGCCGGACAATGTCCGGCCAGTACAAAACTGATTAAATATGTGCAAAAATGAACCAGAGACAAATGGTTTTGTCCGAGTGCATCTGTCCAGAACTGGGCGGACATTGTCTATGATGGCCGGACAATGTCCTGCCAGTACAAATTTTTTCAGCCTTGATTAAAAAAGCGAACCAGAGACATATACATTTGTTCGGGACTTTTGTCCAGACAAAAGGCTATTTGTCCGGTCTTAACAAAAGTAGCTCAACGGTAAATGACATATTTGCAACGGTTACATTGACTTGTGCTACCCAGACATTGTCCGACATTGTTGGACAAAATCCGGCCTGTACAAAATTTACTTAGTGTCTTGCAAACGACTAGTTACCTTGAGAGGGCTATATATACCTCGACTTGGCCAGCATTTGAGGTGCTCAACAACTCGAAAATCCTATGTAAAAGCTAGCCAAATCTCTTGAAATCAATCTCTTGCATCTAGAGCCAAGATTTTGTAGGATCAAGGATGCCGACTAGAGGGGGTGAATAGGAGGCTTTTAAAATTCTTTTCAATTAAACAATTTTTGCAAGATAATTATCAATCCTAGAATAAGCAAAGAGGTTTAAAACAATCTAATCAACTAGTTGCATTCGACCATATGAAATATTTGACAAACCATGCAACAATAGTAAATTAAGCAATTGTGTCAAGATCAATACGAATCATACAAGAGAGAGACAATTGACACAATGATTTTTACTGAGGTCTCAGAGACTCACCCGATCTCCTCTACTCCTCGTTGAAGCGCTCACGCGTAAACTCGCTTCTATATCCACGAAGGATATCTCACTAGGGTTGCTCCTTCTCCACACCGGATAGGCGAACACCACACCTTTCACAAATTCTTGTCGGCCTCTTCGACAAACTTCAACCGCAGAGATCATGACTCTCCTCCGACACCGTCTAGGCGAAGGCGATCGCCAAGAGTAACAAGCCGGATGCGCTCACTTCACCCTTGATCACCAAGAGTAAGAAGCTCAAAGATGCAAATGAATGCTCAACACTCCAGCACTAGCATGCAAAAGGTGATTGAAGTGCACTAAGCACTATTAACTGCACCCAAATGCTTCTCTCTCAAATCCACTCAAGACTTGGGCTCAAATCTAGCCTCTAAATGCAATATCTCATATGCAATGAACTTGGCTAGCTTTTCAACAGAGAAATCAATTTCTTGAGCCACCCCCAATGAAGGCAAACACAAGATATATATAGCCCTCAAAGAAAACTAGCTGTTTGCCACGAACAGGCAAAATCTTGTACAGGGCGGACATTGTCCGGCCATGCCGGACAGTACACCAATTTTTGACCGTTGCAAAACGTCAGTTATTGTTGGGGAATAATTTTGTAAAGGCCAGACAATGTCCGGCCATGTCGGACAAAAGCCCCGGACATATATATCTGTCTCTGTTTCACTCGGCTCAAACAAATTGTATACGCCGGACAATGTCTGGCCATACCGGACAAAGTCCGGCCGTCAAGGACAAAAGCCTCCAGACGGATGCAAACGTCTCTGGTTACATTTTGCAAAAGGCTGAAAAAATTTGTACAGGTCGGACAAAGTCCGGCCACTGCACATTGACAGTAAAACAAGTATAACTTTTGATCTAGAGATCCAATCTAGGTGATTTTTCGCTTGTTTGAAAGATAACTCAGAGATCTATAATTTTGTCAAAAAGAGAAAGACCTAGAAACATCTAAAAACTTATAGAAAACTCAAAAACCATCCTGCTGCCAAAATGTTCAACCCAAAAATCATCTCTAATGCAATTTAGGGTATTTGCACATACAGATTTGTTGTTTTCTCACGGATATCTCAGCTGACACTCAGCGACAACAACGACCAATATGATTTATGAACTAAAACCGCAGACGAATATCCGATCGAAAACAGGTGGTCCAGTGGGTTTGGTTGAGCGTACGCAAGCGAGCCGAAGACTGGTACGACCAGCTCGAACTCCTACGACCACGACCAAACCCTAAACAGAAAACTGCCAAACCGGCGATACGACCACGACCACGTATCAAACAAGGATACGATCAGAATGTGCAAGTACAACCACGACCAGCTTTAGAAAATAAACCAATTTAAATAGCTGGTGATCAAGACTAAGTGCAGTTTTCAAAGCATTTTCTCTAATGCACCACATACTACACTTAGACTCTCTAGCAATGCAAGAGGCGATAAAACACTAGTGCAAGAAGATATGAATGCATCTGAGCTTCCGCACTAGATAGATTCAAGCTTACTAGTTTCCGACCCCTCTTAATAGTACGGTCAAACTAGCAAAACGAATCCTATCAACCCGGTCTGTCTCCAAACACCAAGACCTGTAAAATCCTAAGAAAACAATCTTTAATCTTGGATTTTACCTTCGGTGAAGTTCGACCTCGTGAAGCTCGACCGCTGGACACTTGTCCTCGCAAAGCTCGACCTCGTTCGAGATGTCTCATATCGGCATCATCGTCTTCATGCCCTTGTGTGCTTTCATCCTGCAACCATTCTGAGACTAGAACACATACACTCAATGCATAAAAGTTAGTCTCATATACAGTTTGTCATTAATCACCACCAGAGAAATCACTCCACTCAGGAGTTAACGATTTCTCTCTTCGGTGAAATGACAAAACCAATTTTGATAAGCAACAAATGAGTAAGAGATGAATCACACAATCATATAGATCTATATATGATGAAGACATAGGCACACGATCCATACTACTCTTGTGATGATAAAGATAAGCATGATGCAACCACTGAGCTCCCTCTCAACACATGCATCGATCTCGATACCACAAATGAAGGAGTTATCAAACTTCCGGATTTATCACATGACATTCCAATTTACACTTAGCACAAGATTGATGCAACCACAGAGCTCCCCCTCAACATATGCATCAATTGTTAAATCATAACCGGGAGTCATCGATTTCTAGGGTTTAACATTAACAATTGCATGTACTTGTGCTAAACTAGGATTTATACAAGTTGTCATTTAATCCTCAAAGCTGTCATTATCCAGATCAATATTAATCATCATGGATTTATCCAAATCGTCATTAATCATCAAAACCTAGATATCTTAGATCGACCTAGATCCAACAATCTCCCCCTTTTTGATGATTGATGATAACAAACTTTATAATCTCAATAAATTTAAAATAGATACTGCAGCTCCCCCTCAATATATGCAATAGTACATCAGTACTGAGCAAAAAATTTAATCATATAGGTTGAGAAATATAAGTGACGATTGAGCAAAAGTTCAATTAAGTCATCTTCCAAAATATCAACTTATCTTAATTTTCTTTAACTCAATTATCTCTCCCAAATATCAATATCAATGATATCAAATAATATCTATTTCTCCCCCTTTGTCAACTAACTCAATTATTTTTCTCAGATTCTCCTAAACTCTCTCAAAATCTCTTCCTCTAAAGCTTATCTCTAAAACATTCTCCCCCTAAAGCTTTCTCCTAAAGCTTTTCTCTAAAACACTATTTCTCTCCCCCTTTGTCAACAAGCACAAAAAGGAAGGTTTGAGAACTCAAATTTTGACACACAAAATTTTGGGGGGCATTGACTCATTTTCAAGTTTGCTAAGACAAGATGTAAGATATTTCCAAGAAAAACTGATTTTTATTTGAAATGGTTTTCATTCAAAACAAGATCACAAGAAGATATGATGGAAGTGATTTTTAAAATACATTCAAGGAATAGAGAAAGAATCAAGACAATCAACACACAATGAGTATATCGATGACATTTATATCAATGATATTTAATCCATTCTCAATCATCCAAAATCTTGATGCATTTAATAGTTTGATGTGAAAATATCCGCTAGATGCGTGTTTGTCATGATTGATCTCAATATTCTCTTTATGCCACAAAGTTTCTTGTATAATGATGTCGTATATCAATATACTCTAATCAAGAGTTTTGAATCAAATTATTCATCATCTTTACGACACTTTCAATATTTCATAAGAGAGGCATCTATTCGAAAGCAATTCTATAATCCAATGTTTTGTTTCATCCATAAGAATTTAAGCACAACAACCACCGGATGTATTCTTTCGATTGATCTTGCAAGTCATGTAATCCGAATCCAAATAGTCAACTAATTCAAGATCTGTACTTTTCGGATATCAAAGATCTATCTAGGATTGCATTTCAATTACCTAAGAATGCATTTAATGGAAATGATATGATATTCCTTAGGAAATGATTGAAATCTAGCATATTTGCAATGACTAAATATGATGGGGCGGGTAAAATGCGGTAAAATAAAGCAAAACTATCAATCAAAGATCGATAGAGTTTAGAATTGACCGCTTTTTCGTGTTCGTCCATGTCGAGATGTCCATATGTAGCCTTGAGAGTTGTAATAACTTCATCATCATGCATCTCGAGGCTCTTGAGTGATTTCTTCACATGCTGGAATTCACTCTTGAACATTCCATTCTTAAGTTGCTTGTTTTATCGTGCACAGAACTAACTTTGCTCTTGAATCATCTCGCTTTTCCTAAACATCATCTCACAAAAATTCTTGATAGAGGGATTCATTAGTATAATCAAAAGTCATGTCATCAATATGTATTTGACAAACAAGAATATAATGTCTCGATTGAATGTTTGATGATGATTGTGTCAAACTTCTCATTTTGAAAATCATTTGATATAAGAAAGGATTTTGAGCTTTTAAACCAACTCAATTGGAAACAATAGATTCAATCCTCAAAAATTCACTTCTTTTGGCATTTAACACAAAAAGACATACAAATGAGGAATATGCCAAAAGGAGATTTGTCAAAACATTTTTAGGTCACAAGGTTGAGATAAAAGCATATGACCTAGTGAGGAGTTCAAAATTTCAAAAAGAAACTCAAATCTCAAATTCATTTGAATATGCTCCAAAATCATGAAAATTATCTTTGTTTTGATATACAAAACACAATTAAAAGCATTTCAAACCCCATCATATGAATCATGATCAAATGCAAAGATATGGGAAGAAATTAGAGCAAGGATGTGACAAAACCAGGAGGCAAAAGAATCAGCTGAAAAAGAATCAGAAATCATCCAACTTTACACAGCCCGAACAGTGTCTGCTAGGACTGGACAAAGTCCGGTAGGGGCGGACAGAGTCTGGCTCTGGGCGGACAACGTCCAGACAGTTCAAATAAACCTACTGAAAACTTCTGAAATTTGTGATTTTTGCAATTTCGCTTCAAAAATGGATTCAAGTTCCATAAAAGATTTGAATATGAAGACAGGAACTTAGATGGATAGCTTTCGGCTAGATTTGATTAGAACAAGATCTTGAATTTGATTCCTCAAAAGTGATTTAGAGTAAAACGGGTAAAACAGAAGTGATTTTCCCGAAAACTTCAATTTTTGATGAAACTTGGATTTTTCTGAAATGTTTGGACATGGATGAGTTTGAAATACTATTCCAAACCAAGACATGGGAGAAGGTCCAGTCCAAATAGCCAAATTCGCAAAAAATGCACTTTTGGGTATTTTCGAGTCGATAGCTGTTTTTGAGCGACCTAGGATATGTGATAATTTGAAAACCATAGGCCTTTTGAGAATAAGTTCAATACGAACTATCTTTGGGTGAGTGAGTTCTAAATGTTTCATGTAGAAAGTTTTGATCAAATCTCAACTCATCTTGTTTTATGGAAATGAATCGTTTTGGGCCAAAACAAGATCCCGAAGACTTCAATTTTGTCGAAATTTTGCATTTTAGCTCAAAACTCTTTTTTTTCACTTTTAAAATCTTTGAAACAATATTTGAAACATATTTATGAAGGTTTTGTGGTAATTTTGAACATTTTGAAAGTTTTGAGCTCTTTTTACCTTTTTGCTCGAAAATAACCCTTTTTACCAAACAAGTGCATAATTTGATATATGTGCACAATTAGGGTATACAAGGATTCAATGACTTTGAAGTTGCTCCCCCTAAATGTGTCATCCAAGTTTGGTCATGAAAAATGAGCAAGAGATGAAAATTATCTATTTGAAAATCAAGAGCTCAACAAGAATCCGAATGAACTCAAATTGAGAAAACATCCAAATAAATACCAAAACTCATGGAAAGTTTATAAAGATATAACACATCAACACAAGCACTTTCCATGAAGATCCAAGATTCAAATATTTTAGTCATTTGAAAGAATTGAGAGATTAACATCCAAATTGACTAAAATTTTCTTAAACATATTGGCTTCTTTATAATCATCAAAACATATGCAAACAGTTCCAAAAATTTCAAAATAAAATTTGGATATAGATGATGCAATAAGGAACTAGATTGCCTTTTATAGTGACACCAAGATATAATCCAACAATAAGATATGAAAAAGACAAATGTTGGTCAGATTTAAAGTTTCAGATTTCAGGTTTGAGAAAATCATTTTACACTTTTAAAAGCACCTGAAAATCTGTGCAAATGACTTCAAATAATTTTGAAATAAATTATCAAGAAAGACCACTTATAGAGGATAAAATTTCATATAGAAACTTTCTTCAAATAGCCAACCAATATAGAGATATAAAAATGACAAATCATCCCAAAACCATGAGAAAACTGAATTTTGCAAGTTTCATATTTGATTTTTGAAAAGAGTCAATTTTGCTCAAATCAAATCCAATTCAAATGAAAATTTGTAGAAATAATTTTCAATGTATCAAATACATTTTACAAAAATAATTTTCCAAAAAGGATTTTTCAATCAATAGTTATGGTCAAATGAACTTTGTGTTAAGCTAGAAGGTTGAAAATTGACAAATTTTTGCAAATTGAGTTCAAATTTGATTTTCATGAGATTTTTGACATGAAAGGGCTTACATGAGTTATTCAAATCATTTTGAGCCAAGGCTCACAAATAAAGACCATAAAAATCGCGAAACTCATGTTTTGCATATTTAAGGTATTTCGGGTCAAAGCAAGTTTTTCGATGAGATTCAAATACCTATAACTTTCAAATGAGAACTCTTTTGAGAAAGTTTTTAATTTCAAACTTCTTCGGGATAATAATATCTAAGTATTTTGTAAAGCAAGTTTTTGTAAATTCCAAATAGATTTTGACTTGTGTTTGAAAATGATTTTGTTGAAAAACAATATACCCGAAGATCATTTTGAGACTAGTTTTTAATGGAAATACTTTTTAACATCATTCCTTCATCCAAAGCCTCTAAAAACCTTTTAAATACATTTTGAAGACCATTTTGAAAGGAATTGATGATTTTTGGGCTTTTGAATGAAAATTTGACGTTTTAACAAAATAAGCTCAATTTAAAAACTTATAATTGTAATTTTGAAATTTTTCACATATAAGGGTATGATAAGCAACGGAAGAATTTTAAATTACAACCCCTAAAGAAGCAACATCATAAGATTTAAATTTTCACTCTTTTGCAAAATTGGCCATGGAAAATAAAGCAACAAAGAACAAAAAGAAGAAAATGCAATGCAATTTTCTCTTTTTAAATTAGGAATTCTTTTTATAGGAACTTCAAAAAGTGTTAAGCCCTTTTTGGTACCCAAACCATACGAGACCCTCTAGCCTTGTCGCATAAGTTTTTTGATGCCCAAATTACTTTATCTTGAGGTTTTTGAAAATGGAAATGAATAGGTTTTGCAAATAAGCCTTTTCTAGAGCAAGAAATCAAATAAGAGTCAAAAGAAACATCCCTAAGAACATTAGACACACACTCATGCGAATGTTGCCCCATTGAGTGATATGAGGAACATGAAGTTTGAGAGGGCCTTTTGAAAGAATTTGTATGAGTGCGGTGGAATATATGATGCCTCTTACTAGATGGGTGAGCGTGATTTAATTTTTCCTTTTTAAATGAATATTTATGTTCTAAATGGGGTTTAACAAGCATAGCACTACCCACATTACATCTAGAAAGATTTTTGCTCAATCTATTTACTTTACTCCTACGTTCATCATTTTCGACTTTAGGTGCTTGAGATGATTCCATGTTAACACATGAATTACGAAAAGAACATGAGGGCATCTCATCACAAGTAGATGAACTAGAAGGCATAGCACAAAAATCACTAGTGAGCTAGGCATATCAAAAGTAGAACTACTAGTACTAACACCATGACATGAAGATGGATCACTGGAAGAATCATAGTATGAGCAACTAGTATTGTCCGTACAAGCATGTGAATCTATAAATGAATCATTAGACATATTATCACATGAAGTACTAGTATCCTCAATGCTAGCATTTGAATCTAACCATAAATCAACAATTGAATTATTGCTAGCATGTGAAGTAGAAGTGTGTGACTCTAAAGATGGATTAATAGGGGAGTCACAATCAACTCTAACATTTAATATACATATTGAGCTAATAGTATCCTTGGCAAGCAAAGAATCATGGGAATTTTTCAATACTTGATATTGCACTTTTAAGGATGAGTAATTATTCTTTAAAGTGCTAAAACTTTTAGTCATATTGCCAAGAAAGCCTTTTAACTCCACAATTATATCCATAAGCTCATTGTTAGAGAGGTTAGAGTTTGATACCGTCGAGTTGCATGCCGTAGGGTATATTAAATTGTCTTGAGATGAAGACTTTGACTTCAACGCTTTCTTTCTAGTTTTCCTTGAGCTTTTCTTGCAAGGTTTTGCCTTTGATTTGTTTAGGCAAACCAAGTCATTGATGTCCTTGAGCTCGCTAGAAAGCTCCCGATCCTCCGCATTGAACCCATCGTCCTCGATACGCTCGGAGGTGGAACACATGTCCTTTTCCTTGGGCATAGCCTCATTTGACACAAGCATGTGAATGAGCTCACTCGGTGAAGTGTCGGAAAGATCACCGTTCGCAAGAGTAGATGTGAAATCACCATAGCGACTTTCCGGCAAAATCTGGAGTAATTTTCTGCAAATGTCTAGATCAAAAATATTAGTGCCAAGGGCTTTGAGCTCATTTGCGATGTTGATCAAGCGATCATATGTGGTGGAGAGTGAATCATGCTCCAACATCACAAATGCCTCATAGTCCCCCAATAATAAGCGCATCTTAGCATGTGAAAAGCTAGATGTGCCCACAAATAAGGACTCAAGAGTGATCCAAACATCGTGAGCTGTCGAACACTCACTCACTAGTTCGAGCACGTCATGACTAAGAGATTCAATAAGCACATCTTTAGCTTTTGTGTTCAAGAGGTGAATGTGCTTATCTGAAGATGATGAATTGGTTATACCCTTTTGCACTAACTTCCACAATTTTAAATTCAATGCCTCAAGATGAGTACTCATCATAATATTCCAACGTGAATAATTTGAGCCATCAAAGTGAGGAGCAATCAATCCAAAATTCTCTATCGAATTCATCCTTTCTCTCTAGGTGGTAAAGCCGATACAAGAGAGACCTCGCTCTGATACCAATTGTAGGATCAAAGATGCCGACTAGAGGGAGTGAATAGGAGGCTTTTAAAATTCTTTTCAATTAAACAATTTTTGCAAGATAATTATGAATCCTAGAATAAGCAAAGAGGTTTAAAACAATCTAATCAACTAGTTGCATTCGACCATATGAAATATTTGACAAACCATGCAACAATAGTAAATTAAACAATTGTGTCAAGATCAATATGAATCATACAAGAGAGAGACAATTGACACAATGATTTTTACTGAGGTCTTGGAGACTCGCCTGGTCTCCTCTACTCCTCGTTGAAGCGCTCAAGCGTGAACCTCGCTTCTATATCCACGAAGGATATCTCACTAGGGTTGCTCCTTCTCCACACCGGATAGGCGAACACCACACCTTTCACAAGTTCTTGTCGGCCTCTTCGACAAACTTCAACCTAAGAGATCATGACTCTCCTCCGACACCGTCTAGGCGAAGGCGATCGCTAAGAGTAACAAGCCGGATGAGCTCACTTCAACCGTGATCACCAAGAGTAAGAAGCTCAAAGATGCAAATGAATGCTCAACACTCTAGCACTAGCATGCAAAAGATGATTGAAGTGCACTAAGCACCATTAACTGCACCCTAATGCTTCTCTCTCAAATCCACTCAAGATTTGGGCTCAAATCTAGCCTCTAAATGTAATATCTCATATGCAATGAACTTGGCTAGCTTTTCAACAGAGAAATCAACTTCTTGAGCCACCCCAAATGAAGGCAAACACAAGATATATATAGCCCTCAAAGAAAACTAGCCATTTGCCATAAATAGGAGAAATTTTGTATAGGGCGGACATTGTCCGGCCATGCCAGACACTGTCCGGCCAGTACACCAATTTTCGACCGTTGCAAAACGTCAGTTATCGTTGGGGAATAATTTTGTAAAGGCCAGACAATGTCCGGCCATGTCGGACAATAGCCCCGGACATATATATCTGTCTCTGTTTCACTCGGCTCAAACAAATTGTATAGGCCGGACAATGTCTGGCCATACCGGACAAAGTCCGGCCGTCAAGGACAAAAGCCTCCAGACGGATGCAAACGTCTCTGGTTTGGTCGAGCGTACGCAAGCGAGCCGAAGACTGGTACGACCAGCTCGAACTCCTACGACTACGACCAAACCCTAAACAGAAAACCGCCAAACCGGCGATACGACCACGACCACGTATCAAACAAGGATACGATCAGAATGTGCAAGTACAACCACGACCAACTCTAGAAAATAAACCAATTTAAATAGCTGGTGATCAAGACTAAGTGCAGTTTTCAAAGCATTTTCTCTAATTCACCACATACTACACTTAGACTCTCTAGCAATGCAAGAGACGATAAAACACTAGTGCAAGAAGACATGAATGCATTTGTGCTTCCGCACTAGATAGATTCAAGCTTACTAGTTTCCGACCCCTCTTAATAGTACGGTCAAACTAGCAAAACGAATCCTATCAACCCGGTCTGTCTCCAAACACCAAGATCGGTAAAATCCTAGGAAAACAATCTTTAATCTTGGATTTTACCTTCGGTGAAGTTCGACCTCGTGAAGCTCGACTGCTCGACACTTGTCCTCGCAAAGCTTGACCTCGCTTGAGATGTCTCATATCGGCATCATCCTCTTCATGCCCTTGTGTGCTTTCATCCTGCAACCATTCTGAGACTAGAACACATACACTCAATGCACAAACGTTAGTCTCATATACAGTTTGTCATTAATCACCACCAGAGAAATCACTCCACTCAGGAGTTAACTATTTCTCTCTTCGGTGAAATGACAAAACCAATTTTGATAAGCAACAAATGAGTAAGAGATGAATCACACAATCATATAGATCTATATATGATGAAGACATAGGCACATGATCCATACTACTCATGTTATGATAAAGATAAGCATGATGCAACCACCGAGCTCCCTCTCAACACATGCATCGATCTCGATACCACAAATGAAGGAGTTATCAAACTTCCGGATTTATCACATGACATTCTAATTTACACTTAGCACAAGATTGATGCAACCACAGAGCTCCCCCTCAACATATGCATCAATTGTTAAATCATAACCGGGAGTCATCGATTTCTAAGGTTTAACATTAACAATTCCATGTACTTGTGCTAAACTAGGATTTATACAAGTTTTCATTTAATCCTCAAAGCTGTCATTATCCAGATCAATATTAATCATCATGGATTTATCCAAATCGTCATTAATGATCAAAACCTAGATATCTTAGATCGACCTAGATCCAACAGATTTGAGCCAAAATTCTTCAGAGCATTTGAGAAGAGAAGCATTTTAGCCATTTGCATTATTTGCATCCTTGTGAGAGGCTAAGAGTGTTTAGCGCACATCACTCACCATTGTGCAAGCTAGTGCTAGAGTGCGGGCATTCATTTGTATTATTTGAGCTTCTAGCACTTGATTTATTCAAGTGAAGGTGTTCGACTTATTACTCTTGTGATCGCCATCGCCTGGACGGTTGTTGGAGGAGAGTCGCGATCTCTCCATCGGAGTTTGTCGGAGAGGCCGACAAAAACTTGTGAAAAGCATTGGTGCTCGCCTATCCGGAGTGGAGAAAGAGCAACCTGAGTGGAGATATCCTTCGTGGATATACACGAGAGGCTCACATGTGAGCGCTTCAACGAGGAGTAGGGAAGACCGGACAAGTCTCCGAGACCTCGATAAAAATTGTTGTGTCACTTGTTTCTCTCTTGCACAATTTGTATTTACCTTGATTCACTTGCTTCTAGTTACTCTTGTTGTATATTGTATTGCATTTTCTATCTTGTTGAATGCTGCTTGATCTTAGATAGTTTTAGATCTTATTGTGAAAACTCGATTTTCCTTCATGTCTTGCAAAAATTATTTTAGTCGAAAAGTTTTTTAAGCCTCCTATTCACCCCCCTCTAGTCGGCATCCTCGGTCCTACACGTGGTATCAAAGTAAGGTCTCTCATTTATTGGCTTTATCGTCTAGAGAGAAATGATGGACCTGATAGAGGATTTTGGTTTGACTGCTCCTCACTTTGATGGCTCACATTATTTTTGTTGGAAGATTATTATGAGTACTTATTTTGAGGTATTAAGTTTGGATTTATGGAGCTTAGTGGAGAAGGGTATGACATATTCGTTGATATCAGATACGGATATTCTCCTCTTAAATACAAAGGCTAAAGATGTGCTTCTTAGATCCCTTAGCCATGATGTGCTCGAACTAGTGAGTGATTGTTCGACCACTCACGATGTTTGGACCACCCTTGAGTCTATCTTTGAGGACACATCTAGTTTTGAGCATGATAAGATGCATTTCTTGACGCGGCACTATGAGGCATTTGTCATGTTGGAGCATGATACACTCTCCACCATATGTGATCGCTTGATCAACATCACAAATGAGCTCAAATCCCATGGCGCTAATATTTCTAATCTAGACATTTGTAGGAAATTACTTAAGGCGTTGCTAGAGGGTCGCTACGGAGACTTCATAACCACTCTTGCAAATGGTGACCTCTCCGACAATTCACCGAGTGAGGTCATTGACATGCTTATGTCCAATGAGGCTATGTCCAAGTAGAAGGACATACATTCCAACTCCAAGCATATCAAGAACGATGATTTCATTGCGGAGGATCGGGAGCTTTCTAGTAAGCTCAAAGACATCATCGACTTGGTTCGCCCAAGCAAGACAAAGGCGTAATCTTGCAAGAAGTGCTCAAAGAAAGCTAGAAAGAAAGCGTCAAATTCAAAGTCTTCATCTCAAGAAAAATCTATATGCCTTATGGCATGTGACTCAACGGTATCAAATACTAACTTCTCCAATGATGAGCTTATGGATATGATTGTAGAGTTAAATGACTTGCTTGGCAATATGACTAAAAACTTTTGCACTTTAAAGAATGACTTCTCATCCTTGAAAGTGCAATATCAAGAATTGAAAAGCTCTTATGATTCTTTGCTTGCCAAGGATGATATTATCTCCACAATTATCTTAGATGTTGGAGTTGCTTGTGACTTGCCTATTGATCCATTCTTAGAGTCACATACTTCCACTTCACATACTAGCACCTCTTGTGATAACTTAATTGTTAATTCATGGTTAGATTCAAATGCTAGCTTTTTGGACACTAGTACATCATATGATAATTTGTCTAGTGATTCATTTATTGATTCACATACTTGTACATTTGATACTAGTAGTTCATACCATGATTTATCTAGTGACTCATCTTTATGCCATGGTGCTAGTACTAGTTTCTCCTCTTTTGACATGTCTAGCTCATCTAGTGATTATATTGTTATGCCTTCTAGTTCATCTATTTGTGATGATATACCGTCATGTTCTCATTCGCATCGTGCTTCGTGTGTTAACACGGTATCACCTCATGCACCTAAAATTGAAGATGATGAACTTATAGTCAAAATAAATAGATTGATAAATGACCTTACTAGACATCATATGAGTAGTGCTATGCTTGTTAAACCCCTTTAGATCATAGATATTCATTTAAAAAGGGGGAAATTAAATCACGCACACTCATCTAGTAAGAGGCATCATGTATTTCATCCTTGTGGGAGGCTAAGAGTTCTTAGCACACATCACTCACCATTGTGGAAGCTAGTGCTAGGGTATGGGCATTCATTTGCATCATTTGAGCTTCTAGGACTTGATTTATTTAAGTGAAGGTATTCGACTTATTACTCTTGGGGATCGCCATCGCCTAGACAGCTATTGGAGGAGAGTCACGATCTCTCCGTCATAGCTTGTCGGAGAGGCCGACAAAAACTTGTGAAAGACATTGGTGCTCGCCTATCTGGAGTGGAGAAGGAGCAACCTAAGTAGAGATATCCTTCATGGATATATAAACGAGGCTCACACATGAGCGCCTCAACGAGGAGTAGGGGAGACTGGGCGAGTCTCCGAGACCTCACTAAAAATTGTTGTGTCACTTGTTTCTCTCTTGCACAATTTGTATTTACCTTGATTCACTTGCTTCCACTTACTCTTGTTATATATTGTATTGCATTGTCTATCTTGTTGAATGCAACTTGATCTTAGATAGTTTTAAATCTTATTGCGAAACTCGGTTTCCTTCATATCTTGCAAAAATTGTTTGTCGAAAAGTTTTTGAAGTCTCCTATTCACCTCCCCTCTAATCGGCATTCTCGATCCTACATGTTGCGCTGTCAAGAGGATACCCACAAGTTTTTCGATTTCGGATTGCCGCTGCCAGAGTTGAGGATTGCCACTGGTGGGCCTCGCCACTGCCTGCCTACCACCGCCACGACTGCCGGTGAAATCAAGATAGGAGAAAAGGAAGAGGGGGAAGAGGGAGAGGCTTAGAAGGATGAAAAGATTATAAAATTATAATCAGTGACATGAAATACTTATATGTCAATGACTATATTTTAATAATATTTTAAGAAAATTTGTTATATTTAACTAGAAATTTTATAAACACCCCCAAAAAATCATTCACATTTTCAAAACACCCCTACCAGAAATTTTGCAATGCTTTTCCTCCCGCAAGTATTTTTGTTTTAACAACCTAGTTACCATTAATTATACATTAGACTTGACAAGAAAGTATTAAAAAAAATTAAAATTATTGACATGTGGGTCCTCCATGTCATTGAGATTCAAAATGGCATTGAAAGCGAAGGGTGGCATGACGCAGCGTGGGGGTAGCGAAGTGCACTAGAGTTGCAATGGCGTGGCAAGCGGGAACAATGATGATAGTGTTGCTTGGCGTCCCCTCCAATATCACAAGCCTCACTCCGTCGTTGTTGCGCTACGCCACACATTGCACCTCGCGTTCAATTACCTTTGCTGCCACACTATCCCTTATCCTCATTGCCACTACCCTCCACTCGTGCTGTTGCTAGCTAGTGGAGTGGCTAATTTTTTTATTTTTAATACTTTTCCTTTAAATTAAACTTCCAACTATTAATGGATGGGTTTTAAATCAGAAAAATACTTATGATGGTAAAGTATTGCAAAATTTTTGGGAGTATGTTTTTAAAAATAGGAGTGACTTTTGGTGGTGTTTATAAAATTTTCCCTATATTTAATTGTAAAATAGTGGATGAGTGTTATTAAAACCCAAAAAATACTTGTGGATACGTAAGTATTCTGAAATTTCGTCCAAGGCTATCTAAGAATTGAGGTAAATTATCGGGGGTTTATGAATTTTCCCAAATTTTTAAAAATGAATATATTTAAATTAATAGATATTTGTGACGAGGATTGTTAGCCATGCTTAGAAATCCATAGTCGCGCATATCTTTCCATAGTCGCGCACAACGCTCCATGGTCAAACTTACATTTCTATGGTAGCAGAAGGCCTAGGAGAGAGATACCGAGTAGTCCAAGGGTGTTTTGGACATGGCCCATCAATGATATCTAATTCTTGCAATTTTAGCTATGAGACTCTATAGATCTTAAACACTTGTTATTGTAAACTCCATAGTCTTGTGCTGTATTCGGGAGTACTATGGTCGCAGAGACATCTACCTACAACCACACCATCTCACAGAGACAAAGTTGGATATCAATACATGATCGCAGAGGTACACGATCACCCTCCACCTTAACCATGCTTTGATCCTTATGATTATTCCCAAAGTAATCATGTCCCTGACAAGGTAAACCGTCAAAATATATTAGGATGGTGAGGTAGTTTCCATGACGCCAAGTCAAAACTTCTTAACTGCCATGTAATTACGATCTATGACAACCATCACGTACCCACGACCCGCAACTACCACCATAAGATAGTTGTAAGCAGTCGTGGGGCGTGTCTTCAGAAGAACAACCGACAATCTCTTCGGCAAATTATAAAAGGCCTTCAAGGGAGAAGATCAACAACAGAGAAGACATAGCCTAATAAAAATAGACATTTCATTCTCTTTGTAACACTCTTTCTGTAATCCCTTTTCTTGACAGAGATAAATACACAGGAATAGGGTCATTACTCAGCTACGAGGACCCGAACCTGAATAAATTTTTGTGTCTTAGATTCGTAGATATTTTGAATACTGTTGGGGGAATCCCCAGGGGCCCCACGAAGTCCTGAGGAATCCCGGTGTGACCCAGAAAGCCACCGGGCCCCCAGTGAGATCTGGAGGGTCACCGGGTGCCCGGTGAGATCGGAGGGTCACCGGGATCCCGGTGAGACCCGGAGAGCCACCGGGCGTCCGGTGAGATCCGGAGGGTCACCGGAATCCCGGTGAGACCCGGAGAGCCACCGGGATCCCGGTGAGACCCGGAGAGCCACCGGGCGTCCGGTGAGATCCGGAGGGTCACCGGAATCCCGGTGAGACCCGGAGAGCCACCGGGCCCCTGGTGAGATCCGGAGGGTCACCGGGCGCCCGGTGAGACCCGGAGGATCACTAGACCCCGGGTGAGTCCCGAAGAGTCTCCGGATTCCCGAAGGGCGGTTGCTGACCGTGAAGCCTCTGGGAAGCCGGTGAGGCCACGTGTCGAGCATCCAGGCCGTCCCCTGGTCAAAGGACGTCCCCGCCCTTCCATCCGACGGTTGCGGCGAGGGCTCTTTGGTCTTTTGTATTTCTTAGGGGCTATATATACCCCTCTTGTACCTCTTTTCAAGGAGGGGAATTCATTTATATTAACGCTATATCCGGCTCTCTTGGAGATCTCTCCCCGAGAGCACACCTCCCAAGCGGACTCGCGTCCGGAGAGAGCCAACAGGACTAGGGTCCCCACTGGGACCCGAACCTGTATAAACCCCTGTGTCAGTTTCTGTGTTGCCTGGCGGGAGAAGACCAGTAGCTCGGTCTGCTCGCGCCGTTGTATTCGTGCCGTGCACATCCTAACCTGCCGAGGTATCCGTAACACCACGACAGTTGGCGCCGTCCGTGGGTACCGCGCAACGAATCGCCATGGCTCCCGCAACAACCAGAGCTCAGGCTCTCTCATCTCCCGAGGGCGCTGGTCCTAGCAACCCAGCTCCGCCTCCGCGAGATGAGGCCTCCGCGGCCCTGCCGCCCGGGGGCGTATGGGGGGAGGACTCGCTTCCTCCACCTGCGGCCTCCGGTCCAAGGGTCCCCGTTTCTGACCCGGCGACTGCAACCGAGCTTGCGGGGCCTAGTGCGCCCCAGCTCTCCGTTCCGGTCTCCGGAGATTCTATGCTAGGGGCTTTGATCCAGGGCCAGCTTCGCACCCAGCACACCCTGGAGGAGCTGCTGCGCATCGTGGCGCGACCCCCGGCTCCCGTCTACCCACCTCCATATCCGTTTATGGGGGCAACGCCCCAATTCTTCATGGGGCACCCCGCCTTTACCAGGCCGGGGATGTTCCCCGTTCCCGGAGGCGTGCCCGGGCTATATCTGGTCCCGGGGATGCTTCCCGCGCCGGGGGGTCAGCTCGTCTCCGAGCCCTCCCCTGCCTCGGGGAGTCGCCCGGCCCCGGGTCCGGAACCCCCGCGAGCGGCTACCGGCGCGCCGAGGACAACCTCCGCGCCCGAGCCCGAGAGCCTTCGAGGGCCGACGCCCGGAGCCGGAGCGACGCCCGCTCCTGCGGACGCCCAGGGGATTCGAACCGCGACTACTCCCGCCGCCGCACCGAGCACGGACCCGGCGCATGGCCCGGTTCGCACGCCGGCAGTGTCCACTGGGACGGTGGCAAATGCGCATCAACTCCCTCCCCCTCTGGGGCCGCCCCTGCGGGCGCCCCCAGCGGATCAGACCCGCTTCACAAGGGAGGAGGTCGAGCGAATGCGTACCGCCAAGTCCGGGGAAACCACCTCTCGCCATCGGTCAGGACTCCCCCGAACCCGCGGGCGCGCGGAGACGCGCTCCCAACTCGCCTGGGGGAAGAGACCGTTCAAGGAAGCTACTACCCTACCTGCGGAATACCTCGATGCCCAAGAGGTCAGCTCAACCAATCCGGAGGAAAAGAGGCGATACCGTCACACCGGTGGACCGCTGCCACCCCTTCCAGACTCCGACAATGAGCACGCGTCCCCGGCGAGAGAAGACGGCGACCAGGGATCCCCCAAGGAAGTTGAGGGGACCAACCAACCGCTGTGCAGTCGTCTCCGCTACATCCACTGGCCGCGGCCTTACCGCCCGCCGCACATCGAGCATTACAACGGTGAGGCCGATCCTTATGAGTTTGTGCAGGTGTACTCAACGGCCATCTCGGCGGCCGGGGGGGACGAGACAGTGCAGTGCAATGTCTTCCCCCTCTACCTCACGGGCATCGCACACTCATGGTTCTACAACCTGAAAGCTAGGTCCATCAAGTCCTTCGTGCAGCTGAAGCGCGCATTTTGCGCGAACTTCCAGGGCAACTATGTGCGGCCCTTAGACTCGTCCCATCTCTACACCGTCCGACAGAGGACGGGGGAGACTATTCACAGCTTCTTTAAGCGCTTCGCTCAGGTGAAGAGCAAAGTGGCGCATGTCCCTGACTCCACGGTCATCGAATCGTGCAAGAGCAGGATACTCCCCGGGGAGCTTCACCGGAGGCTCTCTCGGAGCTGCCCCACCTCCGCCGACGAACTCTTCACCGTACTTGAGAAGTACGCTCGCGCGGAGGAGGACGATCTTTGGAAGACGAACCAGGGTGCTCCTGCCCCCGCTGATCGGGAGGCCAGAGATCCCCCCAGCAAACGTCCAAGAAGAAACGATCGCCGCGAGCCACGGCCTCGGGACGCTTTCGTCCTCGAGGGCGGAGGCGGCTCGCGCGACAGCGGCAAAGGCAGTCGTGCCCCTCCTAAGTCAAAAGGCTACGGGCGAGGACAATCCTCCCGCGGGCGCGAGAGCCGCCCCAAGGAGAGCAAGGAGCGCACAGCCAACGTGTGGTGCACCTTCCACAAGTCGAGTACCCACGCTACTCGAGAATGCCATCAGCTTCTACAACACTTCGCGGCTTTTCTCGACCAGCGCGGCCAGGGGGGAGGGGGCCCTGCCTCCTTGCCTCCCTCGACGGCCCTGCCAGCACTTCCCGCTCCCGCGGGTGAGCAACCAAGACAAACGCAAGAAGGGGGCTCAGCCCAGGAGCTCCCCTTCCAAACCTCCCAAAGACGCATAAACGTCATTACTGGGGGATCTGCCTCGAGACGGGACTCCAAGCATCAGCGCAAGGAGTATGCGCGAGAGGTGAAGGTTGTGGGGGTGATACGTACGTCTCCGCCACCGAAATGGTCAGACGTCCCCCTCACCTTCACAGCGGAAGACGCGCGCGGGGTTCGCTTCCCGCACGACGACGCGCTCATCGTCTCGGCTACAGTCTACAACTGCCAACTAGCGCGCATCCTCGTTGACGGCGGAAGCTCCGCCGATGTCTTATACCTGAAGGCGTTCAGGGAGATGCAAGTCGACGAGAAGCTGCTGCAGCCCGCACTCGGGCCGTTACAAGGCTTCGTTCCCGGGAAGACCATCCACCCGGTGGGGAAGGTCGACCTACCAATGACCTTCGGCACCCCGAAAAACTACCAGACGGAGATGGTTCGGTTTGATGTTGTGGACCTCCCCTCTTCATACAACGCTATTATGGGGAGGACCACGATCAACCATCTGGGGGTGGCAATTCACCAGAACTATCTCTGCGTGAAGATCCCTGGGCCTCACGGTGCGATCACTGTTCAAGGCGACCAGAACATGGCCCGAGCTCTTTACGACCACGCCACCGCTGCCATCGAAAACATCAACATGATCAAGACTCCGGGGGGAGAGAACCCCCCCGAACCTCATACTGCCCCGGCCGTTTCTTCCGGGAGGCCACTCCCGAGGCCACGCCCCGAGGGAGACCTCCGGAAAGTCCAACTGTCCGCGGGAGATGAAGAGAGGACCATCAGGATCGGAGCAGACCTCCCCGAGGAGCACGCCGAGCAACTCGCGGCTTTCCTCAGTGAAAACTCAGACGTTTTCCCGTGGGAACCCTCGGACATGCAAGGCGTCGCCCGAGAGGTCATTGAGCATAAGCTCGCAGTGACCCCCGGCCGCCCCCCAGTCAAACAAAAGTTGAGGAAACTATCCCTCGAGCGCCAAGGCACCATCAAGGTCGAGATCGCCAAGCTTCTGGAGGCGGGGTTTGTGCGGGAAGTCCTGCATCCCGAATGGCTGGCAAACCCCGTCCTCGTGAAGAAGTCAAGTGGCAAGTGGAGGATGTGCGTGGACTTCACCGACCTTAACCGCGCTTGCCCGAAGGATAACTACCCACTCCCGCGGATTGACCAACTGGTCGATTCGACCGCGGGGTGCGAACTGATGAGTTTCCTCGATGCATATTCGGGGTACCATCAGGTTCGAATGGCAACAGAGGACGAGGAAAAGATGAGTTTTATAACTCCCCTCGGCACCTTCTGCTATCTCCACATGCCCTTCGGGTTGAAAAACGCCGGGGCAACCTTCCAGCGCCTCATGACGCTGGTCCTGAAGGACCAAATTGGCCGCAACTTCGAGGTCTACTTTGACGACGCGGTCGTCAAAAGCCTTCGTGCGGCCGCACACATCGACGACCTGGCGGAGACCTTCCGCAGCCTCCACAAGTATGGGTTGAAACTCAACCCGAAAAAATGCGCCTTTGGCGTACGCGGCGGGAGGCTGCTTGGCTTCTTGGTGTCCCAGCGAGGCATTGAGGCAAGCCCTGAAAAAATTCGGGCCCTGCTGGAAATGCCTCCTCCGCGTTCCATCAAAGACGTGCAGAGGCTTGCCGGCCGCCTGGCCTCGTTGGGTCGCTTCGTCTCGCGGTCAAGAGAACGCGGACTCCAGTTCTTCAAAATCCTCCGGGATCTCGAGGGGTTCAGATGGACACCCGAGGCCCAGACGGCGTTCGACGCGCTGAAGAAGTACCTCGCGAGCCCTCCGTTGCTCGTGAGCCCATCCCCGGAGGAACCTTTGCTACTCTACCTCGCTGCGACCCCAGTCGCAGTGAGCGCTGTGCTCGTGAGAGAGCAAGATGGGCAACAACGCCCTATGTACTACGTAAGAGAGGCCCTTCAAGGAGCTAAGACGCGGTACACTGAAGTGGAGAAGCTGTGCTATGCCCTCCTCATGGCGTCGCGGAAGCTCCGCCACTACTTCCTCAAGCACCCAATCACGATCCCGTCATCTCTCCCGCTGGGGGAAGTGGTGAGAAACAAGGAGGCCACCGGCCGAATTGGCAAGTGGGGGGCCGAGCTAGCTCCTTTCTCCCTCACCTTCACGGGCCGCTCCGCCATCAAGTCGCAAGTCCTCGCTGACTTCGTGGCGGAATAGACCCCGACCACCGAGGCGGACGGAGGGACTCCCCTCGCCCCCCCCCCCCCCCCGGTGCCAGGACCATTGGACACTCATGTTCGATGGCTCCTTGTGCCTTGCCGGGGCCGGTGCGGGGGTGGTTCTTCGGAGTCCCGAAGGGAAGATGCTGGAGTACGCTGCTAGGCTCGAGTTCCCGGCTACGAACAATGTCGCCGAGTATGAGGCCTTGCTCCTGGGATTGCGCCTCGCGCGCTCCCTGGGAATCCGCCACCTCCTGGTGAAAGGAGATTCCCAGCTGGTGGTCAACCAAATGGACAAGTCCTACTTGTGCCACGACGCGAACCTGAGTCTATACTTGGGGGAAGTGCGGAAGATGGAAAGACACTTCGAAGGCTTGGAGGCCCGATACATCCCCCGACGGGATAACACCCGGGCCGACGCCTTGGCCTGGGCGGCCAGTGCCCGAGAACCTCTTCCCAAGGGCGCTTTTCTGGAAATCATCACGAGGCCCTCGATCACCCTTCCGGACGTGAACCCTAGGGTTTGCGTCCTGAAGGTTTCCGAGATCACTCGGACTGCATCATGGATGGATCCCCTCATCTCCTGCATAAGGGACGAGGGGGAACCTTCCGGTGACGCTAAGGTGAAGTGCCTCCGCGCCAAGGCCAGGGCGTACGTCCTGCTGGACGGGAAGCTCTACAAGCAGGCGGCTTCTGCCCTTCTTCGCTGCCTCCTGCTGGCGGAGGGACTCCAGCTCCTCGAGGACATACACTCGGGGAGCTGCGGATCCTACTTGGCTCCGCGGGCGGTCGCAGCGAAGGCCCTCCGCCAAGGGTTTTACTGGCCCACGTTGGTCCGCGACGCACGGGATCTAATCTCCGCGTGCGAGGCCTGCCAAAAGATGGCGAAGGGCACCAGGCTCCCCTCCGCGATATTGGAAACCATCCCTATTACTTCGACCTTCGCGCTGGGGGATGGATCTCCTTGGTCCCTTCCCCCCAGCACCCGGGGGTAACAAATACACGGTGGTCGCCGTGGATTACTTCTCCAAGTGGGTGGAGGCTGAACCCTTGGCCAGCATCACTTCCCGCGCGGTGCAACGTTTTTTCTGGAAAAATGTCGTATGTCACTTCGGGGTCCCCCAAGAAATCACCGTCGACAATGGGACCCAGTTCGACTCGGCATATTTCCGGGAATTCTGTGAAGGCTTAGGCACTACCCTCCATTTTGCCTCCGTGGCTCATCCCCAAAGCAACGGAGCCGTCGAAAGGGTCAACGGCATGATCCTACAAGGCCTGCGCCGACGGCTTGAACAAACCGCCTCTAGGCGAGGCGCATGGGCAGAAGAGCTTCCAAGCATCCTCTGCTCCATGCGCACAACCCCTAGCCGAGCGACAGGGCGCACGCCTTTCTCGCTCGTCTACGGGGCCGAAGCAGTCCTCCCCTCGGAGATTGGTTTTTGATCGCTGCGGGTCAAGCTCTTCGACGGAGCTACGACCGCGGCGCATCAAACCAACAAGGATAATCAACGTTTCAAGGTCGACCTCGTCGAAGAAGAACGCGACCGAGCGCTCCTCCACCACACCATCTACGAGCGCGAGATGGCACGCGCGTACAACCAGTGCGTGCGCGAAAGGGCCTTCCGCCTTGGGGACCTAGTCCTCAAGTGCGTGACAGACCCCCAAGCCCAGGGCAAACTATCCCCCAAGTGGGAGGGCCCGTACAGGATCTCCGCGGTCCTGGGCTCGGGAGCCTACAAACTCTCCACACTTGAAGACCAGGAGCTGACGCACACTTGGAACATAACCTTGCTTCGCAAGTTTTATGTTTAGCCTCCGGGCTCACCACCTCCTCCGCCGCGCTTCCACGGGGGGAGGCTTATGTTCTCACAGTTCCCTCCCCGGCCGCGCTTTTGCGGGGGGAGGCGTTGTATCTCACCCTCTATTAATACAAGTGGATTTTTTGATCAACTCTGGGATTTTTATGTCCATTAAATTGAATGGCTTTTTTCTACTTCACCGTTGGAATTCTTTTACAGGAGTTTTTTCTTCCACCTACATGGCGACGTCTCCTCTATAAAAATTCCCTCCCCGCGAGGATGCCCTCTCCGTGAGGAAGTGGGCTACCAAAGCCTAAAGTCCCTACAACGGGAGCACAGCTCCCATAGGGCGGCTTACAGTAACCCCTCGTGGACTGAGGGGGTAAGCGGCAATCCAGTTCTCACGAACTGCGGTAACGAGTCACTTCGAGAGATTAGTCCCCCTTCGAACACTCTACACCCGCAACCGGGTTACGGAACCCTCCTAAGGGAATATCCATTGCCCCCCGCGGCAGACGGAGAACTCGGCTTTCGGAGTTCATTATCTCAAAAGATAGACCGACCAGTTTCTCGGTCGCACACCACCGAAAGCCCCCAAGACTCCTGGCGGGGGACCACGAAAATTTTCGGCGAACACCCCCGCCAGTCCCCGGGACTCCCGACGAGGGGCTACGCAAATTAAGCACCCAGGGCAGTCCAGGTCTCTTCACTCCTTGCCCACAGCGCGCGGAGCTAAGCTGCACCCCGCTGTGGGAGGGGGAGAGGAGGAAAACCCCGGACCCGGACAGAAAAACAACAGCTTCGAAGTCTCTGAAACAAAGACACGGCAAATAAACAAGTCTATGGCTTTATTGATACAACATCACACTAGGGGACAACCCCCCCAGTAGGACGAAAGCGCCCCTCGGGTGAGACCCGGGCGCGCGAGTATGGCCCGGGGAGTTAGGCTCCCGCGGGAAGATACTCCGAAGAACAATCCCCAAGAAGCAACTGCACCTAATAATCTCGGAGACCCTCTGAGATCTCCCGGGAAAGATCCTTGTACAAACTTCTCATACGCCGAAGAGCACGCCGAAGGAGATGCTCCGGCCAGCACTCATAGCCAGCCGGGGGGAGAATCCCGAGCGGGGGGACCTTTAGGGCCCCCGGCCTGGGTGGAGATAACTCGGCGTGACAATTGTCGAAGTTTCCCAAGTGCCACTCCGGGAGCCAACGCAGCAGGGCCGGCTCCCCGGAGGCACCTCCCTTCGCGAAGTTAGCATGAACGGATTCGGAGACTAGCCCGCCGGATGCTCTCCCGGCTGCCAGACTTAGTAAAATCGAGGCTGCCCAGGCGCTACCTGGGCTAGACCCCCCGGGCGACCCTCGAACACCCTCCAAAAGATGTTCTTCAGGGCAATAAAACCCTGGGAAAGCGATGTCTAAGGATACCTGCCGACAAGTTGAACACACTTAGCAAAAGCACTACTTTATTCCAGTTGAAAAATATTTACAAGTTCCCGGGGCTCTCTCTAAAGAAGCCACCCGGAGCAAAAGAGACCTAAAAAGAAAAGCCTAATCTAACCGGGGGGGAGGAGCTCATACTTGCCCGTCCTTGTTCTCCCCCGGGGGGACGTCCGCGCTGGCCGACGCCTCCTGACCCGAGCGCCGGCCGCCCGTCTCCATGGCACCGGTGATCCGGTCGAAGAGAGCCTTGGCGGACCGCTCCAACTCGGCCCGCCGAGGGTCGAAGAAGGCGGGGAAGCTCCGGGGGACAAGCTCCCCGATGACCCGGGCGCCCTCTCCGCGGTGCTCAACGAGGGCTGCCGCCAATGCAATCACCGGGACTGCGAGGCCTCGGGCCCTAGCCTCCGCAGCGGCCGGAATCAGGGCAACCTGCGCACCATGGAAGTGCGCGGCCTCCCCGACCGACGCCGGCGCCGGGTCAGGGCCTGCCCCCCACCTGAGCTCGATCCCGAGCTCCTCGAGGGTAGAGCGAATCGCCCTACCTCCCGCAACCACGGCCTGGACGCCCGAAGCTGCGGCCTCCCGCTCCACCTGTAGCTCCCTCCGGAGCCAAGAGGCCGTGTCCTCAACGGTAGTGAGCCGAGCCTGCATCGCGGTGAGCTCCCCGAGCGCCCGCTCCTTCTCGGAGCGCTCTGAGGCCGCGTCCCTGAGCGCCTTCTCCTTCCTGGCGCGCTCGAAGGCCGCTTTGTCCTCGGCGGCCCGGAGACGCGTGGTGAGCTGGGTCCTGAAGCCCTGGGCCAGTGCAACTGTCTGCACGGAAACAATGATCAGAACGCGGAAGACGGATGAGCAAGAGACTCAAGTAACCTACCCGAAGCCCGGAGGCGATCACTGCGTCAACGTCGCCCTCGTCGCCCCCCGGGTCACTCCCGCAAGAGGCCTCCCCACCAAGCAAAGCCCCCTCCTCTGGAGTCCCACCGTCGGAGGAGCCGGAAGCCTGATTCGGCAAAGGTGCCGGAACCCCAGGGCGGACGAACAGGCCCTTACCCTTCCCGGGTATAGGGAGCGCCACCGTCGCGGACCGAACCGCCGAGGAGCCCGTCTCTAGGGCCAGGATCGAGGCCATAGGCAGGCCGCCCGGCATCCGAAACCAGACGGAGACCTCGCTGGATGAGGGCCGCGGCCGGACCCCCGCGGGAGCAGGAGGCGGCGAAGGACTCGGAGCGTACATCTCCAAGTCTGAGCCCTGGCCCTCTCCGGCCGGAACGCCGCCCATGGGATCCGGCCCGCCCGGGATGGCTGGGGCTGCGCCCGACGCCCCAGCAACCATCGCCGCAGAGTCCCTCGCAGGAGAAGGCGGAGGTGAAGACTGGGGCCTCGCAAGGCTCCTCCGAGCCTGGGACCCCACGGGGCTGCCAGACGGGCGAGATCGCTTCGACGGTCCGCCGGCAACCTCCTTCCCCCGCTTGTGCGAGGTGGGGGTGGGTAGAGGCGCCCGGGCTGGGAGCCTCAGCCCGAACGCCTCCGCGACGACGTTCCGGGGAGGACCCTCCCCGATAACGCGCATCACCCTCTCGTGCTCGTTCTCATAGTATCGACCAAGGAGGGTCGCTGCGACCTCCTTGGCCCGACCATAGGACCTAACTGCGAGAGTAGCAAATGAAGCAAGAGTTAGGAAAAATCCCCCAACAGGGAGAAAGGGTCCGAATACTTACGATTCACCACTGCCATCCGGGGGTGGCCTGTGTGCCGCCGACATCCCCCTCCCTTGACTGGTGTGGAACGGCGCCACTCGGAGGAGGGCCATCTCCTCCGCAAGATCCCGCATGGACCGCCGGAATCGGACCTCCGCCATCGCGGTGAGGAGGTCCATCTCCGCCACGGTCCACTTGGGAGCCACCGGGCCGCTGGACCGCGAATACGTCGTCGGCTCCCGAGAGTAAGTCACCCCCGGGTCTCCCACTCGGAGGTAGAACCAGTGCCGGAGCCAATCCCCCCAGTGGTCCCGGGAGGCTAGCACCAGGTACTCGTCGGCGCGGCCCGGGGTCAGCTGGATCATGATGGAGCTGAAGGCCGACCTAGGGCCACCCCTCCTCACCACCGGGCCCCTCGCCGATGGCTCGTAGAAGTACCGCAGGAGCCGCAGGGTGGGCTCCGTCACGGCGGTCGTCTCGCACAACCAGATAAACAAGCCCATCCGAACGAGAGTGTTCGGGGTGAGGTGGTTGAGCGAGAGGCCGTATACCTGCAGGAACTCGCGTAGCAGCGGGTGCACCGGAAGCCGGAGGCCCGCCTCCACGAAGGCCTCGAAGGCCACCACCTCCCCGTCCTGGGGGCTCGGCACCTGCTCCGCCGGGCCGGGGATCCTGATGTCTCCCGCCCAAAAATAGCCGCGCTCCAAAAAGGCCTCAAGGGCCCCCAAGGAGAACTCGGTAGCCCCGAGGAAATCGGAGGTCACCTCCTCCGCGGGCAGCTCGGAGACCTTGGCACGACTCTTCGGCGCCATCAGGGACGAACTCGTCGAAAACCGTCGGAAATCACCGGGTGCTACTGGGGAGTGTCACCGGGAACTCCCGGGAAGACGTCGCCGGAAGTCACCGGAAGTCACCGGAAGCTACCGGGGAAAGGTCACCGGGTCTTTCCGGAAGAGCCGCCGGAAACCACCGGACGCTTCCGGGCAAAGTCACTGGATATTACCGGAAATCACCGGGAACTACCGGGAGACAACCAAGATTTGTGGGATTTGGGGGCTTGTGGACATGCTCAAATTAAGGGCCCCCCCCTATTTATAAGTGGTGGAAGGAGACCCGGATGCCCGAAACGTGTCCACAAAGCCATCAAAGCCGCGGGGCTGAACCGTCGCGCGCAAGACGAGGCGACGCGAAGGTGAACGCATCGAAACGATGCGTCGGTTCGCGGATAGACGCGTCGCGCGGAGAGACAGTTCGGAAGCTGAAACGCCGCCGGCGGCGTAAGGGACTTTGCGGAAGACGAAGCATCATTGTCGGGAGCTTCACATACCCATCGGAGGCACCAAGTGCCCCCGAGGGCCTGGGGGGCTGCTGTTGGGGAAATCCCCAGGGGCCCCACAAAGTCCTGAGGAATCCCGGTGTGACCCGGAAAGCCACCGGGCCCCTGGTGAGATCCGGAGGGTCACCGGGCGTCCGGTGAGATCCGGAGGGTCACCGGAATCCCGGTGAGACCCGGAGAGCCACCGGGCCCCCGGTGAAATCTGGAGGGTCACCGGGCGCCCGGTGAGATCCGGAGGGTCACCGGGCGCCCGGTGAGATCCGGAGGGTCACCGGGATCCCGGTGAGATCCGGAGGGTCACCGGAATCCCGGTGAGACCCGGAGAGCCACTGGGCCCCCGGTGAGATCCGGAGGGTCACCGGGATCCCGGTGAGACCCGACCCGGAGGGCCACCGGGCCCCCGGTGAGATCCGGAGGGTCACCGGGATCCCGGTGAGACCCGGAGGGTCACCGGGCGCCCGGTGAGACCCGGAGAGTCTCCGGATTCCCGAAGGGCGGCTGCTGACCGTGAAGCCTATGGGAAGCCGGTGAGGCCACGTGTCGAGCATCCAGGCCGTCCCCCTGGTCAAAGGACGTCCCCGCCCTTCCATCCGACGGTTGCAGCGAGGGCTCTTTGGTCTTTTGTATTTCTTAGGGGCTATATATACCCCTCTTGTACCTCTTTTCAAGGAGGGGAATTCATTTATATTAACGCGATATCCGGCGCTCTTGGAGATCTCTCCCCGAGAGCACACCTCCCCAGTGGACTCGCGTCCGGAGAGAGCCAACAGGACTAGGGTCCCCACTGGGACCCGAACCTGTATAAACCGCTGTGTCAGTTTCTGTGTTGCCCGGCGGGAGAAGACCAGTAATTCGGTCTGCTCGCGCCGTTGTATTCGTGCCGTGCACGTCCTAACCTGCCGAGGTATCTGTAACACCACGATAAATACCTTGGTACTTATTTGATTGGCTCCCTTTAGAACTCATCTTAATTTTGCATAAACTCGACAGGAGGATTTTGGGTTCCAATCGTCGACAATTGTCAATAGTGAAAGATGAACACATGCAAATTGATATTGTACATCATTATAATAAATTTTGAGATATTATGTTCTATTTGTACACATTTTGTGTTTCTTTACACATTGATATATTTCTCAAGCAAAATTTATGAAATCAACTATTTTTTTAAATACTATACTAAGACCTTAATTCCACGAGAGCTAGGATGGTGATGCTACGTGATCCTATATGATTAATATGATCCTGGCCAATCGATTCTTTGCGATTTCAATCACACAACCCAGACCACGATCGGGCAATGTCGAGGTGAAGTTCAACAGTGGCCTCAAAGCACTAGGACCAAACTTCTTGGCAAAAGACGTAACAGACTAAAGTAGGCTTGGAGTTATGTGTGCATTGTGTACACGTAGAAGTATTTCTTTACATGTTTACATTTTTTTATACAAATTTAAGATACCAATTCTATAAAAAAAAATACTAGGCTAGCATCGTGACCTACACAATTTTACGATCTGGGCCATGATTCTAACTGGTTATATATGACTTCAATTCTATATTTATTAATCCAGATTATATATGATTCATAAGATCTGACAATTCTATGATCCAAATCACATTCCTAACATTCTCGGTAAAAATCTCAAAAATCTAGTAATGTCGCGGTGAGGTTCAGCAATGGCCCCAGAGCACTAGGAGCGAACTTCCTGGCAAAGAGATAGCAGACTGAAGTAGGCTTCGAGTTATACGTGCATTGTGTACCATTATTCCTGATGGCCTGAATGAAATCCACTGTGATGCTTGAAGCTCCATATCTCGCTGGATGTGGCCCTCCCCTTGACCAATCAACCCATGTGATGGTTCTATTTGCGTTGAGGGAACCGTGGAACATGTGCAAATAAGTTGGAATGTAATGCTCGTCTGGGTAGCAAGATGGCCTGCATTAGCGTTGAGTATTCGGTTAGCTCAGTCAATTTTACAAAATCTTTATAACTGGATTATAGACAGAAAAATTGATTATATATGATTGAACTTTCATGTTGAATATAATATGTCATTAAAATTCTCTTATGACTATAGCTATTACTTTTTTGATGTATGATGTGATATATTATTTTTGACCGACAAACTCGAGAAAATGATTAAAATATCTCTGTTTGTTGATACCGAATTATGATTTCTAAATAAATGGAAAGATTGGAACGCAAAAAATTTTCAATTTTTGAAATTTTTGAAATTTTGCGTTAGAGTATTTAAAAATTGGAAATTTTGTGTTTCAGTCTTTCTACTTATTTAAAATCGTGATGAGGTCTCAACTAACATGGTTATTTTTCCCATTTTTTGAGTTGATCAGTCAAAAATAACATATGACATCAGGCTTTAAAAAAAATAGTGGCATAAAATCAAGGGGCGAAATTTTAGTTGCATATCGCATTATACACCAATATTCAATAGTATAAAGTTAATTTCTCATTATAAATTTGGGACATTAGTTTCATAGTACTGTCAAAGTTGAGAATTTAGTAAAATATCATGAAGTACCGGACATGTGGATCAAGAACTCACAAATCATACTTACAGCTAGTAGTTTTTTCTAAAATGATATTTTTTTAGTAATATGGAATTAATTGTTCCTATAAATTTCGGTTTAGAATTTCTACAGCCCAATTAACCTAACTATAAAACAGTTATTCAGGTTTTTAAATTTTTCTAAGATAGAATAGTTTCATGTTATTAATTATTAAATATTTTATTTAGTAATGCCAACATTGAAGAAGATAAATGAATTGTGTTACTTGTACACTCTATTATGTTAAGTTAAAAGCATAATACAATTTTAATTATCATAATTAGTGATGTTTACCAATATGAATATGTACATTATTATTAAAATATACTAAGTTTAGATAAATAAGTCAATATGCGTATATCAGTTCGATTATTCCGATTACTTCAATTTTACAAACTCAAAAATTGAATCAAATTGAACCAAAATACCCGAAATAACTGAATTTGTCAGTCATTTAAATTTGGTGGGCCCCATATATTTCAATTCAGTCAATTTTTTCTGAATACAAATTCTATAAGTTCTGATTTTACATTAAAAAAAATATAAGACTTATTTGTATGCGTTAGATTGCATAAATGGGTGATTGAGATGCATTCATAATCCATAACTAATAGGATTATAACCCTTATAGTTGTGCTTAGATTATAACCACAAGTTTTTTTTTGCTCACCCATACCTACAATGTGTGCATTCAGATTTTTGGTTATTTTAGTTTTTCTATTTCAAAATTTCAATTATGTAAAACCAATAAAAAATTAACCAAACTATAATTAAGTTTGAAATCAATAAAGATCATATAACATTTTCTCCAATTTGGTAAATACCAAATTTATCAAATTATTCTTTGTAGATGTAGATGACAATAATTCTCAAAGCAAAATTTGAACTACCACATAATTGATAATGAAATATAAGTTTATACTATCCATACTCTTTATAAATAATCTATGTTCTACTCAATAAAATTGTATTTTTTATCACAAATAGTATAATAATTAAAATAGTATATAGTTTATTAGGGATATGAGTGGGTAATCCGGCAAGTTTGATATTTTCGATTATCTTTGTTCTATTCTTTCGGTTTTACATAAACTTCTGTTTTGGAAATTGAATACCAAATTAAATACGAAGAAATAACCTATTAATTCGGGTTAGTGCACAACCCTACCTGCAATGCTTGCGGAAGATGGAGTAGTATTTGTAGTCTGCTACTATGTTGACGGCCAGTTCACGACTGAGTTCGAACCACTCGGATCCTTTTCTCCATTGGTCCTCCATGATGTCAGGAGCCATTTGATTGCTGTAGCGCCCAGCACATTGAGGGATGTCGATGTTGTAGGACTCTATGTAGCTGTGGGCGGAGTTTACGAGGTATTCGTAGACAGTCGGGAAGTTGAACACGGGAATGCAGCTCTCCGACAACAGAAGGAAGCGCACGTTCGAGAAGTCCAGCAATGCGTTGGCCAGTAGCCGCTTCTCTGCGTCCACGAGTGTTATGGATCCCCATGACACTTCCTGCATTGTCAAAAAAAATAAAAAAATATTAGATTGTGTCACCGAAAGCCCTGTGCACTTGTATGGGGTTGTTATCATTTATATTTGGCTGGTATCCGGTTTATGTCAAATCATATTTTAGTAGTGTCAATATGATTCGACACTGATTTGTTTCACGATTAGCATTTGGCAAGCAATAAAAGGTGTGTTTGGAGCTTGATTGACTATCATAATTTGCCAAGTCAAATATTTGGATGTAGCATTGACAAAAAATTGGTTATGAAAATACATTTAGTTTATAGCTAAATTATATGATAGTCATGGCAACAATAACTGTCAAAGTATGATTGACAAATCAGGCATCATAGATTTGAATATAGATGGTGTAGAAAAATTGTTAAATACCTATTAAATTTGTTTGGCTTGCCAAATATTGGCAGCGAAGCAAATAAAAGCAAAATTGAGTTGGCACAGCCAAATTTTAGTTTGTGTAAAAGTGGACGCTGACCAAACATACATCAGATTTGGTCTGGATTTAACTACTTTTCTATATAATTCATTCTCAAGTACGTGAAACATGATTTGTTCGTCACACCTTAGCAGCCAAATTTGGCTTCGGACATCATGTGGATTTGCTATTTACTAAATATGTTTCAGTTGCCAATTATTTTTACTGTACAACATAATTGACTATGATTATACAATAATTTGGCTAATTTTGGTAATCATCTAAACCTAAGAAATCTTTCTCTATATATAATTAGAGTTGTATTCATTATTGAATAGTAAAGTCATCTGATTCATCTCCGTCGTTATAATTTGACACCACAAATATACGATGTTGAATTTTTTCTCTAATTAATCCAAAAATTTCTAGGCATGTCTTTACCTAATTTTACTGTCTTAAAGATGATGTCTATTTCTTACACATTTACAAGCTGCACGTTTGTCGATTGAGGTAGCTATCGTTGATTAGTAAAAGTACAACAAGAACATATTTTTGCAAAAAAGAGTGGTATAGCACTCTGAAAACCTGTTTGATGCCATCCAAATTATATTACTGCTCTTATATATGAAATGCTATGCATTGCATATTAATTTTAATTTGTTTAACTAACTAACTAGCTAACTAACTGTATAACTATTCTTAGAGCTAAATTCCTTTCAAACCAAACATAATAGTGAATGTCCCTGCTAACTTGATCATGTGCCTGAGTTGCTTCTCCATTAAATAGTTCGGGTATCTAAATTATTCTTATTATCGAGATTAATCGATAAAAGATCTCGGCGATATGAAAATATAAAAATCTTGCAATTTAGTTTTTATTTTTCAATCAATTATATTGAGGTATATCAATTAATTTATATAATTACGTATTTAGATTTGGTACATGCAAAAAGAGGGAAGGGAAGGGAAGAGAAGGAAAGCTAACCGCGCTAGGAATCTGTCGGCCATAAAAGGGCGAGGATTTGGAGACATTGAGCTTGTAGTCGGGCAAGGCGTGGACATAAACGGAGTAGAGGCCCTCATGTCCATGAAAGAAGCGCTCCCAGAGCGGGGCGAAGGGGAGAGGTCCGCGTGTGAGGAAGAGGAACGCGACCTTGGGAATGCGCTGGAAAGGGTATTCCTCTATCTTGGGCACCAAGGTGGCGCGCCAGAAGAGCTGTTGGTCGGGCATAGAGTGGGCGAGCTTGTCGGGGTGGAGGAAGGGCTTGAAAGCGAGACAGTCATGGTCGGAGGCGGCATAGGTCGTGCTTGGGAAGAAGATCTCCGACTGTACTATCTGGGAGTTGTAGTACCGAGAGATGTTGGCACTGGCAGAGAGGCCAGTGACAACACCAGCCAGGAGGATGAGAAGCGATGCGATCACCTTGAGCAGCCCCGCCGCCCACCACTCCTTACGCGGCGTTGGCAGGAAGTGCTCCTCCTCGCCCTCCCCGTCTCCAACATTGGCTCGCCGCGATTTCAGCATTGCCTTCATCTCCTGGAAAAAATCACTATCCCCTCTTTATCTCTCTAACTATATTTCTAACAACATCGGTACATTTGGAGACTAAAGTCAAATTGATCTTTGGAATCCGAGGATAATGAGAAGGATTGGGATGGGACCACCTCTCTGAATGTAACTAAAGCAACAAACGTCTTGGATTGGGAAAAATGAAAAAAATACGAGGCCTTTATATCCCACGAGCAGCAAAGGAACAGAGGACAAAAAATAAAGTAGAGAGAAACTGGCTAAGGATAGGAATGTGTCGACGGACGATGAGACATATCAACTTCGCCGTTCATGCTCCTATCAATTAAATCAGTTAATTTCCAATCGTACAAAATATAAATGCTAAGTAGAATTGAAGGGATTGTTGTGGTTGTGTTGGAGACGGGTGCTGGTCATGGTGGACGACGATGAGACTGGGGATGGAAGGCAGCCTCGACTCCCCCCTCCATTTTTAGAGGAGGTCAGGAGTGAAAGGGGGAGAGTGATTTATGGGGATACGGTCCAACACACTCTTTTTTTATAGTAGATTCCATAACTAGTACTCATTTTGAGAGCATGTGCTTTTCATTTTATTTGTCTAGTAAACAACCGCATGTACGTCTGTTAATGATAGTAAACATTATTTACCTTAACACACGGAGGGACAGGAACATGCGAGTATTTAAGCACCATGCTAAGGAGCATTGGCTTATTTGTGATCAAAGGACTCCGCTGAGAAATTCCTGGTGTGCAGCGCAAAATTGTAACAATAAAATGGAACTAAACTGGCCATTTTTTTTTTAGTTGAAACAATTCGCAAAGGAGAGCAATGTATTAAGCAGTAATGTTTTCTTGATAATGGTTGTTGTAGACTAACATCCAGATAACAAAAGGCAAACACATATCCAGAATTGAACTTCCAGAGATACCACATAACTGAAAAAAATGCATTTCTTCACCAAATATGTATACAACATAACATAGATGCATCACAATACATAGATAATTGAGGTCTACAATTTGATAACAGCGATGCAATAAAATAACTAGAGCTTTTAAATCTTTCTAGGTACAAGAAAAGGAACCAAAGAATGCAAATGGCAGAATAGAGGGGCGGAAGCATACTTGTCAATTCGATTCCATTCCACTTGGAATGGCCGGAACATGCCATTCCATCAAACAAACAAACAAGAAAAAAAAATCATCCGTTTCATCCTGCCGACAATTCTGCTTTGTTCTACTCGTTTTGTTGAATTTCGCCCAGTGTGGCCGGAATGTTTCTATTCCATTCCATCATGCATTATTTACTGAGAAATTTTTTAGTTTATAGTTAAAGTTTTAATGTTTAGATTGTATTTATCGAGATGTGTCTTTGATCAGGACATCCTTAACAGCGCATCATCTACCTATACATCACATAATAAGTACAAAGCATATAAAGGTCTATTGACTCGAGGACGAGCTTGACAATTACAACAACAAGTGAATCTATTCCTCACTGAATATAATCTTCATGAGAATAGTATGTTATCTAATAGTGCTACTTTGCTTGTTCTCAGATTTAGTCAAGAAAAGGAACCAGGAGTGCACCAAGCACGATTTGTGCACATAAGGGAGCAGCAGAGTTCATCTCTAAAGTTCACTGGTGTCGACTATTGTGACAAGATTCCAAGCCGAACTTACACATATTTAGTTTGTTTGGCAAAGAGGTAGTATCTAACAATCACCAAACATAAATCACCATAAATATGGACACATGAACACATCGTGTTTATACAGGTTTGACCCCTCGTAGTCTGAGTAACAACTTTACTCCTGTTGTATTCTCACTATAAGAATAATGGAATTACAAAGTGTATATTGTTGATTCTAATCCCCTAGTCTTGTACTAGGCTTCATGGATCGTTCTCTCTCTTCTTTCTTTTTTCTTCAAGCCTTAAACCCCTTTCATAATTGTTGAAAAAGACGCTAGTTGCTTGACCGAAAGGATGCTTGGCGATAACTGCACAACGGTTGCAAGCAGTTGCCACTTGCCAGTTAGAAGATAAAGTTTCTGTTCATCGGTTAGAGTGTGCGATTATGGATAACTGCACACACATTCTGATCTTATTAACAGTTTATGAATAACTACACAACCATGGATAATTGCGTAATCATCCTTATCCTGTCAATGGAGAGAGTATTACCCTAGGAATATTGGTCAGAGTGCGGTTATAATGCGACCGTAAAACTCTTAGACCATGGCCGACAAATGTCGACTAGATCCTCTTGATTCAGAGGAGCTTCTAGTTCTAATAACTCTTTTGTTCCATGGTCGCGCACAAACTGTGACTATCAACTGAGGATTATTATATCTTCGCGACCACGCAACTGCGGACAAACATCTATCTGGCCACAGTGGTTGCGGGTGGTATAATTACGAATGATTTGGACCACGAAGGTCTACGGCCACAATCTATTAAAACCATAACACACATGATGGGCCTTTGTATTTATTTAACAAGATGGGCCAGATTATGTCCAGAATACCTTGAACTATCCCAATATCTCTTTCCATGGTCTCCTGCCATCATGGAAAGGCATAACCGAATATCCTGGTTCTCTTTTTGTGGTCTCTTGCGATCACAGAAAGGTATATGCAAAGAATTTGACTGTGTCTCCATGGTCTTCTGCGATCATGAAAAGGTATAAACAAATTACTCAGATCTCTCTCCATGGTCTCGTGTGACCACAAAAAGGCATACACAAAAGGACTTGGGTAATAATCCTTGCCAATTGGCGCTTGGAACGTGGTCGAAATCGTCAACTATCAGTGTGGTCAAAGTCGAGTCAAGCATGACTAGGTGGTCAAGTCTAGACGACCAGATGGTCGAGTCCGAACGACGAGTTGATCTACTCCAATATAACCAAGTGGCGTGGTCGTGGTCGAGTAAAGCACGACCACGTGGTCGAGTATAGACGACTAGTTGGAGTGCCCGTGGTCGAGTCAAATACGACGAGTTGGTCGAGTCTGGCACAACCACGAGAACGACTAGTCTGTGAACTTGACTGAGACCAGCACGAAGTTGTGTCGAGTTCGGTTTTTAGTTTGATTTTAGTATCTTTGTTTTAGAGTCCAACATAGTTACGTTAAGTTAGGCGTTCTTCTTTAAGATTGGCCACTTCATGGCCCTATATAATGTAAGGTGCTGCGCACCAAAAATACAACCACAAATTGAATACACAAATATTTTCAGAGAAGCTTTGGCTCTTGTTTTAGGGTTTGCACTCATAAGCCGCCGTATTCTCTGTACCATTGTTCTTGTAATTTCTTTGTTGATTATAGAAACTGTGCGTCTACTTTTGCATGGTCAGGTAGACAATGATCAAAATGTGTTGCGAATTTTTTTGTCGCAGGTTGCTGTATTGACAGTGGTTGGTGCCATTGGTTCGTCATGTTCGACGAATCAACAAGTTATCAAAGATCGTACGTTGTGAAGATCGAGCACTTATCGCAACCGAAAGGGTCGTGATTGTGTAATAACCGCAAGTGAATGGTTGAACGTTGAGCACTTAAGGGTCGAAGTCCACAAGGAACAAGCGTATTCGTCTTTCTAGCTTCATGGATCACTAAGTAAGTCTAAACGAGTTGTGGGTGTGTTTTTCTACAACTAAGCTATCAATCTAGGATTTGCAAGCTGTAATGAACATCTAGGCGTAATTCTATCCAAGGTCCGAGGATTGTAAGTAATGTCAATTGTTTTTCAAGACAAATTAAGTTTTCAGTTTGAGGCGCTGGGTCAACAGTTAGAGGATCGCTTCCTCTGTCATGTTTGGTGAGAGCCTCTCTCCTATTTAGAATGCCGTGTCAAAGCACTAAGGACTCAAGTACTCCCCTAAATTCCTGTTAAAACTCAACTGTTACATCTGTTTTCGAAACAAGGAATTAGGGTTTGGAGGAAGAAAACATCAGGAAATTATTCCAAAACTTGAAATAAAGACCGAAGAAGAATCATGCCTTCCAGATTAGGTCATCCCTAACCCTAGAGGGGATCTACTCGCTAAAAGCCACAAGAATGCAGAAATAAAAATAACAATTAAATAAAAACTCACTTGATTGCTCGAAAATTGAAGTTGCCGTCCTTGCCAGTTTGCAAAAGCAATAAAAATAGAGAAGGGGGCTCTTCTAAGAAAATTGAACTAAAACTACTCTAAACTACCTAAGGAAGGATGTAAAAACCATGTCTAATTGAGCCAAAAGCTTTTCTATTTATAGTACATTGGTAAACGTGCCCAAAAACAACTCCTTGATGTGCAGGCGATGAAGTCTGGCTTCAAACGATGCGAGAACGGATAAATCTGAGTCAAAACCAACCAGATTTGACCAGTTCTGATCAAATACGACTAAAATCGACCAAATCTGTCTAAAACCAACCAAACCCCACCAGTTTGAGTCAAAACCGAATCAAAACGACCCAAATACGACTAGTCTTGGTCAAACCCACATCAAGACAACCCAATTATGACTAGTCCTGGTCAAACATGTTGCTTCCAGGCCCTTAATCTTGATTTTGATGATAAATGACAACGAGTGTTTTGGACTAATCTATTTGTTTTGAGTATAATCAATAAGATAAGGTGAAAAGAAGAAACATCAAATGGGAGTCGCAAGCGTAAGGTCACAGTGTCGCCCGGATCTGCAAGTCGCGAGCCAAGATCGCAAGCGCAAGGTCGCCAAGAAGAAAGCAGCAAAGACCTAAGGCAAGTGCTTGTTTATTGTACTGTTCTCAGAGTTTGGAGTTTCACCGGATTTTATAAATTTTTTTTTTAGTTTTTAACCGTACTATTAAGAGGGGTTGCAAAATCTCTTTTAGTTCCAACAAAAATTGAGAAACTCTTAGGTCATTTGTTGCATACGTATTCATTCATATTCTTGGTCGAAATCTGAGAAAGAAAATATAGATTTCAAAGAGGAACTGAAACTGGTCTTTTCAACACTATTCATTCGACCAGAGGTCAGTTGAGCACTGTTCGTTTGACTAGACACTGTTCATACGACCAGTAACACTGTTCATTCGACCAGACATTCCAACGGCTATTTACTAGCCATTAGAGGTCGTAGCTGGCTGTTAGTTGTACTGATTTGTTTCCTTTTCAACCACAATGGCTAGCTGAGAGATTGGGCTATAAATATAGGTGTTTTGAGCAGTATTATCATCCATCTCAAACTATATTCTCATACACACCTTCAAGCATCATCTCTCTACTCTTTTAAGCAGTTTCTAGAAGAAGTTTTGAACACTTTAGAACATATTTTTGCTATTGTTTTTGAGCAGTTTTTAAAAGACTTTTGAGCAGATTTTCTCTACTGTTTTTGAGCAGTTTCTGTTCACATTTTCGAGCAATTTTATAAAAAGTTTTTGAGCAGTTTCTGTTCACATTTTTTAGTAGTTTTTAAACAGTTTTTTGAGCAGATTTCTCTACTGTTTTGATCAGTTTTATAAACATTTTTCGAACAAATTTTTGATCAGTTTTATAAACAATTTTGGAACTAATTTTTGATCAGTTTTACAAACACTTTTGAGTAGATCTTTGAGCAGTGTTTGAGCAGATTTTTGAGAAGCTTCTGTTCACATTTTTGATCAGTTTTATAAACACTTTTGGGCAGATTTTGATCAGTGTTTATAAACATTTTTTGAGCAGTTTATCTAAAAAACCAAGAGATATATTTTTTGATATACACTTGAGCCCAAGTGCTAAAATCTTGATCTTTTGATCAAGTATCATTCATTGTGATTGAGAGAGATCTTCTGAGAGCATTCATTTGCATCATTTGGATCCTTAGAAGTTTCTCGGTATTTGTTGGGAGTCAAGAGAAGATCTTGCAACTTGTTACTCTTGGTGAACGCCCTCACCTAGACGGTTTGTAGGCATGGCCGTTGACCTCTCCATTAACGGAGGTTGTCGGAGAGGGTCAGCATATTTTGTGAAAGGCATTAGTGCTCACCTATCCAGAATAGAGAAGGAGCAACCTTAGTGAAAAATATCTTTTGTGGATATTGAAGCAAGACTCACTCATTTGAGTGCTTCAACGAGGAGTAGGGAGACCAGGCGAGTCTCCGAGACCACAGGATAAATCACCATGTTTGATTTTCTTACTCTTTCTTAGTGCAAAATATTATTAAATTGTTTCAATTTATTTGCTCTTTGTCTTTTCCTTGGAAAAATTGTTTTTTGGTCGAAAAGTTTTAAAGCCTTCTTTCTATTCACTCCCCTCTAATCGGCATCCTCGATCCTACACGTGGTATCAGAGCTTGGTCTCTCTTTTGAGTAGGCTTCACCGCCTAGAGAGAGGATGGCTTCAAATGAGGGTTTTCATCTTGGTCACACCGGGTGTGCGCCTATATTTGACGGGACTAATTATCCCTATTGGAAAGTGCGTATGACGGTTTTTCTAGAGGCCATGGGGCTTAACATTTGGGACATTTTTAATATTGAATTTACTCCTCCAGTTGATCGGCAAATCACTCCGATGATGATAGGAGAAAACTCCACTTAAATACCCGTGCCAAAAATGCTCTCTTTGCCGGCTTGTCTCTAAATGAGTTCAACAGCGTGAACGACCTTACCACCGCTCACAAAGTTTGGACCACCCTCGAGGAGATATATGAGGGCACCACTAGGGTCAAGGAGGTAAAATTGCTAATGCTTAGTCAAAGATATGATACATTCACCATGTCACCAACTGAGTCCATGGATTCTAGCATTATCAAGTGCCGAAGGCCAGTAAAAATCCTGTCGGAATGCTTTTCTGACCAGTGTGCGATATGACTGAAGTGTTTTTCCAATTTCCTCACTTCCCCCAAGTAATGAGCCATTGTCTCATCGGAGGTGCTGTACTCCTTGTTTACCTGGTTTATGACTAACTATGAGTCTCCCCTCACCACTAATCGATGGACTCAAGGAATCTAGCTACCTGGAGCCCTACAATAAGACCTTCATACTCTACTGTGTTGTTAGTTGCAATAAAGTGTAATTCAATGACGTACTTGAGTTGGTCTCCCTGAGGCATGATTAAGATCACTACAGCCCCCCGAGTGTTGAAAACTACGAGAACTATCAAAATACATCGTCCAATAGTCTGCGAGAATTTGAGATTTAACTACTGTGTGAGGGGTGAAATGGATGTCAAACGCTCCAAGTTCCACTGTCTACTTCGCGATGCGACCAGATTTCTCTGGGTTTCAGATAATTTCTCCCAACAGGAAGGACGAAGGCACAGTAATTTTGTGTGCTTTAAAGTAGTGTCGTAGCTTACGGGAAGCCATCAGAAGTGCGTAAAGTATCTTCTGGACCTCAGGGTAACGCTCCTTTGGACCGTGAAGTACCTCGCTTACATAATAGATTGGTTTTTGTACACCCTCTCTTTCTGCGACCAAAACTGCGCTGACCGCGTGAGGGGTGGCCACCATATGAAGGAGTAGTGGCTCTCATAATTCTGAAGAGACCAACACTAGCGGACTGGACAAATAAGCTTTGATCTCCTGAAAGGCCTTTCCGGCTTCCTCCAACCAGGTAAAACCATTGTGTTTGTGAAGAGCCTTAAAGAAAGACAGTCCTCGTTCACCTAGTCGTGATATGAAACGGCTTAAAGCCGCCATGCGACCTGTTTGGCTTTGGATGTCTTTCATGGTTGAAGGAGATCTCATTTTCTCAATGGCCCTGATTTTTTTAGGATTAACCTCAATTCCTCTCAAACAAACAAGGAAACCCAAGAGTTTTCCAGAAGAAACCCCGAAGGAACATTTTTCTGGGTTTAATTTTATCCCATGCTTGTTTAGATTACAAAAGGTTTAAGCAAGATCATCTAAATGATTTGAGCTTTTCAAGCTTTTTACAACCAAATCATCGACGTAAGCTTCAAGATTACGTCCCATCTGGGAAAGAAAGGTCTTTTGCATCAAACGCTGGTACGTGGAACCGGCGTTCTTAAGACCAAATGGCATTCTGACGTAGCAGTAGGTACCAAATGGCGTGATGAAGGCAATTTTCTCTTCATCTTCTGCTGCCATACTAATTTGATCATATCCTGAGTAAGCATCCAGGAAACCCATCAGTTCGCAACCCACTATAGAATCGACCAACTAATCGATGCGAGGAAGGAGAAATCATCTTTCGAACAGGCACAGTTTAGGCTAGTGTAAACGACGCACATACACCACTTACCATTTGACTTTAGGACCATGACCGGGTTTGCAAGCCACTCAGGATGATCGACTTCGCAAATAAATCCTGCTTTCTGGAGTTTGTCTAACTCCAATCGGATGGCTTCTTGCCGATCGACAGCAAAGTGTCTGAGCTTTTGCTTTATTGGTCACTGTCCAAGTCAAATTGCTAACCTGTGCTCAATTACCTCCCTTGGGACTCCAAGCATATCAAATGGCTTCCACGCAAACACATCTGTGTTAGCCCGAAGGAAAATAATGAGCTCAAGTTCCTATTTGTCATCTAGGCCTGATCCAACCCGAATGGTTCTAGATGGATCATCTGGGTACAATGGAACTAGCTTTAACTTCTCATCTGGTCGCGGGGCAACTTTAATCGTATCAGAAGCCGTGGTTGCAATCTTAACGTCCTGGAGGGGAAGCTGGTCCACTAACTCCAAGGATAACCGATCACAAGTTAGCGTCGTGTTTTAGACTGCCTCGGACCGAGATAACGCCTTTGGGGCCCGACAACTTGGCACACTGATAAGAATTATTCGTCGCCGCCATGAATTTAGCGAGAGTTGGCCTGCAAAAGATAGCATTATACGCCGAATCACAATCAATTACATCACAGGTAATCAATTCTGTTCGAAAGTTATCTGGTTCTCCCAGTGTCACCTGTAGCACAACCTGTCCCATCGGCATTATTGAGGGACCAAGAATTATCCCATAAAATGGATAAATTAACTTACAATTCTTACACCTTGGATAGAATTATGTCTGATGGTTATGAAATTTCTAAAACCCTAGGTTTTTCTTTACTGCTTTAAACCCTAGATTAGTACACTTAGTTGTAGCTCACAAACCCCCCACCCCCCAAAATTGGTTAGACTTAAGCAGTTATCCATTAACCTAAAAAACAAATACGCTTGTTCCTTGTGGAATTCGACCCTCACTTGAGGTTATTAGACACATCCATCGTGCGACCTGCGCGCGCGATCAACGCCCCTTGTGTCTGGGCACCAAGGCTCCAAGGGATGCTCGCTGAGGTCCCTGGGCCTCCGGGCCCCGGGTCCCAGGAACACCCCGAACGTCCAAGCGCCAAGCGGCCGAGGGGTGCCCGGTGAGTAGGGGTGGAACTTTAGCTTGTGGCTCGCGAGCTACTTGGGCTCAACTCGGTTTTTGGCTCTGCTCGGGCTCGACTCGCTAACAAACGAGTCGAGTTCGAGCTATCTTAATGGCTCGGTTCAAAAATGAGCCAAGCCCGAGCCAGACCCCAGCTCGCTCAGGCTCGGCTCAGTATATATACATACAAAATAACCTCATACAGTCATACTCCTCTCATACGTGGCGAGGCGGCTCCTCTCATACTCATATACATACAGATACAATCATACACAGTAACACAGATCTAGGTTCTCTCATCTCCTTCGCCGTTCACACCTGGCTGCCTGTCGCCACCCAGCACCTCCGTCGCCTCGGCCGCCCAGTGCCTCCTTCGTCGCCCCCGACCGCCTGGCGCCTCCTCCGCCGCCTCAAGCCTCCTCATCGCCCCCAGCTACCCGGTGCCTCCTCCGCTAGACCGGCACCCCCTTTGCCATCCCCGGCCGCCCCATGCCTCCTCCGTCGCCCCCAAAGCCCCCTCCACCCCCCGAGCATCTTCCATCTCCCCCAACCGCCTGGTGCCCCCTCTGCCGCCCCCGACCACCCCATGCCCCCTCTGTTGCCCCGAGCCTTCTCCGTCGCTCCCGGCCGCTCGGCGCTGGACAACCAAGTTTGAGTTTGAGTTAATCTTAGACCTTGCGAGCCAAGTTTGAGTCGAGAACAACCAAGCTGCTCTAGCTCGCGACCTGGGCCGGGCTGAGTTCGAGCTCACTATTTAGCTCGGTGAGCTAACTGAGCCGAGCCGAGCCAAGGTCAGCTCGCTCAAACTCGGCTCATTTCCACCCATACCGGTGAGGTCCCCGGGCCTCCAGAGCCCAGGCCCCCGGGAACGTCCCATGTGTCCGGGCCCCAAGTGTCCTAGGGGTTCCCGGTGAGGGCCCCGGCTCTACAAGCCCCATGTCCCTGGGGACGCCCGAGTGTCCCGTCACAAAGTCCGAGGGGTTCCCAGTGAGGTCCCCGGGCCTCTGATCCCCAGGCCCCCGAGAACATCCCAAGCATCCGGGCACCAAGCGTCCGAGGGGTTCTCGGGGAAGCTCCTAGGCCTCCGAGCCCTGGCTCCTTGGGAAGGCCCCTAGCGTTCGGACGCCAAGTGTCCGACGGGTTCCCGGTGAGGGCCCAAGGCTCAAGCCCCAGGTCCCTGGGGATGCCCCCAATGTCTGGGTGCCAAGTATCTGAGTGCTGAGTGTCCAAGGTGTCCCTGGTGAGGTCTCTGGGCCTCTAGGCCCTGGGTCCCTGGGGACACCCTGAGTGTCTGGGCGCCAAGTGTCCAAGGGGTCCCCAGTGAGGTCTTCAGGTCTACAGGCCCCGGGCCCTGCGAATGTTTCGAGCGTCCGGGCATCAAGTGTCCGAGGGGTTCCCAGTGAGAGCCCCGAGGCTATGAGCCCCGGGTGTCTGGGTGCCAAGTGTCTGGGGGTTCCTAGTGAGGTCCCTAGGCCTCTGGGCCCCTGGGAATGTCTTGAGCGTCCAGGCACCAAGCATCCGAGGGGTTCTCGATGAAGGCCCCAGGGCTCCGAGCCCCCGTGTCCCTGGGGATGCCCCGAGTGTTCGGGCGCTAAGACTCCGGGGGGTTCCCAGGGAGGTCCACGGGCCTATGGGTCACGAGTCCCCAGGAAGGTCCCGAGCGTCTGGGACTCTAGTCTCCAGGATGTGCTATCCGGGAAGGATTTGGGCACTTGGGGGTCAACATCATCATAAGTGCCTCGGGAACTGAAATGGACACATGTCAAACATCTAGCCCTCATACCTTGCGAAAGCACAATTATGTCCTCGATCTAACAGTCACAACTAAGGTAGTTTAGTAATTTGCACTTTTTTGGGTCTATATATATATACCCTTGTATCCCTGTCTTGTAACATAACACTTCACTTCATATTCATCACATTCAAGGCAATAGGCACGTCTAGGAGCCCTCCTTCCGTGAGAGAGCGAGAGAGCCTCCCCAGCTGACTTACGTCAGGGCGTGTCGACAAGACTAATGTTGACGATTGGGACTTTCGTCCTTAGTCGAACTTACGTAAATATTAAAGAAGAGTATGGAGCCAATCTAAGGTAAATTTCAGGTAAATTATGGTATCTATGTCAGAGGAAGAAAGGTATTTATACATGTTCGGGCCCTCTAATGATGAGTAATAGCCCTACATCCTGTTGGGATTTCACTATGTAAAATGTTGATTACAAGAAGAGAACCAAGGATGTTCTTAGATAAACAAAGAGCAATCTTGTACTCTTTAGCTTACAATCAATATGAGTTTACTAATTCTAAAGTGTTGTATCTTGAATCTCTTACTTGTCCCCCTGATCTCTCCTGGCGATCCTCCTTTTATAGCTCGTTGCATAACTTCAGTTACAGGAACGAAGGGTCGTCGAGAGGAAAACGTGCACCAGACATAATGTGCAATTATGTCGGGTCATTAGTGCTCCATTACATTCTTGACAGTTATAAGGAACTTAAGACATTCAGACGGTGGTAGTGGAAGAATGTCTTATCTACTGTTTATATGATTGAATGATACTAATCATATAACCGTCAGTCGTCTTAACTCTCTAATAAACCGTGGTTGCGTATTAGCTACGACAATAGGCAGTCTTCACGAACTGGGCGACAACGGGGAAATATCTCCGTGTCCGCAGTATTCGTGAGACTATAATATCTTGTGACTTCAGGGTTTGTGGATATCTAAAGACTAAAAGTTCCGCGTTATCACAAGTCGAGACCATGGAATGGGTTGCGTCCAGAACATCTTGGACTATTCTATTGTCTCTCACTTAGGTGCCTGACACCACAAAGAGGTAATCTCGTTCTTTGATCCTGGCGACTACAGAATTGGCAAAGGTGACTAACACGAGTTATAATCCTCGTCAACTAGGGTTCCCATTGGGATCTGAACCTATATAAACCCTTTGTGTGATTCTCTGTGATTGCCCAACTCAGGGTGACTCGTCGCACGGTCAGCTCGCATTGCCGTATGCATGTTCCACGTCATCAAACCTGTTGTGGGGTTCGTAACACCACAACAGTACTTGTCAACACTCCACACATTATGTAAACAAATGAGTATTGGAACTACCACACAATGGGAGAAATAGCTGAAATGTTTAGTGGTTGTATGGACCATGTGTGGAGATAACATCGATCTCTAGATTGTGTCACAAAATGGAATTGCATGTGACACACCACTGCTAGGGGTTAGCAAAGCATGTAGCACTAGCACTTACAAGAACAAAAGAACAAATAGACCTTTGAGGGAAGGAAAATTTACTACAGTATGTAGCTAACCATAAGAGGAATGCATAAGTTTTTAATTTACTATACTACAGATAGATATGTACTTTGTCAACTACATATAAACTATAAAAGAGGACAAAAGAGGGTAAATTCATGTTGCCACCACTTTCTGTTTACACCACTACAATGAATTCTAGTACATAAAACACCATCATATATTGAAGATTATAAATACAATGTGAATGTACTCAGGTTATCTAGAAATATCTTGTTTCCAAGCATTGTCAAATTGAATTTAAGAGGAACTAAAATATTCACATCGAAATGTAATTAGGTAGTTATGTTTCATGGAAATTAAATATCAATCTTTCCTCATGCATGAAATGGGTGGGTTAGACTTTATCACCATTTGAAAGTGGCAAGTTGGCAACCCAAAAAATCTAATCATATTGACAACAACAAAGATATAATCCTAAAACTAGTCAAATCATCAGATATGTAGAACAAACAATAATAGCCAATTCAAAAATCCCATAGCTGAAGCACAAAACCAAAAAAATCTCATCTTTTGCCTCATTGTCTATGTCACTGTTGTTTCTAAGTCGGATTGCCACAATCTCTTTCTAAAGGATCATTGTATAGGTTTATGTAGAACCCACTAATTCTAGAAATGATTTGCTTAATTTTTGTTGACTTTATTGGAGAAGCTTAGCAGTAAGTGGTTAATCATGGGGGGCATGAAACAAATTGCAATTTGATTTGCATGCCTTAGTCTTCTAATTATAATTAAGGGATGGAGCGGAGAAATCATCCTATTTGACAAACCAACCATGAATGATGAAACAAAGAAAGAAAGTAGCAACCTGGGAGTCAGATCCTTAAATTGGGAGAAAAGCTCATTCAAAAAGGTAAAAGGACGGCGATGATGATAGTAGCATTGCAATTTTCTTGCTAATGGAGAAAAGATTGCCAATTATATATGAATTTGAAGTGAAAAGCATGAATGAAGACTCAAGTAACATGCATACACTGGATCTAAGAGATTTATGGCAAAGATCTGAGTATCAAACATTGCAAAAAAGAGAGAGGTAGAGAGGGCACTTGGATGAGAGGAAGAAGGAAAAGAGCACAACCCTCCTAGGGAGAGATATGTGCAAAAGTAGGACCAACAAACAAAAAATTAACAACATGTTACCAAAAATCATTCAACTGAAGAATAAAATAAGAAAATTTGCTTACCTTGTTCACGGCCTCTGTTGTGCATCACCGATGATGAGATCCAACCGAGGGAGGAGATGGTGATGAGGTTTGGGGCGGCACGGCGCGGCGTTTGCAGGGAAAAGGCAGAGGTGGCCCTTATACTGAGAGGTGGAGGTGCGCGGCGTGACGTGTGCGAAGGATTGGTGGAGACAAGATGAACAAACAAAAAATTAACCAAAAATTACCAAAACATGTTCAATTGAAGAATAAAACAAGAAAATTTTCTTACCTCGTTCACAGTCTCTGTTTTGTGTTACCGGTGATGGGATCCAATCGGGGGAGAGGAAGGCGACAAGCTTTGGGCTGTCGCAGCACAGCGTTTGTGGGGAAAAGGCGGAGGTGGCCCTAATACTGAGAGGTGGAGGTATGCGGCGTTATGTGTGCGAGAGAGATGTGGAGGTGGAGGTAAGTGACGGAGAGCCGGAGGTGGAGACGGAGGTAGAGACGGAGATAGAGGAGGGAGATAACCCTAATGTGTGCGAGGCAATGCGATAAGGATGCGAGGAATCGATGGATGCGCGTATCCGCGGGCCAAGCTGAGGAAAATGACTGTATTTCTCATATGTGCGGGCCAAGTTGCAAGGGACGATTTTCACCGCATGGCCAGGTTGGAATGAGCAATGCAGGCATCCAAACACTCGAATTTTGCATTCACGGGTTAGGCTGAGCCCAAAACTAGGCAACCAAACACTCGAACTTTGCCTGTGCCAGAACGACTAAAGCAGAAGATTAATGATAATGCTTACAAGACAGAGCTACCAGGGGAATATGGAATCTATGCTACATTCAACATTTTGGATCTTTCTCCATTCTTCAGTTCTACGCTGTCAGACTCGAGGACGAGTCCTTTTCAAGAGGGGGAGAATGATGAGGACATCACTAGCACAAGTAGCATTAGAGCTCGACCCGAGGAATATAAAGGATCAATCACTCGAGTGAAGGCCAAACATCTACATCAATAGGTGATTTTGTTCCTTAAAGAATTAAAGTATGATGAGAATATACTGCTACATAATAGCTCTTGTTTAACATTGATCAGGAATTGAGAGGGAGAGCATAACAAAAAGAACATAGCACATATGGGAAAAATAACTTCATCAAATCTGGTCGTACACCTACTGAGTGGAAAGAGGGTTTCCTAAGATTTCCAATGAGCCCAAGATCACCCAATTCTGTCAAGGATTGCAACCGCTACAACCAAAAGAATTTTACTCGGCATGCAGTCTGCCGACCAAACGACAGTCCAACTTCAACTAAGGACCATTCTCAGCACAGATATCCAATTTGGTTTTGTGAGTACTTGTTGGAAATATATTCGAAAGAGCTTTTCAACACATCAAGAATCATTAAATTCTGACATCGTATGCAACCAGGAGACCAAAAAGAGTGACTACATAGAAGGAAAAGTCTCGTCCGAATCTGAATGCAACTCAGAGAAGATTTATTCCGAACTTCTTTTATATTTATGGTTTGTTTGGATTTTTATTCCTTTTTGAATTATATTCAGATTAGAGTTCTAGTTTAATTCTTCTATCTTTTGTACATACCATCCTCTATAATAAACCATGGTCGTGTATTAACTACGACATTATAGAGTCTTCACGAACTGGGTGACAACGGGAAAATATCTCCATGTCCACAGTATTCGTGAGACTATAGTCTCTTGCGACTTCGGGGTTTGTGGATATCTAAAGACTACAACACCCGCGACATCACAAGTCAAGACCATGGAATGGGTTGTGTCCAGCACATCTTGGACTATTCTATTGTCTCTCTCTTAGGTGCCTGAGACCATAGAGAGGTAATAATCTCGTTCTTTAGCCCTGGCGACTACAGAAAGGTAACAGTGTGACTAACTCAGATTATAATCCTCGTCACTAGGTTTGCTTAGTAAGGATTTCCACTCAAGGTGGCTCAGATCCTTATTGTCTCAACTGATTTGGTTTACTTGGTAAAAATCCTACCATCAACTACTTGTGATTGTTCATTCACATGCATATACTTATACTTTATCAAAAACAACATATGTAAGTTTTTGCAATATATGGGTCCAATATGATCAAGAAGTAGTGACTTGCCTTATTTTTTGTGAAATCCAGTTGAAGGAACTACCAGGGTATTGACATTCTTGTGCTCGCCTCACTTGAGATATATTTAAACAAGTTGGTTCTCTTCCCATGGTCTCATGTAACCTCCGGAAGGTATAACCTTAAATCTCTTTCTGCGGTCTCCTGTGATCACAGAAAGGCATATATAAAGGACTTGAATCTCTCTCCGTGGTCTCCTGCGATCAAGGAGAGGTATAAACGAAGGACTTGGTAAAAATCCTCATCAAGAACCTCTTCAAGTCTTTCTCTTCTGCTAGAGAACACCAAGACTTCACACACCTTGAACTGACTTCATCGAATCAGGAGTCATAGGTATGGCTAGTTTGACTTGAATGGCTGGAAGGTTTGTAGGGTGACAGGATTGCTGGATTTTTGCCTTACTTTTGCCGAGGATGGTGTATGGCTTTCTTCATTTCTTTGTTGGAGGATTTCTTGAATGTGCTCTTTGAGATTTCTTGGAAGCTTCTTTGGGTATTGCCCATTGAGGGTTGCTTTTTTACTTTGCTTTGAGACTTCAAAGGTAGCTAATCAACATCTTGCAGTGACTAAATAATCCCCGCAGGCTTCATTTTTTTTAAAAAAAAGGACTCTTGTTTACGCCTCATAGGAGTGGCAAGCGGCTGCACATTGAACTATGACTTATGCCGAGTCAAGTAGCCTGTCGACGATTCGGACTCGGAGTCCTCAGCCGAACTTATGCAGAATTTATAACTGTGAGACCTTTCAAGATGACACTTCGGGAAGGTATGCTGAACAATAGTGAACAGGAGCACAGAGAGTTTAGACAGGTTCGGGCCCTCGATGGTGGGAGTAAAAGCCCTACTTCCTGTTGAGATTTCACTAAGTGTGGTAAAAGGTTTACAAATGGAGGAAAAAGTCCTCACAGGCGAGAATTTTTCCTGTAAGAGTGTACAAAGATAAGCCAAAGAAGGCTTATTAAAATGCTATATGAGGTGTGCCGTAGACTTGGCTAACTTGGATGATTTTCTTCCTTTTCTCCATTGATGTTCCATGCCATCCTTTTGTACTGTTTGAAAGGGTGCCATGTAGAGGAAACTGCATCAAACGGTTGCATGGACAGTTGGGTGCGGTTTTTTGGAACTGCTCTTAACCTCCACGCAGGTTAAACACGTGTTATTCATGGATAACTGTATGTGTTAACCTTCTGACGGTTGATTCTCCACGTGTAGGAATCTTCGGGATACTTAGAATATCTTGTTGTACGGGCAACCGAAATAGATAGATCCCAAGTATCCTGATCGACAGATGTTCTGACCGCGGGATATTGGCTGACCGCGCAATATCCCGAATGTGTAGTTCGCGTATAGCTTACGAACTTCTGACCGCGGAAGGCTTACGGACTTCTGATCGCGCAAGGCTTACGGTCTGACCACGTAAAGCTGCGACCTGATCGCGTAAAGCTTGCGACCTGATCGCGTAAAGCTTGCGACCTCATGGTGATGCCTCTCAGAATAGCTTGAGTTCGCATCACCAGGTACATGTCTGGTTCGAACTTGTCTTGAACCAAAAGTTTATTAGAAATGACCCGGGTGTCAATCCTCGTCAGCTAGCCCCCAAATTCGAAGAAAACGAAGAGACGTGTTTATTTCGAATTTAAAAACCGTGCATTGGATTTTTAACCCGGCCCTTTAACTTCTCCACTTAGTGGCGCACTAAGTGAAAACGGTTGGTTTTTCAAGACGAGTTCTGACATTACGTGACGGGCAATGATAGCGCCGTAGAATTGTTTTTATCTCGAGGTAAAATTGTAAATGTTTTAGCAAAACCCGAGGCGTCTGGAATGCAAACCGTCACCCAGGCGGCTATAAATACCAGACCCCTGGACATGTAAAGATCTACAATTTCCCTCTCACGTCTAAGTCTTTTTCTTGTTATCCTGCCTCCTTCCTTTTCACATACCCCTCCTAATGGCAGATCATGAAATCATCGAGATTGAGAGCGATGAAGGGGAAATTGTCGAACAAGGGTCTCAAACGAATGAAGTCCTGTCTCCCTTAAGGAAGAAACCCAAGGTTGACGAAGGATCTTCCAGTGGAACAAAGGTAAAGAACGTAGCGAGATTCTTTCTTCCTTCAGTTCCTTTGACCCTCCCCGTTCATGCCTCTCGGCAAGTTAGGCCTTTATCCTTAGGAAAAGATCCCTTCACATCCAATTCCCCCATCCTTTTGGGGGATCAACATCCTGGTCGGCAAGCGGTGACTATCCCTCGATCAGATGATTTCCGTATTGGGTTGGTGAAGCAATCTTCTTCTGGGGAGGTTGCTCTTCCACCATATGATGATCTTCCTCCCAAGATGGGTGTATCAACGGGTTATGCACCGGGACAGGTAACAATTCTTCTCCCCTTTTTTGTTGATAATTTTAGTTAGTATGACTAACTTTTGCAAAAATGTAGGAGGTAGGAGGCCCCAGCGATCAGCCTTCTGCTGCTCCATCTCTTCCTTCCGGACAGACCCTTCTGGAAGAGAAGAATGCCCTGGAGAAGAAAACCGAGGAGATGGCCTCGAAGATTCTGCGTTTAGCAGAATGTCTTGATCGATCCCGAGAAGAGGCGCACCATTTCCGTCGAGAGAGGGACTTCGCTCAGCAACAGCGAGAACTCTCTGACTTGATTAGGGACAATAGTGCGTCTGTTGTTAGGGACGATATAGATAGACTTAGGGTAGTTGCTAGTTCCCTGGGGGTTGTCAGTGTAGATTCTACTGACAACAATATGTCCCTTGGGGAACTTTGTAAACTTCTTTCGGAGCAAGTCGATGTTTTGATCGACTGCATCCCTTTTGTATGTAAAGAATGTAAGAAATAAAAAGTTCTTTATTTCTCATGAAATGTTCTCCACATCTTCTGTGTGAAAATATAGCCATGAACTTTACGTTCGCGACCATTCATACACAGGAAATTTTAGTTCTGCGATCAAAATCACTTTTAAGAAAAAAGCACCGCAACCTGCCCTGATTCTGCGATCAGTTTCAAAGCCGCGGTCAGAACTAAGGTTCGACCAGAGTTGGGACTCGGTCAGGATGTCACTTCGATTAGAATCGAAGTTTCAGCCTAAAACACGATTTCGATAAAACCATAACCCAATTAGAAACACTTCAGTACGTTAAAAATTGGGTTACATGATTTTTTTGAATAAAATATTCAAAGTATAAAAAGGAAAAACGTCCTCTGAAAAGTACTGAAAATTTTTCAGTCCTTCTACGCTTTCAGTTTCCAAAACAAAGAAGCCTTTTTGTTTCAGATCCGACGTCTGAGTACTTTATCGGGTCCATCAGAGACAGTATCCATTATGGGAAATGAATAAAGCATTCAATGGAACGTTTGAAATGAGCCGTTTACTCATTAATGCGTCGCCTTGGGTCTATAAAAAGAGCAGATGTCTTCTCAAAGAAGCCACACAGCTAAAAACCCTTATTATTCCCGCCGCTCAAAACCCTCATTTTCTTCAGCCTTCATCTTCCCCAAATCGCCAGCTTCCCCTTTGATTCTACACCAAAGATGGCGTCCTGGAGCAGATCCATTCACCATTCTGAGGAGAGCCTGATGGCATTAGAGAAGGAGGAGATCCTTTCTCCGCGGCTGCTCATTAACTGGCGACCTGCGGAGAAGGACCAAGAAACCCCAACTGTCCAAGAAGGCGAGTTGGTGGTTTTTGAGGAGTATTTGCGTTGCGGGTTCCGATTCCCTGAGAGTCGGTTCCTTAAGGATGTCCTTGAACATTACGGGTGGGAACTGATCAACCTCCACCCCAACGCGATGCTGATCCTTGCAGTATTCCAGCACCTTTGTGAAGCCTTCGTCGGAATATATCCCAGCGTGGATCTTTTTCGACGATTTTACTTTTCGGCGTGGTCAAAGAGTACCAATGCCGCCGGATGCATCTACTTCCGGCTGAGGGATAAAAAGGAGTATCCCTCCCCACCCCTACGAGATTCTGTGCATGGGTGGCACCAAAGGTGGTTCTATTGCTCTCCACCATCCGAAAGCAGTTTATGGTTTGAAAACTCGCGACCAGAGAAGTCGAGCGAGTTAGACATTCCTCCGGCGATGAACTCGGAGCTTTCGAAGCATGCCGAGGTGATTCTTCACTTGGTCAATGAAGGATTGACTGCTCGAGATATCATTCGAGACTTCGTGAAGAACCGGGTGAGTCCTCTGTGTGAAAGGGCTCATCCGGCGTGGGAGATTAAGTCCATGGGTGATAGCACCCTGGACTACAGTCAAGGTATTTATTTCTTTGGTGCTGAACTTTCTCCTTTTTGAATTGTACAAATTCTGACTTGAGTTTGGGAACAGTCCTGCCTTCATCCGAGATTGAAAGGCGGACCAACTCCCTCCTTAGGACCTACAATTCCAATGTAGAGGGCCCTAAGGAATCACCTCGCCCGCAGAGCTTGATTCACGAGGGTGATGACCTCAGACAGGAGCACCGAAAGGTAATTTCCTTGTTCAGCTTTGGCTCTGCAGGTCTTGTGTGTGTCCAGTGCTAATCCCTTGTAATGGACTGCGAACCAGCTCCTAGGGAGGTTTGCGGATGCGACGTTCCCAAGTGAAAATGTCGGCTCTCCGAAGAAGCCGACGGCGAGGAATGTGAAGAAGGTCTCTCAGAGACCCAGGACAAAGAGTCCTGCCCCTAAGAAGACCAAGCTAAACCCTGGGGAGGGGTCTTCACGAAGCATTCCTCGTCCCGCAAGAAAGACTGCGGTAAGATATCGCATTCCTGCTACTTTTTCAGGCGCGACATGGAATCACTTCTTCGTCGTACAGGGAGAGGGGAGCGAGGAGGAAGAGGATGACGTTCCTCTGATCCTTCGAAGGAGGAAGATCGCGGATCTTCCATCCAGCGATGCCCCAAGCCGCCCCGCAGAAACCACTACTACCGAGGAGGTGGTCGTGGAAGATCCTGCGACCACAGAAAATCTTGTGGTCGCGGGTAACCCTCCAATTCCTGAAGCCCCCGAGGTTTCAGGGTCAATTATCTCTGCTTCCCTGGTCGAAGGGACGACCAAGGTAAGGAATCTTTTTCGGCCGTTCCTTCTATGACTCTTTCTGCACATTTGTCAAGTTAATGTATATACAGGGAGGAGAGCTTCCCCCTGGGACCACTGGGGGTTCCAGGGAGGAAAATCCTCCTCCTCTGCGGACAGAGGAGGAGGTGGATGAACAAAGGCCAGCTATGATGGTTCCAGCAACTCTGGAATCGCCAAGGCCTTCAGATGCAGCCCCACCAGTTAGCCCGGTGGCCCAGGTAAAGATCTTTTCATGTGTTTTTACCTGTTCCCTAAGAATATGCCTATAACATGACATTTCCAGGGGGGTGCTGCCTTGTTTACCATAAGGAAGGCGAGAACCGGAGACGGCTCTCCTTCGCAAGGGGAATTTTCCCAGAAGTCCCAAGAACGAATGGGATTTCAAATAAGGTAAGAGCTCTTACTAGACAGTAATCTTAAATAAAAGTTGCCTGACCCATTCTTCCTGTTAGGCAAAAGAAGACAGCGCCTAACCCTTCAACCGCCACTGGGGAGGTTGAAATTAGGGCTGATGAGGGAGCCTCTAATGAAGAGCGCTCTGCTCCCGCGGTTCAGGAAGTCGTCCGGACCGCGGGAGGTGAAACAAGTACAGGGATCGGGTCACAACCAGTAGTCTCTGGGGGTGGCGTCCGGCCGGCACTCCCGCCAACTATCCCTGTAGTGAGCACGTCGGAGGCTCTAGCGAGGATTCCCGCTGAACTGAATGATGCCGTTTTACAGAAGTTTATGAAGGTATAATAAGACTTTGCTTCCATGCCTGAATTATACTTAGGACACCTTTGACCTTCTTCTTTGGCGCCACAGGGATTGTCCTGGCTAACAAGCCATTCGCGTGTTGTGATGGCTAGTACAGAAGCCATTCAAAAAGAACGCGATAGCTTGCGCAGGTGAGTACCATTACCCTCTGGTTAACATGGGTATATCTTGGTTATGACTGCCTTGATTTTGTTACAGAGAGGTTGCATTCTTGAAGAAGGAGGTGGCCGGTTCAGTCTCAATGCTTAAGAAACAAGAAACTGAACTCAACAGACTTCGATCAGAGAATGCTGTTAAGCCGATTCCTGACTAGGAAAACTTGAATCCGTAATATGCGAATAATCTTCTCTCTCTGTGCAGCGCAAGCAGGTCGAATTACGCAGCTCAGTCGAGACAAGGAGATTCTTGAATCCTCGATTCGCCACACCGATCTGGCAATCAAAGAACTGAGCCTCCGGATCTTTGAAAAACTAAAGGTCGTGGCTGATCTTTTGAAGACCGATGTGGTAGAACTGAGGCAAGACAACCTCAGTATAAATGACTGGACATCGCTGCTTACTGCCCAGGCAGATTCACTGCTTGAGTATCTCCCTGGAGATACACGGCGACGCGAAGAGGCGATCAGAACCAGGGTTCGATCAGCCGCAGCAGCCGTACTCAGCCGGGTTCGACTTCACCATGGCCCAGATGCAGATCTGAACGCACTGGTGGGTCCGGTTGAGGTCGAGAGTGAAGAGCTGCTCGATGCAGTCATAGAGGAAGTCCAGCCCCTAGTAGATAAACTCCTGACTGAGCTGGGGATCGAATGATCCTTATTTTTGTAACCAAACAATTGTAATCACCATGCAATGTATGTATATATTTTTTTTTAAAAGAAAGTGCATATTCACATCATAAGTTTCATACTATAAGTATATTCCTCTAGCCCCCGCCTCTGTTTTGTGAATACTGGAGCCTTAGTATTTTAAGCAGAGGGAAAACATAAGTATGATGACCAGGGATATGCGCTTCAAGCCGATGGTCAAGATTAAAGTAACATTTTAACCTTATTGCAAACTGGTAGCCACACAGATGACCGAAGACTAGCCAGATAGTCCCGTGTGCGTTGAGAAACGGCTTATTTAGGAGCGACTTATCTGGAAGTGATCATGAGATCGACCAGCAAATCCGGTTAAAAAATGCTGTAGTAACCTAACCGCCGGCGATCAGCCCCAGGTCGAATTTGTATAATTTGGGCTTAAAGAAAACACTCATTGTATGAAAACAAGACATGCTTTTTATGAAAAGATGCTAATTGAACAGGGAAAAAGTGATTGGAATACTTACACGTAAAACTTGCGAAGTTGATCGATGTTCCAAGTATTGGACAAAATCCGACCATCCTCCATGGCTAACCGCGCAGACCCTGGCCGCGGCACCGAGACGACAGTGTATGGTCCTTCCCACTTTGGGGAGAATTTATTGCGGTTAGACTGGTCTTGAATTTTTCGTAAAACCAAGTCGCCCACGTCGAGATCACGTGGTCGCACCTTTTTACTATGATACTTGAGTAGAGCCTGCAAGTATACCGCGGACTTGATCAGGGCGCGATCACGCCGTTCTTCCAGGAGGATGAGATCTTGCGATCGCTGTTCGGATTGGTTGACCTGTTCGAATTGATTCGTGCGAACAGATCCAATACTGACTTCCATAGGCAACACAGCCTCGGCCCCATAGACCAAATGGAAGGGTGTCTCACCGGTGGCTCGACTAGAGGTAGTCCGTAGTGCCCATAGAACAGTATAGAGCTCGTCTGCCCAAGCCCCCGAGCGGGTCTTGAGGCGATCAAAAACACGTTTTTTGATGCCTTGCAATACTTGCCCATTGGCCCGTTCTACGGCACCATTGCTTTGTGGATGTGCCACGGAAGCAAAGCACACCTTAGTCCCAATCTGATCGCAGTAGTCTAGGAAGAGACCGCTAGCGAACTGAGAACCGTTGTCTGTGATGAGACGGTTTGGAACATCAAATCGTGCCACAATGTTCTTGTGAAAGAACTTTTGTGCAGCTGATGCAGTAATATTTCGTATTGGTTCGGCCTCAATCCACTTTGTGAACGTGTCAATGGCTACGAATAGAAACTTGTACCCATTGACCGCTTGTGGCATAGGACCGACGATGTCCATTCCCCAGATCGCGAAGGGCCATGCGAGAGGAATAGTTTGCAATGCATAAGCAGGTTGATGAATCTGTCTTGCATGAAACTAACACTGTGGACACATCTTGACCATAAACTTGGCATCATCGAGTGCCGAAGGCCAGTAGAATCCCTGTCGAAAAATTTTTCCGACCAGTGTTCGGTATGACGCGTGTGCACCGCATACACCGTCATGTATTTCTTTCAAGAGGGATTTTCCTTCCTCCTGAGATATGCAGCGCATGAATACTCCTTGAGTACCCTTTCTGTACATAACCCCATCTATGAGTTTGTACAGACGCGCCTTTCGAATTAATCGATCGCTTTTGGTTTCGTCCTCGGGTAGGGTCCCATGTTCAAGATAGACCCTCAATGGATGAGTCCAATCTTGTTCCTGACCGAGGTTGGCAACGAAGGCTATTGCCGGATCATCCTCGACCGAAGTCATGATCGAAGGATGGTCCAAGTGTTCAATGAACACTCCTGCCGGAGCGGATGAGCGTGAGGATCCAATTTTGGATAATTGGTCTGCGAGAATATTGTCCTTTCGCGGGACGTATTGGACTTCGAAGTGACTGAAGTGTTTTTCCAATCTCCTCACTTCCCCCAGGTAATGAGCCATTGTCTCATCGGAGGTGCTGTACTCCTTGTTTACCTGGTTTACGACTAGCTGTGAGTCCCCCCTCACCACTAATCGACGGACTCCGAGGAATTTTGCTGCCCGGAGCCCTGCAAGAAGACCTTCATACTCTGCTGCATTGTTGGTGGCAACAAAGTGTAGTTGAATAACATACTTAAGCTGTTCGCCCTGAGGCGTAACTAAGACCACTCCAGCCCCCGAGTTTTGAAAACTACGGGAGCCGTCAAAGTACATTGTCCAATAATCGGGGTACTCCAGTTCCTTTGCCAACTTCACGGGTGGCTCTGGGTTGGTCCATTCGACCACAAAGTCGGCCAAAACCTGAGACTTAACCGCCGTGCGAGGGGTGAAATGGATCTCGAAGGCACCGAATTCGACCACCCATTTGGCGATTCGACCAGATTTTTCTGGATTTCGGACAATATCCCCTAAAGGAAAAGAGGAGGGTACTGTGATCTTGTGTGCTTGAAAGTAATGTCGTAGCTTACGGGAAGCCATCAGTAGCGCGTAAAGTATCTTCTGGACCTCAGGGTAGCGCTCCTTAGGACCATGAAGTACTTCGCTCACATAGTAGACGGGTCTGTGTACTCCTTCCCTTTCCGCGATCAGAACTGCGCTGACCGCGTGTGGGGTGGCCGCCAAATACAGAAGTAATGGTTCTTCCTTTTCAGGAGACACCAATACCGGCGGACTGGAAAGATATGTTTTTACCTCCTGAAACGCTTTTTCGGCCTCGTCGGACCACGTGAAGTTATGATGTTTCCACAAGGCTTTAAAGAAAGGTAGTCCCCTTTCGCCTAATCGCGATATGAAGCGACTTAAAGCCGCCATGCGACTAGCCAGGCGTTGAACATCCTTCATGGTCGAGGGCGACCTCATTTGTTCAATAGCTCTGATTTTCTCAGGATTAACCTCAATGCCCCTGGAACACACAAGGAAACCAAGAAGCTTTCCTGAAGAAACCCCGAAAGAACATTTCTCCGGGTTCAATTTTATTCCAAAGCGATTCAAGTTACAGAAGGTTTAAGCAAGATCGTCCAAATGAGACAATCTTTTGGTGCTTTTTACAACCAAATCGTCTACATATGCTTCGAGATTACGCCCTATCTGGGAAAGAAAGGTCTTTTGCATCAAGCGCTGGTACGTGGAACCAGCGTTCTTGAGACCGAACGGCATTCTGACGTAGCAGTATGTGCCGAACGGGGTGATGAAGGCAGTTTTCTCTTCATCGTCTTCTGCCATGCTAATTTGGTGATATCCTGAGTAGGCATCCAGAAAACTCATCAGTTCGCAACCCGCAGTGGAGTCAACCAGCTGGTCGATGCGGGGAAGGGGAAAGTCATCCTTCGGACAGGCACTGTTGAGGCTAGTATAGTCGACGCACATGCGCCACTTGCCATTTGACTTGCGGACCATGACCGGATTGGCGAGCCAGTCCGGGTGATTCACTTCGCGGATAAACCCGGCTTGTAAGAGTTTGTCTAACTCTTCTCGGATGGCTTCCTGTCGGTCGGTGGCAAAACGCCTGAGCTTTTGCTTTATTGGTCGTTGTCCAGGTCGAATTGCTAACCTGTGCTCAATTACTTCCCTTGGGACATCGGGCATGTCGGACGGTTTCCACGCAAACACATCTGCGTTGGCCCGGAGGAAAGCAACGACGTCGAGTTCCTATTTGTCATCCAGGGCTGACCCAACCCGAATTGTCTTGGATGGGTCATCTGGGTACAAGGGAACTTGTTTGAGTTTCTCATCTGGTCGAGGAGCAGCCCTGATCGCATCGGTGGCGACAGTGGCGACCTGAGCGTCCCGGAGGGGAAGTTGATCGACCATCTCCAAAGATAGCCGGTCGCACGTGAGCGCCACGTTGCGACTACCTCGGACCGAAATGACACCTTTGGGGCCAGGCAATTTCCCGCACTGATAAGCATAGTGCGTTGCCATCATGAACTTAGCAAGAGTCGGCCTGCCAAAGATTGCATTATAAGCTGAATCACAATCGATTACATCGAAAGTAACCAATTCTGTTCGGAAATTATCTGGTTCTCCCAGAGTGACCGGGAGGACCACTTGTCCCAATGGCATCATCGAGGGGCCTGGGATTATCCCATAAAACGGATGGATTATGGGCTTGATCTTCGAACGAGGAATTTGCATCTCGTCGAGTGTCTTGACCAATAAAAGATCAAGGGAACTTCCCCCGTCAATCAGGACCCTTTCGACTCTCGCGTTACTGATGATTGGGGTAATAACCAGAGGTAGCCTCAAGGGTCGAGTTAGCCCCACAGGACAGTCAGCGCGATCGAACGTCAAAGGTATATCCGACCAACGGGGATATTGAGGTTCACCAAGGGATGTCTCCATTTGGTTAACCTCTCGGCAAAAGGTTTTAAACTGCCTTTTGGAAACGAAAGAGGAGGAACCTCCGAAAATGACATTAACATGATTTTGAGGTACCTGGTAAGCCATTTCTTCGTCTCCATCGACGTCTCTAACCCCGCACGCCTGCTCTTTAGGCGGTAAGGTTGGCATTGGCCCAGCTCCTTGGTAGAAATCATCCAGCTGTTTCAACCAACTCCTGCAGTTTTTGAGATCGTGGCCTGCGGAATTGTGGAGTGGACACCACCTTTTGCCTTCCTGCGGATTAGTTGATTTTTCTGGCTGGTCGGAATCCCGGCCACCAGAAGCAGTTTTACTTTTAAAAGAAGACTTATTACCTTTGGTCGAAGGTGGTTTCTCCGCGACCGCGACCTCACGGTACTGTCCAGAGCGGTTCCTCTTCGACTTTTTTGACTTCCCACCCGGTGAAGACTCCGGCTTTTTGCTTGAATCTTCTTTCTTGGCGTCCTTGAAGCCTGGTTGGGGCGGTAGGTCCCCCTTGTCAACCATTTGGTTCCATTCGACTGCCTCGGCTGCATCGGAGTATCGATCAGCCATATCGAACAGATCGGCCACTGATCGAGGAGGGTGGATGAGCAAGTCTTCAGTGAATCTCCGGTATCGAACGGCATGCTTAAATGCCCTGATTACGGAGCCATCAGATATGTTCGGGATGGTATTTCTTACCCCGACAAACCTCTTGACAAACTGTCGAAGCGTTTCAGTCGAAGTTTGCCGCAGTCTATGCAAGTCGTCCTCCTTACCCGGCTTTTGGTAACAGTTTTGGAAATTGCTGAGGATGGCATCGCATAGCATTTCCCAATTATAGATAGAACCCTCAGGCTGATTGAACAACCAGGTTCTAGCCGGTCCTACGAGGACTGTTGGCAGGTAGTTGGCCATGACCTTGTCATCACCTCCTGCTGCTTGGATGGCAGTAATATAGATCTGAAGGAACTCAGATGGGTTTTGAGTTCCATCAAACCTCTCAATGGCCCCTGGTCGAAACTTATCGGGCCAAACGACTGCTCGTAGGCCAGGCGAGAAAGCTTTGCAACCAACGTAAGGACCGTGAACCGTCCTGCGACTTTCGGTCGGGTTTCGAGCAAACTCACTTAATGGCGAGGTTACTCGGGGTCCCAAACGAGAGTGAACGGGAACTCGATCCCTACTACGAGAGTCCTGCATTCGCCGATATTTGTCCTGTCGGGACGATAAAGGTGGCGGGTAACTTCGTCGGCCAGAGCCAAAATGAGGACCATCTCGTTCACGGGGGTGTGTCACTGAGCGGGAAGAAGCTGTTGGGGTCGCCTCGGATGTGACCTCGTCCAGTCTTTCCGCCAGGATCCTGAAAAAGGCCGGTCTCTGCGCATCCGTGACTGTAGGAGGAAAATTACGCATGACCTCCGCGATAGATCGCAGTCGACCATGGGTACTTCTCCTAGGGGCACCAGGTGTTATTGTTTCTTCGTCCACTGGGAAATGCTCCGGTGGTAAGGAAGGAGTCTGGTCACGTCTACGACCACGCGACCGTCGAGAAGAACTCGGGGCAGCATCGTAACGAGCCTGCGCATCTTGAAGAGCCTCTAGGGCAGTTCTGCGTAGTTCGTTGTTCTGTTGCTCGAGATCTTGTTCCTCCTTCTGTTTGCGATTTTGTTCTTCCCTGGCAGCCTGTTGATCGGGAGTTTCCTCCGACAACGCAGCAAACTGCCTAGGGAGAGAGGTCGTCGATGGGGAGAACATCTCGGTTTGTTCCGAGTCAGACTCGAAATCAAAGAGACGGTGGAGGTTATCAGGGTCGAACCTTCCTGGGCTAACTTCAGGGTCACCATCGTATTTTCCCTCAGCGGGATCGTATGACGGGCCGGATTCATCGCCTAGCACATTAAGAACCTCTGCGGGTTCTGACCTTGTGCCAGTTACCTCCTGGTCGATTAACATGACTTGGGGAGATGATTCAACCTGTGGAAGATTCTGGCCTTCGACCTCTTCCATCGGAACAGGATCGCTTGGAGAAGGCATGGGTATATGGGCATAATCCTCGAGATCGAAATCGTTCTCGGAATCATATGCTCCAGCCATGTTTCGGCGAACCTCCGAATTTCAATTAGGACGCCTTGAGAAAGGCCCCACGGTGGGCGCCAGCTGTCGACGATTCGGACTCGGAGTCCTCAGCCGAACTTATGCAGAATTTATAACTGTGAGACCTTTCAAGATGACCCTTCGGGAAGGTATGCTGAACAATAGTGAACAGGAGCACAGAGAGTTTAGACAGGTTCGGGCCCTCGATGGTGGGAGTAAAAGCTCTACGTCCTGTTGAGATTTCACTAAGTGTGGTAAAAGGTTTACAAATGGAGGAAAAAGTCCTCACAGGTAGGATTTTTCCTGTAAGAGTGTACAAAGATAAGCCAAAGAAGGCTTATTAAAATGCTATATGAGGTGTGCCGTAGACTTGGCTAACTTGGATGATTTTCTTCCTTTTCTCCATTGATGTTCCATGCCATCCTTTTGTACTGTTTGAAAGGGTACCATGTAGAGGAAACTGCATCAAACGGTTGCATGGACAGTTGGATGCGGTTTTTTGGAACTGCTTTTAACCTCCACGCAGGTTAAACACGTGTTATTCATGGATAACTGTATGTGTTAACCTTCTGACGGTTGATTCTCCACGTGTAGGAATCTTCGGGATACTTAGAATATCCTGTTGTATGGGCAACCGAAATAGATAGATCCCAAGTATCCTGATCGACAGATGTTCTGACCGCGGGATATTGGCTGACCGCGCAATATCCCGAATGTGTAGTTCGCGTATAGCTTACGAACTTCTGACCGCGGAAGGCTTACGGACTTCTGATCGCGCAAGGCTTACGGTCTGACCGCGTAAAGCTGCGACCTGATCGCGTAAAGCTTGCGACCTGATCGCGTAAAGCTTGCGACCTCATGGTGATGCCTCTCAGAATAGCTTGAGTTCGCATCACCAGGTACATGTCTGGTTCGAACTTGTCTTGAACCAAAAGTTTATTAGAAATGACCCGGGTGTCAATCCTCGTCATAGCCCTTTCCTACTCTTCATCTTATAGCTTCTCTAGGGGCTTGATGTCTCCATGGATCTGAAGAGAGGCATTGAATAGCAAAGTACATAGTGAACTGGCTGCTTCAGATAGGACAAGGATCGATATCCTACTGCCTTGGTTACACATACTTCACACTTTCTATGTGCTTTGTGTGGAGGTCATTCCATTGCAAATAAAGTCAAGTTGATTCATCCTTTTCTCAGTACATAAATCCTTCAGCCGCAAAATCAGGGGGATTGACTTGACGAAACTTGAGAAAGCCTTTCAGTGTTGGGTATTGACACCCATAAAAGAAAACATTTTTGAAAAGTTTTTTTAACACAAAAAGAACTTAATCAAAAGCAAAGGGACGAAAGAAAGAGAAGAAGGGGTGAGCAAAGAGAGGAAGGGGTAAGAAGATCACGCCAAAGGCACGATCATGCAAAGTACTTCATTAGGAACCTGTCATTGATGGGAGACATTGGGTGGTTCCCCTGTTGATCAATGAGTTGGTACGCACCACCATCATATGATTGCTCTATGGTGTACGGTCCTTCCCATTTAGGCTCAAACTTGCCTTTAACCATGCTTGTGATCACAATGGGGCGTCGAAGAACAAGTATAAGTTCATCTTTTCTGAAGACACACGACTTGAAAAGCTTGTCATATGCCCGTACCATGTTTTGATGGTACAACTCAATGTCTTGAAGTGCATGAAGACAATTTTCCTCCAAGATATTCAACTCTTGAAAACGAAGCCTAATCTGTTCATCATGTGTGAGTTCTTCTTAAAGAGCGATTCTTTATGAGTGAATCTCAACCTATAATGGTAATACGGCTTCACTCCAAAACACTAAGGAATAGGGTGTTGCCTGTGTTGGAGTGCGCACTGTGACGCGATAAGCCCATAATGCCTCAAAAAGATGTTCATGCTAGTCCCTTCGATATCTTCCGGCTGTCTTCTTCAAAATCTTTCCCAATGTTTTGATGAAGGCTTCAATGTAACACCCTGGGTTTGGGGTGAAAATTGTTTTCATAAAAAGTCATGCATGCATATGTCTCTTCAAGATTAGCAAAATCAGCACAGACTTATTTTATCCTAAGCCCTAAAATCTCAAAATCTTCCCTGTGAACCCAAATCAAGATCTGACTTGTCAGATATGACCTACTATTTATCCTAAGAATAAAAGCCTTCAGAAGCCAGATCCAATTCGATCTCTAACTCCCAGATTTGTCAATCCTTTCTGTTTTCGAAAAACAGAAATTAATTTAGTATCCTAATTACCCTAAATACTCTGAACTCTGATTTAATAAAATCTTGACCTAATCAAGACCAAATTATTCTTGGACTATGATCAAGAGTATGCCAATACCTTAATCCAAAAAGTTGACAGTCAGATTCTATCATCTAATCCATTTTCACAAATCAATACAAGAAGTATCGCAGATCAGGCTAAATGTTGCAAATCAACTCCAAATTCAAATATGATTCAGGGAACACCTCCCAAACGCTATTCAATACAAAAATCTTCTTCTGTGAGGATCTCAAAATCTTATCCTAAATTTCAGAATTTCAATTTTGACAAAGTCCAGATTTCAAATACCCTAATTACCCTATTGTCATTTTCTTTCAAAAACTATTCAAATATCTCAAATCTTGTCAAATGTCTTTGCCAAATTATTTGTTAAGTTAATTGATCTTCAGCAGCAAAAATCAAATCCATTTCTATCTAAGTATTTCTCTGAATTTGCAAATCAGTCCAAAACCAAACTTTCAGAAATTGCAATCTGGTCCAGATTTCTTTTCCAGCCCTTTTCGAGCAAAGCTCTCAGTAGTGTTTCGACCAGAGCTTCGCTGTGCTTCTTCGCCGTGTTTTCTCGTCGCCGCCAAGCTTCGCCTTCGCCTGTGACCGTGCTCGGTTGTGCTTGCATTTGGGCACGTGGCAGCACCAGCGACTAGCAGCAACCGCGCGCACAACCACACTCCAGCAACAACAGCATTTAGTCTGGAACATTGCCCCACGTCGCCACACCGTACCAGCTTTGTCGCCTTCGCTTTGCACCGGCCAGCACCAAGTCCCGATGAACCGACCATTTGAGCAGTTGCAGAGCCGTTGTCGCCGTTGCATCGCCGGCGCCGCTGTTTCTTCTGCTCCCGGCCAGTCTCATCCCTGGTGCAAAGTTTTTTGCTATCGCCCCCCTTGCCAACTCCATCCTTGGTCTATTTAAACACCCCTTGACCTTGTGCAATCTTCACTCCATCAGAAAATCGGTTAAGTTCCAAATTTCTTCGTCTTTGTCTTCTTCTCTGGCGTGCCGCCGAGGGAGAGCTCGACGCCAGATCGTTCTACTACACCAACACCCAATTCGATTCAGCCAGTAAATTCCTCTTGTTCCCCTCATAGTGCTATAACCCCTAATTGAACTCCAGTGGACCCTAACGCCGGTGATCACCGTTAAATGTATTTTCCTTGTTCTGGCAATGTAGCTCAATTTAGCCAGATTTAGCCCTTATGTTAGTAGAGTTATATGATCAGTAGCTTAATCCTAGCAAGCCTGTGCACTTAGATTTCAAATTCGAGCCTGGATTGATGTATCCCCAAATTTCGCGCGCCACCGGCGACTGGCTCATGTCTCCAAGTGATATTTACTTGATTTGCTTGATTTTTCTATATATTTTCCCCATGCTTATGCACATATTAGTCATTTACCTCATCATATACCTAGATTATTCCAGATTTGCTGTCAAATCGACTGAGATACTTGTTTTGCAATTTTTATCGCAAGTTGGTGCGAATTGGATGGATTTTGGCTAACGGACGAGCCTCATAGACTAAACCCGACCCTCGGTCGATTCCAGATAGAAGTGCATGCTTCTGTGATGCGTAGGAACCGATCGTGCTAAAATTAGAGTCTTCGCGGGCCCAGAACAGAACCATAGCTCAGAAGGACCTGGTTGTCATTTCATACCTTTTCAAGGACCTTTCTGCAAGATTGCCAAAAATCACCCTTAACCCTAGGCGGCCGCCACTGTGCAGAACTTGAGCCCGATATTTGTTTTTCTTACCATCTTTTCTTTCTCCCCTAAATCCTCCTATACACCTCCGTCCACATCGCCGCCACCACCACGCCGCTCCCGGATCCACGCCTCACTCGCCGATCGGGGCCATCCCCGATCTCACTCCAGCGCCGCGCCGACTCTACTCCAACGTCGCGCTGCGCCTCTGTCCCGCCATCACTCAACCCCATCGGATCCGCCACCTCCCGACGCCAGCGCCTCGCCACAGTGCACCACCATGATCCCGCCGCCTCCTCCACTCACCGCCGCTCTCCCAAAGATGCCGCCAAATCCGTCATCTCCTGCCGCAGGATCCGACTCCACTTCACCACTGTCGTGGTATTACAGATACCTCGGCAGATTCCTTCGGACGTGCGCAGCACGTGTACAGCGGCGCGAGCTGACCGAGTTACTAGTCTTCTCCCGTCGGGCAACATAGAAATTGACACAGTGGTTTTTATACAGGTTCGGGTCCCAGTGGAGGCCCTAGTCCTGTTGGCTCTCTCCGGACGCGAGTCTGCTGGGGAGGTATACTCTCGGGGAGAGGTCTCCAAGAGAGCCTAATATTTTGTGTTAATTCAAATGAGTTCGAATCTTCTTTAAATGAGGTACAGGAGGGGTATATATAGCCCCTAAGAAACCCAAAAGACCAAAAGGCCCTTGCTACGACCGCTGGATCAAAGGGCACTGAAGTCATTTGGCTAGGGGAATGGCTGGGATGCTTGACAAGTGTCCTCGTTAGCTTCCCAGAGGCATCTCTGGTCAGCAGCCATCCTTCCAAGGCTCCAGGCGCCACTGGGGGTCCGGTGATGCTCCAGGTCTTACCGCGGGCCCGGTGATGCTCCGGGTCTTACCGCGGGCCCGGTGATGCTCTGGGTCTCACCGAGGGGTTTTTCGAGACTCCGTGGAGCCCCTGGGAGTTCTCCCAACAGTAGCCCCCCAGGCCCTCGGGGGCACTAAGTGCCCCCAATGGGTATGCGAAACTCCCGATGATGACGCTTCATCTTCCACGGAGTGCCTCGCACCGCAGCAGCGTTTCGGCTCCCGAACCATTTTTTCGTGGGGCGCGCCCGTCCATGAATTGATGCATCGTTTCGAAGCGCCCACCTTCGCGTCGCCTCATCTTGCGCGTGACGGTTCAGCTCTGCGGCCTTGATGGGCTTGCGGACACGCGGCGGGCATCCGGGTTCCCCTCCACCGCCTATAAATAGGAGGGGGGACCCGTTAGTTTGAGCATGTCCACAAGCCCCCCAGACCACAAATCCCTTCTCTCAGCGACTTCTTCCGGTGATTCCAGTGATCTATTCCGGTGGTTTCCGGTAATACTTTCCGGTAGTACCCGGTAGCGCCCGGTGACTTCCCGGTAGTTTCCAGTGAGTTTCTCACGATGATCCCCGGTGAGGTCCCGGTAGCGTCCGGTGAGTTTCTCCCGGTGATCCTTGGTGAGGTCCCTGTAGCGTCCGGGGACGTCCGGTGACCTTCATCGAGTCCACTCCTGATGGCGCCGAAGAGCCGTGCCAAGGTCTCTGAGTTGCCCCCAGAGGAGGTGACCTCTGACTTCCTCGGGGCCACCGAGTTTTCTTCGGGGGCCCTTGAGGCCTTCTTGGAGCGCAGCTATTTCAGAAGGGGGGACATCAGGATTCTTGGACCAGCGGAGCAGGTGCCGAGCCCCCGCGACGGAGAGGTGGTGGCCTTTGAGGCCTTCGTGGAGGCGGGCCTCCGACTCCCGGTGCATCCACTGCTCCGCGAGTTCCTGCAGATCTACGGCCTCTCGCTCAACCATCTTACTCCGAACACCCTCATTCGGATGGGTTTGTTCATCTGGTTGTGTGAGACAGCCGCCGTGACGGAGCCCACTCTGCGCCTCTTGCGATACTTCTACGAGCCATCGGCGAGGGGCCCGGTGGTGAGGAGGGGCGGCCCTACGTCGCCTTTCGGCTCCATCATGATCCAGTTGACGCCGGGCCGTGCTGACGAGTACCCGGTATTAGCCTCCCGGGACCATTGGGGAGACTGGCTCCGGCACTGGTTCTACCTCCGGGTAGGAGACCCTGGGGTGATGTATTCACCGGAGCCCTCTACGTATTCGCAGTCCGGCGGCCCGGTGGCTCCAGAGTGGACTGTGGCAGAGATGGACCTCCTCACCGCGATGGCGGAGGCCCGATTTCGGCGGTCCATGAGGGATCTGGCGGAGGAGATGGCCCTCCTCCGAGTGGCGCTGTTCCACACCCGCCGGGGGAGGGGGATGTCTGCGGCGCACAGGCTACCCCGCATGGCGGTGGCGGACTGTGAGTACTCAGGTCTCTTCCTCCTACCAGGAGATTTATCCTAACCCTTGCTTCTTTTCCTTTTTGCAGTCAGGTCCTATGGTCAAGCCAAGGAGGTCGCGGTGACCCTCCTCGGGTGATTCTACGAGGACGAGCACGAGCGGGTGGTGCGTGTTATCGGGGAGGGCCCTCCCCAGAACGTCGTCGCGGAGGCATTCGGGCTGAGGCTCCCGGCCCGAGTGCCTCTGCCCACCCCTGCTTCACGTAAGCGGGGGAAGGAGGTTGATGGTGGGCCCTCGAAGTGGCCTCGACCGTCGGGCAGCCCTGCGGGATCCCGAGCCCGGAGGAGTCCCGCGAGGCCCAGGGCTTCGCCTCCGGTTTCTCCCGCGAAGGACTCCGCAGCAGCGCTAGCTGGGGCGTCAGCTGCAGCCCCGGAAACTCCTGGTGGGCCGGATCCCGCGGGTGGTGTTCCGGCGGGGGAGGGCCAGGGTTCAGACTCGGAGATGTACGCTCCGAGTCCTTCGCCGACTCCTATCCCCGCGGGGGTCCGGCCGCAGCCTTCGTCCAGCGAGGTTTCGGTTCAGTTTCGGATGTCGGGTGGCCTGCGGATGGCCTCAATCCTGGCTGCAGAGATGGGCTCCTCGGCGGTCCGGCCCGCGGCGGCGGCGCTCCCTGTACCCGGGAGGGGTAAGGGTCTGTTTGTCCGCCCGGGGTTCCGGCGCCGGCGATGGACCAGGCTTCCGGCTCCTCCGACGATGGGACTCCGGAGGAGGGTGCTCTGCTCGGTGGGGAGGCCTCCCGAAGGAGCGACCCGGGGGGCGACGAGGGTGACGTTGACGCGGTGATCGCTTCCGGGCTTCGGGTGAGTTATTTGAATCTTACGCTCATCTGACTTTTGTATTCTGATTATTGCTTCCTTGCAGACGGTTGCATTGGCCCGGGGCTTCAGGGCCCGGCTCGCCACGCGTCTCCAGGCTGCCGAGGACATAGTGGCCTTCGAGCGCGCTGGGAAGGAGAAGGCGCTCAGGGACGCGGCCTCGGAGCCCTCCGAGAAGGACAGGGCGCTTGGGGAGCTCGCCGCGGTGCAGGCCCGGCTCACTGCAGTCAAGGACATGGCCTCTCGGCTTCGGAGGGAGCTGCAGGTGGAGCGGCAGGCTGCGGCTTCGGGCGTCCAGGCCGTAGTCTAGGGAGGTAGGGCGATCCGCTCTGCCTTAGAGGAGCTCGGGATCGAGCTTAGGCGGGGAGCAGGCCCAAATCCGGTGTCGGCATCGGTCGGGGAAGCTGCACGCTTTCATGGTGCGCAAGTTTCCCTGATCCCGGCTGCCGCGGAGGCTCGGGCACGAGGCCTCGCCGTCCCGGTGATCGCGCTGGCGGCAGCTCTCGTCGAGTACCGCGGCGAGGGCGCCCGGGTCATCGGAGAGCTTGTCCCCCGGAGCTTCCCTGCCTTCTTTGACCCTCGACGGGCGAAGCTGGAGCGGTCCGCCGAGGCCCTCTTCGACCGGATTACTGGTGCCATGGAGGTGGGCGGCCGGCGCTCGGAGCAGGACACGACAGCCAGCGCGGAGGTCCCCCCGGGGGGGGGGGGCCAAGGACGGCCAAGTATGAGCTCCTCCCCCCCCCCCGGTTAGATTAGATTTTTCTTTTCAGGCCTTTTTTCTTTTGCTCCGGGCAGCTTCTTTAGAAAGGGCCCCGGAACTTGTAAATATCTTTTAATTGGAATAAAGTAGTACTTTTGCTAAGTGTGTTCAACTTGTCAGCAGGTGTCTTTAGATATCACTTTCCCGGGGTTTTCCTGCCCTGAGGGACGTCTCTCAGAGAGTGCTCTAGGGTCGCCCGAGAGGCCTAGTGTAACACCCTGAGTTTAGAGGTGAAAACTTCCTTTTTCATAAATAGCATGCAAGCATGTATCTGTAGTAGTAGCCAGATCAGTATCTATCTCAAGACCTAAAATCTCCAAATCTTTCCTGTGAATCCAAATCAAGATCAGATTGTTCAGATGTGATCTATCAGTTACCCTGAATCTAAAAGTCTTCAGAAGCCAGATTCAATTCCATCTCTAAATCCCAGATTTGTCAAAACTTCTGTTTTCGAAAACAGAAATTAAGTTGATTACTCTAAATACTCTAAACTCAGATTTAGCCATATCTTGACCTAATTCAGGCCAGATTATTCTTAAATTATGATCATGGGTATGCCAATACCTTAAACCAAAAAGTTGGCAGCCAGATTTTATCATCTAGACTCTTTTTACAAATCAGTCTAAGAGATATCGCAAATCAATCCTTTATCTGATATCTAGAAACCTAAAAAGGCTAAAATCTTCAAATTAACTCCAAATTCAGAATTTCTTTAGCAAATTTCTTCTAAATGCTAGTTGACACAATTTTCTCTTCTGTTTAGATTTCAAAATCTTATTCTAAATGCCAGAATTTGAAATCAATTGAAACTCAGATTTCAATTACCCTAAAATACCCTATTTTCAGTTTATGTCAAAAACTATTCAAATGTGCCAGATTTTATCAATTATCTTTGCCAAATATCTTGTTGAATATACTCTGCCAGATCAGTGCAATCAATTACAGCTTAAACCTTCCAAATCTCCAGATTTACAGATTAGTCCAAACTCAAAATCTGAAATTGCAATCCAGTCCAAATTCGACCAGAGCACTTAGCTGATTTCGACCACTGCCTCGCTGTGCGTGTGCGCCGTGGTTGCTCGCCGCCGGTGAAGCTTCGCCCGCACTCGTGACCGTGCATGCTTCTGTCTACGTGTCCTTGCTTCAGCCCTTGCCGAGGAAACGCCGATGAACAGCACCTCCCTCGTGCGCGCCAGCATCTGCTCCCGCGCGCGACCAGCATCCTTGTGTCAGCAACTCCACGCCACGTTCCCTTGCCTTGCCAGCCATTGTCGCCACTGTTTTGCACCGCCCAACATCGTTAAGTCCCGATGAAACGACAATGTGATCAGCTGCAGAACTGTTGTCGCCATCGCATCACCGTTCTTCGCTGCATCTTCGCCGCTGTTGCTTCTGCACGCAACCAGTCTCGTCACTGGTGCCAATCCCTTCGCTGGCCCCTCATCGCAAGCTTCGCCTGGCCTATTTAAATGCTCCTGTACCCAGCAGCTTACTCACACTTCACTGAAAATCAGCTAAATCTCGGATTTCTTCTGTTTTCGTTTTCTTCTCCGGCGAGCCATCGAGGAGGCTCACGGTGCCAGCACGCCCTGCTGCACCAATCTTCAAATTGAAGCCACCAGTGAGTTCCTCTTATCATTCTCTCTGCGTGGTATCATCTAATTGCTCACCGGTGACCTCTAACGCCGGTGATCACCGGAATTCCTGAATTGCCCTGTTCCGGCAATGCAGCCCGATTTATTCCGAATTAGCCTTCGATCCTAGAATCTAAATTGATCAGTGAGTTATTTTAAGCAAGCCTGTAAGGTCAGAATCCCCAATTGAACCCCAATCGAAGTTTTCCCCAAATTTGAATTCCACCAGAAACCGGCGATCGTCGCCAGGCCACACCGGCGATCCTCCAATCAAATAGATGCTATCAGTAGCTTACTTGTACCTCTCTATCACTCCTCAAGCAAGGAATTAAGTTCATTCAGCCTGTATCGAAAATGCCCAATTCCAGTGTCTTCTTCTCTGGCGCCGATCACCGGAAAGCTTTTCCCAGCCGTTTCAGCCCTAACCACTTTGTCCAGTATGTGTGCCTTGAACTCCTGAGTATTTTTGTCTTCTAGCCCGACACCTAGATCAGCCTAGATTGAAAGATATAGCTTTGCCATGATTTCGAGTACGGTGAAGAGCTCGTCAGCGGAGGTGGGGCAGCTCTAAGAAAGCCTCCGGTGGAGCTCCCCGGGGAGTATCCCGCTCTTGCACGCTTCGATGACTGTGGAGTCGGGGACATGTGCCACTTTGCTCTTCACTTGAGTGAAGCACTTAAAGAAGCTGCGGATGGTCTCCCCCGTCCTTTGCCGGACGGTGTAGAGCTGGGACGAGTCTAAGGGGCGTACATAGTTCCCCTGGAAGTTCGCGCAAAATTCGCGCTTCAGCTGCGCGAAAGACCTGATGGACCCAGCTCTCAGGTTGTATAACCATGAGCGGGCGATGCCCGTGAGGTAGAGGGGGAAGACATTGCATTGCACTGTCTCGTTCCCCCTAGCCGCCGATATGGCCGTGGAGTACACCTGCACGAACTCATAAGGATCGGCCTCACCGTTGTAATGCTCGATATGCGGCGGGCAGTAAGGCCGCGGCCAGCGGATGCACTGGAGGCGACTGCACAGTGGCTGATTGGCCCCCTCAACTTCCTTGGGGGATTCATGGTCGCTGTCTTCTCTCACCGGGGACACATGCTCATTGTCGGAGTCTGGGAGGGGTTCCAGCGGTCCACCGGTGCGACGGTATCGCCTCTTTTCCTCGGGGTTGGTTGAGCTGACCTCTTGAGCATCGAGGTATTCCGCGGGGATGGTAGCGGCTTCTTTAAACGGTCTCTTCCCCCGGGTGAGTCGGGAGAGCGTCTCCACGCGCCCGTGAGTTCGGGGGAGTCCTGACCGATGGCGGGAGGTGGTTTCCCCGAACTTGGCGGTACGCATTCGCTCGACCTCCTCCCTAGTGAAGTGGGTCTGATCCGCCGGGGGTGCCCGCAAGGGCGGCCCTGGAGGGGGAGGGAGCTGATGCGTATTCGCCATCGTCCCAATGGACGCCGCCGGTGCGCAGACCGGGCCAGGCGCCGGGTCAGCGCTCAGGGCGGCGGCGGGAGCAGTCGCGATTTGGGTCTCCGGGGTGTTCGCAAGAGCGGGCGCCGCAACGGCTCCGGGCGTCGGTCCTCGAAGGCTCTCGGGCCTAGGTGTGGAGGTCATCTCTGGTGCGAGGGAGGCCCCCGGCACGTCGGTAGCAGCTCGCGGGGTTCCGGGCCCGGGGCCGGGTAACTCCCCGATGTAAGGGAGGACTCGGGGACGAGTTGACCCCCCGGCGCGGAAGCATTCCCGGGACCGGATATGCCCCAGGCGCGGGCGCACCTCCGGGAGTGGGGAACATTCCCGGCCAGGGAAAGGTGGGGTGCCCCATGAAGAATTGGGGCGGTGCCCCCATAAACGGATATGGGGGTGGGTAGACAGGAGCCGGGGGTCGCACTAGGACACACAGTAGCTCCTCCAGGGTGTGCTTGGTGCGAAGCTGGCCCTGGATCAAAGCCCCCAGCAGAGGATCTCCGGAGACCGAGATGGAGAGTTGTGGTGCACTAGGCCCCGCAAGCTCGGTTGCGGTCACCAGGTCAGAAATGGGGACACTCCTGCCAGAGGCCGCGGGTGGAGGAGGTGGTTCCTCCCCCCGGGTGCCCCCGGGTGGCAGGGTCATGGAGGCATCATCTCGCGGAGGTGGAGCTGGGTTGCTAGGACCAGCGCCATCGGGAGATGAGAGGGCTTGAGCTCTAGTTCTTGGGGGAGCCATGGCGATTCGTCACGAAGTCCCCAAGGAAGGCGCCAACTGTCGTGGTATTACGGATACCCCGGCAGATTCCTTCAGACGTGCACAGCACGTGTACAGCGGCAAGAGCTGACCGAGTTACCGGTCTTTCCCGCCGGGCAACACAGAAATTGACACAGTGGTTTTTATACAGGTTCGGGTCCCAGTGGGGGCCCTAGTCCTGTTGGCTCTCTCCGGACGCGAGTCTGCTGGGGAGATATACATTCGGGGAGAGGTCTCCAAGAGAGCCTGATATTTTGTATTAATTCAAATGAGTTCGAATCTTCTTTAAATGAGCTATAGGAGGGGTATATATAGCCCCTAAGAAACCCAAAAGACCAAAAGGCCCTTTCTACGACCTCTAGATAGAAGGGCGCTGAAGTCATTTGGCTAGGGGAATGGATTGGATGCTTGACACGTGTCCTCGTCAGCTTCCCAGAGGCGTCTCTGGTCAGCAGCCATCCTTCCAAGGCTTCAGGCGCCACCGGGGGCCCGGTGACTCTTCGGGAATCACGGGTCTCACCGGGGGCCCGGTGATGCTCCGGGTCTTACCGCGGGCCCGATGATGCTCCGGGTCTCACCCGGGGGTTTTTCGGGACTTCGTGGAGCCCCTGGGAGTTCTCCCGACAACCACCGATTCACCTCCCTCGTGACAGATCCGCCCTTGTGACGCTCTCCGGCACCATCTTCGTGAGAGCTGCGCCGCCACGCATGCGCCCGAGCGTCGCCGTCTTCGCCGTCCTTCTTCACCAAGCTTGGCGACTTCTTCACCCTCTTCCTCAACCCCGACTTCAACCCGAGCTGCTGCAGCTTCGACAACTACGTCAGCGACTTCCCTCTTCACCGACCTCAATTTTGGCAACGAATCCTCTCTCTCTCTCAATCTCATTCTCTCCTTCTCCCCCTAATCTGTTTCCTCCGATGCATGTAAAGAATCGAGAAAAATCAAATCCATGAGATGAACTAATTTGTAATTTGCCAAATTGATGAGTTTGATGAATCCTTTGCTAGTTTAAACTGATAGCTGAATTGAGTTCCAACTCAGGTTGTTGTTTGAATGTGATGCTTAGATGCACTTCAATTTCGCTGGTTCTGCGTTCTAGGTGATTTCTTTTCATTTGCTTGCTGAATTCGTGTTGATTACCAATCTAAGAACTAGTGCGATTGAAATGGGAATTGTTGTTACTAATTTTAGCTGTGTTCTCTATCCACTGAATGATCCCTCTTGCAGAAGATTTGTGATTGCGTAATTGTGTTGCGGCACAACTTTGTGTTTGTTTTACGCCAATTCTTTTATTCTCCCTTTCATTCTCTGGCTTGACTTGTTGTGGTGAAGAATCAAGTTTTAGTATTCCACAAGTCAGTGTGAGTGCTTCAGTTTATGATTTGAATCGAGGGACATTTTGTTGAGTTAGATTTGGGTTGCTGTTTGCAGAGAGTTGAGATATTGTTTTAGTTAATCCTTTTCGGTTGAATTGCATACACATGATAGTGTTCTCTTGGCTTGCTGTTTTGTTCACCGTTGGCCTAGGGTACGAGTACAGAATTTGATTTCTGCTAATCGCATTCTAGTCGGTGAGGCATGTCGAGATGGACTATCTTCTTCCCTTGGCATTTCTGATTCGAATTTAGTTGGGCATATTTTTCTCTTATCTAGTCCCTATGGAGAGAACAACATACTCGCCTACTATTGCGACCTCGTCCTCTTGCGAGACGGTCTAGGCCATACTGCGGTTCCTCCGGCCAAATTTGCCACTCCAGAGTTTCCCCTCACCTCTCTCTTGCTCTCACCGCGAAGAATTGACCTCCAGAGCCTGGTACTGGAAATGCACAAATCGGCCCCTTCTTCTCCCGCCGCATTGTCGAATCCCTTGCCTACACCACCTCAACCAAATCCCGCCGAGCCACACCTTCTGTAGCAACCCAGGAGCATAGCCGTGCCTTCAATTTGGAGAATAATCCACCCAATCGTCTTGCCGCCGTTGAGGCCGATTCCTTCTCCGGCGCAGTTCGCCGCCACTCGCCGCCGGCCACTTTCTTTTGTTGCCACTTTGTCCAGTAGATCCGCCTCAGCCTCCTGAGTTTATATCTCCATTGCATCACCCTTCGATGCTGTGCCAAATCGCAGGTTATTGCTGTGCCAAGATTGTGTTCGGTAGCTGTGCTGTGCGGTGTCGCCACCGTGTTTCTCTCTTGCCGCCGTCGTCGTCTGGCCACTTCAGTGCTCGAAACCATCACCATTGGATTCTTGTTTCTTTCGCCTACCTCCTAGACATAGTTGGCGAAGCAATCGAATTCCTAAATAGATCAAATGCTAAAGCCCTAGTTTTTGACAGTGCACAAACATTCAGTTCACTATGCACAAGGGTCTTTTCCTAATTTCTTGAACTTCTGGACTTTTCTGTAAAAACCTTATTGTCAAACAGATGCCTTGTTCAATTATGCACCCAATGCCTTGATCCAAATCTGTTTTGTCCACTGGAAACCTCCTAAAATATGTCAATGCCATTCTTGGACATTGTCAGCCCTTGTCAGTATATGTCAGCCAGTGGCATCAGCTCAGTTCGACCACTTCTAGTTGTGCAAATTGAAATCACTTTGTCTACCAAGTTTGTAGAACCATGTTCTACATTTCCTTCAACTGTCATATCTTGAGAAGAGCCTTCTAAAGCCAACAAAAACCATGTCAGGCCATGAACCGAATGTCAGTCTGTTGACATTCATCGTTTTTGAGCAAACCAGCCGCGGACTCAATGTCAATATTGATATCTTGAGACTCTAGTAACCTCTAGTACTCAATCTTAGCCCAGATTCCTTGGAACCCTAGAATCTCGACTCAGTTCAGCTTGCAGTCTCAATTATCTTCAGCATCGTTCAGTTATTCTTTTTAAAGCATATCTGCATATAGATCATAAAATATTTTAATATAGTTAGTAATCATTGTGTGTTTGTTTGTCGCCGAGCAGATCCAGAAGCTGAGTTCGAGGACTTCACTATCGGCCCAACACCAACTGCTGATTTTTACAACACGAAAGGCAAGTCATATTCTTGAACATCTTGAACCTATATTTTAAGAGTTGCTATAACATAACCTTGAATATAAGTAGTATTTCATGTGAAAGAATGATTGAGATATGAAATGGCAATACTAGGCTGGATGCCTGTGAAATGTGAAATGATCAAGTAATGAGCCATGAACTAATATATGTGTATTTATGTATATTCATGAAATAAAACCTCTAGCCGTGACCAGAGTTTGGTATGGAATGGTGGTGGCACTGGATGTGATGATGCACACTGACCCAATAATTGCGAGATGCAGTCGGGGTGGGGGTATAGCCCGCCACAACTGTGGTTTGTCCGACCACAAGGTCAGGGGTGAATTGTGAGTGAAACATAACAAAAGTTCTTATTATCTCCACCTTGCCACTCACATTATGCAGTGAGGAAGGGTCTAATCATATTGATAGGATGGGCATGAAAGTGGAATATCTTGCGGGTAAATTGGTACCCCTCTGCAGAGTTAAAAACGTATTCGAATACTCCGAGCTCCCGGATTTATAGGAGTCTGCTGCGGTGGATTAAATCCATGGGGTGTGGCACAAGTATGTTTTCTAAATAAAATTTGATAAGTCAAGATTACCCAAATGACATGTGTTGTCATGATAAGGAGTGCTGCCGTGGGCTGTCGTGTGTCGACGTGTCGCGGTGGTATTATAAATAGTGGAACATGAATAGCGATGCTATGCTCTGAAAAATACTGCCATGAGATGAGATATAAAGGAAAAGACTATTTTACAACCATCCACACTTGTTTACTAGCATAGGTTCATATCATCACTATTATATGTAAATACTCTTACCTATGACTTACTGAGTACGTAAGTACTCACCCTTGCAACCTACAATCCATTAGATGGAGTGCTCCATGATCAAGATGAAGGCGTGGAGAACTTCTTGGAGCCAGAAGGAGTAGAGCCAGTTCCACCAAAGCCCTGATGTGTGTTGTTCTGCCGTCAACTTCTTGCTGTGGGGATTTACCTATCTTCTGCTGTGTAGTTGTTATTTTGCTAGACCATGTATGCCGCGAAGGCATTGTAATCTCTTTATGTTGTATTAAGGCCAGCAGGCCACACTGCTTAAATATTTTGTAAGTTACTCTGCTGCATTGTAAATATACTCCTGTGCTTGACTTATCCTGGGAAGTCAATGGTATGCATCTATGGGATCAGCTGCAGCGAGCTGGGTCCCCACGGGAGTAGTCGTTGTCCCCAAGGTGGGGCGCGACATTCAATCAATCCATTGGCTTGAGGATAATACCCAGTAGAATAATTCCATTGGATCTTGTACTTCGTAGCAAAATTATGGATCTTCTGTGACTTGAAAGCTTTTCCATTGTTTGAGATGGTGTGATGCAGTACTCTGAAGCGGTAAAGGATGTTGCATTCCATAAAGTTGATGACATTGTCAAACTTCACTTCTCGTAAAGGAATTGCTTCCGCCCACCTGGAGAAATAATCAGTTGCCGCCAAAATGAAACGATGTCCTCTGGATGAAGGAGGCTCAATGGGACCGATGACATCAATGCCCCAAGTGTCGAACGGCCATGAAGGGATAGTGAGATGAAGAGGGACCGGTGGTCGATGCTTGATATCACCATGTATTTAACAATCATGGCAAGACTTGGCCACCTTGATACAATCAGCCATGATGCTGGGCCAATCGTAACCAGCAAGTTTAATGATGTGATACATTTTTGGTCCACTTTGAAGGTCACCGCAAACTCCGCGGTGAACTTCCTGCAGAATTTTGTCAGTTTCTCTTCGGGAAAGACATCGAAGGAGCATTTGATTAAAGGACCGCTGTGTAACAGCCCTAAAACCTACTTTTAAACACCCCCCCCCCCTTTTAAAGTTTTTCTTTGAATTAATCCTTCTGAAAATTCAACTCATTCTAGTTTCAACTCAGCTAATTTCTTTATCTCTTCTCTATAAGCTTGTTCCTATCCATATGTAAAAGTCCTACTCATGTACTCCATCTAATCTTAATGCATAGCATATTTGAAAACCAACCAAATCATAATTTTCATGCATAAAATGAAACAATTTATTCACATGAAATGACACTCTTTTATTGGAAAGCGTGAAAATAGGATTTGTTTTAATATCCAAAATACATAGAAAATTCTTATAAAAATTCTTATAATATTTTAATTGGCACAAGTAACCAGAAATGCAGATTTTCAGCCCAGCAATTTTTGCATGTCAGCCCCACAGTTTTTTAAAATCACAAATAAGCCCCTAGACAAGACTTCAGTATTATTGTATGAACATTTACACTTCTAACCTCACCATTTGCACAACCACTATAGTGTAGAGACCAAATTACCCCTGTTAGATGCATTACACCTCAAACCAAAGCTTCTCCAACAAGCTACACCCCCAATGTCATTGCATATAAACCAAGACATAGAGTTTATCACCTCTTTTCAGTTCCTCTTCACCAGGTAAAGTAGTAGGATTGTAGTTCATACACTTACAAAACTTTAGCCTTTGGAATTTTTGCATTTTATGCATTTTTCACACATAAAATGATGACTTGAAGTTCTCTGCCACTCAAGTCAACAGGCCAGAGCGCGCTTCAGCGCCAGCAGTCACGGCGTTCATTGTCATTCTCCTAGCTCTGGCCATCGTCTTCTTGTCCTGGTATGTCACCTAAGTTCGCCTCACGTCATTGAGTGTCTTTTACAACTAAAGTTCGGCTATTTGGTCACTGGAGCATCGTTTTCGTTGCATGCCAAGTTTTGTCGCCGTGGTTGTCCCATTGATCCGGCCATGCATTCCCAAATCTGTTCACGTCACTAGATGTGCGTTGATTTTAATCCCATTCTGTTAAGTTTCAGCTCGTATCATTGTTGTTCGTCGAAGTTTCACCGTCGACCTCCTCTTCTTCCCTGTTTCCAGCTACCGTGGAAGTCTCGTCGATTCTAGCCACCATTTCTCGATTGCCTTTGTTTCACCACCTCCAGCGTGTCCTCATCCCCTTTCCAAGCCATTCTGACCATCTCATCGCCCCCTGAGCGCCACCGTCGTCGTAATGGCTACGACATGCACTGCGCCATGTCGCCTCACCGCGGAGAGCCATCCCGACCACTTCGCCGGCCAAACCATCACAGCCATTGTCTTGCCCATCTCTCCAGCATGCTCTTAGACATTCTCATTGTCATTTTTAGTCACTTCGCTGCCGTTCCCATCGCCAATCATCGCCTGTGTGGACTTCATCACCGATCTGGTGGTCGTCGGTCGAGCACCGCCTTCGTCAACCTCATCCATCATCTTCACTGTTGTCCAAGCCCCGTAGTTGCTGAAGCCCAGCCCCGGCCATGGTCTGGCTAGCCACCGGCGAGCCCGTGCGCCGCCGCCTGTGCCAATGGCCACGTCCAATGCCAGCCTCTAACACTCCTACAGTGTGTATCTGTGTGTCTATCCCACTGACATGTAATGTCATTCTCGGCCTTAGGATTCTCTGATTGCAAATCAGACCACGTTGTTTTGTTTGTCTCGTCGTTTCCTTCAAGAGCCTGTCATATGATTTTCCATCCAATCTCCAAATTTCAATTTCTCTATATTAGGTAGTATCGTGCAGTCGACTTGGTCTTGTCAAATCCAGCGTTGGGACTTCTGATCGAAGATTAATCTGCTCCATTAGGTTCATCTCAACCCAAACTTTCTAGATATGTAATTTCTTTTCAGATCCAAATCTCATTTCCATCATTTTCGGATCGATAACTTACCTTGTTTTACCCTAAAACCTCGCCAAATCTGAGTTTTTTTTCATCCGAGCTCCAAACCTAAATCTGTCTGGACCATCCTACGACTAATTAACCCTAATACATATTCTCCATCTGCCACTAAATCAAATTCCAATCCTAAAACCCTATTTCAACACTCTTAGCTGTTTTCGAAAATGGTTATATTCATTTTACCCTAAATAGCCCGTTTTTGAAAATTCAACGTTTCAGCCTTAATCAACTCCAATTCTTGGGCTATAGTACCTAGACTTATTAGGATTTAGTACCTGCATCTTATAGTCTCATACTTATACATGTTTTGATTAATTGATTGATTAAGTGTGTTTATTGCGTTTAGAAATCACTCATTCTAAGCTCGAGGAGCACCCGATTGAAGACATTACTGTTATCTCTTCAACAAGAACCTTTGGGAAACAATAGTAGAGATGATTGTTGGTTCATGTCTAACAATTCCTCTATATTATCAAACAAACAAGGTGTATAAAAGTTTGATGGGGGTTTGTGCTATTCATCCTATTTTCAAAAAGTGTTTGAAGAATCGTTGTTTGATTAAACTCAAGGTTTTTTTTCTGGATCTTCCTCTGGGGATGTCTGAACACTAGAGAAAGGTTAGCCAAAAGGAACTTGGCTATTCCTTCTTTGGTTTGTGAACTTTGTGCTGAAGGATGTGATGAAACTCAAACTCACATCTTTTCTTATTGTTGTTTTGCTAAACAATGCTGGTCTAGATTGGTTTGAACTGGTCTTCGAGCTCTTCTATGCTGGACAAAATTTGGAATTTTCAGAATGTTAGTGCTCCTTTTAAGGATTTCTTCTTAGAAATTATTATTATTGCTATATGGAACATTTGGAAGGTTAGAAATAAGAAGATCTTTCAGAATTTGATTTCGAATTCTTTGACTTGGAAGAGGGCTTTAAGTGACGACTTGATGCTTGTGGCTGAAAGAGCTCCGGAGAGAATTAGATTCCAAATTTTTCGTTGGCTTGACCTTTTGTAATTTATTTTCCTTTTTTTATTCATCGTAACTTCTATTACTTATATATTTATATTTATCTATATTAGCAGTAGGCTTCTTTCCTAGTGCCTTTGATTCAAAAAGACATTGCTGAAGATTCTATCATGGGAATTCAAGGCAAGTCACCATCTCCGTGAACATGTTGATCCTATGCTTTCAAATTAGTTAAGTATTTTGTTGTGTAAATATTATGCATGTTATTTGCGTAAATTCATGTATGTTTGAATACACCTGCTTAGTTATTGTCCCAAATTGAAAAGCCATCCTTGATTCTCAAGCCATGTATAACATCCTTGATGCCCAAGATTAGGCTATAATAATAGTATGAATCATCCACATGAACAAGTAAAATGGTTTTCTGAAACTAAGGATGTCTTTTAAAAATATCTATTCTAGAGAGGAGAGGTAAATCATGTGAGTCCGTAAATTTGGTAAAATGATAATGGTGTTGATCATTATGTATAAAGAGAAGTAAAGTGGACTCCTCCTCTCTTGGATAGTTAAGGACTAACCAATTTGTGTTGAACATCTAGTACATGTTAATGTACCGCCTGGTATGGGACGGGCATGACCAAGTATCCTTGCCGAATTATTATCCTAGCTCTACATAGTATTAATGATAATTTGACAAAGAAGCACTAATCATGCACAAGGTCAGTGAGGGGAGATCCCTCTTGACATCATTTTACACTGACAGTTTGGGAAGATCCCATCTGATTTGTCTGAGATTCATGCCGGAGGAGGAAGATCCTTCCCGTGCACACAACCCTCGTGTTCGCTTACTATTGGAGGATAGGGAAGATCCCCCCCACCATGGGCCAATACTGAGTGAGGGTTAGGATGAAGGTATGAGAGGGAAGATCCCTACAATGCTTCACAACTATATTAGGAACCACAACCGGAGGTGAAATTCTTAAGGCATCAACCAATGCTGAACCTCTTGCAAGGCAAAGCTAGTGTAATAGCAAGGTAGGGTGAAAAGCGTGTTGATACGGGGTGCCCGATGTAACATCCCTGTTTTCGCTATCTTTTCTGCTTTCGAGTCAGCATATCTTCTTTGGAATCCCTGATGTCTCAACCCTATCTTGATCTTAGGTATGCCACTACCTTAACTTAAAAAGTTGGCAGCTAAACTTCATCTCCCAGATCATTTTCACATTTCAGTCCAAAAGTGTTTCAGTTTAGTCCTTTTCAGAATTTTCAAAAGCCCGAAAAGGCTAAAAGTCCCAGACCATCTCCAAATTCAAATTTGATCAAATGGTTGTCCCCCTTTTATTTTTCTGAACGTTTTTCCCTTCAGGAAGAACTCAAGAATCTCAACCGAAACCCTAGTTTCAGCCCCGGCAAAATGTCAAACCCTAATTACCCTATTTTACCCTGTTTTCAACTTTTGTCGAAACCCTCAGTTCTTATCGGATTTTGCCATTTTCCCTGTTGGATGAGTCCAAGTATTTTGGTAACACTCATCTGCAAAATCAGAATGCAAATCAGCCCCTTAGATTTCCAAATTTGCAATCAAGTCCAAAATCCCGAGAAGAACCTTCGCATTTCAATCCAAACCCTCACAAATCAGTCCTTTTGCCTCACGGTTTAGTCCCTGGCTTCTTCTCTTCGACCACGACCAGGAGGCCGCGTGCACGACCGCGACCAAAGGACATTCGACCGCGATTGCTGCCGCCGTTCGCCGTGAACCACCGCAACCTTCACCGCCTGCCAGTTGTGCCTCCGCCAACGGCCAAGTCCCACGTGACCGCACGTGCTCGCGTCGCGCCAAGGAATGCCACCGTGGCGATGACCGGAGACCGTAGCTTCACCGTTCGCGCGCGTGCCTGCCATTGTCAGAACTTTACTGCCACATGGTTGCCATGCCGAAGCTCGCTATCCCGTCGTCCTGACGAAGTCCCGATTTTGCGCGATGCTCCATCTCTGGCAGAGCTCCCGCCGTGTCCTAATGTGCCTCCTGACCGCTCCAACGCCAGAGAGCATCTCCCCGTCGATTGCTGCCGCTCCCGAGGACTCAACCCCTCGGCTATATAAAGCCCCCTCTCGCCAGTGCTTCACTTCACACCGAAATTCACTTGATATCCCGTAGCTTTAGCACCAGAGCTCGCCTTCGTCTTCTTCCCCGACGAGCCTCTTCTGGAGCTCACGGTGCCAGCCTCGATCGTTGCTTCCCACTCCAAACCAAGGCCACCAGTAAGCTTCCCTCATTCCCCTGTACGTTTCATAGCAATTGATTGAACTCCGATGAAAACTAGCGCCGACGATGGCCGAGATTGCCTGTTGCCCTATTCCCCTAATGCCGAGTGATTCAAGCCAAATTGATCCTTGTGCTAGTAGAGAAAAGTGATCAGTGAGCTAGGAGGAGTAAGCCTGTAAGTTCGGAATCATCAATTTTTCCCTGAGCATCGAATCCCCAAATTTGAGCCTCGGTAGTTCGCCGGAGAACGACGCCGTGCTTCTCCAGCCATTCCCTGGCAAAATTGAGCACACCAGTAGCTTTGTGTTGACCCCTAGATGCTTCCCGAGAGTGGAATTGAGTTCAAACGCCCTGGAACGAAAATGCCCAAATTGGTGCCTTCGTCTTCGGCTCCGATCGCCGGAGTTCGTTTTCCGGCCGAACCAGCTGATGAAACCATGTCATCTAGCTAGGCCTCAACCCCCTGAGCATTTTACTCCACTGGCTCGAACCCTGTATCGGCCTAGATCAAAATTTATGATCATGCCAAGTTTTGTCCAGAACCATGTCTGTGCCGTGTCGCCACCGTGGTTCACCGATGCCGTTCATCGCCGTCCGGCCACTTTCTGCCCTTGAACCTGTTGAGTGATTTGTTCCTGTTATCAAGGCCTAAACCCCAGACAAAGTTGTGCATCAATTGATGCCCTAGGTCAAAAGTTATGCAATGCCCTAGTTTCTGACCATGTCCAGCACTATGTCAGTGCATGTCCATCAGTGGCATTGGATGATTTAGACCTGTTAAATTTGAGCGATTGAAATGCCACTTTGTCCACTAAGCCTTTTGAACCATGTTCTACAATATTTTCTGCTGTCACATCCCCAGAAAACAAACCTAGAACCAATTTAGGGCTATGTCAAGCCATGAGCCAAATGTCAGCCCTTCGACATTCAAGTCCTTTAGAGCCCATCTCTTCGATCAATATCAAGTAACCTCGTCCAAACCTTTTCCCTTGCATGCATGATATATTTACGTATTATTTTCTAGTACTTGTATGCTTATATAGTATGTGTGTTGTTTGTATCCGCCGTGGAACCAGACGTTGAAGGAACAGAAGAGAACTTCGAGGATTCATCTGAGCAGCTAGACCCATCACTGCAAGGCAAGTCTCAAACCCTTGATCATATCTAGCCTAATATTTTGAAATGAAGTATGTTAACTGTTTTCAAGTATATGCATGCCTTAGATTCAAATAAGAGTTATGTTTTAATGAAATGATTAGGTATGACCTAAATAACTGTAAAGCCCCTTTTGACATTGAATGTCCATGCACCCTTGTCACCCTAGGATATCATGCTTAGGCTATGCTATGCTCAAGATTATATATTGAATGTTGAATGGTTACATATGAGAAAAGCATGTTCAAAACCCCTTTCGTGAAAGAAAATGTGATTAGAATCGATAGTGAGGATGGTTTGATTGGATGGTGCTGTGTGCGCACTGGGAATGTGAAAGACTCCTCACTAAAGATTCATAAGGACTAGAACCTTGTGTTGTGCTTCTATGCGGCATGAAAAACGTACCAACCACTTGCCCGGTTATGGGACGGGCGCAAGTTAGTAGCTTTCTTTAGTATTAGCTTTTCCCTGCAATGGTTGTCGATCCAGTTTCTTGCGAGAGCTGGTGGGCCACAGAAGGCCATGAGTGATGTGAGTTCAGAAAAATCATGAGAGGAAAAGGTGAAAAGAAGGAAGACGCCCTATGCCAGATTAAGTCGTGCGCGACTGTAATCAAGAGAGGCTATATGTCTTGCGAGAACATAGACCCAGGCTAGGAAGTAAGGCAGTGGGGAGGACCCACAACGGTACTTGAGACTTGACTGTCTCTTTACCGGGCAGGGAATAGTTAATGCTAGGACTGTAAACTGTTGTGTCATCTCGGCCTTGTCACATGCGTAAGAGTCGCATGGAGAGGTACCGACTTGAAAGCCGAATGATTGGTGGATTAAGGTGGTACACCTTTGCAAAGTTTAAAAAGTATCGAATACTCTGAGCTCCCAGGTTATGGAGTCTGCGCGTTGTGGATCCTATCCACGTCGATGCAGCACAAGTAGCTTTTGGAAGGTTTTTCACAAAATCTGAGTAAAGTGGTGACTCATGAAAGACCGCCACGCACAACATTTTCTGAAAACCTAGCTTAGGATTTCAAAAGCCTCGCTTTCGAAAATAAAGACCTTTTCTTCAAAACTGTGTGTGAAAATCTATTCTATATACATATATAAAGCCAAAGAGCTATTCTTTGAGAAATTCCCCCTCATCTATATGTACATGCATTCTTACTTGGGACTTGTTGAGCACCATGTGGACAACGTGCTCACCCTTGCTTTTACAAATAAATTTAGAAGAAGGATTCGTCGACCCTGAATCTTACGGTCTTGAACCCAATGTGGAACAAGAAGAAGAAACTGAAGACCCAGCTTGTTAGAGGGTTATGTACCAGAGTGGAGTCCGATGTGGAGAAGGCCCGTACAACATCGCTGCTGCTGAAGAAGAAGACTGATGAAGTCCTTTTGCTTATTATTGTTGTTCCATTTTGTGCCAACCTTTGTGTCGAAAACTCCTTAATTTGTATCAACATTTAAATGCGTCATTTTGGCGCTAAGTTATTGTAATGTTGGTCCTTGTGATCAGCACTTGTTTTTAATTACTCGCATTTTTATATAATGCATCTTGTTGTTGTGAGCTGCAATGTGCCATTTCTGAGTGCAACCCACCTGGGCGGTTGCCACCGGATTCCTCAAATGAGGGTCCCACACCCGATCTTCACGATGTAGGATCATTGATAACTCGTTGATTCGTATAACCTGACGAACCGATGGTGCCAACCACTGTCAATACAGCAACCTGTGACAAAAGAATTCGCCCAACCACATGCTTTGATCGTTGTCTACTTGACCACGCAAAAGTAGACGCACTGTTCCTGCAATCAACGAAGAAATTACAAGAACAATGGTAAAGCGAATAACTCTCAATTCTAGGCGGCGGCTTCTGAGCACAAACCCTAGAACAAGAGCAAAAGCTTCTCTCAAAATATTTGTGTATTCAATTCGTGGTTGTCTCAAATCTATGACCATGCCTCTCTTTTATAGAGGGTGGTGTCTACAAAAGATAGAAGGTTTAAACTAGAATTCAAATCTTAATCTAATTGGAAACAGAATAAAATCCTAACATACTATAAGAGATAAAAGGAATCCGGAACTATTTCTCATGGATCCGAACTGGACTCTTTCCTCTCGTGCACTTGTCATTCTTTCAGGTCTCCTGGTTGCATACGATGTCGGATTTCAATGATTTTTGATGCGTTGGTAAGCTCTTTCCAATATATTTCCAACAAGTATTCACACGACCAATTCAAACATCTATGCTGAAATTGGCACTTGGTCAAATTCTCTGATCAAACATCTGATCGTCGCTTGGTTGGTAGGCTGTATGGTCCCCAGGCTGCGACCATGTGCTTCCGACCCTGGGCTGTGACCTCGGGCCTTTCTGGTGAAGCGCAGAGTTCTTCTGATCGAGAGCAAAGTTCTTCTGGTCGATCACTAATGAGAAGGATGTCCTCATCATACTCCTCTTCTTGAAAAGGACTCATCCTCGAGTCCGACAGTGTAGAACTGAAGGACGGAGAAAGGTTTGAAACGTTGAATGTGGTGCAAAGGATGTCCTCATCAAGGCTCCAGGGAGGAGGTGACCAAGCTGGTCGTAGTTTTGTCCATGGCTATCCGGACACTGGTCAAGGGCAGCAAGAAGGATGACATGGTGGAGGTGGTGATGACTATGATGACAACTTCCAGTATGACTACCACCCTGAATGCAACAACTATTATTATGGTAATTGATAGCCACCGCATGCGGATGCCGATTATCGACCAGGGTACCATGCTCATAACCAACATCGTGGTGGAGATCGTCATCACAACCACGATGGCAGAAGACTTGCAAAGATCAAGCTCACCATTCCTAAGTTTAATGGTTCATCGGATCTGGAAGTATATCTTGATTGGTAGCTAAAGATGGATAAACTTAGGTAGCCTCTGCTTCATCCGAATTTGAAGGTTATGCATTGATTTGGTGGCATCAATATCATGAGTTAAGGAGACAAGCAAATCGACCTCGAATTGCTACATGGGATGAGATGAAGAATGTCATGAAAAGGAGGTTTGTACCATCTTACTACACTCGGGACTTGCTCATCAAGCTGCAAGGTCTTAAACAAGGTCCGCGAAGTGTTGATGAATACCACTAGGAGATGGAGATTCTTCTTATGAGATGTGATGTTAGGGAGACACCTAACCAGTCCATTGCTCAGTTTTATAATAGCTTGAATAGAGACATCCAGAGGATTGTCAATTATCAGCAGTACCAAGATCTCGAGCAACTTGTCCATCTATCAAGAAAGGCAGAACGACAATTAGCTGAAGACAAGATGTATTCACGAGCAGCCAATACTTCTACATGGCATCAACCGAGCAATAATGCTTCAACCCCGACTCTCTAACGAGTCAACCAAACAACAATTCTTTGACCAAGTCCAATCCGTCATCTACACTGCTTCGAACAAACAATAATGCTTCGATCACCGAGAAGCCTACATCTAGCACCTCATCTATTGGTTCTTCTTCTTACTCAAGCCAAATTATATGCTTTAGATGCCAAGGGCGAGGACATGTGGCATCTCAGTGTCCTAACCAGCGAGCTATGATTGTGCAAGAAGATGGAGAATATGATTCTCAAAGTGACGAAGACATTATCGAAGACGCTACAGCAGAAGTTGAAGCAGAAGGAGGTTTTTCTTTCAAGCAAGGTCAAACTCTTGTGGTCAAGACTGTGCTCAGTGTTCAAATGATGGAAGCTGAACGAGGACAGCGACATCATCTTTTTCAAACTCAATGTAAGGTCCAAGACAAGGTATGCAAGCTCATCATTGATGGAGGTAGTTGTCATAATCTTGCTAGTAAGGAGATGGTGGACAAACTTGGACTTACTGTGCTCAAACATTCTCATCTATACCGCATTAGTTGGCTTAACTCTTGTGGTGAGATCAAAATTATCTTCATAGTGAAGGTATGGTATACTGATGATGTCATGTGCAACATGGTTCCTATGCAAGTTTGCCACTTATTGTTGGGACGACCATGGAAATATGATCGTGATTCACAGCATTGTGGTCGGACTAACAAATATTTCTTCAAGTGCAAGGACATTACTCTTCTTCCTATGACTCCTGAACAAATCATATCGGAAGAGATGCAAAAACTTTCTAACAGTAAGGTGAGAGAGAGCCACAAACCAAATATGAGTGAGCAAAAGAAAAGAGAGAAAGATATCTTAGCTTTAATAGCTACAAAATCAGATTTGAGAGTTGTGAGCAACCTATTGCCAGATTGTTTTGTACTCTTGTACAAGGAATCCTTGGTTTCTACTAATGACTTAACCGCTCTTCCTAGTGTTGCTACCGCTGTTTTGCAAGCTTATAACGACGTATTTCCAGCAAATGTACCATCTGGACTTCCTCCTTTAAGAGCAATTGAGCATTAAATTTTTGGAGCAGCACTGCCAAACCGACCACTATACCGCACCAATCCTGCAGAGATTAAGAAAATACAAAGGCAAACCAAGGTTGTCAACCGTACCATGTCGACTATGCTGAGGACGATGATCAAGAAGACCTTAAAAGAGTGGGAAGAATGTTTTCCGCATGTGGAGTTTGCATACAATAAGGCGCTACATTCGACCACTAATTTGTGTCCTTTTGAAATTGTTTATGGCCTTAAACCACTTGCTCCAATTAATTTGTTGCCTTTGCCTATGCTAGAACGAATAAACATGAATGCATCTAAGCGTGCTGAATACGTGAAGAATCTCCATGCAAAGACAAAGGAACATATTGAGAAGATAACCTAGCAATATGCGACCAAGGTGAACAAAAAGAAGAGGAAGATGGTGTTTTCACTAGGTGATCTTGTATGGCTACACTTGCAGAAGGATAGATTTCCCGAACAGCGCAAATCAAAACTCATGCCACTTAGAGATGAACCTTTCAAAGTCTTGAAAAATATCAATGATAATGCCTACAATATAGAGCTACCAAGGGAATATGGAGTTAGTGCTACATTTAACGTTTCAGACCTTTCTCTGTTCTTCGGTTCTACACTGTCAGACTCGAGAACGAGTCCTTTTCAAGAGTGGGAGAATGATGAGGACATTCCTAGCACTAGCACTTGACCAGAGGAACATACAGGACCAATCACTTGATCGAAAGTCAGACAACTAAATCAATAGGTGACTTTGTTCCTTAAAGAATTAAAGTATGATGAAAATGTTGCTACCTAATAGCTCTTGTTTAACATTGATCAGGAATAGAGAGGGAGAGCATAATAGGAAGGACTTCACCAAATCTGGTTGTACACCTACTGAGTGGAAAGAGGATTTCCTAAACTTTCCAACAAGCGCAAGATCACTCGATTTCGTCAAGGATTGTGACTGCTACAACCAAAAAAATTTTGCTCGGCATGCAGTCTGCCGACCAAGCGACAGTCCAACTTCGACCAAGCACCATTCTCAGCATAGATATCCAAGTTGGTTGTGTGAGTACTTCTTGTAAAGTTTTCAAAAGATTTTCGAACAAATCAAGAATCATTAAATTCCGATGTCGTATGCAACCAAGAGAAACTGCATGGAAGGAAAAAATCTAGTCCAAATTCGAGAATATTGATTCTGGACTTCTTTTATCTTTTATAGTTTGTTAACATTTTTTTCCGTTTTGAATTAGATTCAGATTAGAATTCTAGTTTAAATCTTCTATATTTTGTAAATACCACCCTCTATAAAGAGAGGCATGGTCATAGTTTTTGATATACAAGACGTAAGACATTGATATTGATATTTTCAGATTGAAACGTTAGTTTTTAGTTGAGAGTTGAATCTCTTCATCTTTTGTTCTTGTGATTTTCTCTGAAATTGCTTGAACAATCTTCGTGATCACCCTATCTATGCGCCAACTCCGTGCGTGGCCGTGTGGATAGGTAATTCAGAGTGTGGTTGGGCAAATTCATTGATATGCAAGTCCTTACTTTGCAACTGGTTGGCTATCTCGTTTCGTCAGGTCATATTAGTTATCCAGGTATCTTCAGATACTAGTTATCTAGGTTCTATGTCGTAAAGATCGAGCCACCCTTCGTGAACGCGTCCTTCACCAATGTGTTCATATCAAAACCAATGAAACTATCACGGACATTTTTCTCTATGTGCATGACATAAATGCAATGCCAAATTTGTAAGTGCTCCCAGTATTGTAGATCCCAAAGAATCGATCTCTTCGTCCAAACATTTTTTTCTTGAGGTTGAGAACACTTACCAAACTCAACTTTGATGTCCTTCACGCGCAAGTAAAGCTCCTTACCAGTCACAAACACTGGGCTGATCCTTTCTCAGGCTTCCCGTTTAATGATTTCCTCTTCTTATGGTAGGCGTGAGCCAAGGTTACGAGCCAAGGTCGCAAACGCAAGGTCGGCAAGAAGAAAGCAGCAAAGACCTAAGGTAAGTGCTTGTTTATTGTACCGGTCTCGATGGTTGGAGTATTGACTGATTTTATAAGAAATTCTTCTTAGTTTAACCGTACTATTAAGAGAGGTTGTGAAATTTCTTTTAGTTCCGGCAAAAACTGAGAAACTCTTAGGTCATATGTTGCATTCGCATTCATTCATATTCTTGGTCGAAATCTGAGAAAATTATTTAGATTTCAAAGGGACTGAAACTGGTCATCTGAGTACTATTCATTCGACTAGAACACTATTCATTTGACTAGACACTGTTCATTCGACCAAGAATTGTTCGTTCGACCAAATATTCCAACGATTATTTACTAGTGGTTAGAGGTCGAAGCTGGCTGCTAGCTGTACTAATTCCTTTCCTTCTCGACCATAACGGCTAGTTGAGAGGTTGGGCTATATATATGTATGTTTTGAGCAGTATTTCAACACACCTCGAGCTACATTCACATATACACCTTTGAGTAGTTTCTGTATATATTTTTGAGCAGATTTTTTATACATTTTTTAGCAGTCTTTGAGGAGTTTTTTAGCAGATTTTGAGCAGTTTTATAAACACTTTTTGAATTAATTTTTTGAGCAGTTTTATAAACACTTTTGAGCAATCTTTGATTAATTTTTATAAACACTTTTGAGCATATTTTGATCAGCTTTTATAAACATTTTTTGAGGAGATTTCTCTATTGTTTTGAGCAGTTTTTAAAACACTTTTTGAGCAAATTTTTTGATTAGTTTTATAAATACTTTTGAGCATATTTTGATCAATTTTTATAAACACTTTTGAGGAGATTTCTCTATTGTTTTGAGCAGTTTTTAAAACAGTTTTGAGCAGATTTCTATGCATTTTCGAGTAGTGTTTTTAAAACTTTTTTGAGCAGATTTCTACATATTGATGAGTCATATTCATATATACACTTGAGCCAAAGTTTCTAGTTCTAAAATCTTGATTAGTTGATCAAGTATCATTCCTTGCGATTAAGAGAGAGCCTCCGAGAGCATTCATTAGCATCATTCGCATCCTTAGAGTTTCTCGGTGGTTGTTGGAGGTCAAGAGAAGACCTCGCAACTTGTTACTCTTGGTGATCGCCTTCACCTAGACTGTTTGGTGTCATGGCCGTTGACCTCTCCATTGATGAAGTTTGTCGGAGAGGCTCGGTATGTTTGTGAAAGGTTTGGTGCTCACCTTTCTAAAGTGGAGAAGGAGCAACCCTAGTGGAAATATCCTTCGTGGATATTGAAGCAAGACTCATTCATCTGAGTGCTTCAACGAGGAGTAGGGGAGACCAGGCGAGTCTCCAAGACCTCGGGATACATCGTTGTGTTTGTCTCTCTTCCTCTCATTTTATTTGTGCAATCTATTTAATTGTTTTAGTTTTATTTGTTCTTAACTCTTTTAGGCCGTAATCTTGCAAAAGTTGTTTTATTAGCAAAGTTTTTTAAAGCCACCTATTCACCCCCTCTAGTCGGCATCCCTGCAGGGGGCTGTGCAAGGCATGTTCCAAGACCTTGGTCGGGTCATTATTGTCCGCATGCCCTGTATTGTTGCAGCTGTGGTCATGGGAGCACTTCCCCGTTGGTCGGCCGCGTTTGGAGTGGCCCGCCCATCCATATGGTATGGCAGCGGACTACCAGGATTGGGTTGATTGACCCACCATGAAAGCCCATTGGTTGGGAGGTCGGCCTAGGTGGTCATCGTCTCAGATTCACCACTGCTATGTGGCGTATTGGCGAGAGTTTGATCTCTTGCTGGACACACGCGTTATATGGAGACTGTGGACACCTGAGCACATATCTTAGATTGCACCGCATGGCATTTCATCGCAGTGCACCACGGGCCAAGACTGCTGGATGACGCGCTAACATATGGTTTTCCCACATATAGTGGAGACATTTTCTGGAGAGGGTGATGTGCCAGTTCGGGCTACACTAGTAGATACCGCCCCCAGATAGAAATCGATAACGCCATCTCCCGCAGGAGATTCACATGTAGGTCTATAGCATTTTCTAAATCTCAATTATGTAGCGAACATTTCTTTATTTCTTCACATGTATGTGCATTACATTACTATTTGCAGACAAACACGTAAAGGGAAACACTCTGATAACTGGCAGCGCAAGAATGCCAAATGGTTCGACGAGTAGGAGGAGCACGCAACGACCGATGTTGTTGTGGAGGAGCGGCCGTACAACCCTACGACGTACCAGGCTTATCTTGACTGGTACGTGCCGCGCACCCGTACGCGACATGCTCGTGAGCCCCCACCTTCTCTCACACAACTATCACATCAAGATAGTCTCCGATCGGGCCTTGATGTTGAGTTCCCAGGCCGGATTCATCGTTCGGTATGGTCGTGTTGACTGGATCCTTACATTGGTCTCTTACCTATTTTTCCAGAGTTCCCACATTAATTTCGCATGTGCAGGTTGACATAGCGGTGGCCATCGAGAGACAGACGCATTCCCTACTGATACGGATCGGTCCGTAGTTTAGCCCGATCTTCATGACGTAAGATCAGAGATAACTGAATCTGCACAACCTGATGAATGACACCGCCAACCACTGTCTCTATTATGGCAACCTGCGACACTCGATTCACCCAACCACATGCTTCGATCCCTTTGTCTACTCGCTCACGTGGAGTAAACGTGTTTTTACAATCACCGAGGCAATCACAAGAACGACGGAGACAAGAATCTCAGATAATTCCCAATTCTAAGGGGTGGAAATGCTTCACTCAAACCCTAGAACAAAGAAGTGTTTTATTCTGAAAATTCTCTCTTCTTTATTACAATATAGCACTTGCCTATTTATAGGCTACAAAAGCTTCTTGCTAACTCATCATGAGTTGTATATTTTACAACTCATTATGTGTTGTCATGGTGCACTTCACAACTAGTTTACAACTCAATATAGATTGTAAATTTCAACTTTACAACTCATTTCTTTTTGACCAAGAAAGTGGTTGTAAAACTCAATTTTACTACATGTTACTTCTTATCCAACAAAGAAGATAGCCTAAGTGATGACACCACATATGTAACAGCTATGTCTGAATTACCCTTGCATATTTTAGATTATCCTTATCTTCTTCTGTTCCTTCGTGTAGTTGCTTGGCTCCTTCTTCATGTTACCTGACCACAATTAGTGTAGAGGCATTAGGTAGTAATCCATTCTCATATGTGTTAAAACGTTGATCCTTAAGGAAAAGGTTCACTTGTTGTTGTATTTGTTTGGCTCAAGTTCTTGTAATTGGTCCTATAGGTGATGGAAATATACGTGAGAAGTATGTGATGTACGTGTGCTATAGATGTCCTCATCACCTGCTGTCTGGCCTTGCTCGGGGAGGACGACAATTTCAGACGGAGCTGCGTGGTGCTCTATGTTCCATCAACATCGGAGCATGGTGACTCGTCTCCGACCTGAGCTATGGCCGAAAGACAAACGCATTTGGTCCACACCAGAGAGGGGCTCGGCCACCTAGCCCGATCTCAGCTAGGCCTAGCCTGAGTGGTGCTCGATAGAGCACATCATCGGCACGGCCCAGTTAGCACGGCACATCGTCGACTTGGGGAGGTGCCGTACCGGGTACGTCCGCTGACCCATCTCAATTTCGTCATTCATCATTGATGCATACTGGTCAACGCCGAGATCTGCAGATAGGAGGCTCATCGAGACATCACACTCCTACTGCAGATGTCTTTGATGATGAGGATGACATCTGTCAAGCCCAAGAGGATGTGAGTAGGGTATTGGCAGAGCAGCTTGCGGCTGATAAGACTTGGGACCAGACTCGTATTGAGAAGATGGCCCAGGGACACGCACAACCTTGGGGGTCTACGCAGTCGAGCTGGGGGGAGCCCGTCAATGACCAGATTTATCAACATGGCGAACTCGACGTGTACGCTCCGTAGGGGGACAAGGCCGAGTGGGCAGCACATCAACAAAACAACGAGGACTGGGTCTCGAGCATGCTAGGGATACAGGACCCTCATGCGCATCAGTACTACCCGCCGAATGAGTTAGCGCCGAGCGAGATCGAAGATCCCCTCCACAGACACAGCCATCTCAGGGCCATGCAAATAGTAAGCGGCATGGTCCTTCTGTAGTGGCTGGGCGGCGATCGAATGTGCCACCTGATCCATATTCGCCATCGCCTTTTTAGAGAGATAGGCATGGGCATAAGAGGGGTCGTCCGAACCCATAGCATAGCATACGTTTTATTTTCCATCTCGGACATGTACTAACACCTTCATTTCTTCAACGTGTCATATTATTTATTTTAGTAAATTATTTTTAAACACTAAATTATCATTTCTAGCTCTCCAAATCATATCCATTAGAGAGGAATTGAAGACCCATTTAATTCCAATTAAATCCCAATATTGTATGGCAAAGGAACACTAAAAAAAGATATGAAACTGAGTTTCAAGGATCCCTTCTAAACATAATTCAGAGGAATTGGAGAGAATGACCATGTTCTTCCTATTCAGCATATCTCTAGTGTTTAATCTCTCCCAAAGAAAGATCCAGAAGAATACTTTAATCTTAAGAAGACAATGATTCTTCCAACAGAATTTGAAAATATGATGACAGGAAAAAACACCCATCAATCTTTTGTAAACCTTATTAGTCTCATATTTCGGAAGGTTACTATTAATCATAATCCAGCAATCATCCACGCTTGAATCTCCAGGAATGTCCAGTTGTAATGAGAGAAAGTGTTGGATGATTTTTCTCTCAATAAATAAAATTGGAAAAAAGACACAAAAAAACCAAAATTCACTATCCATAAAAAATTCTTTTGTCTTTGTCTCTGGTCGAGCCTGAGGACTTGTCGAGTGTTGGGCACTCAAAAAGCCTCTAGTCGAGCACTGTTGATGATCTGGTCAAGCTTGAGGACTTGTTGAGTGCTGGGGACTCGACAAGGTGCTGGTCGAGTGCTAGGAATTTGATGAGAGACTTATCGAGTACTGGGCGCTCGACAAGTCGATTCCATGCCACAGGTCGCTTGTCGAGTGCCCAGGACTCGATAGGCTGACGTGGTGGTCTATTTTTGTAAAATTTGCGAATGGTGGGTCATTTTTATAATTACTTTTTTAATCAGGCTTATTTATTAAAAAAATTCAATCCCCCACATATCACTACGGTTAGCCAGTTAAGGTCATGTTTGGAAACACAGTATTTGAAAACCGCAGTATTTTAAAACCATGGCTTTCGAACTGTCATGCAACCAAAACCACAGTATTTCGTAGTATTACAAAACCACAATTTTTGAGAAAACTACAGCTTTTATAGGTGTTTGAACACAGTTTTTTTCAAAGTATCAGTTTGGTGTTTAAAGAAACTAGTTGTTATGAGAATTTTAAAAAAGTAATATTTTAATCAAATAATTATATGTTAGACAAATTATATTCAACAATTTTATACAATACAAAACAGTAGCCGCCAGTGCCCTTGTGCACGGCCTCCTGCGGGAGGAGGAATGGAGGAAAGTGAAAGGGATAAGATATTAAAACAAAGCATATATGGTGACGTGAGTGGTTTTGCAATTTGGCCCCTAGAAAATTAGCTTTGACATTGCTATGCCCTTTGTTGGCATTTGGAGCGCGCTTGGCGTTGACACGTGCTAGCATTGCGTTGGCAGCGGCCGCGCTGGCACAGGTGTGCACGACACAGACAAAGGGGTGCGCCCGTGCATTGTTGGGGTCTTGGAATGTGCCCTGGAGGTGTTGGCATCGCTGGAATTCGGCCGACGATGAGATTTCAACGGTGGCGCGGCACTACATGTGGCAACTGTGGAAAAAACTTAGCTATGGGCATCGGCTTGCATTCCAACCTTGTCTAGTAGCATGCCTAGGCCCTACGTAAGGTGATGAGGAGGAGCCAGCTGGCGGCGAGCTTGCCGAAGTGGTTAACAACGAGGTAGCGGCTGGAAAGACGAAGGAGGCGGCGGGTTCACCATGGACAGCACAATCATGGCCACGCTTCAGCGATCCAGTGACCCGACCAAGCTAGAGCTTCACCAAGGATGGTTGAATCGAGGGGAATTGGCCGGCGGCGATCGAAACTCAGAAAATTTGATCTCGATGTCGTCAACGACGTGTGTAGGAGCCCTAGTGGAGATCTTCAACGATGAAGCACGGTTGCCGCCCCCCGCCTTCACAGGGGAACACGACTACTCCCGTGGGGACCCAGCTCACTGCAACTGATCCCAAACCTTTTGACTTCCCAGGATGAGTCAAACACAGGAGTATATTGCATCAATTTAACTTACATTACATTGAGCAGTATGGCCAACTGGCCTCTTTACAACATAACAAAATACAAAGCCATCACGGCATAAATAAGTTTGGTTGCAGAAGAACAACTACTTGTCAGACGCTAAGTGAACCCCCACAGCAAAAAATTGAAAGCAGAGCAACACTCTTCAGGACTTGGGTGGAACTGACTCTCTTCCTTGTAAGATCCAAGAAGTTCTCCAGGCTTTCGTCTTGATCAGGGACATTCCATCTATTGGATAGTGAATTGCAAGGGTGAGCACTTTCGTACTCAGCAAGTCATAGATAAGAGTAGGTACATATAGTAGAAATGATATGAACCTATGCTATTAAGGAAGGAGGGAAGGTTGAAAAGTACTTTTCTTCTTTCCAAAATTATGGCAGTGCTCATCATGACATACCATTAATATCTTTTGTAAACTCTTAGAAGTACTACCATAGCACGACAACACATGTCTGCCCATGTTAGCACCTCATTTCATGACAACACATGTCAAGCACACATGAGCTAAGTCTAGCCAATTTTATTTAGAAAACATACTTGTGTCACATTGACGTGGATAGGATCCACCGCGCGCAGGCTCCTATAGACCTGAGAGCTCGGAGTATTCGAATACGTTTTTAACTTCGCAAAGTGTACCACTTTAATCCACCAATCACTCAGCTTTCAAGTCGGGACCTCTCCATGCGACTTTTACGCATGTGACAAGGCTGAGATCACACAACAGTTTGCAATCCTAGCATTAACAATTCCCTGCCCGGTAAATAGACATTCCAGTCCTTATTACCGTTGTGGGTACTCCCCACAGCCAATTCTTCCTAGCCTTGGTCTATTGTCTCGCAAGACACATAGCCTCTCTTGATTACAGTCGTGCACGACTTAATCCAGGCGTAGGGCGCCTTCCTTCTTACACCTTTTCCTCTCATTATTTTTCTGATCTCACACCACTCATGGCCCTCTGTTGCCCACCAGTTTTCTCTAGAGAAACCGGACCGACAACCATTGTAGGGAAAAGCTAATACTGAGGAAGCTACTATGTTGCGCCCGTCCCATACCGAGCAAGTGGTTAGTACGTTTTTCATGCCGCATAGAAGTATAACACAAGGTTCTAGTCCTTACATGCCTATGACCAGTACATTCCACAAACCCTGCACTCGTCAGTGCCACCACCATTCCATACCAAACTCTGGCCACGGAAAGGGTTTTATTTCATGAATATAAATATATACATATATATTAGTTATGGCTCACAGTTTGATCATTTTATAAGGAATCTCCTCATCTTTTGTCGGCATACAGCCTAGTACTGCCATATCTTTTCTCATTTCATCAAATGCAATATTACTTATAGTCAAGGCAATATCTTAACAATTCATAAAATATAGGTTCAAGATGTTCAAGAATATGACTTGCCTTCCGCGTCGTAAGGTACAGCAGTCGATGTCGGGTCTGACGAAATCTTTGTACTCAGACTCTTGCTCTAATCAAAGATCAAACAAGCAAACAGGAATCACTATCCATTTAAATACATTAATAATCTATATGCGACATGCAAAGGAGAAATACTCTCGACGATACTGGAACAGGTAAGCTTGAAAGCTGGATTTGATTTAATCTTGGAGATTCATGGAATTAGGGTTGAGGACGAATCCTAGAGACTCTCAGGGTTTCAAGGCTACAATATGGACGTCAAGTCCGCGGCTGTTTTGCTCAAAAACGACGAACGTCAAAAGGTCGACATTCGGTTCAGGGCTCTGACATAGCTTCAGAGAATGCTAGAGAGCTTATCTCAAGGTGTGGTAGTCGAATAAAATGTAGAACATAGCTCTACAAGCTTAGGGGACAAAGTAGATTTTAGTTTGCATAACCAGAAGTGGTTAAACTGGCCCAATGCCATTGGCTGACATGAACTGACAAGGGCTGGCATTGTCAAGGAATGGCATTGACATGTTTTAGGAGATTTCCAGTGGGAAAAATGGGATTTGATCAAAGCATTAGATGCAAAATGTAATAAGGTAACTATTTGACAAGGTGGTTTTCACAGGAAAGTCCAAAAACTCCAAAAGTTTTGTAAAGAGGGCCCTGGACACAGTGAACTGAATGTCTGTGCACCGTCAAGAACTAGGGCACAGCTGTGGAAGTGATTCAAGGCTTTAATTGCTTCGCCAACTATGTCTAGGAGACAGGTGAGCACAATAGGAATCCAATGGTCGTGGTTTCAGGAGCTAAGATGGTCGGACGGTGATGAACGACGACGAGAAACCACGGTGGCGACACGGCAAGACACAGGTACTGGACAGATCTTGGCATGGGGATTACTTGTGGTTTGGCACAGCATCGAGGGGCGATATAGTGGAGTGATATGCTCAGGAGGTTGTGGCAAATCTACAGGACAAAGTAGATTGAACAACGACGATGAGACGACGGCGAACGGCGAGGTCGAACTCGTCGGTTTTCATAAAGAAGGCGAGCTACGGTGGCAGTGAGCTATAGATGATAAAACTCGAAATTGATCAAGGTTATGCTCCTGGGACTGCACAGATGGTGCTGGAGTGAGCAATTTGGTTATGAAGGCGATTTGGGGCTCGTCGGCGCTGATGCTGGACTCAAAGAAGACGGCGACTAGGGCGCCGCTGATATGAGATAGCTCTAGTTAATTAGGTTTGGCTACACCATCTACAGAGTTCAAGGATCACGTTGATACGGTCAATTTGGTCGGAGGTGAAGTGGCACGGGCCGGCGACGTGAGCTGCTCACGGCGGCGCACAAAAACAGGGAAAACTTCCATGCAAGCTCGAATTTGAAATCTAGCAGCATAGGCTTGCAAAGAAGGATCTACTGATCATAAAGTTCTACTAAGAGGTGAGCTAATTCTGGCTAAATCAGGCTACAAAGCTGGAACAAGGCATAATAAAATAACGGCGATCACCGGTGACAGGAGCCGCCGGAGTTCAATTACTTGGTACAGCATAAAGAGGTGAGGTAGAGACACTCACTGGTGAAGTTGGATCGGAGGTTGATGCAGCAGAGCTCCCTGTCGTCATTCTCTCCCTCGGCGGCTTGCCGGAGAAGATGAAGATGAGAAGAAACGAGACTTTGCTGGTTCTGGAGTGGGGTGAAGTTGTTGTGAGCTACGAGGGAGCTTAAATAGTAGAAGATGGGGGCTCTCGAGACTTGGAGCAATTGGGAGGATATCAATTTGGTTGGCTATGGTGGCGGTGTGCAGCAGCCTCGATGGCTTTACAGCATGGTCGACGCGTGCTCTGGCTGGTGCAGTGGTAAAGCGACTGGCGGCTCCGGCATGGAGGCAATGTGGTGTAAAGTCTCTAACATAGCTGCAGGCAAGCGCGCGCGTGCGAGGGAAAGATTCGGGCTAGTGCTGCTGCAGCCCTGCCACGGAGGCCAATCTGGTGCGCGCATGTGGCGACGAGGTTGCGGCGAAGCTGGCAATGGCGGAGCTCCACCGGCGGTGAGGTTCGTGGTGCAGTTGTGCTCCTGGTCGCGGCTGGGCCTGAGGTCGAAAACGGCACAGCTCCTGGTCACTGGCCGAAGCTGCGCTGATCGAAGGCGGTGCTGCCAGTTTAAACAAGAGGCTAGATCTGGTCGAAAAGGCTCAGGGACTGAAATGCAAGGATTTTGGTTTTTAATTTGGACCTGTTCATAATTTCTGAGAATTTGGTAGTTTGGGATAATTTTGACTTCACAGATTTGAAGAACTTTATTCAACGGATGATTTGAGAGAAAATCTGATAAAATCTGGGAACTTTTGATCAAATTTGAACTGAAGTGAAAACAGGGTAATTTAGGGTATCTCAAATCTAACTTTTGTCGAGATCTGGAAACCTGAGACTTAGGGTGAGATTTTGATGTTCTGACAAAAGGAGATTTTGTATTGAATAGCATTTGGGAGGTATTCCCTAAATCAAATTGAGATTTGGAGCTGATTTGTGGCTTTTAGCCTTTTCGGGCTCTGGGAAATCAGAAAAGGACTAATCTGCGATACAATTTGGACTGATTTGCAACAAGGGCTTAAATGATGGAATCTGGTTGCCAACTTTTTGGATTAAGATATTGGCACACCCATGATTACAATACAAGAATAATCTGGTCTAGATTAGGTTAAATCTGAATTCTGAAACTCAGGGTATTTAGGGTAACTAAGATAATATAATAATTCTGTTTTCGAAAACAGAAAGAGGTTGATAATTCTGGGAGTCAGAGTTCGAAGTTGATCTGGCTTCTAAAGGCTTTTATACTCAGGATAGATAGTAGATTATATCTGGATAATCTAATCTTGAATTGGATCTTCTGACTCCCAGAATTGAATTGATCTTGCTACTTCTAAAGAGACATATGCATGCATAATTTTCATGAAAAGGGAATTTTCACCCCCAAAACCAGGGTGTTACAACGGTGATGGCTAAAACTTAACAGAAACACGATTAGGGCTAAGGCAAAGAAGGTGACGTGGTTGGTTTCTCCGGCGCAAGGCCATGACGGCCGAATGGCAAAGCCTTAGAATCTTTTAAATGGCGATGATGGTTGGAACGGTGGCCGGCGGTGTTCCGGCTAAGGCAGCTGGTCGTGGAGTGCAAGGAGCGTATGGGGAGGCTTGCTGACAAGATGGGACTCACCGGCGACGACTGGAGCACGATGGTCGGCTGTGGTGCAGTAGTGGTGGCTCGGGTGCATGGAGCGGCGGCACGTGTGGCAGCACAGCGGTGGCTGCGGTCAAATTTATACAAAGCAAGGGGGGCTGAGGTAGAACAGTAGCCGGTTGGTCGCCGTCGTTGGCGGCTCGCCAGGGGAGGACAGCAAAAGGATAGAAGAGGGATCGGACAAAGTTTTCGCCAACCTTTTGTGAGTTGCTGCCTGGTGGTCGACCACTCCATCGAGAGAGAGAGAGAGAGAGAGCTGGTGGTCAAAGTTTTGGACAAAAACTTTGTACCAGACCAAAGTTTGTAAAACTTCAAAAAAAACCATGGTTTTGAAGAAACCATAGAGAAACCATGGTTTCAAAAACCATAAAATACTTTGTAACCAAACAGGTTCTTGGTTTTCAATACCACAGTTTCTTTCAAAACTATAAAGCCCAGTTTGGAAACACAGCATTTGAAAACCGCAGTATTTTAAAACCACGACTTTAGAATTGTCATGGAACCAAAACTACAGTATTCCGTAGTATTACAAAACCACAGTTTTTGAGAAAACTATAGTTTTTATAGGTGTTTGGATACACAGTTTTTTTCAAAGTTTTCAATTTGGTGTTTAAATGAACTAGTTGTTATGAGAGTTTTAAAAAAGTTACCGTTGGACAATTTCTATGGGTGTTTGTGATGAGGACATCGCTGACACGGTTGCGACCACCGCTCCTTCCCCTACTACTTCTTCGACGCATGGAGGCCTCAATCCACAAGCCGTGCCTTTCAAGCCTTCATCAGTAGTCCAGAGCCTCATGCCAGAAGCCTCAATGCCCCAAGGAAGGTCCAACTCCAATCCCAAGTTGCCGTCAAAGCCCAAGTCATAGAAAAGCCCGTTTCGGCAGTCCAGGAGTAGTCCAACTTCAAACTACCGTAACTTTCGCGTCCGAAGTCGGTTTTTGACGATCCACTACTCCATGGAAAGATTATCTCCTAAGCTTTCCAATGGTTCTAGTCCCACTGCCAGATTTGGCAAGGAACGACGGGAATCACCAAAATACACCACGGGACAGAAACTACCAGGTGCTGCGTCACCTCTTCTATGGGCCAAAAGCCCATGTATTCCTAGGGTTGCGTGTGTGTGGCTACCATCGTGGCCGGTGCCCCTCCTCTGGCCACTGCTATATTTATGGCCGCTGCTACCCTTCTTCTTGCTTGGGTTTTGTTGGGGGAACTCCCAGGGGCTCCACGAAGTCCTGAAAACCCCCCCGGTGAGACCCGAAGCATCACCGGGCCCGCGGTAAGACCCGGAGCGTCGCCAGGCCCCCGGTGAGATCCGGAGGGTCACCGGGCCCCCGGTGAGACCCGGAGCGTCACCGGGCCTCCGGTGAGTCCCGAAGGGTCTCTGGGCCCCCAATGGTGTTTGGGGCCTCGGAAGGATGGCTGCTGGCCGAAGAAGCCTTTGGAAGGCTGATGAGGACACATGTCGAGCATCCGAGCCGTTTTCCTAGCCAAATGACTTCAGCGCTCTTCGATCCAGCGGTCATAGCAAGGGCCTTTTGGTCTTTTGGGTTTCTTAGGGGCTATATATACCCCTCCTGTACCTCATTTAGAGAGGATTCGAACTCATTTGAATTAACACAAAATATCGGGCTCTCTTGGAAACCTCTCCCCAAGAGTATACCTCCCCAGCGGACTCGCGTCCGGAGAGAGCCAACAGGACTAGGGCCCCCACTGGGACCCGAACCTGTATAAAAACCACTGTGTCAATTTCTGTGTTGCCCGGCGGGAGAAGACCGGTAACTCGGTCAACTCGCGCCGCTGTACACGTGCTGCGCACATCCGAAGAAATTTGCCGGGGTATCCGTAATACCACGACAGTTGGCGCCGTCCGTGGGGATTTCGTGACGAATCGCCATGGCTCCCCCAAGAACCAGAGCTCAAGCCCTCTCATCTCCCGATGGCGCTGGTCCTAGCAACCCAGCTCCACCTCCGCGAGATGATGCCTCCATGACCTTGACACCCGGGGGTGCCCGAGGGGAGGAACTACCTCCTCCACCCGCAGCCTCTGGTAGGAGGGTCCCCATTTCTGACTTGGTGGCCGCAACCGAGCTTGCGGGGCCTAGTGCCCCCCAACTCTCCGTCCCGGTCTCCCGAGATCCTCTGCTGGGGGCTTTGATCCAGGGCCAACTTCACACCCAGCACACCCTGGAGGAGCTACTGCATGTCCTGGAGCGACCCCCGGCTCCTATCTACCCGCCCCCATATCCGTTTATGGGGGCACCGCCCCAATTCTTCATGGGGCACCCCACCTTTCCCGGGCCGGGAATGTTCCCCACTCCTGGAGGTGCGCCCACGCTTGGGGCATATCCGGTCCCGGGGATGCTTCCCGCGCCGGGGGGTCAACTCGTCCCCGAGTCCTCCCCTGCTTCGGGGAGTTACCTGGCCCCGGGCCCGGAACCCCCGCGAGCGGCTACCGACGTGCCGGGGACCTCCCTCGCACCAGAGGCAACCTCCACACCTAGGCCCGAGAGCCTTCAAGGGCCGACGCCCGAAGCCGATGCGGCACCCGCTCCTGCGAACACCCCGGAGACCCAAACTGCGACTGCTCCCGCCGCCGCCCCGAGCGCGGACCCGGCGCCGGGCCTGGTCCGCGCACCGGCGGCGTCCACCGGGACGATGGTAAACAAGCATCAGCTCCCTCCCCCTCCGTGGCCACCCTTGCGGGCGCCCCCAGCGGATCAGACCCGCTTCACTACGGAGGAGGTCGAGCGAATGCGTACCTCTAAGTCCCGGGAAACCGCCTCCCGCCATCGGTGAGGACTCCCCCGAACTCCCGACCCGACTGGGGGAAGAGACCGTTTAAAGAAGCTGCTACCATCCCCGCGGAATACCTCAATGCTCAAGAGGTCAGCTCGACTAACCCCGAGGAAAAGAGGCGATACCGCCGCACCGGTGGACCGCTGGCACCCCTCCCAGACTCCGACAATGAGCACGCGTCCCCGGCAAGAGAAGACAGCGACCATGAATACCCCAAGGAAGTTGAGGGGGCCAATCAGCTGCTGTGCAGCCGCCTCCGGTGCATCCGCTGGCCGCGGCCTTCCCGCCGCATATCGAGCATTACAACGGTGAGGCCGATCCTTACGAGTTCGTGCAGGTGTACTCCACGGCCATCTCGGCGGCTGGGGGGGACGAGACAGTGCAATGCAATGTCTTCCCCCTCTACCTCACAGGCATCGCCCGCTCATGGTTCTACAACCTGAGAGCTGGGTCCATCAAGTCCTTCACGCAGCTGAAGCGCGAATTTTGCGCGAACTTCCAGGGGAACTATGTACGCCCCTTAGACTCGTCCCAACTCTACACCGTTCGGCAGAAGACGGGGGAGACCATCCGAAGCTTCTTTAAGCGCTTCGCTCAGGTGAAGAGCAAAGTGGCGCACGTCCCCGACTCCACAGTCATCGAAGCGTGCAAGAGCGGGATACTCCCCGGGGAACTCCACCGGAGACTTTCTCGGAGCTGCCCCACCTCCACCGACGAGCTCTTCACCGTACTCGAGAAGTACGCCTGTGCGGAGGAGGACGATCTTTGGAAGAAAAACCAGGGGGCTCCTGTCCCCACCGGCCGGGAGGCTAGAGATCCCCCCAACAAGCGTCCCAAGAGAAACGATCGCGGTGAGCCACGGCCTCGGGACGCCTTCGTCCTCGAGGGCGGAGGCGGCTCGCGCGACGGCGGCAAAGGCGGTCGTGCTCCCCCTAAGTCAAAAGGCTACGGGGGGGACAGTCGTCCCGCAGGCGCGAGGGCCACTCCAAGGAAGGCAAAGAGGGCACAGCCAACGTGTGGTGTGCCTTCCACAAGTCAAGTACCCACGCTACTCGAGAATGCCATCAACTTTTACAGCACTTTGCGGCTTTTCTCGACCAGCGCGGGCAGGGGGGAGGGGGCCCTGCCTCCTTGCCTCCCTCGACGGCCTTGCCGGCGCTTCTTGCTCCCGCGGGTGAGCAGCAAAGACAGACGCAAGAAGGGGGCTCAGCTCAGGAGCTCCCCTTCCAAACCTCCCAAAGGCGTATAAACGTCATTACGGGGGGATCCGCCTCGAGACGGGACTCCAAGCGTCAGCGCAAGGAGTATGCGCGACAGGTGAAGGTTGTGGGGGTACTGCATACGTCTCCGCCACCGAAATGGTCAGACGTCCCCCTCACATTCACAGCGGAAGACGCGGGCGGGGTTCGCTTCCCGCATGACGACGCGCTCATCGTCTCGGCCACAGTCTACAATTGCCAATTAGTGCGCATCCTCGTTGACGGTGGAAGCTCCGCTGATATCTTATACCTGAAGGCGTTCAGGGAGATGCAAGTCGACGAGAAGTTGCTGCAGCCCGCACTCGGGCCGCTGCAAGGCTTTGTTCCCGGGAAGACCATCCACCCGGTGGGGAAGGTCACCTCCTGATGACCTTCGGCACCCCAGAAAACTACCGGACGGAGATGGTCCGGTTGGATGTTGTGGATCTCCCCTCTTCATACAACACCATTATGGGGAGGTCCATTATCAACCATCTAGGGGCGGCAATTCACCAGAACTGCCTCTGCGTGAAGATCCCTAGGCCTCACGGTGCGATCATCGTTCGAGGCGACTAGAACATGGCCCGTGCTCTTTACGAGCACGCTGCCGCTGCCATTGGAAACGTCAACATGATCAAGGCTTCGGGGGGAGAGAACCCCCCTGAGCCTAATGCCCTGGCCGCTTCTTTCGGAACGCCACTCCCGACGCCACGCCCCGAGGGGGACCTCCGGAAAGTTCAACTGTCCTCAGGAGATGAAGAGAGGACCGTCAAGATCGGAGCAGACCTCCTCGAAGAACACGCGGAGCAACTCGAGGCCTTCCTCCGCGAAAACTCAAACGTTTTCGCTTGGGAACCCTCGGACATGCAAGGCGTCGCCCGAGATGTCATCGAGCATAAGCTCGCAGTAACCCCCGGCCGCCCCCCGGTCAAACAAAAGTGTAGGAAGCTCTCCCTCGAACGCCAAGACGCCATCAAGATCGAGATCGCCAAGCTTCTAGAGGCGGGGTTTGTGCGGGAAGTCTTGCATCCCAAGTCATTGGCAAACCCCGTCCTTGTGCAGAATTCAAGTGGCAAGTGGAGGATGTGCGTGGACTTCACCGACCTTAACCGTGCTTGCCCGAAGGATAACTACCCACTCCTGCGAATTGACCAACTGGTTGATTCGACCGCGGGGTGTGAATTGATGAGTTTCCTCGACGCATATTCGGGCTAACATCAGGTTCGAATGGCAATGGAGGACGAGGAAAAGACGAGTTTTATAACTCCCCTTGGCACCTTCTCCTATGTCCACATGCCCTTCGGGTTGAAGAACGCTGGGGCAACTTTCCAACGCCTCATGACACTGGTCCTGAAGGACCAAATCGGCCACAACGTTGAGGTCTACATTGACGACGCGGTCGTCAAAAGCCTTCGCGCAGCCGCCCACACCGACGACCTGGCGGAGACCTTCCGCAGCCTCCGCAAGTACGGGTTGAAACTCAACACGGAAAAATGCGCCTTTGGCGTACGCGGTGGGAGGCTGCTTGGCTTCCTTGTGTCCCAGCGAGGTATTGAGGCAAACCCTGAAAAAATTCGGGCCCTGCTGGACATGCCTCCTCCGCGCTCCGTGAAAGACGTACAGAGACTTACCGGCCGCTTAGCCGCGTTGGGTCGCTTCGTCTCGCGGTCAGGGGAACGTGGACTCCAGTTCTTCAAAATCCTTCGGGGCCTCGAGGGGTTCAAGTGGACTCCTGAGGCCCAGACGGCATTCGACGCGCTAAAGAAGTACCTCGCGAGTCCTCCAATGCTCGTGAGCCCATCTCCGGAGGAACCCTTACTCCTCTACCTCACTGCGACCCCAGTCGCTGTGAGCGCGGTGCTCGTAAGAGAGCAAGATGGGCAACAACGCCCCGTGTACTATGTAAGTGAGGCCCTTCAAGGGGCTAAGACGCGGTACACGGAGGTGGAGAAATTGTGCTACGCCCTCCTCATGGCATCACGGAAGCTCCGCCACTACTTCCTCAGACACCCAATCACGGTTCCATCATCTCTCCCCCTGGGGAAAGTGGTGAGAAACAAGGAGGCCACCAGCCGAATTGGGAAGTGGGGAGCCGAGCTTGCTCCTTTCGCCCTCACCTTCACAGGCCGCTCCGCCATTAAGTCGCAAGTCGTCGCTGACTTCGTGGCAGAGTGGACCCCGACCACCGAGCCAAACGAAGAGACTCCCCTCGCACCCCCCGGTGCCAGGACCACTGGAAACTCATGTTCGATGGCTCCTTATGCCTCGCCGGGGCCGGCGCTGCGATGGTTCTGCGGAGTCCCGAGGGGAAGACGCTGGAGTACGCTGCCAGGCTCGAGTTCCTGGCTACGAACAATGTTGCCGAGTATGAGGCCTTGCTCCTAGGATTGCACCTCGCGCGCTCCTTAGGAATCCGCCGCCTCCTGGTGAAAGGAGATTCCCAGCTTGTGGTCAACCAAATGGACAAGTCCTACTTGTGCCATGATGCCAACCTGAGTCTTTACTTAGGGGAGGTGCGGAAGATGGAAAAACACTTCGAAGGCTTGGAGGCCCGACATATCCCCCGACGGGATAACGATCGGGCCGATGCCTTAGCCCGGGCAGCCAGCGCCCGAGAATCTCTCCCCAAGGGCGCTTTTCTGGAAATCATCACGAAGCCCTCGACAACCCTTCTGGACGCGAACCTTGGGGTTTGCGTCCCGGAGATTTCCAAGATCACTCGGACCGCATCATGGATGGATCCCCTCATCTCCTGCATAAGGGACGAGGGGGAACCTTCCGGCAATGCCAAAGTGAGGTGCCTCCGCGCCAAGGCCCGGGCATACATCCTGCTAGAGGGAAAGCTTTACAAGCGGGGAGCTTCTGCCCTTCTCCGCTGCCGCCCGCGGACAGAAGGGCTCCGGCTCCTCGAGGATATACACTCGGGGAACTGCGGATCCCACCTGGCCCCGCGGGCGACCGCGGCGAAGGTCCTCCGCCAAAGGTTTTATTGGCCCACACTGGTCCGCAACGCACGGGATCTGATCTCTGCATGCGAGGCCTGCCAAAGGATGGCGAAGGGCACCCGCCTGCCCTCCGCGACGCTGCAAACCATCCCTGTTACTTGGCCCTTCGCGCGCTAGGGGATGGATCTCCTTGGTCCCTTCCCCCGGCACCTGGGGGCTACAAGTACGCGGTGGTCGCTGTGGATTATTTCTCCAAGTGGGTGGCGGCTGAGCCCTTGGCCAGCATCACCTCCCGCGCGGTGCAGCGTTTCTTCTGGAAAAATATCGTATGTCGCTTCGGGGTCCCCCAAGAAATCACCGTCAACAACGGGACCCAGTTCGACTCGGCATATTTCCGGGAGTTCTGTGAAGGCTTAGGAACTACCCTCCATTTTGCCTCCGTGGCTCATCCCCAGAGCAACGGAGCAGTTCAAAGGGTCAACGGCGTGATCCTAAAAGGCCTACGTCGACGGCTCGAACAAACCACCTCCAGGCGAGGCGCATGGGCGGAAGAGCTTCCAAGCATCCTCTGCTCCATGCGCACAACCCCTAGCAGAGCGACAGGGCGCACGCCTTTTTCGCTCGTGTACGGGGCCGAAGCAGTTCTCCCCTCGAAAATTGGTTTTCGATCGCTGCGGGTCGAGCTCTTGGACGGAGCCACGACCGCGGTGCGCCAAACCAATGAGACCAATCAACGGCTGGAAGTCGACCTCGTTGAAGAAGAACGCGACCGAACACTCCTCCACCACACCATCTACGAGCGCGAGATGGCGCGCACATACAACCAGCGCGTGCGCGAAAGGGCCTTCCGCCTCGAGGACTTGGTCCTCAAGCGCGTGACTGACCCCCAAGCACAGGGCAAATTATGCCCCAAGTGGGAGGGCCCGTACAGGATCTCCGCCGTCCTGGGCTCGGGGGCTTACAAGCTCTCCACACTTGAAGACCAGGAGCTGATGCACACTTGGAACATAAGCTTGCTCCGCAAGTTCTATGTTTAGCCTCCGGGCTCGCCACCTCCCCCGCCGCAGTTCCGCGGGGGGAGGCGTTTGTACTCACTGTTCCCTCCCCCGCCGCGTTTTGGCGGGGGAGGCGTTGTATCTCGTCCTTTATTAATACAAATGGATTTTTTGTTCAGCTCTGGGATTTTGTGTCCCTCTCCTGCTGTGACCGCGCAGGGGGGTGTTGTGTTTTCATTAACTCGAACGGCTTCTTCTACTTCAACGTTGGAATTTCTTACAGGAGTTTATTCTTCCGCCTAAAAGGCGACGCCTCCTCTATGAAAATGACCTCCCCGCGAGGATGCCCTCTCCGTGAGAACATAGGCTATCATGGCCTAAAGTCCCAACAACGGGAGCCCCGCTCCCATAGGGCGGCTTACCGTAACCCCTCGTGGACTGAGGGGGTAAGCGGCAACCCAGTTCTCACGAACTGTGGTAACGAGTCACTTCAAGAGACTAGTCCCCCCTCGAACACTCTACACCCGCTACTAGGTCATGAAACCCTCCTAAGGGAATATCCTTTGCCCCCTGTGGCAGACAAGAAAGTCGGCTTTTGGAATTTATTATCTCGAAAGATTCGGACCGGGGATTCTTCCGACAAATTCCCCGCCTCCATGCACCCAGGCGAACCTTTCCGATTTTTCGGTCGAGCACCCCCACTAGTCCCCAGGACTGTCGACTGGGGGCTACATAAGTTAAGCAATCACTGGAGTCCGGGCCCTTTCAATCCTTACCCACAGCGTGCGGAGCTGAGCTGCATCCCGCTATGGGGGGGGGAACCAGGGCCCGGACGAAAAAACAGCGACCTAACACGGAAGATTTTGAAATTTTGGAAACAAAGATAATCTCGACAACCTCGAAGAAACCCTAAAGACATGGCAAATAAACAAGTCTACAACCTTATTAACACAACATCGCACTAGGGGACAACCCCGCTGGTGGGCTAAAAGTGCCCCCGAGATAAGACCCGAGCGCGCGAGTACAGCCCGGGGAGTTAGGCTCCCGCGGGAAACTACTTCGAAGGACGACCCCCAAGAAGCAACTACACCTAATATTCCCGGAGGCCTTCCGAGATCTCCCGGGAAAGATCCTTGTACAAGCCCCTCACGCGCCAAAGAGCCCCCCGAAGGAGATCCTCCGGCCAGTACTCGTAGCCGGCTGGGGGGAGTATCATGAGCGGGGGGACCTTTAGAGACCCCGGCCTCAGTGGAGATAACTCGGCGCGACAATCGTCGAAGTTCCCCATGTGCCACTCCGGGAGCCATCACAGCCGAGCCGGTTCCCGGGAGGCACCTCCCTTTGCGGAGACTGGCCCGCCAGACGCTCCCCCGGCTGCCAGACTTATTAAAATCGAGGCCACCTGGGCGCTACCTGGGCTAGACCTCCCGGGCGACCCTCGAGCACTCTCCGAAAGACGCCCCTCAGGGCAGGAAAACCCCGGGAAAGTGATATCTAAAGACACCTGCTGACAAGTTGAACACACTTAGCAAAAGTACTACTTTATTCCAATTAAAATATATTTACAAGTTCCCGGGGCCCTTTCTAAAGAAGCTGCCCGGAGCAAAAGAAAAAAGGCCTGAAAAGAAAAGCCTAATCTAACCGGGGGGGGAGGATCTCATACTTGCCCATCCTTGTTCCCCCCCGGGGGGACATCCACGCTGGCTGTCGCGTCCTGATCCGAGCGTCGGCCACCCGTCTCCATGGCACTGGTAATCCGGTCGAAGAGGGCCTCGGCGAACCGCTCCAGCTCCGCCCACCGAGGGTCGAAGAAGGCAGGGAAGCTCCGGGGGACAAGCTCCCCGATGACCCGGGCACCCTCGCCGCGGTACTCGACGAGAGCCGCGGCTAACGCGATCACTGGGACGGCGAGGCCTCGTGCCCGAGCCTCCGCGGCAGCCGGGATCAGGGAAACCTGCGCACCATGGAAGCGTGCGGCATCCCCAACCGATGCCGGTGCCCGGTCGAGGCCTGCTCCCCGCCCGAGCTCGATCCCGAGCTCCTCTAAGGTAGAGCGGATCGCCCTACCTCCCGAGACTACGGCCTGGACGCCCGAAGCCGCAGCCTCCCGCTCCGCCTGTAGCTCCCTCCGGAGCCGAGAGGCCGTGTCCTCGACGGCAGTGAGCCGGGCCTGCACCGCGGTGAGCTCCCCAAGTGCCCGCTCCTTCTCAGAGCGCTCCAAGGCCGCATCCCTGAGCGCCTTCTCCTTCCCGGCGCGCTCGAAGGCCACTATGTCCTCGGCAGCCCGGAGACACATGGCGAGCCGGGCCCTGAAGCCCTGGGCCAATGCAACCGTCTGCAAGGAAGCAATAATCAGAAAACAAAAGTCGGATGAGCGTAAGATTCAGATAACTCACCCGAAGACCGGAAGCGATCACTGCGTCAACGTCACCCTCGTCGCCCCCCGGGTCACTCCCTCGGGAGGCCTCCCCTCCGAGCAGAGCACCCTCCTCCGGAGTCCCACCATCGGAGGAGCCGGAAGCCTGGTCCATCGGCGGCACCGGAACCCCGGGGCGGACAAACAAACCCTTACCCCTCCCGGGTACAGGGAGCGCCGACGCCGCGGGCCGGACCGCCGAGGAGCCCGTCTCTGGGGCTAGGATCGAGGCCATCGGCAGGCCGCCTGGCATCCAAAACCAGACAGAGACCTCGCTGGATGAGGGCTGCGGCCGGACCCCCGCGGGAGCAGGAGGCGGCAAGGGACTCAGAGCGTACATCTCCAAGTCTGAGCCCTGGCCCTCCCCAGCCAGAACGCCGCCCGTGGGATCCGGCCCGCCAGGAGTGTCTGGGGCCGCACCCGACGCCCCAGCAAGCGCCGCCGAGGAGTCCTTCGCGGGAGAAGCTGGAGGCGATGACCGGGGCCTCGTGGGACTCCTCCAGGCTCGGGATCCTACAGGGCTGCCCGACGGACAAGACCTCTTCGAGGGCCCGCCAGCGACCTCCTTCCCCCGCTTGCGTGAAGCGGGGGTGGGAAGAGGCACCCGAGTCGGGAGCCTCAGCCCAAACGCCTCCGCGATGACGTTTCGGGGAGGACCCTCCCCGATAACACACACCACCCGCTCGTGCTCGTCCTCGTAGTATCGCCCAAGGAGGGTCACCGCGACCTCCTTAGCTCGACCATAGGACCTGACTGCAAAAAGGAAAAGAATCGAGGGTTAGGATAAATCTCCCGGTAGGAGGAAGAGACCTGAGTACTCACGGTGCGCCACCGCCATCCGAGGTGGCCTGTGCGCCGCAGACATCCCCCTCCCGCGGCGGGTGTGGACCGGCGCCACTCGGAGGAGGGCCATCTCCTCTGCCAGATCCCTCATGGACCGCCGAAATCGGGCCTCCGCCATCACGGTAAGGAGGTCCATCTCCCCCACGGTCCACTCAAGAGCCACCGGGCCGCCGGACCGCGAATACGTGGAGGGCTCCGGTGAATACGTCACCCCCGAGTCTCCAACCCGGAGGTAGAACCTGTGCCGGAGCCAGTCTCCCCAGTGGTCCCGGGAGGCTAACACCGGGTACTCGTCGGTGCGGCCCGGCGTCAACTGGATCATGATGGAGCCGAAAGCTGACCTAGGGGCCCCTCTGATGAGACCATGTACATCATGGTTATGACCAAGACGACATCAACATGGTGGTCATCAAGATGTCATCGTCCGCCACCTTGGCCAGGACGCGAAAGCTGGCAGCACGTACGTCGTCTGGATTTTGTGCTGTCGCCGCCACAAGTTCGGCCTCCACCTTGGCCACCTCCCCAAACACAAGACGTGCTCAAGAAAGGCGCCTCTACACCTCTAAGGTCGCACAAGCCACGTCGCTCCAAGGCCAGCCCACAAGTGAGCTCAATTCATCCGCGAGTCCGGTTCGGCCATCTGCGCGTAGTCCAACTTCAAACGGGCGTACAGGCCACATACGAAGTCCGTTTTCGACGTTCTTGGACTCTACGGACAAGAGAACGACGAGAGCTTTCCAACGGATCCAGTCCCATGTCCAAATTCCTTACGGATCAACAGAAATCGTCAAAAACAAGATTACGACCAGAAACTGACGTGCGCTGCGACGCTCCACTTTGGGCCCAAGGCCCATGTACCCCTAGGGTTTCCTCCTCCACCCCATGGCCACCCTATACAGTATATATATGGCCGCCATGGCTGCCGTTTAGATTTGGGTTTTGCTTAGATTATTCTGTCTTCGAACAGTTTCGCCGCTTGATCGGTTTGTGAGACCCCAACTTGTGAGATTAATCATTCGTATTTGCAATTCAGTTTGCTTTCTTCCGTGTTCTTGCTTGTGTTCTCGATTCACTGGCAGGGATTAGCCTTCGTGGCGAGGTCAACCGGGCAGCGCACGGTTGATAACCAGAGGACGCGTGGTGCTGCGATTGCAGGGGTTTTGATCGTGCCGATCAAGAAGCCGGATCGTGTGTGTCTCGCGCCGCCTAATCGACTTATCCTCCACCTGACGAAAGTTCGGGCATCCCCGTTCCTATTAAGTGGTATCAGAGCCTCAGTTGCCCGTCAGGTATACTTGTATCCCCTTTGTTCATTATTCATCTTTCACCTAGAGTCCAGAAAATTGCCCCACAAAAATATTTGAGTTCGCCATCATATCCATCGTCCAAGCCACTTTGTGCCCTTCGCGATTTCGTTTTCAGTTTCGCGTTGTTGAATTTGTATCCATCGTCATCGTCTTGTTGCTGGTTTAGAGTAAGTTCTTGATCTAGTTTGAGTCTTGCATCTTGACGTCGAGTCTAACGCCATCACGTCGTCGTCGCCGCCGCGTCCAAATCGGGTGTCAATCTGTCAAGTTTGGTATTTTGCTTTTATCTCCTTAGTCTGAACACCAAATTGGACAAATTCAGAGTCTAAATTGTAGCTCTGAAAATTCTCTACAACTTTGTCCATTGTGAGAAGTTCTAGAAACGCCGTTTTCAAGTCCAAAATCGCGTTGAAAGTGAATCTGTTTGATTTCGGATTTCCTACACAGACTGTATTGCGGGGCCCATATCGCCTAGATCCGTTATCCAAAATTGTTGTTCCATATATGCAAATTGATCAACACGAAACGATCTACAACTTTTCTGTTATACGTTTTAGCGTCTGAGGCCTCCAAAAATCCGAAAACAGCATAGGAAGTTTCGGCATAGTAGATCTGTTTTTCCAGCGAGAGAAAATTGAGTGTTTGTGTATATATCTTGTAATCTCTCATATGCGGCACTATTGATATTAAAAACAAAGGTGAAAAAGGCAAGTGCAAAAAAAAAGAAGCCGCACAAAGATAAAAAAAAAGAAAAATAAAAAATAAAAAAAAGCAAGGAAAAAAAAATCAAAAGTGCTTGTATCCTTTGTATCGACAGTGTTACGTCATTCGTTTTGCTTGCTTGAGCTAGGTCTGAGAACGAGTTTAGGCAGCAACTTTGACAAATACTTTGGATATTTATTCAGCTTTACTATTCTGATTTCGATGATTGCATATTCCTTGCTACTAAATATTGCATATCCAAGCTCTACATCCTTCTGATCAGCACAATTTATTGACCCTTGGAATCGCTTCATCACGCCCTCACGGTGTCACGAACCAGCCACCGGTTGCACCGTCCCTCGCTGTGTTGGTAAGAACCGGGTAAGAACTTGGTAAGATTGCTTGAGAGCGTGAGATCCCACCTAGTAGTTAATAGGGCTCATAATACTTGTGCTTGTTTTCCTTCTGTCCTTTTTCTGTGCTAACCATGGCAGGTGGCAAGAAGGGCAGGAACGAGGATGATGTTACCATCGAAGACTGTGTCCTTCATTCAGAGTTGTCGACCATGCTGGATGAGATAAAAACGATGTTCAAGGAGCATGCCACAACGACGAACAAGACCCTTGAGAGCATCGATCGACGAGTTTCCACCCTCACCGAGAGGATGGATGCCGTCGAAAAACGCCCTCCCGTGACCATTGATGGAGATGCCTCCGTCAACAGCAGCGCCAACCACGGCAACAACGACCACGATGAGGATGGTGATTTTGAGGAAGATGAAGATGAGCAGCAACGTGCCGCCAGGGAACGTGCTGCTCAACGAGACGGCCGTCTGCATGACCGTCTTCGCCGCAACCAGCACGGTATGGGAGGTAATAACCAGAACCGCAATGATGATCCTTTCGCTAAGGTAAAATTCACCATCCCTTCCTTTTCTGGAGCTTATGATGCTGATGCTTACTTAGATTGGGAGATGACGGTCGAGCAGAAATTTAATTCCCATCTAGTTCCCGAGATTCATAGAGTTAGACAAGCCACTAGTGAATTTAAAGATTTTGCTATAATCTGGTGGAATGAACTAGTAAATGCCCGCTTACAACCTGATTCTTGGGCCAGATTAAAAGATGCTATGCGTAATAGATTTGTTCCTCCTTCCTACCAACGTGATATGCGCAAGAGATTGCAACGATTAGATCAAGGTAGTATGACTGTTCAGGAATATTACCAAGAGTTTCAAAAGGGTATGTTACGTTGTGGGGTAGTAGAGGAACTTGAGGATAAAATTACTCGTTTTTACGGTGGTTTGCGTCCAGAAATTCAGGATATTGTTGATTATAAAGAATATACAACTGTCAATCGCTTGTTTCAACTTGCTATGTTAGCAGAGAAGGAGTTGCAGGGACGCCATTCTAAGAGCAGGAGCAACACCGGCAGCACCTTCACGCCCCGAATGACTACGGGACAAGCGAAGATAGTGCCTTCTTCCACCTTCCGACCAGCTGCACCGCCACCTTCGACGAGCACACGACCGGCATCGACGGCACCGCCCGCCCGTGCCGCGGACAGCAGCAAGTCGACCCCGCCAACACCGGCCAAGAGCTCCTCCTCCGTCGCTTCCACGGGCCGTACATCGAAGGCTAATAAACATGTTATTCACATTGACAGTGAAGAAGGTGAGCTTAAATTAATGTCTTCTTTAAATACTTTGGGTTACATAGAATTTGATGTTTTTTGTGATCTAAGTAGTTCAGAGGAGATACTTTTTACGCATGCTGATTTACCATGGTTATCACGAAATACTTTTCATGTTATGGGAAAACATACTGATAGTGGAGAGCATATGGTGCAACGAATTTATATTTGTACTAATCTGAAACCATCATTTGATATGAAACTGGCGTTCATTTGGAAAATGAACATGCCACTAATCATGTCTTGCCATGTCACTCTAATTCAATTTTCAAGGTATATGATAGTTTTCAAGAAAGGGAGTATATAAATGTTAATGGTTCTGTGTCTAATGATTTGCTTATCAAAGATATGCATATTGCTGTGCTCTCTGTTGGTGCTAACATTTTGCAGAAAAACACAATGGAGTCGAGGACGACTCCACATCAAGAAAGGGAGAATGATGAGACCATGTACATCATGGTTATAACCAAGACGACATCAACATGGTGGTCATCAAGATGTCATCGTCCGCCACCTTGGCCAGAACGCGAAAGCTGACAGCACGTACGTCGTCTGGATTTTGTGCTGTCGCCGCCACAAGTTCGGCCTCCACCTTGGCCACCTCCCCAAACACAAGACGTGCTCAAGAAAGGCGCCTCTACACCTCTAAGGTCGCACAAGCCACGTCGCTCCAAGGCCAGCCCACAAGTGAGCTCAATTCATCCGCGAGTCCGGTTCGGCCATCTGCGCGTAGTCCAACTTCAAACGGACGTACAGGCCACATACGAAGTCCGTTTTTGACATTCTTGGACTCTACGGACAAGAGAACGACGAGAGCTTTCCAACGGATCCAGTCCCATGTCCAAATTTCTTACAAATCAACAGGAATCGTCAAAAACAAGATTATAACCAGAATCTGGCGTGCGCTGCGACGCTCCACTTTGGGCCCAAGGCCCATGTACCCCTAGGGTTTCCTCCTCCACCCCATGGCCGCCCCATACAGTATATATATGGCCGCCATGGCTGCCGTTTAGATTTGGGTTTTGCTTAGATTATTCTGTCTTCGAACAGTTTCGCCGCTTGATCGGTTTGTGAGACCCCAACTTGTGAGATTAATTATTCGTATTTGCAATTCAGTTTGCTTTCTTCCGTGTTCTTGCTTGTGTTCTCGATTCACTGGCAGGGATTAGCCTTCGTGGCGAGGTCAACCGGGCAGCGCACGGTTGATAACCAGAGGACGCGTGGTGCTGCGATTGCAGGGGTTTTGATCGTGCCGATCAAGAAGCCGGATCGTGTGTGTCTCGCGCCGCCTAATCGACTTATCCTCCACCTGACGGAAGTTCGGGCATCCCCGTTCCCATTACCCTCGCCGATGGCTCGTAGAAGTATCGCAAGAGGCAAAGTGTGGGCTCCGTCACGGCGGCCGTCTCGCACAACCAGACGAACAGACCCATCCGAACGAGGGTGTTCGGGGTAAGATGGTTGAGCGAGAGGCCGTAGATCTGCAGGAACTCGCGGAGCAGTGGATGCACCGGGAGTCAGAGGCCCGCCTCCACGAAGGCCTCAAAGGCCACCACCTCTCCGTCCCGAGGGCTCGGCGCCTGCTCCGCTAGTCTGGGAATCCTGATGTCCCCCGCTCTGAAATAGCTGCACTCCAAGAAGGCCTCAAGGGCCCCCGAAGAAAACTCGGTGGCCCCGAGAAAATCAGAGGTCACCTCCTCCGGGGGCAGCTCGGAGACCTTGGCGCGACTCTTCGGCGCCATTGGGGGTGAACTCGCTGAAGACTACCGGAACTCACCGGGTGCTACCGGAAAAATGTCACCGGGTGCTACCGGAAACGTCACCAGAAGCTACCGAGTGTTACCGGAAATCGTCACCGGAAGCTACCGGGTGTTACCGGCAACCACCGGAAAAAGGCGCCGGGAACCACCGGAAGAAAGCCGAGATTTGTGGAATATGGGGGCTTGTGGGCATGCTCAAACTAAAGGGCACCCCCCCTATTTATAGGTGGTGGAGGGGGACCCGGATGCCCGCCACGTGTCCACAAGCCCATCAAGGTTGCGGAGCTGAACCGTCACGCTCAAGACGAAGCGACGCGAAGGTGAACGCTTCGAAACGATGCGTCGGTTCGTGGACAGACGTGCCCCGCTGAAAAACTGTTCGGGAGCCGAAACGCTGCTCACGGCGCAAGGCACTTCGTGGAAAATGAGGCGTCATCATCGGGAGTTTCGCATACCCATCGGCGGCACTTAGTGCCCCCGAGGGCCTGGGGAGCTGCTGTTGGGGGAACTCCCAGGGGCTCCACGAAGTCCTGAAAAACCCCCCCGGTGAGACCCGGAGCATCACTGGGCCCGCGGTAAGACCCGGAGCGTCGTCGGGCCCCTGGTGAGTCCCGGAGGGTCACCGGGCCCTCGGTGAGACCCGGAGGGTCACCGGGCCCCCGATGAGACCCGGAGGGTCACCGGGCCCCCTGTGAGATCCGTAGCATCACCGGGCCCCCAATGAGACCCATAGGTCACTGGGCCCCCGGTGAGAACCGGAGCATCATTGGGCCCCCGGTAAGTCCCGAAGCCACCGGGCCCCCGGTGAGACCCGGAGAGTCACCGGGCCCCCGGTGGGACCCGGAGAGTCATCGGGCCCCTGGTGGGACCCAGAGCATCACCGGACACCCGGTGAGACTCAAAGCGTCACCGGGCCCCCGGTGAGATCCGGAGGGTCACCGGGCCCCCGGTGAGACCCAGAGCATCACCGGACACCCGGTGAGACCCGGGGCATTACCGGGCCTCCGGTGAGATCCGGAGGGTCACTGGGCCCCCGGTGAGATCCGGAGGGTCATTAGCCTTGCATCATTCTTGTCAGTTTGCATCTTTGAATTTTAGTCCTGCGTTGTCGAGTGCTGGTTTTTAGTTTTAGTCTTGGTCTAGTTTTAGTCTTGCATCTAGTCGCGGAGTCGAATTGCACGTCGATCTCCTCGTCGTCGCGTCCAATTCGAATCTACTGCTGTCCAGTTCATTGTTTTCATCATATCTTCTTCATACGAACTTGGATTTTCACGTTCTTATACTTTCTAGAAACATCAGATCGTTCTCTACAACTTTTCTGTTGAGGAAGAAGTCAGATTCGACTTTCATATACAAGATATTGGGCCATTAATGTCAATGGTGTAGAGTTTGAATATAATACGTCTGTTTCGGTATTTTCATCATAATTCTTTCATCCAAACTCGGATTGGGATAAACTTATACTTTCTGGAATCGTTGCGAGAAATCCCACAAAACGTTAGTTGGGATAATCTTCAAACTCTAGTCCAATTCGGATTTAAATTGCTCAATCTGAGACAGCTTTGGTAAAATTGTCATATCTTTTGATTCCCAACTCCGTTTTTGATGTTCTTGTAATTTTTGGAAAGATAAAAAGATCCTCTACAACTTTTCTGTTGGATAGATCTTCAGATTCGGAGCTTTTGGAGTATGAAATTATTAAACAACGTTTCTGTCCTAATTGTACAGCCAAAAGAAAAAGACAAAGTGCAACAAAAGCCGCACTGTTCATAAAAAGAAAAGAAGTAAGAAAAAGGCAAGTGCACAAAAAAAAGAGCCACACAAAAAAAATTAGAGAAGAAAAATGTGTGTAGCAAAAGAGGAGAATTTTCTGTGATACATCTTTTGGTTCTAGTCCTTTGTGTTGCTAGTTGCTTGCTTGAGCTAGGTCTGAGTCTAGGCTAGTTCCAGCACATTGACTATTACTTTGGACTAATTTTCAATCTTACATTATTGATCTTGAATTGTTGCTACACATATAATAGCCTATCCAAGCTCCACCTTCTACTAACCAGCCAGGAACAGGGCCTTGCAATCGTTGAACTCACGTCTCAATTGGCTTGTCATGAACCAGCCACCGGTTGAATCCTTCCTCGTTGCGGCTAGTAAGAATGAGTAATAACTTGATACAAGCATTAGCATGTGAGCACTCCACATCCTAGTAGTTGGTAGGACGCACATATATTCTGTGTTTTTCTTTGTCTCCTACTAACAATGGCAGGATCTAATACCAAAGGGGATGACGAGTGCATCTTAAGATCAGAATTCAACAAGTACGTGGAGGACAATCATAATGCGCTGAACAGCATCGGTGCAAACCTCACCAAGCTTGCCCAAGACAGCGAGCAAAGGATGGAGCGCATTGAGCGGAGCATCTCCAATCTCGTCAACAGAATGGACCAGTTTGAGGGGGCACTGCACGCTGCTACCCCAAGAAATTCACCTCCTGTTGATGCTGGTGGACTTGCGGTCAACACCGCATCCAATGCAGTTCCCATTCAGCATAACCGCCACTCCTGGGCAGACGAGGTCGAAGAGTATGAGAACGCCTACATTGTTGATACTGAGGCAGATGATAGTTTCATTGTCCACAATGACCGTGCCCATCGTCGTCTTCGACACAACCACCAAGGTATGGCTAGAAATCCCAATCAAAATCCAAGAGAGGTAAATGATGATCCACTAGCTAAAGTCAAGTTTTCCATATCTCCTTTTGCTGGTCGATATGATCCTGATGTTTACCTAAGTTGGAAATTATCTGTAGATCAAAAATTTGCATGCTTTAATTTCTCTGAGGATAGGAAAGTTAGTGCTGCTACTAGTGAATTCACTGATTTTGCATCCATTTGGTGGCATGAAACTTGTAAAAAACCAAATATACCTAGAACTTGGGAAGCACTAAAATGAGCTATGCGATCTAGATTTATCCCTTCTTATTATGCTCGAGATTTGCTGAATAAGCTGCAGCGTTTGAACCAAGGTGAAAAATCTGTAGAGGAATATTATCAAGAATTGCAAACTGGCATGTTGCATTGTGGCTTAGAAGAAAATAATGATGCTAAGATGGCTAGGTTCTTGGGAGGGCTCAATTGTGAGATACAGGATATTCTTGATTATAAGGATTACACTACTATCACTCGTTTGTTTCATCTTGCATGTAAAGCTGAAAGGGAAGTACATGGATGCCATCCCAAGACAAGAGGACACTTTGGAGGCTCTTCTTCCTCAGGCCAGACCCCGGTGGTGCATTCCAAGGCACCATCCAAAGCTTCCGGTCGTGCGCCTCTGCTTGCTGCCACTACATCCACTCCTTCGCATGCTATCGAGGCAGCCGCACCCGCGAAGGGCACTTCTTCTGTTGCTTCCACAGGACGTACTCACGACACACAATGTTATCGTTGCAAGGGATTTGGGCATGTGTCGCGCCATTGTCCAAGTCAGCGTGCCCTCCTTGTGAGAGAGGATGGTGAGTATACTAGTGCTAGTGACATTGATGAAGAAGAATATGCCCTTGTTGCAACTAACAATGCAGGTAACACTGAACCACAAGAAGAGATCTTGAGTTCTGCATTGGTGGAGAAATACCCGGCCCTTGTTGTCACGCGTGTCCTTAGTGCACAACCAGTGCGTGCTAAACAAAATCAACGCCACAACATCTTTCAGACAAGGTTTGTTGTCAAAGAGCGTGTTGTGCACGTCATTGTTGATGGAGGTAGCTGCAACAATCTTGCTAGTGTGGATATGGTCGAGAAGCTTGGCTTGACCACGAGTTCACATCCACACCCGTACTCGATTGAATGGTTAAATTCGTGTGGTAAGCTCAAGGAAACTAAAACTGCGCGCGTACACTTCTCCATTGGTTCTTACCATGATCACGTTGACTGCGATGTTGTACCTATGGATGCATGTTCACTGCTATTAGGTAGGCCGTGGTTATATGACAGAGATGCCATTTACCATGGTCGGACCAATCAATATAGTTTTATGTTCAAGGGTAAGAAAATTGTTTTAGATCCTATGACCCCTGTAGAGCTGCTGAACATAGATAAAGAGAGAAACAGGAGTGTGATAAAACTAAAAATCAATGTGTAGCTCAAGAACACAACCCACCAAACGAACTTGGAGTTAAACAGTTTGAGATTAAATTGAAGGGTATTGTTTAGTTAGCTACAAAAATTCCTTCGCATGATCCATTGACTAACAAGGATTCATTGCAAGCATCTATTTCTTTGCCTCCTGTTGTTGCCACTAACCTTTTGCAAGGGCATGAGATGGAGTCGAGGACGACTCCAATTCAACAAGGGGAGGATGATGAGGACATCGCTGACACGGTTGCGACCGCCGATCCTTCCCCTACTACTTCTTCGACGCATGGAGGCCTCAATCCACAAGCTGTACCTTTCAAGCCTTCATCAGTAGATCAGAGCCTCATGCCAGAAGCCTCAACGCCCCAAGGAAGGTCCAACTCCCAGCCCAAGTCACCGTTGAAGCCCAAGTCGCAGAAAAGCCCGTTTCGGCAGTCCAGGAGCAATCCAACTTCAAAAGGCCGTAACTTCGCGTCCAAAGTCCGTTTTCGACGATCCACCACTCCACGGAAAGCTTATCTCCTAAGCTTTCCAATGGTTCTAGTCCCATTGCCAGATTTGGCCAGAAACGACGGGAATCTCCAAAATACACTATGGGATAGAAACTACCAGGTGCTGCGTCACCTCTTCTTTGGGCCAAAAGCCCATGTATTTCTAGGGTTGCGTGTGTGTGGGTACCATCGTGGCCGGCACCCCTCCTCTGGCCACTGCTCTATTTATGGCCGCCGCACCCTTCTTCTTGCTTGGGTTTTGTTTTGTTTTATTATCCACTGCACGTGTGAAACTTCCTCGATTCCTTTTGTATCAGCTAGATCATCAGGAGCAAGCTCGGAACCCCAAATTGTGTGAGCTTAATCTAATTCCAGCAAATTTAGTTGCTTTTATCTTGTTCTTGTTGTGTTTCTTTGGTTGCATCGCAGGAATCGACCTTCGTGGTTAGGTCAGCCGTGTTTGGCACGGTTGATAACAAATTGTGATCATGGTTTGACGATTGCCGGCGTCCACGCCTGTCTAGATTGGTAGCCGCTTTGCCTAGATCACGTTCCACCCAACCAAACATACCCTCTCACTAGAAGATCGGCATTCGTTGGCGCATCAGTTTGGTATTATAGTTTTTATTATAATATTTTATTCAAATAATTTATGTTAGACAAATTATATTCAAAAATTTTATACAATATGACACAGTATTTAAAAAGCCATGATTTTTTCAACAGTATTTGAAGACCATATTAAGTAAACTAGCTGTTATGAGATTAATTAATGCTAGGCTATTGGAAACTAGCCATTATAAGAAACTAGCCGTTATCATTGTTTGTCTATATATAGTGGCATGAAATCACCATACCATCTCATATATAGCTACACAACTATTCATAACCAATTTTTTCTTACAATGTGGGGTAATTTTTTGAGGCGAAAACGGCAAGATGATGAAGAATTCTCTCTCATCAGTCGCTATTTTGCTGGAGGAAGACATTCACACGAGTCTACCCGCATACATACTTCTAACCTTAGAGGAGAGAAGTATGTATGTGAAGTTTTGGAGGGACATGAAGTATGTTGCAGATGGGCTTGTCATTTGGAAAATCATACATTTCATCATTTGGTCGAATTGTTTCAGGAGAAGAATCTTCTAGAAAATACAAGAAATGTTGCTGTTGAAGAGCAGGTTGCTATATTTCTATATGGTATTTCAAAAAATGCAACCAATTGTACCATTCAGGAGCGCTTTCAACATAGTGGTGAGACGATCAGACGCTATTTTGGGACAGTATTGAGTGCTTTAATCCAAATACCTGGAAGCATGATACAAAAACCGGCTGTGAACACTCCTTCCAATATTACTAGCAATCCAAAATTTATGCCGTACTTTAAAGTATTTACGCAAATAAGAAAGCATCGTATTTTAAAAATATTTTATATTTATTCTAATCATGCCAATATTTTGTAGGATTGTATTGGGGCAATTGATGGGACACATGTTCCAATTACCATAGCTCTAGAAAGTCAAGATCTATACCGCAATAGAAAGGGAACATTGTCACAGAATGTCATGGTTGCATGTGACTTCAACTGTCAATTTGTACATGTTAGTGTAGGTTGGGAAGGTTCAACTTTGGATGCCCGAGGTTTACAAGATGCTCTTGAGAATGATTTTATGTGCCGAAAGGAAAGTTTTATTTAGTTGACGCTGGATATGCAAATACACCTAATTTTATTGCTCCATATCGCAATGTTAGGTACCATTTGCAAGAGCAAGGTAGAAACAATAAGAGGCCGCGAAATGCAAAAGAATTATTCAACTTGAGACACGCACAACTTCGTAATCACATTGAGCGAATTATTGGTGTTCTCAAGATGCGGTATCCAATACTCAAATGTGCATCTCATCATACTATTGACTCTCAAACAGATATTGTGTTAGCTTGTTGTGTATTACATAATTTCATTCGCAAGCATGAAAGAAGCGAGAAATGGTTTGAGCAAAATAAGTCTGATATTGATCCAGCAACAATAATTGATGTTTCAAGTGGAGACAATGAATATAGGAATGATGTGCATTCACTCAACGAGCAGCGAGCTGTGGGTAACTTGAAGAGAACTCAAATAGCAGATGCTACGTGGAATGACTATGTTGCTCACTTACAAAGTAGGAGAAGAAATAATGTATGATGTCCAATATGTATGCAAAATAATAGCATCTATGCTGTAATAAAAATGCGTTCCATTTATCAAAAATAATATTATCCCAATTATCATACTAGTATTGTATGAATGACATAAAGTAACATAGCAAAAATAACATTGTTTCAAATTGTCATAGTAGTGACAAACAATAATATAAAGTAACATAGCAAAAATTAACATTGTCCCAAATTATCATAGTAGTGACATAGCAATGACATAAAGTGACTAGAGAGAAATAACAACTTTGAGATATTCATAGATGACATCACGAGCACTAATGCACATATATTATTATTTCATGAGTTTCTTTATCATACTTAAGAAAGTTGATGCCTTCATCATCTCACTTGGTGTGACAATTACTTGGTCTTCTAGTTTTGAAATGCACTTTGTCATGGGATAAGGATCATTCTTTGGATCATTCATTTCCAATTGCTTAAGTTTAACTTCCTTATAGCTCTCAATTTGCTCCTTTTTGAGTTGCTTGTAACTCTTAAGTTTTTCTTTCCGCAATGCTATCAAATTCTCTAATAGAGCATCATCATTCTTCTTGGGCCTTTTTGCCTCTTTTCCTTCACTTCTCTCCCTACTACGACGAGACAACATACTTGGTCCTTCGCTACTTGCTCTTACACAATGAGAAACTCCACTTGGTCCTTCGCTGTTTGCACTAACATCAGAAGGTACATCAGTTGGTGGTTAGAACTCATAATGTGATTGCTCTTGAGTTGACAAATGATCTTGGGTATTTTGTGGAACTTGACTAGATATCCCAATTTGTCAAACTTATGCCTTCATTGTGGAAGTAGTCCTCCTCCCATTCAAAAGAAGTACGTGTGGCTCCTGGAACTGGTATGGTAGGACTAGGTGATTGATTGCTAATATTGGCATGATGTGGAGACATTGGCATTTCAATGGCCTCCTTGTGCTTATCAGTCGATCTCTAACAACGCTTTCCATCAGTAATTTTCCCTATAGTAGAAAAAACATAATAATAAAAATGATAGTTAATATGCACAAACATACTAGCAAAAACAAAGTTAAAAAAACATACCATCGTAAATATCAAAAAGGTCATCATATATTGGAAAAGATTAATTTTTCCACTTTTGCAAATCTTTATCTAGTTCATTCCATTTTTTATCAATAGTTGTCACAATTCTCAACTCATGATCCCATCCAAATCCACTCTTTAAAGAGAGGAACTTTACTGCGTTATGGTCCTTCTTCAGCCGCTGTTCTCGGTCTTTTAGTTGTGTGACATTGAACTTGAATTTAGTAAATTTCTCATTCATACAGGTCGTCATACTATTCCATGCCTCCTTCGTCCAACCGTTCTAAGCACGATATCGTGCTGAGTTGTATTCCTTCATCATTGATACAAGAAAATTTGTTTGAACTTCGCTCCATGTTGCTCTATATTTCTTGCCTTCAATTAGTCAACTATCTATTACACAAATTGAAATACAATTCAGTTTCAGCCACACTGAAACACAGTTGAAATATTGAACAAAAAATCCAGTTTTAGCCACAAGAGTAGAAAAGAGTGTAATTCCAACATCTTTGCCAAAAATCCAATGGAAAAGGTAACTTCAGTTTCAATCAACTCTCATGTACAGTAATCAACACAATGAGATGACCTATTGAGCTGGTGATTCTCAAGGATCATTCACTGGAATGACACTCGGAAACATAGCTCACTACACAGCAATCAACACAATAAATGAGCTTCTTCAGAAGAACCAATACACAACCACTAAATTCATCAATAGAAGATTCAAAATGCTGCTAGATTGACCAAGAGATCACTAGAATTATATTCAATTTCAATTCAATTCAGAGCAGTTGATTCAAATGTTTCAATTCAATTCAATTCAGATTAGTTCAGAGTTTAGAGTAGTTGATTCGATCAATGTTTCAATTCAATTCAGATCAATTTCAATTCAATTTAGATCAATTCAATTCAGATCAGTTTAGAAACTTCATTGAACACAAACCAACATCAGTTCTAGAGCCAAATGCAAACTGCAATCTACACCAAATCTCAACAAATTGCAAGAAATGCAAACCGTCAGTGCCACACCCATTGCAACGCCGTGCCGTGTGGCCACGCTGCCGTTAGAGCGGAGAGCACCAGGGGCTCCATGCGGCGCATCGTCTTGGCCTCGAACACGTAGGCCTCGTCGGCGTCCTCATAGTCGATGGCGGCGGCGCAGAGCTGAAGGTCTAGCAGCAGTGGCACGCGTGTCTCCTCCACCTTGGCCGTGAGCGCCACGCATGCCACCGCCGCGAGCAGTGCCATCCACGGCCGCCCCCGGAGCTTCAGCGTGCCACCAAGTACGCCGCCGTCGACAGTGCCATCGTCAGCTCCTAAAATCCCAGCCGCGCCACCCACCCCACTGCCACCAGTGGCAAGGGGAGGAGGAGGGGGGGGGGGAGGGAGAGGGGGAAGGGGATCTCACTTTTTTTAGGCTTCTTCTCCATTTGACCTTCGGCGGCCGATGCTTTGTCGGTGGTCAGTGCTTCGTTGGGGTAGGGTCTGCGATCTGGTGTCAATCGACAGAGAGTACTGTGTGAGAGAGAGAGAGCGAGAGTATTTTGATGAGCCGTGAATGATCAATCAAGAGAGAGCTGCGGTCAAAATTTTTTCAAACTTTATACTGAAGTAAAGTTTGTAAAACTGAGAAAATTATAAAATACTTTGTTACCAAACATGATTTTGATTTTTAATACCACAATTTCTTTCAAAATCACACTATTTGACAAAAATTTAAAAAAACTAATTTAACAAAAATTTAAAAAAATTTTTTGTTTCCAAACGGACTTAATAGTAACAAAAACTAAAAAAAAAACTTTGTAACAATCAGGGCCTAATTTCGAAATCTTCGAGAACACGCTCCCGTTAATTTCTATACTCTTTTCTTCTGTCCTCCCAAGTGATCCAATTCCAGTAACTAATCTTCCGCTGCGTCATCCTCCAAGGTTCCACCTCGCTCTCCTCCTCGCCACCACTCCGCTACGATCGACGAGTCGGCCATGGAGGAGTACCTGGAGAACATGAGGAGTCTCCGCTCATACATGAACGGTGCGCGCAATCCCATCCTCCATGCCTTCCTATTCGTTCCTCCTAGTTATACCCTACCTTTCAGATGTGGAGGAGGAGGCGGCGAAGCGCTCGGCGGAGGAACAGCGCCAGCGAACGGCCATCGGCGCCCTCGACACCGACATCGCCCTAGGTCCGTCTCCGCTTGTACTCCTCAAGTACGTGTGGGATTTGTTGCGTTTTTAACTTGGTGCGTTGGGGAGTTTGGGTAGTGAAGGCGCAGGCTAAGCAGGCGGAGGATGAGGCCGATAAGATGGTGAAGGCGAAGACGCAGGTTGGCTTGGAGATGGCCGAGAAGAAGTCCAGGATCGCCGCGCTGGAGCTCGAGTGCGCCACGCTTAAGCAGGTAAAGATCGTGTGCCAGTGTGCCATCTGTTGGTGTTGAAAACAGTCTGGTTTCCGAATTTTTTTTACATCAAAGTTGTGGCTCGGCCGAAACTCGGGTGAATATTGTTTAACTCCGCTAAACTTACATAGAATCGGTATAGCTCGCTATAAATGGGCTCTACTTGAAAATTAAAGCGGACGGGATTTTGCTGCCCTGGCCGGTTTAACTAGATACCTCTGGTTTTCAGATCAGGTAGGAGCTTTCAATGTCATGCATGGTCTTGGGAGGGTAAGGCTGGTAACGGTTGTGAAGTTTGGTCTTAGTGCGTAGTTTTGGTTGTTGATTGACATGGGAAATTGGTTGAACAAACAGGTTCTGTTGAATGACGCTGACTGTGGGATTCTGAGGCTTTGGTGGAAGTGGAGAAAAATTTAGACATTGTAAATGAAGGGAAGCTGATGTGTGGTGGCTTTCTCTTTTTGTTTTTCTCTTCTCTTTTTTTCAAGTTAGTTGTTGGTCCAAACGAGACCAGAAACCAGACTTTAAAGAAAGACTGGTTTGATCAGTAAATGTCGACTGAGAACTGTAGCTAAGAGAAGTGATGATTTTATGGACATGAATTGTTCCGAGCCATGCCCTAGAGGTTGTAATTTTGTTCCAGTTGGGATACATTTGCTGCTTTTGAGGATTGGGTGCTTAATTTATATAGTAGTGTTGTATTTGTGGTGTGCGCTGGAACATTATTTCTTGTATTATCTGAACTTTTGATGTCGATTTGTGAACTTCCAAACCATATACTCTTGTACCAGCTTAAAAATATATGACTATTTCTGAGAACATGGATGATTTGCAATTTGAGAGCTGATGTGTAAAATGCTTTTCTTCGGCTCCTAGAACAAAAGCACAATTCTGAAAGCAGTGCTTCCTGACCTGAGACAAGTAGCGGAAAATAATGTTCCATGTACACACATGAAAGCCTGACGGAAAAAGGTGATATTCATATGCCCTGGTAGTTTAGTACTTCAGAATACAGAGTGATTTTTACATGAGCATGTTTCACTAATGTCTGTGGGAAAAAGGCTGTTGGCACCATACTTTGGTGGGGCCAATAATAGGGTTTGGTAATTTGTTTCTGGACTGGTTCCTGTCAGGCTGTCGGTACCAATTTCTGGTTGGAAATTGGTGAGAACTGGTTTACTACCAGGTGAGAAGTATATTTTTAGTGTTGGAAAGATTTATATTAAAAAATGGTTAGCGACTGTTTTATTTGATAATCAGTTGGTTTGGGGTTTGGGTTCAAATATTCAAATTTTAAATCAGAATTTGCAATTATGGTGACTATTAAGGCTGGTTCGTTGGTAGTAACAAGCCGGTTCCTGCATGTTTTGAAACCCTGTCGTAAGCATCACCAACAAATTAGATCAAAAGCCTTACTTAGTCCTGAGTAAAAGACTTAGTTAATCCTGGGTGGATCCAAAAGCATCATGCTTCCTGTGCTGATTATTTTAAGCCAGCCTGCTCATGCCCCAATGCTTGTCCTAGTATGGCTGTTATCTCTAGATGAAACCATTGTAATATTTTCACACGTGGAAATCCCACCTCTGCTGTTCCAGTGAAGTAATTTTCTTCATAAGAGAATAAACTGATGAACATAAATGTAGACAGTTATATCACTTCTCAAAAGATGTACTAAAAATACAGCTGCCTTGAAAATCTGCTATCTACATAATGTCATGAAAATGTGTCAATATAGTGAGGTGAAATTGCATGATCTTGGACTACAGTCATGATTTTTGAAGTATTAACACTATTGTCGGCGGGTGTTTTAACTGAATGACAGTGAAGCACATTTGCTTTACACATTGCTGTTAACCTGCAGCTAAAAATCTCAATAAGCCAGTAACTGTACCGGGGCTAGAGACAATGGAGGCTCCTGCATATTTGGGCCCTCTGTTTACTATACCACCTTCTAGTGATTTGTTAATCCTAAAGTACTAGGCCTATTTGTTGGATATGTACCTATAAAGAGTTCATCAGAAGATTTGAACTGAATGTTCCAGACTGTCAGTTACTTTAGAGATAAAAGTGAGCTGCATTTCTTAAATCAAAGTTCATAACATGTCTTAACCAAAATGTGAGCCCAACAGATCGTGGATCTGCATTTACTGTTAGTTTTCTGCTGGCACCTCAAATTGACTAATGCAGTAATGCTTTATTGGTACCTCAAGTTTTGCTTCTTCCTCTGTGTGTGTGTGTGTAGTATGTTTTAAATGAGAACTCTCTCAGAGAGAACTTGTGAGAATTCCCCTGGGGGGGTTTTCAAAAATCCTCAAAAAATTTGTGGTGATAGGGGAAGGGAATGATAGGCAACCCTGCAAATTTTTTGAGGATACCTAAATTGAGTTTGACCATGAAATTTTACGGGATTGCCTATCATTCCATTCCCTATCTCCTCTCGAGGGTTCATTAACTATTTATCTTTTTTGTTTCTCCCAACCTAGATCGAATTAGACCATTAAAATTTTGTAGGATTGTCTATCATGACATTCCCTATCACCGCAAATTTTTTGAGGATTTGTGAAAACTCCCAAGAAGAAAGTTCTTATGAGTTCTTACCAAAAGAGTTCTCACTAGATATCTCCCCTATATATGGAGCTGTCTTGAATATTTAGTTATATGTTACTAAAACCAGTTAACTTGCAATAGGACAGTATGTTATTGCAATAGAAACAAACTGGAGGGAGCATTCATTGGAGATTTGTAAAGTATAGCCCGTAATGTTTTTGGGAACAGATACAATATTGATGTTGTTATTTTTCTTTAGTTATTTGTTTTGATAGCCAACTTTTTTGGTAACTTTTTCTGTTTTGCTAACAAAAAGATGCACTCATGTTCAATATGCTATGTTCTTTGGCTTATCTCAGATGCCGAAATCTTCTCTACTAATTTGACTTATGAATGAGAATTTATGATAATGAAGTTCTGGCATAACTAACTACATGCTCATGCTAGTTGTTGTAACCTAGTGTGATTTTTTCTCATCAGTTTTGCTCTGATCAAATTTCACAGCCTATAAGATGTTTCCACATGATTAACCTTTTAGCAGAGTACATATATACTATATCGTGGTCAATGGAAATTATATACATCCATTGTGTTAGGGACATGAACGCTGCTTAAAATCACCTGTTGATTGATATGATCTGAACTTATTTTGGTAATTGACCTGCTAGACTTATGCTACTCCCAGATTGAAGTTTTCATGTTTTTTTAATCCTGTCAAAGCTTCTTATAGATGTTCATTCTTCAATCTTTGTTGGTGGTGTTCATGAATCAGCTTCTAAAGAGTGTTTTGACTTTGATTGTGTTGCGTAACCATCATAGCTGCATACTTTGAGAACTTTTAGGGCCTATTTGACCTGCTAGCTTCAGCTTCAACTTATGGATTACAAGCTGAAGCTAAGGACCAAATGGTAGCTTATTTTGGGACTTAATTCAATAAGTTGAAGCCCTTCTTTCATTAGTGGGAAGGGTCTTTTGGGGCTTATCAATTGAAGCCCCAATTAGCTGACTTAGGCCATGTTTGGCCAAGCTCAAGCTTAAACTGATCAAATAAACCATCTTATGGGGCTTATAGCTTATTAGCCCAAAAACTTGGCTTATTTGATAAACTCAAAAGTTCTTTGGTAAAAATTTAGCTTGTTTGAGAAGAGAGGTGAAGAGCGAGGGAGGGGAGTTGATATGAACTAGGACAGCAAGCCTCGATCAACTTCAAGTCTAGTTCTGATCACATACAGCCAAATCTGCACCAATTATGAAGACTCCAACACCCATGTCATACATGATTGAAAATCTTATGGAATCTTATTTCAAACGCATCAAACAGTGTGCTGTTTCGATGTGTATGCAAAAAAAGTTATGGCCGTTTGATAGTGGTACGCTGGCTTTCCAGAGAGATGCGTGAGAATTATAGTTGAGAATTACAGCTGTAAGGAGTCCATGTGGCATAAGGAACCTAAAAGGAGCACCTTGCTACCTCCATGTGGTTTATAGGGTTTCTAGGGCAGCCACCTCATCCTTTCTCAAGTATGAGCCAAACCACAACACAACGAAACAAAGAATTATGGGGCCACCATCAATCATGACTCTTCTCGTGCACAAACCAGCAGGTCTAGATTTAAAGAGTCCATATCTTTCACAAACGGAGTCCAAACGAGGCAAATGTTAGGTCTAAATCTAATGGTCAACCCCAACTTGATTGGACTAAGTACTACTCAGTCAGATTCCAAGCAAAGAAGTCGCAGTTTCCATCTAAAGTTTACAGCACCAAGTTTAGGGTTTTATTTGAGTCCTAGTTAAAATCCAATTTATTTTGAAGGGTTTGTTTCCTTTTCTTGTTCTTTCAGTGGCTATATGTATGTTCTTGAGTCCATTAATTTTAGATGAGAATCTTTTGATTAATAAAAATTCCATAGTATAGTGTCTCTCCTTGCATGACTGTGGGTAGCATGGTATGGCACCTGTCTTTCTACCCACATAGTTGGTGGATTATTTTAAAGCGGTAGGTCACATGCCGAATCGCACACCATGGTGATAAGCCAAAGATAACTCACTCTATGCAAGTAGGAGAGAGACCACTTGGTAGAATTCTTAGGTTCTTATTTTTTTAATACATGGACTTGGTTGCATATTTATAACTAGAAAAGGAAACAAACTCTAATATAGTAATATAATTTGGACTCTTACTAGGACTCAAACCAAACCCTAATCTTGCTGCTGGTGACTTTTGGTTTGAATCTGTGGCTTCTCCATTTTGAATCTGATTAAATCAATGGTTCCATCATGTGGGGCCAGAGCTGAAAATAGATTTAGACCTATTATTTGCCATGTTTGGACTCCTTTTGTGAGAGAGATGGACTCCTCAAATCTGGTGGTGTTGGATGTGTGCAAGTCGAGTCCTTATTGATTACATTACAACTCCACAATTCTTTCCTTATTTTGGTTCAGCTGTGGCAACCGGACAAAGGAAATGGCAGTTGTCCTAAAAAACCCTAGGAATCATGTACCAGTAACAAGGGTGCACTTTAGGTGCCTTGCACAATATGGATCCTTTACAGTTGTAATTCTCATGCATCTCTTTGGACATCCTGTGTAGCATGCAATCAAATGGTCATAACTTTTCCATAGATCTCCAAATGTTGCATTCTTTGATGCTTATGAAAGTTGTTATGGACCGGTCCTTTTGACCGGAGTTGATAAGCCGTGATGCTAGGTTGCTTCACGGGAGTTAGGGTTTGGGAAGGGAAAAGAGATAAAGAGGAAAAGATTATTGTTATTGTTTGATTTCAAAAGGATACAATTGTTCCCCTTTTATAACTTCTAACAAAGGATAAAATAGGATTAAATAAGAATCATAATATGCTACTAACTATTGGCCCCCTTTGGCACCCCTAGAGATCTCTTTTACGGACATAAGCCTTTCCAATAAGGGCGTTGGTCATATCATTGCTCCCCTCTCGGACACCAAGCTTGTCCTCAAGCTTGAAGGATGGAAATGCTTGTTGAAACTCTGCCAAGGAAACCCAAGAAGCCTCATCTTCGGTGTGATCACGCCAGTGGACGAGTAGCTCGGTGGTTCCACGGTTGAATCTAGAGCGTAGGATATGAAGTGGTTCATGCTGCACCTAGTCCTTGTACATGGAAGGAAGTGTTGCCAACTTTGTAGGAGGCGGTCCGTCGTACTTCTGGAGTTGGGACACATGCAAAACATCATGGATCTTTACATTGGATGGAAACTCCAGACGGTACGCCTCTTCACCGATGCGTTCCAAGACTTGAAATGGCCCGTAATAGCGGGGAAGAAGCTTGTGGAAGGAGGTCTCGCGAAGTGACTGTTGTTGGTACGACTGTAAGCGGAGAAAGACCCAATCGTTCGGTTTGGGGATGAAGTCGCGTTGATGTGCATCATAACGGACCTTCATGCGATTTTGTGTTTGGGTGAGGCGTTGCTTAGCAATCTCCAGTATAGCATCCCTATCCTGCAATTCCTTGTCGACTGTATCGACTCGTGTCGTCCCTGCTGAGTACAAAGGTAGGGCGGGAGGAAATCTCCCGTAGACCAGCTGGAATGAAGTCAATTGGTGAGCTGTGTGATAGGAAGTATTGCAGCAATACTCTGCCCAAGGTACCTACTTTGTCCATGTAACAGGTTTGTCGCCCACGAAACAACCAAGATACATTTCTAACTGTCCACCAGTCTGTGGGTGATAAGAAGAGGACATTGCCAATGTGACTTTGCATAATTTGGACAATTCTTTCCATAAGGTATTGGTGAATATTTTATCACGATCTCTCACTATGGATTCTGGTATCCCATGTAAGTGAACTATATGGTCAAAGAATTGCACCACTGAAGAAGTCGTAAAGGGGTGTGACAGAGGTAGGAAATGAGCATACTTGGATAGTCTGTCCACCACCACCAGTATTACAGATTTGTCCTGAGACTTCGGAAGGCCAATAATGAAGTCCATGGATATGTCACTCCAAATTTGGTTTGGTAATTTGAGTGGTTGTAGGAGACCCGCTGGTTGCAATGTCGAAGCCTTGTGCCGTTGGCATGTGTCACACTTGGTGATGAATCCCTGGATGTGGTGGCGCATACTGGTCCAGTAGAAGAGTGATTTAACTCTATGAAGAGTTTTTTGGACACCCTCATGCGTGGCACAGTGAATGGCAGGGATGATATTGGTCGGCAATGATGATTTTTGTGGTATGTATAGCCGTTGTTTGAAGAAAACGAGTCCGTTTCTCACTGTCCAATTGCTGTCCTGTACTGGAAAGGTGTGCGGAACGTCCCCGGAAGTAGGAAGCTGATTGGGGTGGTCGGAAAGGCTCTCACTATGCTGTCCTGCTGCTAAAATACGGTCCTGGAGTGTCTGGAACTCTGGTGATGCTCGTAAATATGCCTCTCAAGTGGCCAAGATCTCCGTTGTGGGAAAGGAGATGGCCAAACATTCACTCGTCTCCGACCGGCGAGAGAGAGCATGTGCCGCCTTGTTTAGTTTGCCTGGTTTGTATGTGATAACAAAAGAGAGACCCATTAGTTTGCTCAACCAGTGTTGTTGTGGAGGCGTTACCAGAGCTTGCTCAAGGAGATATTTTAGGCTGGCATGGTCGGTGTGGACGTAGAAAGTGCCGCCAAGAAGGTAGGGTCGCCAATGTCGCACTGCCTTGGACAGGTCGATAAGCTCCCTCTCGTATTCTGCCAACTTCTTGTGTCAGTCTGCAAGGGCCCGACTATAGTAGGCAATAGGGTGCCCTTTTTGATGGAGAACGGCCCCAATGCCCACACCTGAAGCGTCACATTCAACCATGAACTCTTCCTTGAAATCCGGTAGCTGGAGTATAGGGGCTGATGTCAGGGCAGATTTCAAGTTCTGGATGGCGGATGTGCACTCAGCCGACCATTTGAATGCATTTTTGCGCAAGATGTTGGTGAGTGGCGCCGCGATGGTTGCATAGTTGTGGATGAAGTGGCGGTGGTAACCTGTCAGACCAAGGAATCCTTGGAGTGCCATGGGTGAAGCAGGTGTTGGCCAGTCGAGTACATTCTATACCTTGAAGAGGTCGGTGGCCACCCCACCCATTGAGAGTGCGCCCCAAATAAGCCACTTGTTGCTGTCCGAAGGTACATTTGGAGTGTTTGAGGTGCAAACTGTGCCTCCGCAACACCCCGAACATCGTCCGCAGATGTCCCTCGTGTTCCTCCCAAGTTATGCTGTATATGAGGATGTCATAAAAGAAAACAAGGACAAATATCCGCAGATATGGCCTGAAGATGTCATTCATCATAGATTGGAATGTTGAGGGTGCGTTGGTAAGGCCGAAGGGCATCACCAGAAATTTGTAGTGCCCGTGGTAGTCCGGAAGGCTGTCTTTTCTATATTGGAGGCTGCCATACGTATCTGAAAGTAGCCCGCTCTTAAATCTAACTTGGAAAAGAAACGGGCATTATGTAATCATCCAAGAGCTCGTCTACCATTGGAATTGGAAATTTATCTTTGACGGTCTTATTGTTAAGCTGCCTATAATCCACACAGAATTGGCAAGAGTCATCCTTCTTCCATACCAGGAGAACAAGAGAGGAAAAAGGAGAACGACTGGGGCGGATGATGCCTTGGTGTAACATTTCTTTGCATTGCCGTTCAATTTCTTCTTTCTGATGATGTGCATAACGGTAAGGTCAGACCACCACTGGATCCGTTCCACCGTGCAGTATGATGCGGCAGTCACAACTGCGAACAGGAGGTAGTCCTATCGGCTCAGCGAACAAATCTCAAAACTCCTCCAGGAGCTCCTGTAGGTCGTGATGATCGGCATGACCAATTAGGGCACACAGGAACGTCGGTGCTCATAGACCTTGGAGCAAGATGTGCTTGTGTTGCTACTCGAATTTCATGCAGAGTGTCAAAATTCCAAGATATGTCTTCGAGCGTGTGAAGCCAGGCCACACCGAACACTACATCATACCCATTCACGAGAATCACATAGAAATCTGCTGTAAACTCTGCGGATCCTAACCGGAAGGCCAGAGAAGAGAACACACCCTAACACGGAAGTTGCCCCCGAAGCCCGAAGCGACAGACACCCGGAGGTTTGAGCTGTGATCCCAAGTCATGTGCAAAGTGCGGGCAGCATGCAGGCTGATAAAATTATGGGTGCTTTCGGAGTCCATGAGACCAACCATGTTCTCCCCACCTATACTAGACATCACCCTCATTGTGTGTGGTCCGGCACTCCCATTCATTGCATGTACCGAAAGGATGGGCTCGTCTTGATCCTCCTTGGGTTCCTCAGCTCCGTACTCTTCCTCATCCAACACTGCTATTATAAAGAACAACTCCTTGCAATTGTGACCCTTGAAAAATTGCTCATTGCAGTTAAAATAGAGGCCTTGGGCACGACGCTCAGCCATCTCAGCTTGGTTTAGGCGTCGAAATGCTTGGGGTAGTCCTACTGGTCCTGAATGAGTTGTGGTGTTGGTGTTGTGCTGTTGCCTGCCTTGTGGCGTGGCTTGGAATGGAGGGGCCATTGTTGCGCGTGTGGCATCCGATTGAGACAGAGGAGTTCCCGATCCCTGCGATCCTTTGTTTGTTCCTTGATTGTACCGTGGGGGCTCCGCCTTTATCAAATTGAACTTGTACTCAATATGACGCGCCCACTTGACCGCATTCTCGAGGTCGATCGGCGCATGGTCCTCCACTTCTTCGCAGATAGGGGACGTCAAACCCGAAATATGTAGGCTAACTTGCAGTGTCGGGTCGAGCCGTGGAGCCCTAGATAGATGAGCCTGGAATTGGTCACTATAGTTCTTCATCATGCCAAGTTGGGTCAACTCTTTAATATCGCCCACCGGATCTGAGAACCCCGGAATACCGAAACGCGCGGTGAATTTGGTTGAAGAGGTCTCCCAATGAATTTCTGGTTGTAGAGCCTGCCATGTGTCTAACCAATATTGCGCCGGTCCTCCCAAGAACATGCCGGCTACTGTGACGTGGTTGGCTTCCGTGATCCGCTAGATGTGGAAGTAGCGCTTGTAGCGTCGGAGCCAAAGGATCAGGTCGCCCTCCCTGCTAAATTCGGGGAGTTTTACTTGCGGTCGAGGGGCCCAACGTCAGCAGTCGCCCGGGTCAATTTGGGTAGGTCTGTCCGGCGCCGCCCAGCCGCCATCGACTCTAGTCGCTGTTTGGCTTGGCGGTAGTCCGCTGTGTGCTACTGCCTAACCAGTGCCGCCTCTGCCCGTTCGGAACCCCGGCGGGTACCTGTCGTCTCGCCGCCGTCCAGGCGGCCTCTTATGTCATCCAACTGTCGGACGGGGAAGTAGACTACCGCCGCTGTCGTCACGCCGTCTGTGATTTACCGGCGGGGCCCCGTACAGACCCAAGCCCGGTCCGCTGAGAAGCCCCGTTTGCGGGCCATTGCCTCCGCCGATCGCCGTCTAGCCGCGGCCTTTGCCAATCGGACCCTATGGCCCATGCGACTCCATGGTTATCGAGTTGCCGCTGTCATCCGCTTTCTTCGGTCCACCATCCAATGGATCACTGGGCGCCAATGCCCAGCAAGAGTCGGTGAGATTGGGAGCGGGTTTTGTGGAAGGTGGCAGCGGTGTTGTCATCAACCTCTGCACCAGCACCGGGAGGCTTGTGAGTTGCTCGGTGAGCGCATCGAACTGCCGCTCGGAGTGTGTGAACCTTTGTTCGGCGAGATCGGCCTGATGGTCTCCCCGATTGGGCGAGCGCCTCCACTTGCGATGTGAGTGGCCGCACCTCGGGGACTGTGGCTTCCAGCACGGAGAGGCAATCGTCAAGCGACGACGGCTGCTCCTTCGAAGTCTTTGGTTTTGGTGCCATGGAATCGTCGGCTCTGATACCAATGTTATGAACTGGTCCTTTTGACTAGAGTTGATAAGCCATGATGCTAGGTTGCTTCACGGGAGTTCGGGTTTGGGAAGGGAAAGGAGAGAAAAGAGGAAAAGATTATTGTTATTTCTTGATTTCCAAAGGATACAATTGTTCTCCTTTTATCCCCTAACAAAGGATAAAATAGGAATCGTAAATACGAATCCTAATATGCTACTAACCATTGTCCCCCTTTGGCACCTCTAGAGATTCCTTTTACGGACATAAACCTTTCCGTCGGTCATATCAAAAATATACTTGATAAGTTTTCCAATGATGTATGAAGTGGGTACTAGAACTATCCAAATTGGAGTTGGCCGTGAGTTAGAATGACCCGAAATGCACGTAACACTTGACCTTGATTGAAGCTTACTGTCGTTCATATCAGGGAATACTTAGCCGCATAAGTCGCTAGTGAGGGGCTTTGGCTTATTTTCCCAAATAAGTTGGAAGTTCCCATTAAACCGTGTAAAATAATTTGGGTGTTCAGCCTTGGCTTCAGTTTATTTTTTCAAATAAAACTAAGCTCAAGCTTGGGTAAACATCCCCTTATTAGGGAAAGCTTCAACTAGGCCAAACAGGCCCCAAGCAAAATAGATTGTGCACTAGTATCAGGCATTACGTTGAATGATTTCTAAGTTCTGAAATCATCATCAATTTTTCATGATTTGCAGACCTTGGAGCTCCTCCATCAAGAAATTTCAATTACATCTGCAAAACTCAATGAGAAAAGGTAACAGCTCTCAAAATAACCTTTTATACTATATGCGGTTTTGTAAATCTTTTGTCTTCTCATGAGTCATGACAGATTGTTCTACACAAAGACAATGAAAAACTTGACTATCAAACTACAAGAGCAACAGGTTAATATTTTCTTGTTTCTTCCCATGTTTGTCTTCTCACCGAACGATAACATTTTCCTAATGTAGAATAATGTCCTTTTCCCGTCATGATGCCATTACTTTAGCAGTCTTTGTTCTTCACTTTTCAGGACTGGCTTTGCTCATATAAGAATAAGGCGATTACAAGAGAACCACCAGTAAGCCTTTGATTCCTTGAAAGAATCTCATTTTGCTTCTTTCCATGATTAGTGCTCTTGTAGAGCAAGCTTCTTCACTGTTATCTAATTTATGTTAAATGGATACAATTACTCTTGTTAAAGAAAATTTATGTTGCTGATTACTTATGGCTTTTTGTACACCAGTAGAGTGCTTTCAGTATTTCATTGAACATTTTTCATTGTTTTGTTACTTTTGATGAGGACCCATAAGTAATCGGGGAGAGTTTTATATATGCCAATGAAAAGTATGTCTGTTTTGGATCTATCACCAAACTTTTGACATTTTTGTATACACCACTCTAAATTGTGTTTTCAACTCTTACATGCCATTATTGACCATTGACCATTGACCGTACTATATTTTCACATAATGACCAAAATACCCCTATAAGATTTTAAAATTTTAAACTCTTACCATGGGCGACATCAAGCGGTTGACAATGCATGCACCAAAAAGCGAAAGCGGAGGCTAGGCGGTAGGCGATGGAGAGGGCACAATGAGAGTGCAAGCCAGTACATGGCGGCGGAGCATCGAACCCACATCACGTCGTATTCGTATGCATGTAATGGCGTCGGCAATTTTGTCTTCTGGGTGGCTCTCACGGTCACAGTCATGGACATTTGCATAGCATGCCGTCCGGCTTCTAATCATGTCAGTGATGGCCACTGCCACTAGCAAGTATCCATGGGGTGATGGAGACCTTCCTGATTATGAAGCAGACGACTTGAGCTTGGAGGCCATTCATAGAAGGTTTGTGCACGAAGCAGAGGAGGCGATCAGTGAGGGACACACTCTTGAGCGCGATCAATGAATAATCAAAACTCTAAATTTTTTAAATATGAGGGGTATGTTGGTCATTATGAAAAAGATGACCACAGAATATTATATAAGAGTTGAAAGTACAATATAGAGGCATATATACAAAAGTGTCGACAGTTCAGCGGTAGATTCAAAACATGTGTATTTTTTAGTGGCGCATACTAAATTTTCCTGTAATTGCAGTGTGTCATGTTCACTTCTTGCTTGAGTGCACCAATCTTTGATAACAATCAAGGTTTTAAATCATCTCTGGACAAGTTCTGCTAGGAAATGGTTGGTTTCTTGTGAAATCCTGGGAAGTGACTGATTTATGAGCAATTCTTTATGCATTCTGCAAGAATTTTATGAAAAATTATGTTCACTTCAAGGCGCGGTACTTCACTGGTATTGGTGACTTAGAGACAGACCGACCTATTTTGCTATCTTAGTCTAAATTGGAGACAGAAAAATCACACCTCATCGTGATGTCCACCTCCAGTAACCAGCTGTTTATCACCAGTTTTCAGTACACTAATGACAACCACTTACAAACTAACTGAAGTAAAATTAGTTCAAGCATGAGAACCACTTACTTACCAGGTGTATTTATTTGTTGTCACCCAGCTCTTACAGTGGAAAAGAAAAACTAGTCATTACAAATTCCAACTTGTTACATGAATTGATTGATGGTTTTAATCATTTTGCTATGTATGCATGGAGGTTGACACAACTCTGAGCGAGCAAAGCTTTACTGAAGGTATGGGTTTTTCTGAATACAAAGCCCAATAAAGTGGCTTTCAAAATTCTTTTTTTTCCTATTGTGCCTTGCACCCCTTGCACGGATTTACTGTATCTTGGTAAATAAAGCTTCCACCTTTTGGAAGTTTGCCAGGCTGTATGGTGAATGCACTTATGGGTTTTGCAAGTGTTAGGCCTGTATACGCTTGCACCTAGCAGATATCAGTTTGCTTTTTCGTATGTATGGCTGTGACATTAGACAGCAAACAAAGAAGGCCGTTTACAAATTGCCATATTAATTCATAACTGCACCTGGATGTGCATTTGTATCTCACATGCAGGGAAGAGGCATGGAATGCTTAATTCAGATGGGAGCCTGGATAAGGTGGTTAATATTCATGTTCTCTTTTGTTTAACTCTTCAAATTGTGATATGCTTGTTACTTGGAACCAGGAAATTGAGGGAGGCAAGCGAGGGGAACTCAGAAGTCAACTGGAGTCAGCTCAACTTAAGTTGGAAGACATTAAAGCAAAACGATCAGCGCTCTTTTCAGAAATGAACAAAGTATTCTAACTGTCACACTCTGACCTCTGTCAAGCTGTTGGCATTGTTGATTATTGAGTGAAACTAATGGATTATGCCTGTGCTCCGCAGAGTAAGGAGATCCTAGAGCAAGAGAAGAAGATAGTTGATGGCTTTCCTGTAAGTTTAATCTTATAGTGATTTGGTTCCATCTTAACATATTTTCTTATTCTCTTATGCATCATTATATCATCCTGGTGCTCGCAGGCTGCACTACAGAAGATGGATATGAAGTCCCTGGAAGAGGAATGCAAAGCTCTACAATGTGATAAAGCTCGAGAAACCGAGTACTTCCACTCTCTTCAAGAACGAACCAACGAGATGAAGGTACCAGGTTGATATTGTCCAGTTTGTTGCTGCATGGTAATCAAAGAATATTGAAAAATTTTAGGTTTGCTTTTCTCTTGGCCACAAGACTATATATTAGGCTATCCATAGGCGGTAATACTGTGAGCAATCAAAAATTCAGAAGAAGCTAAATTTAGCCAGTGAACAACTTTTTTCTGCAGAGAGTATCAGATGCTGTCAAGTGCCTTTGTGGACTGGAGTACAAGGTAGAGCTAAGCGGGGAAGACATGGATATCGGCTAAATTCGCATCTAGAGACCACATTAAGACTCTCTTCACTGTGTGTACCAGTGTATGAGTGGTACTTGGGGACACAGCTTGATAGCATAATAGAAAGAGAGAAATACTAAACATCAAGAGCCTTGAAGGTTTGCAATGAAAAATAGAAACCAACTAGTAATAGGTATGAGGAAAGCTAGTTTATAGTCCCCCATTTTCAGTTTATTTTATTGCAATGAACAACAGAAGGAAGGCATTTTCATTTGGTTGGAAGTGTAACACATGAATATTGTAACCTCAAGAGATTCAGGATGTCACGAAGTTATATAAACTTTGACCGAGCCAGTTGACTAACATAGTGCTGTTTGTTGAACTTGCTGTCTGTTCAACTTTCCAACTCCCCAAGAGCATTTTCGCATTGGCTCCTGAGGTGCTTTGAGTTCATTTCTCAATGTACTCTTGCATGAGCTGTGGTAACCGGCTAAAGAGGGGTGAGTAACCAACTGTTTGGTTCACATCATTGTCAAAAACTATTTGATGTACTATGTTTGATAAAAACTAGGAGCATTACTCAGTCATGTCGGTGATGCTTGAAATTCCTAGGCCCTCAAAATTGAGCACCTGAGTAAGCAAGGTATGATAGGTTAGTGTTGGATCTTGGTCGATCTAAATATGATGATTTGGATAAATTCTTAATGATTAATATTGATCTGGATAATGATAGTTTTGAGGATTAAATGACAATTTGTATAAATTCTAGTTTAGCACAAGTACATTGAATTGTTAATGTTAAACTCTAGAAGTCGATGACTCCCGATTATGGTTTAACAATTGATGCATATGTTAAGGGGGAGTTCTGTGGTTGTATCAATCTTGTGCTAAGTGTAAATTGGAATGTCATGTGATCCGGAAGTTTGATAACTTCTTCATTTGTGGTATCGAGATCGATGCATGTGTTGAGAGTGATCTCGGTGGTTGTATCATGCTTATCTTTATCATGACATGAGTAGTATGGATCGTGTGCGTATGTCTTCATCATATATAGATCTATATGATTGTGTGATTCATCTCTTACTCATTTGTTGCTTATCGAAATTGGTTTTGTCATTTCGCCGAAGAGAGAAATCGTTGAGTTTAACTCCTGTGTGGAGTGATTTCTCTGGTGGTGATTAATTACGAACTGTATATGAGACTAGTGTTTGTGCATTGAGTGTATGTATTCTAGTCTCAGAATGGTTGCAGGATGAAAGCAAGTAAGGGCATAAAGAGGATGATGCCGACATGAGTCATCTTGAGCGAGGTCAAACTTAGCAAAGTCGAACTTTGCGAGGACAAGCTTTGAGGGATCGAGCTTCACGAGGTCGAGTTTCACCGAAGGTAAAATCCAAGATTAAGGATTATTTTCTCAGGATTTTACCGGTCTCGGTGTTTGGAGATAGACTGGGTTGATAAGATTCTTTTTACTAGTTTGACCGTACTATTAAGAGGGGTCAGAAACTAGTAGCTTGAATCTATCTAGTGCAGAAGTTCAGATGCATTCATATCATCTTGCACTAGTGTTTTGTAGCCTCTTGTATTGCTAGAGTGTAAGTGTAGTTTGTGGTGCATTAGAGAAAATGTTTTGAAACTGCACGTAGTCTTGATTGCCAACTACTTAAATTGGTTTATTATTCTAGAGTTGGTCGTGATCGTATTTGCATATTCTGATCGTATCCATGTTTGGTACGTGGTTGTGGTCATGTCGCCCGTTTAGAGGTTTTCTGTTTAGGGTTTGGTCGTGGTCGTAGGAGTTCGAACTAGTCGTACCAGTCTTCGGCTCGCTTGCGTACGCTCGACTAAATCCAGTCGACCATCTGTTTTTGACCAGATATTCGACCAGTGGTTTTAGTTCATAAATCATATTGGTCATGGTCATCGCTGAGTGTCAGTTGAGGTATCCGCGAAAAAAACAGCAAATCCGTATGTGCAAATACCCTAAATTGCATTAGAGTTGATTTTTGGGTTGGACATTTTGGTACTAGGAAGGTTTTTGGGTTTCCTAGAAGTTTCTAGACCTTTCTAGGTCTTGCTCTTGTTGACAAAACTATAGTCCTTTGAGTTATCTTTCCAACAAGCCAAAAAAAACCTCAATTGGATTTTTGGATCAAAAGTTATGCTTGTTTTACAATCAATATGTTTTGGCTGGACTTTGTCCGGCCTGTACAAATTTTTTTGACATGTAACCAGAGACGTTTGCATCCGTCTGGGGGCTTTTGTCCGGGATGGCCGGACTTTGTCCGGTATGGTCGGATATTGTCCGGCCTGTACAATTTGTTTGAACCGAGTGAAACAGAAACAGATATATGTCCGGGGCTTTCGTCTGACATGGCCGAACATTGTCCGGCTTTACAAAAAACCTCCCAACGGTCACTGACACATTGGCAACGGTCGCATTTTGGTGTACTGGCCGGACAGTGTCCGGCTTGTTCAAAAATGTCGCAGTTGGTTGCAAACGGCTAGTTTTCCTTGAGGGCTATATATATCTCGTGTTTGGCTTCATTTGTGGCTGCTCAAAGTGTTGATATTATAGTTGATAAGCTAGTCAAGACTTTGCATCTGCTATATTGCATCTAGAGGCTAGATTTGAGCCCAAATCTTGAGTAGATTTGAGAGAAAGCATTTGTGTGAGGTTAATAGTGCTTAGTGCACTTCAATCACCATTTACAAGCTAGTGCTAGAGTGTTGAGCATCTCATTTGCATCATTGAGCTTCTAGCACGTGATTCGTTCAAGCGAAAGCGCATCCGACTTGTTACTCTTGATAATCGCCTTCGCCTAGACGGTGTCGGAGGAGAGTCGCGATGTCCCTATTGAAGTTTGTCGGAGAGGCCGGCAAGAATTTGTGAAAGGTGTGGTGCTCGCCTATTTGGTGTGGAGAAGGAGCAACCCTAGTGAGATATCCTTCGTGGATATAGAAGTGAGGCTCACGTGTGAGCGCTTCAACGAGGAGTAGGGGAGGCCGGGCGAGTCTCCGAGACCGCGGTAAAAATGTTGTGTCAATTGTGTATCTTTTATTCACTTCATATTTAGCTTGACACAAATTGTTTGATTCACTAGTTGCTTGTTGTATTGTATAGTCTATATTGAGTAATTGCAACTAGTGTTATATTGTTGTTGCATGTTGAATTGCTTATTTCATATGATTGAACGCAATTAGTTGATTAGATTATTTTAAGCCTCATTGCAACATCTAGGTTTCATAATTATCTTGTTAAAATTACTTAGTAGGGAAAGTGTAACATCCTGAGTTTTGGGGTGAAAAGTTTCTTTCTTAAAAGTCATGCATGCATATGTCTCTTCTAGATCAACTAAATCAGCCTCAGCTTTATTCTGTTCTAGCCCTAAATCTCCAAAATCTATCCTGTGACCCCAAGTCAAGATCTGACTTACCAGATTTGATCTATCAGTTAACCTAAACCTAAAAGTCTTCAGGAGCCAGATTGAATTCTAACCCTAACTCCCAGTATCTAAGTCTCTTTCTGTTTTCGAAAACAGGAAATCCAGATTTACCCTAAGTACCCCAGTTTCCAGATAATTGAGTTATCTTGATTTAACCCTATCCAGACTCAAGTATCCACTGGAATATGTTCCTAGGTATATCCTCAACTAACTCCAAAAGTTGGCAGCAAGATTTCATCATCTAGACTCTTATCGCAGATCAGTCCTTTTCCAGATTTTCCAGAAGCCTGAAAAGGCAAAATGTTGCAAATCACCTCCAAACTTTGACCTGATTCAGTGAATATCTCCCATTCACTATTCTGAACATTTTTCCCTTCTGGAAGAATTTCCAAATCCTGCCCTAAACCTAAGTTTCGACCCTCGCCGTTTTTGAAACCCTAATTACCCTGTTTTACCCTAAAGTCGTTTTCCCCACTTTTGTCGAAACCCTCCAGATCTTGCCCGATCTTGTCAAACTTTGGCTAGATGAGTTCCATTAATCTTATGCAACTCATTCCTGAAATCAGATTTCAGATCAGCCCTCCAGATCTCCAGATTTGCAATCAGATCCTTTTCCTATTCAAACTTTTCCTCGCAGATCAGTCCCTGGAGCAAGTTTCAAAATTGCAAATCAGCCCGAGCCTTCTTTTCCAGTCCCTGTTCGACCAGTTGCGCACGACCAGAGAACCTCCTGTGCGCGACCTCGACCAGCTGCCGTGCTCACTCCGCCGTGGCAGTCGCCAGTGCCCCTGCCGCCATGTGTGCCCTCGCCGTTCGCCACCGTGGAAGCCACCTCAACCGCGCAATCGCTGCCAGTTTTCCCCGCGCACAGCGCGCGCGCTAGCTGCAGCAGCGCAGCACCGCAGAGAACGCTCGACACGTCGCAGCCATGCTCGAGCTAGGTGTCTCCTCGCCGTTGCCTTCGTCGCCTGCACCTGCACCGTCCAGCTGCAAAGCTGCAACGCCGCGCCGTCAGTCGCCTCGCCATCACCACCCCGTCCCGTCGCTTCAAAGTCACCTCGTGGCAGCAACACTCCAAATTGTCGGCCCTTTTGCCTCGCCCGTGCCTATATAAAGCCTTCTGTAGCCGTTGCATCTTCACCCAGCGCCAGAAACCACCTAAGCTCGCAGCTCCGCGGTGAAATCTTCTTCCCCGGCGAGCCATTTCCGGAGCTCTCGGTGCCAGCCTCACCCGTTGCTCCCCTCAGCAATCCAAGCCTCCCAGTAAGTTTCCCATCCCCTCTTGAGTGTATCTAAGCTTGGAATCGAGTTCTCTTGCCTTCTGTCGCCGGTGATCGCCGGTTTCCCCAAAAACCTCCGGCGAGCAATTAATCCCTAACTAAACCAAATTAGCTCTCGAGCCTATGACCAAACATGATCAGTGGACTGTGTGGAACACATCTAAGCAACAAGAATCACCAATTTTGCTAAAACTTGGAAAACCCCAAATTTACACCTTGCATGCAAACTGGGACTCGCCGTTAAGCTTCTGTGGTGATTTTCCAGTTAAATTGACTTCACACCTAGCTTTGTTATGCCCCAGAGACCCTCCTCAAGCAAGGACTCGAGTTCAATTGCTCTAGAACAGAAATACCCAAATCAGGATTGAGTTCATCCTTCCTCCAACCAATATCTTCTAAATTCAGCCACTCCAGCTCAAACCACCTTGCCATCTAGATGTTTTGGACCATTTTGAGCAACTTTGTCTTCTACCACGACCCCTAATTCGGCCTAGAACAGGAGTTATGGCTATGCCCTAGTTGCTGCACTGTTTGTGCTGCAGGTACTCCAGGCCAGTCAACTTCTTCGCTGGTTTTCATCATTTTCCAGCCATTTTCAGCCTTGGATCCTGTTGAATGATTTGTTCCTGTTATCAATGCCTATCTCCCAGACAAAGTGGTGCATCATTTGAAGCTCTAGATCAAAAGATATGGCAAGCCCTAGTTTCTGGCCATGTCAAGATCAATGCCAGAGCATGTCAGCCAGTGGCATTAGCTCTTTTCACCTCTTTTCAGTTGTGCAAACTGGAAATAACCTTGTCCCTTAGACTTGTGGAGTTGTGCTCTACATTTTATTCTACTGCCACAAGTTGAGATAACCCCTCTACCATCCATCGACCCTATGTCGATGCCTTGAACCGAATGTCGACCTAAAGGCGTTCGCTGTTTTTGAGCGAACCAGTCGCAACCTTGATACCATTCTGATATTTTGAGACATTTGGAACCTTGTAAACCTTCAACAACTAACCTGATCCTAATCAATTTCTAACCTAATCATCTCAGAATCATCAAGACTTCATCTTTGCATTATTGCATATAGTATAATAATGTATTGAAAAGATTGTGATTATTGGTTATTTGTTGGTTTGGAGAGCAGATCAAGAGCCCCAGTTCGAGGACTTCACTGCAGATCCGACATCAACTGTTGTATTTTACGACGCGGAAGGCAAGTCATATTCTCGGTCATCTCGAACCTATATTTTAAGAGTTGGTATAACATAACCTTGAATATAAATAATATTGCATGAGAAAGATTGGAAATGGTTGATTTATGAATTGGCAGTACTGGACTGGTTATCTGTGAAATGTGAAATAAACAAGTTTTGGGCCATGAACTATTATATATATTTATATACTTATATTCATGAAATAAAACCCCTAGCCGTGACCAGGAAATGGTATGGAATGGTGGTAGCACTGGAGGTGCTAGACTGCAAAGGATGTGCAGGCACTGAAGGTGCAAGGTTGTGGATGGTCTGGTCACTGGCATATAAGGACTAGAACCTTGTGTTGTGCGTCTAGTGGCATGAACAACGTGCTAACCGCAAGCCTGGTATGGGACAGGCCTGAACAAGTACTTATGTGAATCGTACATGAAACCCCTGCATGAGATGGAAAGTAATACACTAAACTCACGGCGTTCAGCTCCTCCACGTATCACTGAATGTGATTTGATCAAGCACATTGACCCAGTAATGGGAAGAGGCTTATGGGTGGGGGTATAGCCCACCACAACTGCGGTTTGTGTGAAGAAAACTGCAGGGTCAGGGGTGAATTGTAAGTGAAACATAACAAAAGTTCCTGTTATCTCCACCTTGCCGCTCACAGTATGAAGTGAGTCAGGGGTCCAATTATTCTGATAGGATGGGCTTGAAAGTGGAATATCTTGCGGGTAAATTGGTACCTCTCTGCAGAGTTAAAAATGTATTCGAATACTTCGTGCTCCCGAGTTTTAGGAGTCTGCTGCGGTGGATTAAATCCACGGGGTGTGACACAAGTATTATTTTCTAAATAAAATATATTAAATCAAGATTACCCAAATGACATGTGTTGTCATGATAAGGAGTGTTGCCATGGGCGGTCATGTGTTGACGTGTCGCGGTAGTGCTATAATTTAGTGAACATGAATGACGATATTATATTATAGAAAGGTGCTGCCATGAGTTGAGCCAGGAAAGAGAAAGATTATTTTACAAACATCCATAATTCTTGACTAGTCTAGGTTCATATCATCTCTACTATATGTATCTACTCTTACCTATGACTTGCTGAGTACGAAAGTGCTCACTCTTGCAACTTACAATTCAGTAGACGGAGCATTCTACAACCAAGACGAAGGCATGGAGTACTTCGTGGATCCAGACGGAGGAGCGTCAGTCCCGTCATTTCCCTGATGTGTGTTGTTCTGCCGTCCACTTCTCTTTGTGGGTGGGTCACCTACCTTCTGCTGTGTAGATGTTATTTTGCTAAACCATGTATGCCGTGAAGGCATTGTAATCTTCTTATGTAATATTAAGGCCAGCAGGCCACACTGCTTAAATATTTTGTAAGTGACTCTGTTGCAATATGATATACTCCTGTGCTTGACTTATCCTGGGAAGTCAAGGGTATGTGTATGCTATGCATATAAGGGACTAGCTGCAGCGAGCTAGGTCTCTACAGGAGTAGTCGTTGTCCCAGTTTCGGGGCGCGACAGAAAGAAATTTTAAAAGTCTCTTATTCACCCCCCTCTATTCGGCATCCTTGATCCTACAATTGGTATCAGAGCGAGGTCTCTCTTTTATCGACTTTATAGCTAGAGAGAAAGGATGAATTCACTAGAAAATTTTGGATTGATTGCTCCTCACTTTGATGGCTCAAATTATTCACGTTGGAAAATTATGATGAGTACTCATCTTGAGGCATTGAATTTAAAATTGTGGAAGTTAGTGCAAAAGGGTATAACCAATTCATCATCTTCGGATAAGCACATTCACCTCTTGAACACAAAAGCTAAAGATGTGCTTATTGAATCTCTTAGTCATGACGTGCTCGAACTAGTGAGTGAGTGTTCGACCGCTCACGATACTTGTATCACTCTTGAGTCCTTATTTGTGGGCACATCTAGCTTTGCACATGCTAAGATGTGCTTATTATTGCGGGACTATGAGGCATTTGTGATGTTGGAGCATGATTCACTCTCCACCATATATGATCGCTTGCTCAACATCACAAATGAGCTCAAAGCCCTTGGCGCTAATATTTCCAATCTAGACATTTGCAGAAAATTACTCCAGGTTTTTCTGGAAAGTCGCTATGGTGATTTCACATCTACTCTTGCGAACGGTGATCTTTCCGACATTTCACCGAGTGAGTTCATTGACATGCTTGTGTCAAATGAGGCTATGCCCAAGGAAAAGGACATGTGTTCCACCTCCGAGCATATCGAGGATGATGAGTTCAATGTGGAGGATCGGGAGCTTTCTAGCGAGCTTAAGGACATTAACGACTTGGTTTGCCTAAGCAAATCAAAGGCAAAACCTTGCAAGAAGAGCTCAAGGAAAACTAGAAAGAAAGCGTTGAAGTCAAAGTCTTCATCACAAGACAATTCAATATGTACTACGGCATGCGACTCGACAGTATCAAACTCTAACCTCTCTAAGAATGAGCTTATGGATATAATTGTGGAGCTAAAAGGCTTGCTTGGCAATATGACTAAAAGTTTTAGCACTTTAAAGAATAATTACTCATCCTTAAAAGTGCAATATCAAGAATTGAAAAATTCTTATGATTCTTTGCTTGCCAAGGATACTATTAGCTCAAGATGTATATTAATGTTAGAGTTGATTGTGACTCCCTTATTGATCCATCTTTAGAGTCATACACTTTTACTTCACATGCTAGCAATAATTCAATTGTTGATTTATGGTTAGATTCAAATGCTAGCATTGAGGATACTAGTACTGATGAGGACATCACCCCTAACGATGCGTCCATTCTTCCAACACCCATTGTGCAAGGACCAATAACAAGGGCACGTGCACGTCAACTAAATCACCAGGTGAGCTTGTTTCTTAGTACACGAGAGAATATTGACAAGAGCGAGTTACTACCTAATAATATTGTGCTTGTGCTCAGGAATCATGGTGTTTATCAGTGAGGGTGTCACTTTGCGCCAAGACAGGTCGGGAATCAAGTCTACCGCGAGCTGGAGTCCGGGTCGGCCACGGCGGAGCAGCCTGTCTTCAAACGGGTGTAGCAGATGCATACCAACTCCGTTTGGGGCGTTCAAGTACATTACGGAGAAGCCCTCGACGAGACCTTTCCAACGGATCTGGTCCCACGTCCAAAATCCTTCTGAGTCAATCACAATCGTCAAAACAAGTGGAGACCAGATTCTGTTGGGCCGTGCGGTGCTGCGTCACCTGTCTATTGGGCCTCGGCCTGTGTATCCCGCGTGGGGGGTGCGCCCCAAAACCTAGACGCCACCCCTCTCGCATATTAAAACCTCGTAGCCGTCATTGTTAGACTCGGGTTTTGCTTAGAATTTCTGCTGTCGCAGTTCGCTGTCTTTCGGTTTGTGGAACCCCAACACTTCGTGATCTTAATACATACTTGCAATTCGAGATTGCTTCTTCTGTGTTCTTGCACATGTTCTTCGATTCGCTTGCAGGAACAGGCCTTCGTGGCTAGGTCAACTGCACCTCGGTAGGGTTGATAACGAACGGAGCAGTGGTATACCGATTGCAGGCCTAGATCGGTTCTGGTCGAAAGTCGGATCGTCAACGTTGAGTCTCCACCAATCGAACTATCCCCTACCTGTCGGAAGATCGGGACCCCGTTCCTCATCAAGTGGTATCAGAGCTCCGGTTGCCCGTCAGGTATCTCGTATCCCATCTGTTCATTGTTCATCGTTTTACCCATCGTCCAGAAAAAAAAAGCCAAAAAAAAAGTTAGGTCATAGTCTTCCGCTGTCCAAACCACTTCGAGCCTTCGCAATCTTTGCTTTCAGTTAGTGTTGTTGAGTTTGTGTCCTTAGTTCGTCGTCTGGTTGCTGGTTTAGATTGTATTCGTAGTTCTGTCCATCACCTCCCCGTTGCATCGTCCGTCCTACCACCGCCAGACATCCAGAAAACCAAATCGAGTCCTACTCGGTTTGCCCCCGCTAGCCGCCTTGTGTTATTGTCCCGCTTCGCAAATCCTAGATAGGTCGCAAACCGCCTTGTGTCAAACGCCCTGCATTGCTAGCCTCCCCTTTGTTCATCCCGCCAACCCACCGTCACGTTCCCTACTTGCGAAACCGAAAGTTCGCATTGCCCAGAATCCCTGATCTGGAACACCTTCACTAAAACGGCCATAACTTTTGCATCCGAACTCCGTTTGAGCTCCATGACCACTCGTTTTGAAGCTAACGAAAAGTTACACTTGAATTTCAACAATTTTGACGGTTTTGGAAAAATTTTGGAGTCCAAAATCCCTCTGGAAGATCGAGTATCCGGCCCCGGAAGTTTTAGCACAGTTTTCGGAGCAAACACCAGAATTTATATTGGCCACCCCTTACCTCAAAATTGAGGGAAACCTACTTTGTTTCCATATTTCTGTGTTGCTGAACTTGAAAAAAATATCAGAAAAATCAAACAAAAATAAAAAAAATATTTCAAAAAGAGGCAGCGCACAGAAAAGAGCCGCGCAGTGAAAAAAAAAATCCGGGGGTTCGTACTTGCCATACTTGTTATCTTTGGGATCAGAATTGCTTCAATATTGATTGTCCTTGCTATCATCTTGCTGTTTCCATTTGTTACCTTGTTGTCTTTGCTTGCTTGAACAGTTCTAGGGGCGCATTTAGGCCAGCAACACTAGTGGGTTCTTTGGACACTTATTCAAGTTAGCATTCTGATTTCAATTATTGCTAACCTTTGCTACCATAACTGCCTTCCAAGCTCCACATACTTTCTATCAGAACAGGATTCAACCTTGCAATCGTTACACTTAAGCTCGTCACGATATCACGAACCAGCCACCGGTTGTACCTTCTGCAGCGTTGGTAAGAACCTTGCAAGAGCGTGGTAAGACGCTTGAGAGGGTGTGAATCCACTTGTCTGAACCTGGTAGTTTATAGGGATAATATTTCTTGTGTTTCTTCTACTTTCTACTATTCATGGCAGTATCTGATAAAGAGGACAACGAGTGTGTCCTTCATGCTGAGCTGAAAACCATGATGGAAGAGATAACCAAAGGTATTGAAAGATTGGAACGACGTGTTGCCCAGCTTGATGACAGGGTTCAGGTGATCGAGAACTGCCCACCTGCTGTCCAACAACAGCAAAATGATGTAGCCCAGGAGCACGATGATGATGTAGAGGGACATGTGGCACCTCGCAATGAACCCGCTATGCGACGTGCGGCACATGACTTAGAGCGCTTCAACCAAAATCGTCAAGGTATGAGAGGTAACAATGGTAATAATAACTATCGCAATGATGATCCATTTGCTAAATTTAAGTTTACCGTACCTTCTTTTTCTGGTACATATGATGCTGAGGTGTATTTAGATTGGGAAATGGAGATTGAACAAAAATTTAACTCCCATCTTGTTCCTGAAATTCATAGAGTTAGACAAGCCACTAGTGAGTTCAAGGATTTTGCTATAATTTGGTGGAATGAACTAGTAAAGTCTAACGTACATCCTGGTACTTGGCATGATCTGAAGAGACAAATGCGCGCTAGATTTGTGCCTCCTTCCTTTAAACGTGATTTGCGTAAAAAATTGCAACGCTTAGATCAAGGTAACAAATCGGTAGAGGAGTACTACCAAGAGCTTCAAATAGGCATGTTGCGTTGTGAGGTAGAGGAAACCGAGGAGGATAAAATGGCTCGTTTCTATGGGGGGTTAAGGCATGATATACAAAATATTATTGATTACAAGGACTATCATGATGTCAATAGATTGTTCCAGCTTGCTGTTTTGGCAGAAAAAGAATTGCAGGGATGACAACAGCTGCCACGGAGCAACTTTGGTAGTACCTTCACCCCAAGACAGGCGTCAACTAAATCAGAGCCACCTCCTGCTGTTCGGTCTACTGGCCCCTCGACCAGTAGGGCGCGTTCAGTAGCACCGTTACCACCGCCACGTACACCTGAGGTAAGCAAAACTTCTAATGTGCAGGCACCAGCAAAGTTGTCTTCATCTGTTGCCTCCACGGGACGTACAACAGGTATCAATTGCCACCGTTGCAAGGGGATGGGCCATGTCATGAAGGACTGCCCAAGTCAGCGAGCTTACATTGCGACAGACGATGGTGGGTACGTTAGTGCTTCTGATGTTGAAGATGAATATGCTCTTGCAGCTAACCTTGCAGGTAATGTTGATGACGAATCCGAACATGATGATGATGGGGAAGCTTTGGGTACGGTAGCCACACAAGAATACCGGACCATCATTGTCCAGCGGGTCCTTAGTACTCAAATGAAGCAAGCCGAGCGAGCCCAATGCCACAACTTGTTTCAAATGTTCCTCGTTGTCAACGACCGGCGCGTCCGAACAATCATTGATGGTGGGAGCCGCAACAACTTGGTGAGTTCTGATCTGGTCAAGAAGCTTGGCTTGACCACACAACCACATCCCCAACCATATCATGTTCAATGGTTCAACAACAACGGTAAGGTTAAGGTAACGCAAACCGCAAGAGTACCATTTTTCATTGGTTCATACCATGATGTTGCTGATTTTGATGTAGTGCCTATGCAAGCATGTTCACTTTTATTAGACCGACCTTGGGAATATGACACTAATGCAACTCATCATGGTAGAAATAATTGGTACACTTTCATGCACAAAGGAAAGAAAATAACCTTGCTTCCCATGACTCCATCTGAAATTGTGCATTTTGATAGGGAAAAACTTGAAAATGAGAAGAAAGAGAACACCACAGAATCTGAAAATCAGCAAGTAGCTAAAATTATTTTTCCGCATAAGAAAGATAAGAATGTACCTGCTTCTAAGACTGAGGAAATTAAATTGAAGGGTGGTGTTTTGCTTGCTACAAAATATGATCTTGCTGAACCGTCATGCTTTGCTTTGATTTGTAAAGAGACCTTGTTTTCATTTGATGATATGCCTGTCTCTTTTCCACCTGTTGTTACTAACCTTTTGCAGGAGTATGACGATGTGTTCCCCACTGAGGTGCCCCCTGGACTACCACCTATTCGAGGTATTGAGCATCAAATTGACTTGATCCCGGGAGCAACGTTGCCAAACCGTAATGCATATAGGACCAATCCAGAGGAGACTAAGGAAATTCAACAACAAGTCCAAGAGCTTTTGGACCGTGGGTACGTGCGACAAAGTCTTAATCCTTGTACTGTTCCTGTTCTTTTGGTTCCTAAGAAAGACGGTAGTTGGCGCATGTGTGTGGATTGTAGAGCCATTAACAATATCACAATAAGGTATCGTCATCCTATTCCTAGGTTAGACGACATGCTTGATGAGTTAAGTGGTTCTATTATCTTCTCAAAAGTTGACTTGCGTAGTGGGTACCACCAAATTCGAATGAAATTGGGAGACGAATGGAAAACTGCTTTTAAGATCAAGTTCGGTTTATATGAGTGGTTAGTTATGCCTTTTGGATTGACTAATGCACCTAGTACTTTCATGCGCTTGATGAACGAGGTCTTACGTCCTTTCATTGGTAAATTTGTGGTGGTTTATTTTGATGATATCTTGATCTATAGCAAGTCACTTTCTGAACATCTCGAACATTTACGTGCTGTTTTTAATGCTTTGAGAGAGGCACGTTTGTTTGGTAACCTCGAGAAGTGCACTTTTTGCACCGATCGAGTCTCATTTCTTGGCTATGTTGTGACTCCGCAGGGAATTGAGGTTGATGAAGCCAAGATCGAAGCTATCAAGAGTTGGCCGACTCCTAAAACGGTCACACAAGTGAGAAGCTTTCATGGACTTGCTGGTTTCTACCGCTGTTTCGTGAAGGACTTCAGCACCATTGCCGCACCATTGAATGAATTGACAAAGAAGGGCGTTGCATTTCATTGGGGACAACCACAAGAGGACGCCTTCAACCTTTTGAAAGAAAAGCTAACAAATGCACCATTACTCCAACTTCCAGATTTTGGTAAGACTTTCGAACTTGAATGTGATACTAGTGGAGTTGGAATTGGTGGTGTGCTCATGCAAGAAGGTAAGCCTGTTGCATAGTTCAGCGAGAAATTAAGTGGGCCTGCTTTAAATTACTTCACATATGATAAAGAGTTGTACGCTCTTGTGCGAACTTTAGAGACGTGGCAACATTATTTATGGCCTAAGGAATTTGTTATTAACTCTGATCATGAGTTGCTGAAACATATTCGCAGTTAAAACAAATTGAACAGTAGACATGCCAAGTGGGTAGAATTTATTGAATCTTTTCCTTACATCATTAAACACAAGAAAGGGAAAGATAATGTAATTGCTGATGCTTTGTCTCGGAGATATGCTATGTTGTCTCAACTTGACTGTCGAATTTTTGGACTTGAACCTATTAAAGAACAATATGCTCAAGATGCTGATTTCAAAGATGCTTTGATTAATTGCAAGGATGGGAGGGCTTGGAATAAATTTGTACTCAATGATGGGTTCTTGTTTAGAGCTAACCGCCTATGCATTCCAGTTGGATCCGTTCGTCTTTTGTTGTTGCAGGAAGCTCATGGAGGAGGCCTGATGGGACATTTTGGTGTCAAAAAGATGGAGGATGTTTTGGCCACGCACTTCTATTGGCCAAAGATGAGGCGTGATGTTGAGCGCTTCGTGGCACGCTGCACCACGTGTCAAAGGGCAAAGTCATGGTTAAATCCACATGGTTTGTATATGCCTCTTCCTACTCCTAGTGTCCCGTGGGAGGATATCTCGATGGATTTTGTTCTAGGTTTGCCTAGGACAAAGAGGGGGAGGGATAGTATATTTGTTGTTGTGGATTGATTCTCCAAGATGGTACATTTTATTCCTTGCCACAAAAGTGATGATGCCACTCACATTGCCGACTTATTTTTCAAAGAAATTGTTCGTTTGCATGGTATGCCTTCCACTATTGTTTCAGATAGCGACACAAATTTTTTGGGTCATTTCTGGAGGACATTATGGAATAAATTGGGGACAAAGTTACTGTTTTCTACTACTTGTCATCCCCAAACTGATGGCCAAACGGAGGTGGTAAATCGCACCTTGTCCACAATGCTGCGAGCTGTTTTGAAGAAGAACTTAAAGATGTGGGAGGAGTGTCTCCCTCATGTGGAGTTTGCCTACAACCGTGCGTTACACTCTACTACCAAGGTAAGTCCTTTCCAGGTAGTGTATGGTTTCAACCCTCGTGCTCCTATTGACCTATTGCCTCTTTCATCATCTGAAAAGGTCAATATTGATGCTAAGAAACATGCTGAGTTTATTTTAAAACTACATGAAACAATAAAAGAAAAAATTGAGCGAATGAATGAACAATATCGCATTGCTGGTAGTCATGGTAGAAAGGAATTGATATTTACTCATGGAGATCTTGTATGGCTACACTTACGTAAAGAGCGTTTTCCTGAGTTAAGAAAGTCAAAATTAATGGCTCGTGCGGATGGTCCATTTAAGGTGTTAGAGCGAATAAACGATAATGCCTACAAACTTGAGTTGCCTGCAGATTTCGGGGTTAGCCCCACTTTTAACATTTCAGATTTGCGGCCATATTTGGGAGAAGAAGATGAGCTTGAGTCGAGGACGAATCCAATTCAAGAGGGGGAGGATGATGATGACATCACCCCTAACGATGCGTCCATTCTTCCAACACCCGTTGTGCAAGGACAAATAACAAGGGCACGTGCACGTGAACTAAATCACCAGGTGAGCTCGTTTCTTAGTACACGAGAGAATATTGACAAGAGCAAGTTACTACCTAATAATATTGTGCTTGTGCTCAGGAATCATGGTGTTGATCAGCGAGGGTGTCACTTTGCGCCAAGACGGGTCGGGAATCAAGTCTACCGCGAGCTGGAGTCCGGGTCGGCCACGGCGGAGCAGCTTGTCTTCAAACGGGCGTAGCAGATGCATACAAACTCCGTTTGGGGCGTTCAAGTACATTACGGAGAAGCCCTCGACGAGACCTTTCCAACGGATCTGGTCCCACGTCCAAAATCCTTCTGAGTCAATCAAAATAGTCGAAACAAGTGGAGACCAGATTCTATTGGGCCGTGCGGTGCTGCGTCACCTGTCTATTGGGCCTCGGCCCGTGTATCCCACGTGGGGGGGGTGCGCTCCAAACCCTAGACGCCACCCCTCTCGCATATTAAAACCTCGTAGCCGTCATTGTTAGACTCGGGTTTTGTTTAGAATTTTTTGCTGTCGCAGTTCGCCATCTTTCGGTTTATGGAACCCCAACACTTCATGATCTTAATACATACTTGCAATTCGAGATTACTTCTTCTGTGTTCTTGCACGTGTTCTTCGATTCGCTTGCAGGAACAGGCCTTCGTGGCCAGGTCAACCGCGCCTCGGTACGGTTGATAACGAATGGAGCAGTGGTGTAGCGATTGCAGGCCTAGATCGGTTCTGGTCGAAAGTCAGATCGTCAACGTCGAGTCTCCACCAATCGAACTATCCCCTACCTGTCGGAAGATCGGGACCCCGTTCCTCATCAAGTACTTCATGTGATAATATGTCTAATGATTCATTTGTAGATTCACATGCTTGTACGGACAATACTAGTTGCTCATACCATGATTCTTCCAGTGATCCATCTTCATGCCATGGTATTAGTACTAGTAGTTCTACTTTTGATATGCCTAGCTCATCTAGTGATTCTTGTGCTATGCCTTCTAGTTCATCTACTTGTGATGAGATGCCCTCATGTTCTTTTCATAATTTATGTGTTAACACGGAATCATCTCAAGCATCTAAAATCGAAAATGATGAACTTAGGAGCAAAATAAATAGATTGGGCAATAACCTTACTAGATGTCATATGAGTAGTGCTATGCTTGCTAAACCCCCTTTAGATCATGAAAATTCATTTTAAAAGGGAAAATTAAATCATGCACACTCATCTAGTAAGAGACATCATATATTCCACCGCACTCATACAAATTCTTTCAAAAGGCCCTCTCGAACTTCATATTCCTCATATCACTCAATGGGGCAACATTCGTATGAGTGTATGTCTAATGCTTTTAGGAATGTTTCTTTTGACTCTTATTTGATTTCTTGCTCTAGGAAAGGCTTATTTGCAAAACCTATTCATTTTCATTTTTAAAAACCTAAAGATAAAGCAATTTGGGTACCAAAAGACTTATGCGATAAGGCTAGAGGGTCTCGTATGGTTTGGGTACCAAAAAGGGCTTAACTCTTTTTGAAGTTCCTATAAAAAGAATTCCTAATTTAAAAAGAGAAAACTGCATTGCATTTTCTTCTTTTTGTTCTTTGTTGCTTTATTTTCCATGGCCAATTTTGCAAAAGAGTGAAAATTTAAATTTTATGTTGTTGCAACATTAAGGGTTGTAATTTAAAAGTGCTTCTGTTCCTCATCACAACCCTATATATGAAATATTTCAAAATTACAATTATAAGTTTTTAAATTGAGTTCTTTTGGTCAAAATGTCAAATTTCCATTCAAGAGGCCAAAATTCATCAATTCCTTTCAAAATGGTCTTCAAAATGTATTTAAAAGGTTTTGAGAGGCTTTGGATGAAGAAATGATGTTAAAAAGTATTTTCAATTAAAAACTAGCCTCAAAATGATCTTCGGGTATCTTGTTTTTCAACAAAATCATTTTCAAACGCAAATGAAAATGTATTTGGAATTTGCAAAAACTTTCTTTACAAAACACTTAGATATTATTATCCTGAAGAAGTTTAAAATTGAAAAATTTCTCAAAAGAGTTCTCATTTGAAAGTTATGGGTATTTGAATCTCATCGAAAAACTTACTTTGACCCGAAATACCTTAAATATGCCAAACATGATTTTCTCTATTTCTATGGCCTTTATTTGTGAGCCTTGACTCAAAATGATTTGAATAACTCATGTAACCCCTTTCATGTCAAAAATCTCATAAAAATCAAATTTGAACTCAATTTGAAAAAATTTGTGAATTTTCAACCTTCTTGCCTAACACAAAGTTCATTTGATCATAACTTTTGATTGAAAAATCCTTTTTGGAAAATTCTTTTTGGAAAATGTATTTGATACATTGAGAATCATTTCTGCAAATTTTCATTTCTATTGGATTTGATTTGAGCAAAATTGACTCTTTTCACAAATCAAATATGAAACTTGCAAAATGCAGTTTTCTCATGGTTTTGGGCTGAATTGTCTTTTTCATATCTCTATATTGGTTGGCTATTTGAAGAAAGTTTCTATAGGACATTTTATCCTCTATAATTGGTCTTTCTTGATAATTTATTTCAAAATTATTGGAAGTCATTTGCATAGATTTTCAGGTGCTTTTAAAAGTGTAAAATGATTTTTCTCAAACCTGAAATCTGAAACTTTAAATCTGACCAACATTTGTCTTTTTCATATCTTATTGTTGGATCATATCTTGGCTTCACTATAAAAGGTAATCTTGTTCCTCATTGCATTATCTATCTCCAAAAATTTTCTATAAAAGGTAATTTTTGGAACTTTTTTGCATATGTTTTGATGATTATAAAGAAGCCAACATGTTTAAGAAAATTTTAGTCAATTTGGTTGTTAATCTCTCAATTCTTTCAAATGACTAAAATATTTGAATCTTGGATATTCATGGAAAGTACTTGTGTTGATGTGTTCTATCTTTATGAAACTTTCCATGAGTTTTGGTATTTATTTGGATGTTTTCTCAATTTGAGTTCATTCAGATTCTTGTTGAGCTCTTGATTTTCAAAGAGATCATTTTCATCTCTTGCACATTTTTCATGACCAAACTTGGATGAAACATTTAGGGGGAGCAAGTTCAAAGTCATTGAATCCTTGTATACCCTAATTGTGCACATGTATCAAATTATGCACTTGTTTGGTAAAAAGAGTTATTTTCGAGCAAAAAGGTAAAAAGAGCTCAAAACTTTCAAAATGTTCAAAATTACCACAAAAATTTCATAAATACGTTTCAAATATGGTTTCAAAGGTTTTGAAAGTGAAACAAAAGAGTTTCGAGCTAAAATACAAAATTTCGACAAAATTGAAGACTTCGGGATTTTGTTTTGGTCCAAAAAGACTCACTTCCATAAAACAAGATGGGTTGAGAATTGATCAAAACTTTCTACATGAATCATTTAGAACTCACTTACCCGAAGATAGTTCATATTGAACTTTTTCTCAAAAGACCTACGGTTTTCAAATTATCGCATATCCTAGGTCGCCCAAAAACTGCTATCGACCTGAAAATACCCAAAAGTGCATTTTTGTGAATTTGGCTATTTGGACCGGACCTTCTCCCATGTCTTGGTTTGAAATAGTATTTCAAACTCATCCAAGTCCAAATATTTGAGAAAAATCCAAGTTTCATCAAGATTTGAAGTTTTTGTGAAATTCATATTGGTTTTACCCTTTTACCCAAAAATCATTTTTGAGAATTGATTTCATGATCTCTTTCAAATAAAATTCATTCAATTGGTATCCAACTAAGTTCTTGACATGTTATTCAAATCTATTATGGAACTTGAATCAATTTTTGAAGCAAAATTGCAAAAATCACAAAATTTCAGAAGTTTCAGGCGCATTTCTGAACCGTCTGGACGTTGTCTGCCCAGAGTCGGACTCTGTCCGCCCCTACCGGACTTTGTCCAGGCCTAGCAGACATTGTCCGACTTGTGTGCAAACTGCATGTTTGTTTAACTTTTCAACTGTTTCTTGTTACTCCCTGTTTTGTGAGATCCTTGCTTCCATTTCTCCCCATATTTTCTGCATTCTTCATGATTCATATGATGGTGTTTGAAATGCCTTTGACTGTGATTTTTGATATTAAGTAAAGATTATTTTCATGATTTTGGAGCATATTAAAATGAAATTGAGTTTTGAGTTTCTTTTGGAAATTTGAACATTTCAAGAGGTCATACGCTTTTCTCTCAACCTTGTAACCTAAACATGTTTCGGCAAACTTCCTTTTGGCATATTCCTCATTTGTATGTCTTTTTGTGTTTTATGCCAAAAGAAGTGAATTTTTGAGGATTGGATCTGTTGTTTCAAATTGAGTTGGTTTAAAAGCTTAAAATCTTTTCTCATATCAAATGCTTTCCAAAATTTAAAGGTTAACACAATCATTATCAAATATTCAATCGAGACATTATATTCTTGTGTATCAAATACATATTGATGACATTATTTTCACTACCACTAATGAATCGCTCTGTCAAGAATTTGTTTTTGAGATAATGCTTAGGGAAATCGAGATGCAAACGATCAGAGAGCTATGTCACTTCCATGCACGACAAAATTAACAAGCAACTCAAGAACGCGATGTTCAAAGTAAATTCAAGCATGTGAATCAATTGCTCAAGAGCCTCGAGATGCATGATGATGAAATTATTACAACTCTCAAGGCTACAAATGAACATCTCGACATGGACGAACATGAAAAAGCTGTTAATTCTAAACTCTATCGATCTTTGATTGATAGTTTTGCTTTCTTTTACCGCATTGAGACTTGTCATCATATTTAGTGATTGCAAATATGCTAGAATTCGATTATTTCCTAAGGAATGTCATATGATTGTCATTAAATGCATTCTTAGGTAATTGAAATGCAATCCTCGATAGATCTTTGATATCCAAAAAGTACAAATCTTGAATTAGTTGATTATTTGGATTCGGATTACATGACTTGCAAGATCAATTGAAAGAATACATCCGATAGTTGTTATGCTTAAATTCTTATTGATGAAACATTGGATTATAGAATTGCTTTCGAATAGATGCCACTCTTATGAAATATTGAAAGTGTCGTAACGATGGTGAACAATTTAAATTCAAAACTCTGGATTAGAGTATATTGATATACGATATCATTATACAAGAGACTTTGTGGCATAAAGAGAATATTGAGATCAATCATGACAAACATGCATCTAGCGGATATTTTTCACATAAAACTATTAAATGCATCAAGATTTTGGATGATTGAGAATGGATTAAATGTCATTGATATATCCATTATATATGTTGATTGTTTTGATACCTTTTCCATACCTTGAAATCAGTTTTTCTTGGAAATCTCTTACAATTTGTCTTAGCAAACTTGAGAATGAGTCAATGCCTCCGAAAATTTTGTGTGTCAAAATTTGAGTTCTCAAACCTTCCTTTTTGTGCTTGATGACAAAGGGGGAGAGAAATAGTGTTTTAGAGATAAGCTTTAGAGAAAGCTTTAGGGGGAGAGATTTTGAGAGCGTTTCGGAGAATCTGAGAAAGATAATTGAGTTAGTTGACAAAGGGGGATAAATAGATATTATTTGATATCATTAATATTGATATTTGGGAGAGATAATTGAGTTAGAGAAAATTGAGATAGTTGATGTTTTGGAAGATGACTTGATTGAACTTGTGCTCAATTGTCATTTATATCTCTTAACTCAAATGATTAAATGCTTTGTTCAGTTCCTTTATACTATTGCATATATTGAGGGGGAGCTAAAGAGTCTGTTTTGGATTTATTGAGATTATAAAAGTTGTTGTCATCAATCATCAAAAAGAGGGAGATTGTTGGATCTAAGTCAATCTAAGTATCTGGGTTTTGATGATTAATGATGATTTGGATAAATCCTTAATGATTAATATTGATCTGGATAATGACAGCTTTGAGGATTAAATGACAACTTGTATAAATCCTAGTTTAGCACAAGTACATTGAATTGTTAATGTTAAACCCTAGAAGTCGATGACTCCTGGTTATGGTTTAACAATTGATGCATATGTTGAGGGGGAGCTCTGTGGTTGCATCAATCTTGTGCTAAGTGTAAATTGGAATGTCTTGTGATCCGGAATTTTGATAACTCCTTCATTTGTGGTATCGAGATCGATGCATGTGTTGAGAGGGAGCTCGGTGGTTGCATCATGCTTATATTTATCATGATATGAGTAGTATGGATCATGTGCGTATGTCTTCATCATATATAGATCTATATAATTATGTGATTCATCTCTTACTCATTTGTTGCTTATCGAAATTGGTTTTGTCATTTCACCAAAGAGAGAAATCGTTGAGTTAACTCCTGTGTGGAGTGATTTCTCTGGTGGTGATTAATGACGAACTGTATATGAGACTAACATTTGTGCATTGAGTGTATGTGTTCTAGTCTCAGAATGGTTGCAGGATGAAAGCAAGCAAGGGCATGAAGAGGATGATGCCGACATGAGTCATCTCGAGCGAGGTCAAACTTAGCAAGGTCGAGCTTTGCGAGGACAAGCTTTGAGGGATCGAGCTTCACGAGGTCGAGCTTCACCGAAGGTAAAATCCAAGATTAAGGATTGTTTTCTCAGGATTTTACCGGTCTCAGTGTTTGGAGATAGACCGGGTTGATAGGATTCTTTTTACTAGTTTGACCGTACTATTAAGAGGGGTCGGAAACTAGTAGCTTGAATCTATCTAGTGTGAAGCTCAGATGCATTCATATCATCTTGCACTAGTGTTTTGTAGCCTCTTGCATTGCTAGAGAGTCTAAGTGTAGTTTGTGGTGCATTAGAGAAAATGTTTTGAAAACTGCACTTAGTCTTGATCGCCAGCCACTTAAATTGGTTTATTATTCTATAGCTGGTCGTGATCGTATTTGCACATTCTGATCGTATCCATGTTTGGTACGTGGTCGTGGTCGTGTCGCCCGTTTGGCGGTTTTCTGTTTAGGGTTTGGTCATGGTCGTAGGAGTTCGAACTGGTCGTACCAGTCTTCGGTTTGCTTGCGTACGCTCGACCAAATCCACTCGACCACCTGTTTTTGATCAGATATTCAACCAGTGGTTTTAGTTCGTAAATCATATTGGTTGTGGTCGTCGCTGAGTGTCAACTGAGGTATCCGCGAAAAAAACAGCAAATCCGTATGTGCAAATACCCTAAATTGCATTAGAGTTGATTTTTGGGTTGGATATTTTGGCAGTAGGAAGGTTTTTGGGTTTCCTCGAAGTTTCTAGACCTTTCTAGGTCTTGCTCTTATTGACAAAATTGTAGTCCTTTGAGTTATCTTTCCAACAAGCCAAAAAACACCTTAATTGGATTTCTGGATCAAAAGTTATGCTTGTTTTACAATCAATATGTTTTGGTCAGACTTTGTCCGGCCTGTACAAATTTCTTTGACATGTAACCAGAGACGTTTGCATCCTTCTGGGGGCTTTTGTCCGGGACGGCCGGACATTGTCCGGCCTGTACAATTTGTTTGAACCGAGTGAAACAGAGATAGATACAGATGTCCGGGGCTTTTGTCCGACATGTCCGGCCTTTGCAAAAAACCTCCCAATGGTCACTGACATGTTTGCAACGGTCGCATTTTGGTGTACTGGCCGAACAGTGTCTGGCATGGCCGAACAGTGTCTGGCATGGCCGGACAATGTCCGGCCTGTACAAAAATGTCGCAGTTGGTTGCAAACGGCTAGTTTTCCTTGAGGGCTATATATATCTCGTGTTTGGCTTCATTTGTGGCTGCTTAAAGTGTTGATATTTCAGTTGATAAGCTAGCCAAGACTTTGCATTTGCTATATTGCATCTAGAGGCTAGATTTGAGCCCAAATCTTGAGTAGATTTGAGAGAAAGCATTTGTGTGAGGTTAATAGTGCTTAGTGCACTTCAATCACCATTTTTGCAAGCTAGTGCTAGAGTGTTGAGCATCTCATTTGCATCATTGAGCTTCTAGCACGTGATTCGTTCAAGCGAAAGCGCATCCGACTTGTTACTCTTGGTGATCGCCTTCACCTAGACGGTGTCGGAGGAGAGTCGCGATCTCCCCATTGAAGTTTGTCGGAGAGGCCGGCAAGAACTTGTGAAAGGTGTGGTGCTCACCTATCCGGTGTGGAGAAGGAGCAACCCTAGTGAAATATCCTTCGTGGATATAGAAGCGAGGCTCACGTGTGAGTGCTTCAATGAGGAGTAGGGGAGGCTGGGCTAGTCTCCGAGACCTCGATAAAAATATTGTGTCAATTGCGTATCTTTTATTCACTTCATATTTAGCTTGACACAAATTGTTTGATTCACTAGTTGCTTGTTGTATTGTATAGTCTATATTGAGTAATTGCAACTAGTGTTATATTGTTGTTGCATATTGAATTGCTTATTTTATATGATTGAATGCAACTAGTTGATTAGATTATTTTAAGTCTCATTGCAACATCTATGTTTCATAATTATCTTGTTAAAATTACTTAGTAAGGAAAGAAATTTTAAAAGCCTTCTATTAACCCCCTTCTAGTCGGCATTCTTGATCCTACAGTTAGTTCATTACCAACCAAATAGGTGAATCTCATTTATGTCCTGTTAGACAAAAATTTTGAAGATTATAAACAAGTTCGAAGCATACCTAAAAGCTAGGCTTATAGACAAGTTTTAAGTATACCTAAAAGCTAAGCAAATATTTACGAGGATGTGAAGGAGATCATCATTAGAGAACTACCAGGGATGGAGCTTCAACATTTGCCTCCAATTGCAATAGATGAAAAAAAATGGCATCCAAGATAGCACAGTTGGAGACCTGGGCTTTCGATCATCAAGGAGCTAGAAATTACTAGGAGATGGCACCTCCCCCAAATCATAGATCCAACGCTCATGGGAGTCTATTGAGGGTTTGTCTCGGCAAGTGAATTTATTTGTTAAGTGGTAGGATACATGCGTACTGATCCAAGGAAAAGAAAGTGAGGACATCGGGAAATTCACTGGTTCGGATAGAGGATCCAACTCTACGTCTTGAGTACTATCTTAGGACTTTGCGGCGGAACCAAAAGGTCCAGAAGCACCATGACTATACCATAAAGAGATTACAGCAATAGCCGAGCACAAGGCAAGAAAGTCGATCCTTTACTGAGCACTAGAATTGAGTTATACGAGTGCTGGAATAGATAAGTCATGTTATTGAGCACTAGAATTACTATATTTGTCTAGCCTAAACTTCTTCTCATCTGGTTCGTCCCTCTTCTTTGTCATCTAGATCCCCTTTATTTAAAGTTTGCAACCACTAGTTTAATTCCCCTGAGATCTTGGGATGTCACCGAGTAATCGCAAGGCAGTGACAATTCGGGAGCCAAATCCGGGGATGATGGTTTTGAGCCTTACTTGCATAAAGATTGTGGGCTTTGAAATTATAAACCTCACTGACAAGTGGGTCTGTAATGTCAGGGGCTTAGTAACTGTTTTTTGGCTTGATCCTTATCACGTGTTTGGTGGTGAGGGCTCCTTACTTTGGTAGTTGGAACTGTATTTTTGCCACGTGTACAACAATAATGATCATTCTCAATAGTTAGCTCCTACCCTAGTCGTTTTATGTTGGACACAGGCGGTGTTAAATGGCTAGGATAATCTAGATCAATGGTCAAAATGATGCGGCGTTTGGGTTGATTGAGGACAATAGTCTGTGCCAATGGTGGGAACATCAAACATCGCCTTGGACAGGCGGAGTGGCACTCTCCCCACAATCGAAGTGTCGTCTGTGGTTCTATAAATTGAGACTTAAATCTTGTTGTCTTGAATTTTCCTTGTGTGCTTCTCCTAATAAAAATACTCTTCTCTTGCCTTCTGCTTTGCTGTCTTTGCATGAGCATCTTTCGCCTAGCCACAAAAATGGAGAAGTTTGTAGCTTCTGAGATCAATGAGAACTCCATCAGGTAGATGCAAAATGAAGGCATCCTGTAGGAAGATGCTGTGGTACGGATTCCCAAAGAGAGCCTCCCTTCTCCCAAAGACGGGGAGATTGTGGTGTTCGAGCACTACCTGCGCTTAGGGCTGTGGTTCCCTGAGCACAAGCTACTGCTGGAGATTTTGGAGAACTTCAATCTCTAGTTGGTGAATCTTGCCCCTAACAGCCTGCAACTGCTAGTGGGCTTCATCTTCCTATGCGAGGGCTACATAGGCTACTCGGTAATGTTCTAACTCTTCCACCTCTTCTTCAAGTTCAAGCGGCGAACAAGGCAGTGGTTGTGAGCTACGGTGACATTGGACGGTTCTACTTTTGCTTGAAGGACAAGTCGGTGCCCTTTCCCTTTCTTCCTTTGAACTCCAAGGACCATTATGGCCCATGGAGGAAGAGGTGGTTCTATATGAGGCCGCTTGTAGGTAGCGGCTCACATTTCAGCCGGAGGCGATCCGACCTTGTGATCGGAGCACAAAAAATGTGCTCTTGAGCATTCGAGGGGAGGTCATTGTTGGATCTAGGTCATTCTAGGTATCTAGGTTTTAATGATTAATGACGATTTGGATATATGAATCTATATGATTGAATGTTTCATCTCATACTCATTTGTTATTTGTTGAAAATGGTTTTGTCATTTCACCAAAAAGAGAAATTGTTGACTCAACTCCTTTGTGGAGTAATTTCTCTGATGATTAATGACAACCAAAATATGAGACTAATGTTGTGCATTGAGTGTATGTGTTGTAGTCCCAAAATGGTTGCGAGATGAAAGCAAGCAAGAGCGTGAAGAGGATGATGTCGTTATGAGCCATCTTGAGCAAGGTCAAGCTTAGCGAGCTCAAGCTTTGCGAGGACAAGCTTCGAGTGGTCGAGCTTCATTGAAGGTAAAAGCCAAGATTAAGGATTGTTTTCTTAGGATTTTATCGATCTCGGTGTCTGGAGATAGACAAGATTGATATGACTTCTTTTTACTAGTTTGGTCGTACTATTAAGAGGAGTCAGAAACTAGTAGCTTGAGTTTATCTAGTGTGGAAGCTCAAATGCATTCATATCATCTTGCACTAGTGATTAATCACCCCTTGCATTGCTAGAAAGTCTAATTGTAGTTTGTGTTGCATTAAAGAAAATATTTTGAAAACTGCACTCAGTCGTGGTCGCCAGCTAGAATAATATGTTTCATTTCTAGAGGTGGTCGTGATCGTATTTGCACATTCTGATCATATCCTTGTTTGGTATGTGGTCGTCGTCGTGTTGCCGGATTGGCTGTATCCTTGTTTGGGGTTTGGTCGTGGTCGTAGGAGTTCAACCTGGTCATACCAGTTTTCAATTCACTTGCGTACGCTCGACCAAATCCACTTGACCACCTATTTTCAACCAGATATTTGACCTGTGAGTTAAGTTCGTAAATCATATTGGTCGTGGTCGTTGCTGAGTGTCAGCAGGAATATCCACGAGAAAATAGCAAATCCGTATGTGCAAATACCCAAAATTGAGTTTAGAGTAAAATTGGTAAAGTCCTGTTTTCGGTTTGCACAGGCCGGACATTGTCTGTGATGGCTGGACAATGTCCGGCCAGTACTAAATTCAAGTGGCTGTTGCAAAACAAAAACAGAGACAATTGAATTTGTCCGGAGCTTTTGTTGGGGGTAGGTAGAACATTGTCTGCTGTGGCCGGACATTGTCCAACCTGTATAAATCTTATTAGGTTTTGATTTTAAATGAAGCACAGATGTTTAAACCGTCCAGGGGCTTTTGTCCGAGACGGGCCGGACATTGTTCGGCATGTACAAACTTTGTGAGCCTCATTTGAATCATGTAACCAAAGATAAATGCATCAGTCCGGGGATTTTGTCTGGACATATGATCATCTGTCTGGCCTTCACAAAATTAGCCCAACGGTCACTGACACGTTTGCAACAGTCAATTTTTGTTGTACTGGCTGGACAGTATCCGGCATGGCCAAACAATGTCCGGCCTGTTGTCGCACCCCAAAACTGGAGACTACGACTATTCCCGTGGAGACCTAGCTCGCTGCAACTAGTCCCATATATACATACCTTTGACTTCCCAGGATAAGTCAAGCACAGGAGTATATTATATTACAACAGAGTAACTTACAAAATATTTAAGCAGTGTGGCCTGCTGGCGTTAATATTACATAAAGAGATTACAATGCCTTCACGGCATTCAAGGTTTAGCAAAATAATAACTACATAGCAGAAGATAGGTGACCCTCCCACAAAAGAAGTTGACGGTAGAACAGCACACATCAGGGTTCTGGCGGAACTGGCTCTCCTTCATCTGGATCCACAAGTTCTCCACACCATCATCTGGATTATTGAACGCTCCTTCTAATGAATTGAAGGTTGCAAGAGTGAGTACTTACGTACTCAGCAAGTCATAGGTAAGAGTAGATACATATAGTAGTGATGATATGAACCTAGACTAGTCAAGAATTATGGATGTTTGTAAAATAACCTTTTCTTTCATATCTTCTCTTATCTTATCTCATGTTATGGTAGGACTTTTCATAACATAGCATTGCTATTCATGTTCACTAGATTATAGCACTATCGCGACACGTCGACACACGACAGCCCACGGTAGCACTCCTTATCATGACAACACATGTCATTTGGGTAATCTTGACTTAACAAATTTTATTTAGAAAACATACTTGTGTCACACCCCGTGGATTTAGTCCACCGCAGCAGACTCCTATAAACCCGGGAGCTCGGAGTATTCGAATACATTTTTAAATCTGCAGAGAGGTACCAATTTACCCGCAAGATATTCCACTTTCATGCCCATCCTATCAATATGATTAGACCCTTCCTCACAACCATGTGCTAGTGGCAAGGTGGAGATAACAAGAACTTTTGTTATGTTTCACTCACAATTCACCCCTGGCCCTATGGATCTCTCGTGAACCACAGTTGTGGCAGGTTGTACCCAAACCTCCACCCCTATGCATATTCCCATTACTGGGTCAGCGTGCATGATCACCTTCAGAGATATGTGTAGGAGCCACGCTCCGTGCAAAATCGTGCATCACATCACATCTCATGCAGGGGTTTCATGTGCAATCCACATAAGTACTTGTTCAGGCCTGTCCCATATCAGGCTTGCAGTTAGTACGTTGTTCATGCCACTAGATGCACAACACAAGGTTCTAGTCCTTATATGCCAGTGACCAGACCATCCACAATCTTGCACCTTCAGTTCCTGCACATCCTTTGCAGTTAAGCACCTCCAGTGCTACCGCCATTCCTTACCAAAATTTTGGTCACGGCTAAGGGTTTTATTTCATGAATATAAGTATATACATAAATATATATTCGTTCATGGCTCAAAACTTGTTCATTTCACATTTCACAGACAATCAGCCTAGTACTGCCAATTCATAATTCAGCTATTCTCAATCTTTCACATGCAATATTATCTATATTCAAGGTTATATTATAGCAACTCTTAAAATATAGGTTCAAGATGTCCAAGAATATGACTTGCCTTCCGCGTCGTAAGAGACAGCAGTTGATGTTGGGTCGATAACGAAGTCTCCGAACTCAACTTCTGGATCTGCTCGACGACAAACAAACACACAATGATTACTTATTATATTAAAAATGTTTTATGACTTATATGCAGATATGCTTAACAAGAATAACTAAATAATGCTAAGATTAGTTGAGACTACAGACTGGACTGAGTCAAGATTCTAGGGTTTCAAGGAATTTGGGCTAAGGATAGGTGTTAGATGTTCTTAGGGTTTCAAGGTTGCAATAAGGACATCAATTTTGTGGCTGGTTTGATCAAAATTAACGAATGTCAACAGATCGACATTCGGTTCAAGGCTCTGACATAGCTTTAAGAAAAGCTAGAGTGCTTATCTCAAGTTGTGGTAGTAGAAGAAAATGTAGATTATAGCTCTACAATTTCAGTGGACAAAGTTATTTTTAAAATGCACAGCCTGAAGAAAGTGAACAAGGCCAATGCCACTGGCTGACAAGCTCTGGCATAGGCCTGACAATGTCAAAATCTAGGGCTAAGCATAAAATGCTGTTCAAGGGCTCAACTGGTGTGCTAACTTTGTCTAGGAGGTAGGCTTGAGTAACAGGTACAAAAGACATAACAGGATCCACGGCTGAAGATGGCCGGACGGCAAGAAATCCGGTGATGAACTGCGGTGATCTCACTGCACTGAAATAGTTCTGGACACAGATCTTGGCAAGGCTATAACTTTCAATCTAGACTGATCTAGGTGACGAGCTAGAAGACAAAAGTACTCAGGAGATTGAGGCACATCTAGAGGACAAAGCGGTTGAAGCTGGATCAGCCATAATCATTTTTTCGGTGAACGGCGCCGGAGAAGATGACACGGGAATTGGGCATTTTTGATACAGGTCGATTGAACTTAATTCTTTGCTCGAGGAGTATCTAAGAAGTATAAGGAAGCTATTGGTGAAGTCAATTTTACTGGAGGATCACCAGAGAAGCCTGGCGACGTGAGCCGGTTTCTGGTAAAATTCTAATTTGGGAACAGCTTCGATTCGAGTTAAATTTTAAAATCTTGATGCACTGGCTTGCTAAGAATAGTTCATTGATTAATTTACTCTACAGATTCGAAGGCTAATTTGGGATAAATCAAGCTGCATTGCCGGAACAGGGCAATTGAGAATTCCGGTGATCGCCGGTGTTAAAGGTCACTGGTGAGCAATAAAATACTATCACACAGAGAGAAGGATAAGGGAAACTCACTGGTGGCTTTAATTTGGCAAGTGGTGCAGTGGAGTGTACTGGCACCGTGAGCCTCCTTGACGGCTCGCCGGAGAAGAAAACAAAAACAAAGAAATTTGAGACTAGATGATTTCTGGTGAAGTGTGAAGAAGTTACTGAGTACAGGGGTGCTTTAACAGGCACGGCGAAGCTTGCAAAGAGGGAATAGCAAGGAAATTGGCGCCGGTGACGAGATTGGTTGGGCGCAGAAGCAACAGCGGTGAACGGTGATGCGATGGCGACCAGGCGGAGCAACAGCTTTGCCAGCAGCGGTCAGGGCGCATTGGAATTTGATTTGGGTTGGCGCAGATGCGGAGGCAGTGACACAGCTCCGGCAACGACACGTAAGAACATGCAAAATGTGTCTTCACGGGCGCGCGCGAAAATACAGCTGGGGCACGGGCAAAAATCCTCCGGTCGCAGCACTGCTACGGTGAAGTTCTGGCTGAGGTCACGCGCGCACAAGGTGGCACGATTGCTCACAAACACAGGCGACAAGAATTTCTGGCCGGCGGTGAGGCAACACGGCGCAGCTCCGGTCGAACGGCCTCTGAAGACTGGTCGAAAGGAACGACCAGAGCTGGTTGAAAAAGGCTGAAAAAGAAGAGAAGGATTGATTTGAAATTTCTAATTTTGGGTTTTGGACTGATTTGCAAATATGGAGATTTTAGAATGTTAAAACTGAATTTGATTGCATTGATCTGGCAAACTATATTCAACAAAATATTTGGTAAAGATATTTGATAAAATCTGGCACATTTGAATAGTTTTTGATATAAACTGAAAATAGGGTAATTTAGAGTACTTGAAATCTGAGTTTTGGTCGATTTCGAATTCTGGCATTTAGGATAAGATTTTGAAATCTGGACAGAAGGGGAAATTCTTTCAAATAGCATTTGGAAGAGGTTTGCTGAAGAAATTCTAAATTTGGTGATGAGTTGCAACATTTAGCCTTTTTAGGCTTATGGAAAATTTGGAAAAGGACTGATCTGCGATACCTCTTGGACTGATTTGTGAAAAGAGTCTAGATAATGAAATCTGGCTGCCAACTTTCTGGTTTAAGGTATTGGCATACCCATGATCATAATCTAAGAATAATCTACTCTGAATTAGGTCAAGATTTGGCTAAATCTGAGTTTAGAGTATTTAGGGTAATTAACTTAATTTTGTTTTCGAAAACAGAAGTTTTGACAAATCTGGGATTTAGAGATGGAATTGAATCTGGCTTCTGAAGACTTTGAGGTTTAGAGTAACTAATAGATCACATCTGAGCAATCTGATCTTGATTTGGGTTTACACAATAAATTGGAAATTTTAGGGCTGGATAAAAGTAATGATCTGGCTACTACTACCGATATATGCATGCATGTTGTTCATGAAAAAGGAAGTTTTCACCCCTAAACTCAAGGTGTTACACCTGTACAAAATTTCGTCAGGATGTTGCAAACGCTAGTTTTCTTTGAGGGTCTATAAATACCTCGTGTTGGCTTCCATTTGAGGCTGCTCAAGAAGTGAAAAATTCAGTGTATAAATTAGCCAAGTCCTGCATTTGATCAATTGCATCTAGAGGCTAGATTTGAGCCAAAATCTTGAGAGAAATTTGAGAAGAAAGCTTAGAGAGAGGCTAAGAGTGCTTAGTGCACTTCATCTCAAATTTTCAAGCTAGTGCTAGAGTGTTGTGCATCTATTTGCATCATTTGATCTTCTAGCACATGATTCGTTCAAGTGAAAGGATCCGACTTATTACTCTTGGCGATTGCCTTCTCCTAGACAGTGTCAGAGGAGAGTCGCGATCTCTCTGGTTGAAGTTTGTTGGAGAGGCTAACAAACAACATGTGAAAGGTTTGGTGCTCGCCTATCCGGTGTGGAGAAGGAGCAACCCGAGTGAAGATATCCTTCGTGGATAAGAAGTGAGACTCACACGTGAGCGCTTCAACGTGAAGTAGGGGAGACCGGGCGAGGTCTCGGGTCTCCAAGACCTCGGTAAAAATATTGTGTCAATTGCTTATCTCTTATTCATTTCATATTTATCTTGACACAATTGCTTGATTTATTATTGTTGCATGTTATATTGAATATTCCATATGGTTTAATCGCAACTAGATGTTAGATTGTTGATAAACCCTTTGCAACCCTAGGTTATCCTAAACGTCTTGCAAAAATTGTTTAATTGAAAAGAATTTTTAAAAGCCTCCTATTCACCCCCTAGTCGGCATCCTTGATCCTACAATTGGTATTAGGGAAAGGTCTCTCATTTGTTGGCTTTACCGCCTAGAGAGAAAGGATGAACTCGATAGAGGATTTTGGTTTGATTGCTCCTCACTTTGATGGCTCAAATTATTCTCGTTGGAAAATTATTATGAGTACATATTTTGAGGCATTGAATTTAAATCTATGGAGGTTAGTGCAAAAGGGTATGACTTATTCGTTGATTTTGGATAAGGAAATTCACCTCTTAAATACAAAGGCTAAAGATGTGCTTCTTAATTCACTTAGCCATGTTGTGCTCGAACTAGTGAGTGATTGTTCGACCGCTCACGATGTTTCGATCACTCTTGAGTTGTTATTTGTGGGCACATATAGCTTTGAGTAGGCTAAGATATGATTATTAATGCCTTGTCACGAGAGCGATGATGCCACAAACATAGCTGATTTGTTTTTCAGGGAAATCATACGCTTACATGGAGTGCCCAATACTATTGTCTCGGATCGCGATGCGAAATTTTTGAGTCACTTTTGGAGGTCACTTTGGAACAAGTTGGGGACGAAGTTGCTATTCTCTACCACATGTCATCCTCAAATAGACGAATAAACTAAAGTTGTCAACCGTACCTTGTCTACAATGTTGCGGGCCGTGCTAAAGAAGAACTTGAAGACGTGGGAAGAGTGCCTACCGCATGTTGAATTTTCTTATAACAGGTCAGTACACTCCACCACCAAGGTAAGTCTGTTTCAGGTAGTATATGGCTTTATTCCCCATGCTCTGATTGATCTTATACCGTTACCTACATTTGAAAGGTTGAATTTGGATGCTAAAAAGTGGGCTGAACTGATTCTGAAAATTCATGAAAATACTAAGGGAAACATTGAGAAGATGATTGAGAAATATAAGATTGCTGGTAGCCAGGGTAGAAAACATTTATTTTTTGAACCTGGTGATCTTGTTTGGTTACATTTGCAAAAGATAGGTTTCCAGAGTTGAGAAAGTCAAAACTAATGCCTCGAGCTGATGGCCCATTTAAAGTTCTAGCAAAGATTAATGATAATCCCTACAAACTTGATTTTCCTGTAGATTTTGGGGTTAGTCCCACATTTAATATTTCAGATTTGAAGCCGTACGTAGGCGAAGAAGATGAGTTAGAGTCAAGGACGACTCCATTTCAAGAGGGGGAGGATGATGAGGACATAACAACCTTGGATACATGCACGACTACTTTTCTAGATGAAGCTGAACCGGAACAATTACTTGGACCTATAACTAGAGCTTGGGCACGACAACTAAACTATCAGGGTGACTCTTTCCTCGGGTTTGATACTTTGGATTTTCAAAATGGATTACTACCTAACTCTTGTGATCTACTTGTGATTAGGAATGTGGTAGTAGGGGAAGAGAGGAACTCGACAAGTGTTGCCTCAAGACATCACCTTTCGGTGATCAAGGAGGGATGCATGGCGCCACAAGTGAAGCCGGACATGGGCTTAGACCTGCAACCACCTGCCCATACTTTCATCAATTTTTCCACAAGATCCCCGCGTCACTTTGGGCCCAAGGGAAGCTAGAGTTTGAGTTGGGTTCGCGTTGGATTCGGATTCGGACTGCTGCGACAGCACTGAATTCGAATGGCTGTAACTTCCTCATACGGACTCCGTTTAGGACGTTCTTGGACTTCATGGAAAGCTTATCAAGTCTACTTTTTACAAGAGCTAGCATCATCTCTAAATTCTACCTGAGCCGGCCGCAAACGTCGAAAGAGTCCGTGTTCCTTCCTGGAAACGGTGCTGCGCCACCTTAACTTGGGCCGATGGGCCTTGTATCAAGTAGAGCCCATTAGGGGCACATCCCTAGGGTTGTGTACCCCTCAAATACTTCCCTTAGTCTTCACAAACATGCGGGTTTTGCTTAGATTGCATCTACATGACATTTTGTAGATTCTTTTCGCCTCTGCACCGGACCGACTAGGCCGCTGCGTTGGTTTGTGGAACCCCAATTCGTGTGCTTCATCTTTATTTGCAATTCCAGATTGCTTCTTCCTTGTTCTTGTGAATTTCTCGATTGTTGCAGGAACAGTTACCTTCGTGGTAAAGTTGGCCGTGTACGAGCGTGGTCGATAACGACGAGACACACGGGTGTAGCAATTGCGAGGTGATGATCCGCTGATCGGAAGCCTCAAAACGCCAACGTCCACAAGTCGATTAATCGAGCCTATCAGAAGATCGGGCCGCCATCTCATCGTATACTCTCTCCACCATATATGATCACTTCATCAACATCAAAAATGAGCTCAAAGCCCTTGGCGCTAATATTTTCGATCTAGACATTTGTAGGAAATTACTCCAGGTGTTGCCGAAAGGTTGCTACGGTGATTTCATAACTACCCTTGTGAATGGTGACCTTTCCAACACTTCACCAAGTGAGCTCATTGACATGCTTATGTCAAATGAGACTATGTCCAAAGAAAAGGACATGTGTTCCACCTTTGAGCATATCGAGGATGATGACTTCAATGTGGAGGATCGGGAGCTTTCTAGTGAGATCCATGTCGTAAGCAAGACAAAGGTGAAACCTTGCAAAAAGAGCTCAAGGAAAGCTAGAAAGAAAGCGTCGAAGTCAAAGTCTTCATCTCAAGACAATTCTATATGCCCTATGGTATATGACTCGACGGTATCAAATTCTAACCTCTGTAATAATGAGCTTATGGAGATGATTGTAGAATTAAAAGACTTGCTTGGAAATATGACTAAAAGCTTTAGCACTTTAAAGAATAATTACTCATCCTTGAAAGAGTAATATCAAGAGTTGAAAAATTCTCATGATTCTTTGCTTGCCAAGGATACTACTAGCTCAACATGTATATTAGATGTTAGAGTTGCTTGTGACTCTCCTATTGATCCATCTTTAGAGTCACACACTTCTACTTCACATGCTAGCAATAATTCAATTGTTGATTCATGGTTAGATTCAAATGCTATCTTTGTGGACATTTGTACTTCATGTGATAAGTTGTTGCATGATCCATTTATTGATTCATATGCTTGTATGGGTGATACTAGTAAGTCTTACCATGATTCATCTAGTGACTCATCTTCATGCCATGGTATTAATACTAGTAGTTCTACTTTTGATATGCCTAGCTCATCTAGTGATTTTTGTGCTATGCCTTCTAGTTCATCTACTTGTGATGAGATGCCGTCATGTTCTTATCATAATTCATGTGTTAACATGGAATCATCTCAAGCACCTAAAATCAAAAATGATGAACTTAGGAGTAATAGATTGAGAAAAAACCTCACTAGATATTATATGAGTAGTGCTATGCTTGCTAAAACCCCTTTTGATGATAAAAATTCATATTAAAAGGATAAATTAAATCGCGCTCATTCATCTAGTAAGAGGCATAATATTCACACTCATAAAAATTCTTTCAAAAAGCCCTCTCGAACTTCATGTTCCTCATATCACTTAAAAGGGCAACATTCGTATGAGTATGCATCTAATTCTTTTAGAGATGTTTCTTTGGCTCTTATTTGATTTCTTACTCTAGAAAGGGTTTATTTGCAAAACCTATTAATTGCCATTTTCAAAAACCTAAATATAAAGCAATTTGGGTACCAAAAGACTTTTGCGACAAAGCTAGAGGGTCTCGTATGGTTTGGGTACCAAAAAGGGCTTAAATCTTTTGATATTTTATATAAAAATATTTGCATTGCTTTTTCTCCCTTTATTCTTTGATTGTTTCAAATCATTATGGCAAATTTTGTAAAACAGTGAAAATTTGAAACTTATGTTGTTGCATTATTTGGGCGATTATAATTTATAAATGCTTCCGTTGTCCTTCACACCCCCACATGTGAGACATTTCAAAATTGCAAGCATAAGTTTTCAAAAATGAGTTCATTTTGTCAAAATGTCAAATTTTCATTAAAAAGGCCAAAAATCATCAAGTCCTATCAAAATGGTCTTCAAAATGCATTTAAAAGGTTTTTAGAGGTTTTGAACAAAAAATGATGTCAAAAGGTTCTTTTTATCAAAAACTAGCCTCAAAATGATCTTCGGGTATCTTGTTTTTCAACCAAATCATTTTTGAATGCAAATCAAAACCTATTTGGAGTTTGTGAAAACTTGCTTTATAAAACTCCTAGATATTATTATCCCGAAGAAGTTTGAAATTGAAAACTTTCTCAAAAGAGTTCTTATTTGAAAGTTATGGGTACTTGAATCTCACGAAAAACTTAATTTAATCCAAAATACCCTATATGTGTAAAACATGAGTTTAGCTATTTGAATGGTCTTTATTTGTGAGCTACAGCTCAAAATGATTTGAATAACTCATGTAAGCTCTTTCATGTCTAAAATCTCATGAAAATCAAATTTGAACTCAATTTGTAAAAGTTTGTCAAATTTCAATTCTCTTACTTAAAACAAAGATCATTTGGCCATAACTCTTGATTGGAAAATCCTTCTTGGAAAATTCTTTTTGGAAAATGTATTTGATGCAATAAGAATCATTTTTGTAAATTTGTAAAAGAGTGAAAATTTGAAGCTTATGCTGTTGCATTATTTGGGGGATTTTAATTTATAAATGCTTCCATTGTCCTTCACACCCCTAAATGTGAGACATTTCAAAATTGCAAGCATAAGTTTTCAAAAATGAGTTCATTTTGTCAAAATGTCAAATTTTCATTAAAAAGGCCAAAAAATATCAATTCATATCAAAATGGTCTTCAAAATGTATTTAAAAGGTTTTTAGAGGCTTTGAACGAAGAATGATGTCAAAAATTTATTTTTATCAAAAACTAGCGTCAAAATGATCTTCGGGTATCTTGTTTTTCAATCAAATCATTTTCGAATGCAAATCAAAAACCTATTTGGAGTTTACAAAAACTTACTTTACAAAACTCCTAGATATTATTACCCCGAAGAAGTTTGAAATTGAAAGCTTTCTCAAAAGAGTTCTTATTTGAATGTTAAGGGTATTTGAATCTCACCGAAAAACTTGATTTAATCCGAAATACCCTATATGTGTAAAACATGAGTTTAGCTATTTGAATGGTCTTTATTTGTGAGCTACAGCTCAAAATGATTTGAATAACTCATGTAAGCTCTTTCATGTCTAAAATCTCATGAAAATCAAATTTGAATTCAATTTGCAAAAGTTTGTCAAATTTCAATTCTCTTACTTAAAACAAAGATCAGTTGGCCATAACTATTGATTGGAAAATTTTTTTGGAAAATTTTTTTTGGAAAATGTATTTGATGCATTAAGAATCATTTCTGCAAATTTTCATTTCAATTGGATTTAATTGGAGCTATAATTGATTCTTTTCACAAATCAAATATGAAAATTGAAAAATTCAAATTTCTCCTGGTTTTGGGCTGATTTGTCATTTTCATATCTTTATTTTGGTTGACTATTTAAAGAAAGTTTCTATATGATATCTTATCCCCTATGATTGGTCTTTATTGCTAATTTATTTCAAAATTAGTGGAAGTCATTTGTATATATTTTCAGGTGCTTTTACAAGTGTAAAATATTTTTCACAAACCTGAAATCTGAATCTTTCAAATCTGATTTGTCTTTTTCATATCTTATAGTTGGATCATATCTTGGCTTCACTGTAAAAGGAAATCTAGTTCCTCATTGCATAATTTATCTCCAAAACTTATTTTGGGATATTTGAACTTGTTTGCATATGTTTCGATGATTAAAAAGAAGCCATGGGGTTTAAGAAAGTATTAGTCAAATTGGATGCTAATCTCTCAATTCTTTAAAATGACTAAAACATTTGGATCTTGGATCTTCATGAAAAGTGCTTGTGTTGATGTGTTTTATCTCTATAAAACTTTTCATGAGATTTGATAATCATTTGGATGGTTTCTCAATTTGAGTTCATTTGGATCTTTTTGGTTATCTTTAGAACTCATTCGTTCAATCCATATACTATTTGGTAAGATTTTTAAAAAATGAAAGCAAATAAAATTTATGCCAAATAGCATCCTCTTGTTCCAAGCATGTCATGGCCTTGAATTAAATTCACTTCAAACATTCTTTGTTTTAGTCCATAAAGAAGTGAGTTCATAAGCTTCTTTTGTTTTGATCTTTGTTGAACTCTCGTTTTTCACAAATGGATCATTTTTATCTCTTGCACATATTTCATGAAAAAACTTGGTTGACACATTTAGGGGGAGCAACTTCAAAGTCATTAAATCCTTGTATACCCTAATTGTGCACATGTATCACATTTGCAAGTGTTTTGGTAAAAAGGGTCATTTTCTAGCAAAAAAGGTGAAAAAGTGCTCAAAGCTTTCAAAATGTTCAAAATTATCACAAAACCTTCAAAAATATGTGTCAAATATGTTTGCAAAGGTTTTGAAGGTGAAACAAAAGAGTTTTGAGCAAAAATGCAAAATTTTGACAAAATTGAAAACTTCGGGATCTTGTTTTGGCTCAAAACGATTTATTTTCACAAAACAAGATGGGTTGAGATTTGACCAAAACATTCTACATAAAACACTTAGAACTCACTCACCCGAAGATAGTTCTTATTGAACTTTTTCTCAAAAGACTATGGTTTTTAAGTAATCACATTTTCTAGGTCGCCCAAAAATGTCTTTTGACCCGAAAATACCCAAAAGTGCATTTTTGTGAATTTGGCTATTTGGACCGGACTTTCTCGCATGTCTTGGTTTGGAATAGTATTTCAAACTCATCAAAGTCCAAAGATTTGAGAAAAATCTAAGTTTCATCAAGAATTGAAGTTTTTGTAAAAATCATTTTGGTTTTACCCGTTTTACCCCAAAGTCACTTTTGAGGATTAAAATCAAGATCTTATTCAAATCAAATTCTTTTGAATGCTATTCCATCTTATTCACTTTTTGAAATTCTCGGATATTTTTTCTCAGCGATCTCATTCCCGGCTCCCCGTTTTCACGGCGACCGGAGGGTTTTCTCCTGGAAAAATTATTCTTGGGAATCAAATTTTCTTGGATATTCTTCTCCGGAGACCTCATTCCAGGCTCCCCGTTTTCACGGCGACCGGAGCGTTTTCTCTCAGAAAAATTCCCGGAAATCTTGGGTGCTGTCCCGGAAAGCTCATTCCCGACTCCCTGTTCTCACGGCGACCGGAGGATCTCAACGGGACTTTCAAAAATTGTTCCCAAAAGTTTTTCCCGGCCCCCCGTTCTCACGGCGACCGGAAAAATTTCTCATTGGAACCTTTGGAAAACTTCTTGAGGAGTTCTTACCCCGGGGCTTTGTCACCTCCACAGCGCACGGAGTTCCCCCCCGGCCCGCTGTGGGGGGGGGGGGGGTAACATGTACCTGGGGATCACCCTGTTCCGGACCATTTGAAAATTCACAAAGTACACAAGCAAACTTAGCTTTATTAAAAACATTCAACCGGAGGACATCTTCCCCCTCTGGTGGGCATCGTTACATTAAACATGGTACAACTCGGAGTGCAACCCGGAAGGCTCCTACACCTAATAATCCCAGAGGCCCTCTGATAACTCTTGGGCCAAGTCTCGATACAAGCTTCGTATACGACGCTGGGCCTCCCGGAGCAAATCTTCGAGCCAATATTCATAGCCCGCTGGTGGAAGTATTCGAAGCGGGGGAACCTTCTGGGACCTCAGTCGCGGAGGGGATAGTTCAGCGCGGTGGTTGTCGAAGTTGTCCAGGTGCCACTCCAGAAGCCACCGCAACCGGATTGGCTCCCGGGAGACACCCCTGCCATGTCCCCCGGAGAAGCGACTTAACAAAATGAAGGCAGCCTGGGCATCCCCCGGGTGACACCCGCTGGAGACCGGGGGCTCCACCTCCGGAGAGGCTCCCCACAACATTGGGACGCCCCTGAAGTTGCGCTCCAGCCTCGGGGGTCTTTGCCCAGAAGTAACTTCCTAAGGCCCGGGAGTAACTTCCCGGGAAACCTGGTAAATTTAATTCGAAGACTTAGCAAAAATTTCATTTCTATTGCATCAAAATATTTTTGGACAAATGTTCGGGGCTTCTTCTAAGAAGCTACCAGGAGCAAAAACCTAAAACAAAAAAGGGTCCTATCTAAAGGCCTGGGGGGGAGGCTGATACTTGTTCATTGGTGTCCTCCCCCCGGGAGGTTCCCGCCGGAGCCGTAGCATCCGCCCTCGGAGGCGCCGATGCCGGGAATCGTACGTGGACGATCCAATCGTAGAAGCCACCGGCGAGCTGCTCCATTTCTCGCCGGAGCGGCTCGAAGAACTCAGAAAAACCCCAGGGGATCCGTCCCCCGATTGCTCGGGCGCCGACCCCCCGGTGCTGCATGAGCCCCGCCGCAGCAGCTACTGATGAGGACATCACAAGCTCAGATATGAACAAGGCTCCATCCACTACTTCCATTACATCCTCGCCGCCACGAGAAGATCAAGGAGAACGGCGAGTCGGCATGAATCCATGTGCTGAGCCCTTCACTACGCCCACACCGGAGGATCAGCGAGCTACATCAAAGGTGGAACAACCCACGACGCATCAAGCCCAGCCCAAGATCAAGCCAACTCGTCCGTGAGTCCAACTCGGCCATCCAGCAGTAGTCCAACTTCAAACAGATGCCCATGCCACATACAGAGTCCATTTGGGGTGAATGAATACTTTACGAAGAAGCCCACGACGCCACCTTTCCAATGGATCTAGCCCTACTGCCGAATTCCATCTGGATCGCCTGCAATTGACGAAACAATTTGTGGACAGATTCTGCCGGGTGCTGTGCCACCTCTAATTTGGGCCCAAGGCCTGTGTACCCCTAGGGTTTCATGTCCACCTCCTTGGCCACCACCCCTGTTATATATGGCCGTCACCTTTCTTGTTTTTCCTCAAGTTTTGTTTAGATTAGTTTTCCCCATGTGTGAAACTTCATCCTTGTATTCTTGAGTCGGCTAGACCAACAACTACAAGTTACACAACCTCAAATTTATTGTATGCTTCATCCATATTTGCAATTTCAGATTGCTTTTATCTTCTTCTTGCTTGTTCTTTGGTTGCTTGGAGGAATCGATCCTCGTGATCAGGTCAACCGCGTCTTGGCACGGTTGATAACGACTCGTGAGTGTGGTTTAATGATTGCCAAGGCGTCCAGTCTTGTTTGGTTGGTAGCCGGATTGCCAAGGTCACTCTCCATCAAATCGAAGTTTTCCTTCTCACCAGAAGATCGGGCATCCGTGTCTTCATCATTTGGTATCAGAGCCTCAGGTTGACTGGTGAGAATTTATGTAACATCCCTGTTTTTGCTATCTTTTCTACTTGCGAGTCAGCATATCTTCTTTGAAATCCCAAATGTCTCAACCCTATTTTGATCTCTTAATTTAGAATCATGATCTTAGGTGTGCCACTACCTTAACTTAAAAAGTTGGCAGCTAAACTTCATCTCCCAGATCATTTTCACATTTCAGCCCAAAAGTATTTCAGATTAGTCCTTTTCAGAATTTTCAAAAGCCCAAAAAGGCTAAAAGTCTCAGATCATCTCCAAATTCAAATCTGATCAAATGGTTGTCCCCCTTTTACTTTTCTGAACGTTTTTCCCTTCGGGAAGAACTCAAAAATCTCAACCGAAACCCTAGTTTCAGCCCCGACAAAAATGTCAAACCCTAATTACCCTATTTTACCCTGTTTTCGATTTTTGTCGAAACCCTCAGATCTTATCGGATTTGCCATTTTCCCTGCTGGATGAGTCCAAGTATTTTGGTAACACTCATCTGCAAAATAAGATTGCAAATCAGCCCCTTAGATCCCCAAATTTGCAATCAAGTCCTAAATCCCGAGAAGAATCTTCGCAATTCAGTCCAAAGCCTCGCGGTTTAGTCCTTGGCTTCTTTTCTTCGACCATGACCAGAGCCCGCGTGCACGACCGCGACCTGAGGACGTTCGACCGCGGTTGCTGCCACCGTTCACCGTGAACCACCATAGCCTTCACCGCTGGCCAGTTGTGCCACCACCAATGGCCGAATCCTACGTGTACCGCACGTGCTCACGTCGCACCAAGGAACGCCACCGTGGCGATGACCGGAGACCGTAGCTTCACCGTTCGCGCGCGCGTGCCTGCCATTGTCAGAAACTTTTCGCCACATTGCTGCCATACCGAGACTCGCCATGCCGTCATTCTGCCGAATCTAGATTTTGCGCGATACCTTCGTCTCTGGCAGAGCTCCCGCCATGTCCCGATACGCCTCGTTGACTGCTCCGGCGCCAGAGAGCATCTCCTCGTCGATTTGCTGCCGCTCCCGAGGACTCAACCCCATGGCTATATAAAGCACCCCTCGCCAGTGCTTCACTCCACACCCACACTTCACCAGCAACCGAAACTCAGCTCTAGAGCTTGCCATTGCCGTTGCCTTCGTCTTCTTCCCCGGTGAGCCGCTTCTGGAGCTGACGGTGCCAGCCTCAACCGCAACACCTCTCTTCAATCCAAGCTACCAGTGAGTTCCCCTCACCTTCCTCTCTGTGCCATAGCTTTTAATTGAACCCCGGCGATACCTAGCGTTGGCGATCGCCGAGATTGTCTGTTGCCCTGTTCCCCTAATGCCGAGTGATTCAAGTCAAGTTGATCCTCGTGCCAGTAGAGAAAGTTGATCAGTAAGCTAGGAGAAGTAAGCTTGCAAGATTGGAATCATCAATTTTGCCCCGAGCGTCGAATCCCCAAATTCGAGCTTCAGCAGTTCACGGGAGAACGCCGCTGTGCTTCTCTAGCCATTCCCTGGCAAAATTAAGCACACCAGTAGCTTCGTGTTATCCCTAGATGCTTCCCAAGCATGGAATTGAGTTCAAACGCCCTAGATCAAAAATGCCCAAATCGGTGCCTTCGTCTTCGGCTCCGATCACCGGAGTTTGTTTTCCGGCTGAACCAGCTGATGCAACCTTGTCATCTAGCTAGGCCTCAACCCCCTAAGTGTTTTACTCCACTGGCTCGAACCCTGAATCGGCCTAGATCAAAAGTTATGATCATGCCAAGTTTTGTCCAGAACCATGTCTGTGCCGTGTCGCCACTGTGGTTCATCGACACCGTTCATCGCCGTCCGGCCACTTTCTGCCCTTGAGCCTATTGAGTGATTTGTTCCTGTTATCAAGGCCTAACCCCCAGACAAAGTTGTGCACCAATTGGTGCCCTAGGTTAAAAGTTGTGCCATGCCCTAGTTTCTGGCCATGTCCAGCACTATGTCAGTGCATGTCCACCAGTGTCATTGGATGATTTAGACCTGTTACATTTGAGCTATTGAAATGCCACTTTGTCCACTAAGCCTTTGAAGTCATGTTCTACAATATTCCCTACTGTCACATCTCCAGAAAATGTACCTAGAACCAATTTAGGGCTATGTCAAGCCATGAACCGAATGTCAGCCCTTCGACATTCAAGTCCTTTTGAGCCTATCTTTTCAATCAACACCAAGTGACCTTGTCCAAACCTTTTCCCCTGCATGCATGATATATTTGCGTATTATTTTCTAGTAGTCGTGTGCTTATATAGTGCGTATGTATTGTTTGTGTCCGCCATGGAACCAGAAGTTGAAGGAACAGAAGAGATCTTCGAGGATTCATCTGAGCAGCTAGACGCATCACTGCAAGGCAAGTCTCAATCCCTTGATCATGTCTCGCCTATTATTTTGAAATGAAGTATGTTAACTGTTTTCAAGTATATGCATGCCTTATATTCAAATAAGAGTTATATTCAAATAAAGTGATTAGATATGACCTAAATAATTGTGAAGCCCCTTTTGACATTGAATATCCACGCACCCTTTTCACCCTAGAATATCATGCTTAGGCTATGCTATGCTCAAGATTATATGTTAAATGTTGAATGGTCACATATGAGAAAAGCATGTTCAAAACCCCTTTTTGTGAAAGAAAATGTGATTGGAATCGATAGTGAGGATGGTTTGATTGGATGGTCCTGTGTGCGCACTGGGAATGTGAAAGACTCCTCACTAAAGATTCATAAGGACTAGAACCTTGTGTTGTGCTTCTATGCGGCATTAAAAACGTACCGACCACTTGCCTGGTTATGGGACGGGCGCAACTTAGTAGCTTTCTTTAGTATTAGCTTTTCCCTGCAATGGCTGTCGATCCGGTTTCTTGCGAGAACTGGTGGGCCACTGAGGGCCATGAGTGATGTGAGTTCAGAAAAATCATGAGAGGAAAAGGTGGAAAGAAGGAAGACGCCCTATGCCAGATTAAGTCGTGCGCGGTTGTAATCAAGAGAGGCTATGTGTCTTGCGAGAACATAGACCCAGACTAGGAAGTACGACAGTGGGGAGGACCCACAACGGTACTTGAGACTTAACTGTCTATTTATTGGGCAGGGAATTGTTAATGCTAGGACTGTAAACTGTTGTGTCATCTCGGCCTTGTCACATGCGTAAAAGTCGCATGGAGAGGTACCGACTTGAAAGCCGAATGATCGGTGGATTAAGGTGGTACACCTTTGCAAAGTTTAAAAAGTATCGGATACTCTGAGCTCCCAGGTTATGGAGTCTGTGCGCTGTGGATTCTATTCACGTCGATGCAGCACAAGTAGCTTTTGGAAAGTTTTTCACAAAATCTGAATAAAGTGGTGACTCATGAAAGACCACCACACACAACACTTTTTGAAAATCTAGCTTAGGGTTCTAAAAGCCTCGCTTTTGAAAATAAAGACCTTTTCTTCAAAACTGTGTGTGAAAATCTACTCTATATACATATATAAAGCCAAAGAGCCATTCTTTGAGAAATTCCCCCTCATCTATATATACTTGCATTCTTATTTGGGACTTGTTGAGCACCATGTGGACAATGTGCTCACCATTGCTTTTACAAAAAAATTTAGAAGAAGGATTCATTGACCCTGAGTCTTATGGTCTTGAACCCAATATGGAACAAGAAGAAGAAACTGAAGACCCAGCTTGAGGGTTACATACCAAAGTGGAGTCCGATGTGGAAAAGGCTCGTGCAACACCGCTGCTGCTAAAGAAAAAGACTGATGAAGTCCTTTTGCTTATTATTATTGTTTCATTTTGTGCCGACCTTTGTGTCAAAAACTCCTTAATTTTGTATCAACATTTAAGTGCGTCATTTTGGCGCTAAGTTATTGTAATGTTGGTCCCTGTGATCAGCACTTGTTTTTAATTACTCGCATTTTTATATAATGCATCTTTTTGTTTTGAGCTGCAATGTACCTTTTCTGAGTGCAACCCACCTGGGCGGTTGCCACCGGAATCCTCAAATGAGGGTCCCACAATTTATCTATCTTAGTTTAGTAGATTGATTTCATACCTAGAGTCCAGAAAATTGCCTTACAAAAAGATTTATTTTCCGCTGTCCAAACCATCGTCATTAGCCTTGCATCATTCTTGTCAATTTGCATCTTTGAATTTTCATCCATCGTTGTCAAGTGCTGGTTTTTAGTTTTAGTCTTGGTCTAGTTTTAGTCTTGCATCTCGTCACAGAGTTGAATTGCACGTCGATCTCCTCGTAGTCGCGTTCAATTCTAATCTGTTGCTATTCAGTTTGTTGTTTTTATCATATCTTCTTCATACGAACTCAGATTTTTGTATTCTTGTACTTGTTGAAAACATCGGATCGTTCTCTACAACTTTACTGTTGAGGTCAAAGTCATATTAGGCTCTCATCTATGAGATATTGGTCCATTAATGACGACACTGTAGAGTTCAAATCTAATACGTCTATTTTGGTATTTTCATCATAACTCTTTAATCCGAACTCGGATTGGGATAAACTTATACTTTCTGGAATCATTGTGAGAAATCTCACAAAAAGTTAGTTGGGGTAATCTTCAAATTCGGCTGTTTTTATCACGCTAAAATGTGGGCAAAGTTAGTTGTGTAATCTTCAAACTCTAGTCCATCTCAGATTCAAATTGCTCAATCTGAGACAGCTTCGGTAAAATTGCCATATCTTTTGATTCCCAACTCCGTTTTTGACGTTCTTGTACTTTTTGGAAAGATAAAAAGATCCTCTACAACTTTCTTGTTGGGTAGATCTTCAGATTCAGAGATTTTGGAGCCCAAAATTTCTAAACAACGTTTCTATCATAGTTGTGTAGTAAAAAAAAGGCAAAGTGCAACAAAAGCCACATTGTTCATAAAAAAAAAAGAAGTAAGAAAAAGGAAAGTGCAAAAAAAAAGAGCAGCACAAAACAAACATAAGAGAAAAAATGTGTGTAGCAAAAGAGGAGAATTTTCTGTGGTGCATCTTTTGGTTCTAGTCCTTTGTGTTGCTAGTTGCTTGCTTGAGCTAGGTCTGAGTCTAGACTAGTTCTAGCACATTGACTACTACTTTGGACTAATTTTCAATCTTGCATTATTGATCTTGAATTGTTGCTACACATATAATAGCCTTTCCAAGCTCTACTATCTACTAACCATACAGGTGCGGCACCTTACAATCGCTTTGCTCACACTCGAGTTTAAGTTATCACGAACCAGCCACCAGTTGCACCACCTGCTGCTTGGTAAGAATCGGTAAGAGCTTGATAAGAAGCTTGACTGTGAGAGAGTTTGAGCTACCTACACCTAGTAGTTGATAGAGATATATCACTGTGATTTTGTTTCCTTGTTTGCTACTAACTATGTCAGGTTCAGTTCATCAAAGTGAGGAGGACGACGGCCCACTTACACCTCGTACGAGGGGCATTGTACAGCACTTCAACCGCTTACTGAATACACACACTGAGCGTATCGAAGGGATTTTAGACCGCAATAATGAAGCGCTTGCTGCACTCACCACTCGAGTGGAGCAATTGGAGCAGAAAGACGCACCGATTGCCCCCGCTACTGCCCCTGGTGCTGCTGCTGCTGCTGCCAATACTGTACCACGACGCCGAGCATGGGCTGATGAGGACGAAGGTGATTTCAATGCCGAAGGAAATCAATATGCTGCTGATACGGAGTCCGATGGAGGATTCAATATCAACAATGATCGTTACCATTGGCGTCTTCGCTTCAATCGCCACGGTATGAGAAGAATTCCACCACGAGAGGTGCGTGGTCATGATGACTCATTCGGTAAGATTAAATTGACTATACCTTCATTCACTGGAAAGTATGACCCTAATGCCTATCTCACTTGGGAATTAGCTACAAAACAAAACTTTGCTTGCTTTGAAGTTTCTAAAGATAAGAAAGTTAGGGCTGCTACTAGTGAATTCACTGATTTTTCTTCTATTTGGTGGAGGGAGCATTACCACATTCATCCAAATAATATACCCACCACTTGGGAAGCATTAAAGCGGATCATGAGACATAGATTTGTTCCCTCATATTATGCTAGAGATTTATTAAATAAATTGCAGCGCCTACGCCAAGGTACTAGTTCAGTGGAGGAATACTATCAAGAATTGCAAATTGGCATGTTGCGTTGTGGTTTAATTGAGAATGAGGAAGCTTCTATGGCTCGTTTCTTAGGTGGGCTTGATAAGGAAATTCAGGACATTCTTGTCGCTAAGGAATATAATTCTTTGTCTCAATGGTTTAATCTTGCTTGTGAGGCTGAAAATCAAATTGAACATGAAATGCATATATTTGAAATTAATATCTATAATTGCAAGGGTGAAGAATTTTCTTTGAAAAAATGGCCTCTTTCCATGTCCACACTTGTGGCTAATCTTTTGCGGGAAAGTGATAACAAGCAACAATGTGGTCAATTAGAGGATTGCCCTAGCACTAATCATTTCACGTCAAGTTCCTCTAGTTTTCCTTTGAATCTACAGGATAGCTTTCAAGAAGGGGAGTATATGTATGTTGAATTGCCTCGTATTGGTACTAACCTTTTGTAGGAGATTATGCTTGAGTCGAGGATGACTCAAATTCAAGAAGGGGAGAATGATGAGGACATCACTAGCTCAGATATGAACAAGGCTCCATCCACTTCTTCCACTACTTCCATTACTTCCTCGCCGCCACGAGAAGATCAAGGAGAATGGCGAGTCGGCATGAATCCATGTGCTGAGCCCTTCACTACGCCCACACTGGAGGATCAACAAGCTACATCAAAGGTGGAACAACCCACGACGCATCGAGCCCAGCCCAAGATCAAGCCATCTTGTCCGTGAGTCCAACTCGGCCATCCAGCAGTAGTCCAACTTCAAACAGATGCCCATGCCACATACAGAGTCCGTTTGGGGTGAATGAATACTTTACAGAGAAGCCCACGACGCCACCTTTCCAATGGATATAGCCCCACTGCCGAATTCCATCTGGATCTCCTGCAATCAACGAAACAATTTGTGGACAGATTCTGCCGGGTGCTGTGCCACCTATAATTTGGGCCCAACCCCGTGTACCCCTAGGGTTTCACGTCCACCTCCTTGGCCACCACCCCTGTTATATATGGCCGTCACCTTTCTTGTTTTTCCTCAGGTTTTGTTTAGATTAGTTTTCCCCATGTGTGAAACTTCATCCTTGTATTCTTGAGTCGGCTAGACCAACAACTACAAGTTAAACAACCTCAAACTTATTGTATGCTTCATCCATATTTGCAATTTCAGATTACTTTTATCTTGTTCTTGCTATTTCTTCGGTTGCTTGCAGGAATCGATCCTCGTGATCAGGTCAACCGCGTCTTGGCACAGTTGATAACGACTCATGAGTGTGGTTTAACGATTGCCAGGGCGTCCAGTCTTGTTTGGTTGGTAGCCGGATCGCCAACGTCACTCTCGATCAAATCGAAGTTATGCTTCTCACCAGAAGATCGGGCATCTGTGTCTTCATCAACTACCACCGTGACCGCCCGGCCACGCGCCCGGGCATCGGCGGCCTCCGGGATAACAGAGACTTGTGCGTTAAGAAAACGCACTACCTCTGCGAGCGTCACCGGCGCCGCCTCAGAATTGCCCCCGGGGCCAAGGCTCACCCCGAGCCCTTCGAGGGCCGAGCAGACGGAGTGACTCGCGTCCGTCATCGCCCGGGTGCTGGAGCCCTCGAGCTCCTGGAGGGAATCCTCCTTGGCCTTCGCCTCCCTCCGGAGCTGGTCGTTGGCGTTCTTGGATGCGTGGAGCTGGGCCTGGACTCGGGCCAACTCCCGGAGCGCATCGTCTCGCTCCTCCAAGAAGGTGGCGGCCTTCCCCTCCGCCTCCTTCAGCGCTTTATCGAAGCACACTTCAATGCCCCAAGCGATGGCCACCCCCTGCGAACGCGAGAGTTAGTCGAAACCTGAGTTGGAATCCCAAAGAAAACTAGCCACCGATTCGAGGACAAACCTGGATATGGAGAGATTGAAGCTCCCCACAGCGTTCGCGGAGCGTCCCTTGTGAGATGTAGTCCTGGACCTTCTGGGTCTGGACCCCCTCTGCGAACTGGAAGACCTCCCTCGCGGATAGCATGGGGTCTCCTCCCGACCACTCCGGACCCATCGGGACCGGCGGCCGGCCCCCTCACGAAGGTCGCGGGGGTGATGAGGACTGGAGTAGTGGTGGCCGGAGTCCATGCCACCGAAGAGGTGTTCGAGGAGGAGGCCGATGAGCTCTCCGAGGGGGTACCTCCCCGGGGGGTATAAGGAGCCCTTTCCCCTTTCCTGGCCGCGGGGCCCTTAGGACCTCCGTCGTCGGGGGAACCTCATAGACCGAGGGGCTTCCCCCCTCGTCTACTGGCCATTTGACGCGCGGAGCGGAAGCCTCCGCTAATCGAACCTCTGGCCTCTCCGGCTTCGGCGGTGCCGGGGGCCGCTGGGAGAGCAATCGCCGAAGGTGGTGAGGGGGCATAATTCGCTGAGTCGAATGTCCCCCCGTCATCAACTAGCTCCTTTCCCCGAGCCTCTCTGGAGGTCTCGGGGAGGTGCGCGAGCTCCTGCGCCTCCATCGCCCCCCCAGAGTTCGCCGGGAGGGGCGGCGTCCCGGGCCTTCACGGGCGTAGAGCCCGGCGTCATCACCGGACCGGGGGCGTTATGAGCCTTGCCCTGGTTTGGCTCAGAGCTCCCGGTGACCTCCTTTCCCCGCTTGTGAGAGCCGGGGGTGGGGAGAGGTGTCCTCTCCGGTAGCCTCAGCCCGAAGGCCTGAGCTACCAAGTTCCGGGGAGGACCCTCCCCGATAACTCGCACGATGCGCTCGTGCTCATCGGCGTAATACCTCTCGAGGGGGTTCTCCGCCTTCTCCCGGGCGGCCGGATACGGCAGGACTGCAAAAACTAAGAGTTAGAGAAATTAACAAAGAAGTGAGCAAAGTAACCGAGAACCTACGTCGGGTCACTGAGTTTTGTGGGGGCCGCTGGGCCGGACACATCCCGATCCCCCTCCTCCTGTGCGAGAAGGGGGAGACCTTCAGCAGTGTTAGCTCCTCGGTGGCGTCCCTCAAGGAAAGGACGCCCCGGGAGCCCACCACTTTGCTGAGGAGCTTCCACTCCTCCTCGGTCCACTCCGGGGGCTTGGGGGCGGACGATCGGCTGTAGGAGGGGGGCTCCGGTCAGTACGTCACCTCGGCGTCCTGGACCCAGAGGTAGAACCACCTCTGGACCCAGTCCCTCCAATGGTCCCAGGAGGCTGCCACCGGGTACTCCGGCACCCGAGAAGGCAGGAGCTGGATCATGACGGAGTCGAACGGGGACTTCGGCCCTCCCTTCACCTGGTGGGAGCTCCTCGCCGCTGGCTCGTAGAAGTACTGGAACAGCCGAAGCGTCGGCTCTCGTCCGGTGGCTGTCTCGAAAAGCCAAATGAAGATGCCCATCCGAACGAAGGCATTCGGCGTCAGGTGGTTGATGGCCACCCTGTATTCCCGGAGCAACGGATGCACCGGGAGCTGGAGTTCGGCCTCGAGGAAAGCCTCGAAGACCACCACTTCCCTCGGCCTATGGCGAGGGGCACCATCCTTCTTGGAGGGGATCTGGACGTCCCCGTCCGCAACAACCCCCGATCCACGAGGGACTCCAAGTCCCCCGACGTGAACTCGGAGGCCCAGAGGAAGTCCGCAGTGACTTCCTCCGGAGGCACCTTAGCAGCCTTAGCGTGGCCCTTGGGTCCCATTGATTTCTCCGGTGGTTTGGGCTCTAAGGAAAGGGGCTTGAGTTTCCGGTGACTGAGCTTCCGGGAGAAAGCTACCGGGAGGGCTAAGAGCTCCAGTGGTGTCTGAGGGTTGAAGGCTCGAGTGACTTCTCCGGGTCCCTCGAGGCCCTATTATAGGGCTTGAGCGTGGCCCCGATGGCGCCACATGGCTCCTCGCGGTGCATCCGTGCCGCCCAATTCAAACAGCATGCGGGAACCGAAGGGACGGGCGCGTGAAATGATGCGTCGCCAGTTCGAACCACGAGCGGCCATTATGGTCGAACGGCGCGCTCCAATCGAGATGCGGCCTTAATGAACAACGGCGCAATCATAAATGCTTGGCATGAAGATCGGAGCATCACGGCTCCGGAGATCCATCTCGGAGGAGATGTTCCTGGTAACATGAACCATCCCCTCCGGGGACTCGAGCATCACCCCGGAGGGCATGGGGGGCTGCTGTTGGGGGGAATCTCCGCGGGATCGAGTCCAGGTAAGGGGCCGCCAATTTGCCCGGGGACAAGGCCCCCCAGTTGCTTCTCCCGGGCGCCGCCTTTTGCCCGGGGACAAGGCCCCCCGGTGGCTGGTCCCGAGCGGCGCCATTTGCCCAGGGACAAGGCCCCCGGTGGCTTGTCCCGGGCGCCGCCTTTTGCCCGGGGACAAGGGTCCCCGGTGCCTTGTCCTTGGTCCCAGGTCACGTGAGGATCACGCGAGAAGCGCCTCGGGAACTGGCGGACACCTGTCAAGCATCCAAGGCTCCTGACCGGGAGAAGGACGCTTGTACCCCTCGATCCAACGGTGGCAAGCAGGGTAGTTTAGTCTTTTTGCATCTTTTGGGCCTATATAAGCCCTTGTAACCCCTCATGTGAGGAGGACAATTCATTTTTACTCTAATAGACAATCAAACAGGCCTGCTTCGGAGCCATCTCTCCCCCGAGAGAGCTCCCCTAGCCAACCTCAGTTGGGAGCACGTCGACAGCACTAGGGCCTCTACTGAGGCCCGAACCTGTATAAACCCTCGTGTCATGCGCTGCGTTTTCCCGACGGGAGATGACTGGTCACGCGGTCAGCTTGCGTCGTCCTTTCTTCGCTAGGGACTTCAATAAAACCTGCCGGGGTATTCGCAATACCACGACAATATTGATTAAAGTGGTGACTCATGGAAGACCGCCACACATAACATCTTCTGAAAATCTAGTTCAGGATTTTAAAAGCCTCGCTTTTTGAAAGCAAAATCTTTTCCTCAAAACTATTGAAAAACTATTCTATCCTTATCTATGAACCAAAGAGCCCATCTATGTACCTGCATTCTTAGTTGAGACTTGTTGAGCACTATGTGGACAATGTGCTCACCCTTGCTTTTGCAAGCAAATTTAGAGGAAGGATTCATTGATCCCGAGTCCTACGGTCTTGAACCCAATATGGAAGAAGAAACTACCCCCGAGGATCCAGCTTACTAGAGGGTCACTTACCAAGTTGAGTCCGATGTGGAGGAAGCCCATGCAATACCGCTGCAATTGAAGATGAAGATCATTGAAGGCCTTTTGCTTGTTGTTGTTGTTTCATTTTGTGCCAACCTTCGTTTAGAAGAAAAATCCCTGATTTTGTATCAACACTAAATTGTGTCATTTTGGCGCTATGGTACTGTAATGTTGGTCCATGTGATTAGCACTTGTTTTATTTACCTGCATTATTATGTAATGCATCTTGTTGTTGTGAGCTTGCAATGTAGCATTCTAAGTGCAACCCACCTGGGCGGTTGCCACCGGATTCCTCAAATGAGGGTCCCACACGGGCCCCAGGGGCCCCTGTGGCTGCGGGGACCACGCCGGACGAGGGGCTCCCCCCTCGTCCACCGGCCACTCGAAACGCGGAGGGGAGGTCTCCGCGAAGTGTACCTCCGAGCGCTCCGGTTCTGCTGGCTCCAGAGCTACCGGAGGTGTGGCCACCAGGGACGGCGAGGGGGCGTAGTTCACCGAGTCGGACACCCCCCGTCGTCGGCCGCCTCCTTCTCCGTAGCCTCACCGGAGGCCTCGACGAGGCGCATGAATTCTCCCGTCCTGGCCGTGATACGAGGGGTGCCCGACCTTCACGGCGTAGGATCGAAGATACTCGCGAAACCTAATGAATCTTGTGCAGCCAACCTTTGCTAGTGCAACAACCTGCAGCACGGAGTTCGTCCAACCTCACGTTGTCCACTCAACCAAGTCAAGCGGATTACAATCCTCGCTGCAATCACAAAGAGCTTGCAAGAACAATGGGAAGGAATGCACAATCTCAAGTATATTTCAGCCGGTGGCTTGAAATCTCAAGAACATGCATAGTAGATCTGTTTCTAGTTTCAAATGGTCTTTTTAACTTCGTTCTAACACAAGGGGGTGCATCCTACACAGAGGAGAAGAGTGGAGGGAAGTCCAAAAGGTGTGCTTGATAAGCCCAGGTCGCAGCACAAAGCACAAGGGCTAAACTTAATGATGGCGCAGCACCCAATGCATAGAAAACAGATTCTGGTCGCCATACTTTCTGGACGATATCTCGGCGTTCCGATTGAATTTGAGGGTGAGGTTGGATCCGTTGGAAAGAGGACCTTGAGATCTTTCTATGCTGTGGTCGCACACTCCAAACGGACTCCGTTTGCATCCTCTACATCCGTTTTTCTCCAGACTGGTCATTGGAAGCCGAGCTGAGCACTTTTGTGTTCACACCTTGCTTGTTGACTTGTCCATGCTTCACTTGATCTTCCCGAAGGTGTTCACATCTCCTCATATTGTCTTCATACCTGAGAATGATTAAAATACTTGCATTAGGTAGCAGCTGACTCTCGCAAGTAATATGAATCTTACTAAGGAGCGAGTTCACCTGTTGATTGATTTGTTTAGCACGGGCGCGTGTTATTGGTCCTTGGAAATGATTTGGAGTCTCTTGAACAGAAGTAGGGGAAGGAGATGATGATGGTGCTATGCTGCCCGTATCATGCCGCCCCCCCGGAGGGATCCTTGGGGAGGGGCAGCGTCGCCCCGCGCCTGGGGGGTGCTTGCGCGCGCCCCGGCCCGGGGGCTGCGTCCCGGGTCTTCGCGGGCATAGAGCCTGGTGTCATCGCTGGACCGGGGCCCTTCTGTGCCTTGGCGCGCTTCGGCTCAGGGCCCCCGGCGGCCACCTTCCCCCGCTTGTAGGAGCCGGGGGTCGGGAGAGGCGTCCTCGCCGGCAGCCTCAGCCCGAAGGCTTCCGCTACCAGGTTTTGGGGAGAACCCTCCTTGATGACGCGCACGATGCGCTCTCGCTCGTCGGCGTAGTACTTCCCGAGGAGGTTCTCCGCCTTCTCCCGGGCGGCCGGGTATGGCCGGACTGCAAATAGAAAAGTGTTAGTGAAAATCCTAAAAACTAAGGAGGGGGTCACCGGACACTTACGTCGGGTCAGCAGCTTCTGCGGGGCTGCTGCGTCGAGCACATCCCAATCCCCCGTCTCCCGTGTGAGAAGGGGGAGAGCTTGAGGAGCGCCAACTCCTCCGTGGCGTCCCTCATGGACCTAATGCCCCGGGTGCCTACCATCTTACTGAGGAGCCTCAACTCCTCGGGGGTCCACACCGGGGGCTTGGGGTTACGAGCTGCAGTAGGAGGGAGGCTCCAGGGAGTAGGTGACCCCGGAGTCCCGGACCCGGAGATAAAACCATCTCCGAAGCCAATCCCCCCAATGGTCCCAAGAGGCCACCACTGGATACTCCTCCACCCGGGCTGGTAGGAGTTGTATCGTTATGGAGCTGAACGCGGACTTTGGCCCCCCCCCCCTCACCATGTATGAGCTCCTCACCGCGGGCTCGTAGAAATACCAGAATAGCCGGAGAGTCGGCTACCTTCCGGTGGCTGTCTCGCACAGCCAGATAAAGAGCCCCATCCGGACAAGGGCATTGGGCGTCAGGTGGTTGAGTGCCACCCCATATTCCCAGAGGAACTCCCGGAGCAGCGGGTGCACCAGGAGCTGGAGGCCAGCCTCGGCAAAGGCCTCGAACATGACCACCTCTCTGGCTCGGGGGCGAGGCACCGTCTCCTTCTTATCGGGGACCCGCACGTCCCCATCCGCGAAGATCCCCCGCACCATGAGGGACTCCAAGTCCCCTGTGGTAAACTCGGAAGCCTAGAGGAAGTCCGCGGTAACTTCCTCCGGGGGTACATCGACAGCTTTGGCGCGGCCCTTTGGAGCCATTTGAGTGTCTAAGGGCTAAAATTACGGGAGGCTGTCTGGAGACTGGGTTTCCGAAGGCTAGGTTTCCGGAGGCTAGGCTTCTGGAGGCTAAGCTACCGGGGGAGGCTAGAGCGCCGGTGGTAAGTTTGAAGCTTGAAGTTGCAAATGAGCTCTCTCCAGGCCCCCCGAGCCCTATTTATAGAGCCCAAACGAGGCCCCGATGGGCACCACGTGGCTCCCTTGGATCCATCCGAGCCGTCCATTTCAAAAGACGCGCGCAAATTGAAGGGGCGCGCGGGAAACGATGCTTCGGCGGTTCGAAACGCGTGAGGCCATTATGGTCGACGGTGCACGCCAATCGAGGCCTGCGGCATCATGATGATCGGCAGCGCCACCATAAGTGTGTGGCACAAGAACCGAAGCATCGCCAAGGTGCCGGAGGATCCCATCGGGGGAGATGTTCCCAGTAACGAAGACCATTTCCTCCGGGGACTTAGGACGTGTCCCCAAAGGACATGGGGGGGCTGTTGTTGGGGGAAATCTCCGCCCGATCGGTCCCGGTGAACCGGTTCTGGGGGCTACCACGAGGCCGGTGACAAAGGCCCCTGGTGGTAATGGCCCTCGGCGGTCCTGTCCTAGTCGCCGCCATTTACCCGGTGGCAAATGGCCCCCGGTGGCCTGGTCCCGAGTGCCGCCATTTGCCTGGTGACTAGGGCCCCCCGGTGGCCCCGTCCCGGGAATTGCCATTTGCCCGGTGACCAGGGCCCCTGGTGGCTCGGGCCCGGGTGCCACCATTTGCTCGATGGCAAAGGCCCCCGTGGTCCCGTCCTGAGCGCCGCCATTTGACCGGTGACCAGAGCCCCTGGTGGCCCGGTCTCGGGCACCGCCATTTGCTCGGTGGCAAAGGCCCCCGGTGGTCCCGTCCTAGGCGCCGCCATTTGCCCGATGACCAGGGGCCATTTGCCCAGTGACCAGGGCCCCTGGTGGCCCGGTCTCGGGCATCGCCATTTGCCCAGTGGAGAAGGCCCTCGGTGGCCCCGTCCCGGGCGCCGCCATTTGCCCGGTGACTCGGTTTTCCCGGTGACCAGGGTCGCCGGTGGCCCGCTCCCGGGCGCCGCCATTTGCCCGGTGGCAAAGGCCCCCGGTGGTCCGGTCTCGGGCACCGCCATTTGCACGGTGACCATGGCCCCCAGCGGTCCGGTCCCAAGCACTGCCATTTGCCCCGTGGCAAAAGGCCCCCGGTGGCCCTGACCCGGGCGCTGCCATTTGCCCGGTGGTGCAGGCCCTCGGTGGCCCAGTCCCGGGCGCCGCCATTTGCCCAGTGGCCCGGTCCCGGGCGCCACCATTCGCCCGGTGGCAAAGGCCCCCGGTGGCTCCATCCCAGGGAAGGCCGCGGAGGCGTGTGGGGGTCACGTGAGGAGGACCTCAGGAACTAGCAAGGACACTTGTCAAGCATCTGAGCCCCCTGGCCAGCGAAAGGATGTTGATACCCTCCAATCCGACGGCTGCAGCCAGGGTAGTCTTGTAATTTGCATATTTTGGGCCTATATATGCCCTTGTACCCCTCTTTTGTAACCAGGGACAATTCATTATCATCAATACACAAAAACAAACAAGCGTGCTTAGGAGCACTCTCCCCGCGAGAGAGCTCCCCTAGCCAACCCTTGTTGGGAGCACATCGACAGGACTAGGGTCTCCACTAAGACCCGAACCTGTATAAATCCTTGTGTCACTCTCTGTGCTTACCTGACGGGAGGTGACCGGTAACGCAGTCAGCTCACGTCGTTGTTCGTTAGCTAGGATCTTTCACAAAACCTGCTGGGGTATTTGCAATAGCACGACAATTTCGTATTCATCTTGACACAATTGCCTGATTTACTATTGTTGCATGTTATATTGAATATTCCATATGGTTTAATCGCAACTAGATGTTAGATTGTTGATAAACCCTTTGCAACCCTAGGTTATCCTAAACGTCTTGCAAAAATTGTTTAATTGAAAAGAATTTTTAAAAGCCTCCTATTCACCCCCCTCTAGTCAACATCCTTGATCCTACAGTTATTGCCACTGAACTAAAGAAGCTGGTGCTGGTGGGGCTCACTATGTGGGACGTAGCGATTGAATACACCAAGCTCTGTGTGAGCCCGCTGCATGGCATCTAGGAGCTGGAGGCTAACATCATCGACCGCAAGAGCCTGCACCTCATCAGTCCCATCATGCTCCCCCATGAGTTGGTGGTGGAGTGTGTGAAGGAGCTCTTGGGTCCTCGACCGTTGTCTGGGAAGAAGATCCATAAACTACCCCGCTCAAAGGTTATCCGTGCCGCGCCTAAGGATGTCCTTCGAGAATGGGTGGCGTCCAATACCTCAGGCGAGAGGATTTGTTGCTGTCTTGCGTCAAGGAGGAGTGATCCAACTTGAGCGAGATGGTTGCTTCCCTCGTGGTGATGGTAGCGGCAATGACAGCTCTCTCCTAACAGGCAGAAAAGGACTGACCCTTCTTAAGGGAAAGAGGAAATAGTCAGGGTCATCCCCCACGGAGAAGAAGAGAAAGTGTGTAGGTGGCGCTCTGGGGGCACTGCAACTCCTTGTCGTAGGTGAAGCTTTTGCTTCTCCTGCTCAAGCATCTGGAGCGGGTGAAGATTTTTGATGAGGACATCCTTAGCACTAGTAGCACTAGCGCTCGACCAGAGGAACATACAAGACCATTCACTCGAGTGAATGCCAGAAAATTAAATCAACAGGTGACTTTGTTTCTCAGAGAATTAAATTGTGATGAGAATATGCTTCTACCTATTAACTCTTGTTTAATATTGATTATAAATGAAGGGGGAGATTATAACAGCTAGGGCATAGCCACGTATGAGCTAAAAGACCCCATCGAATCTAGTTGTACACATATTGAGTGGAACAAAGATTTCCTAAGCTTTCCAACGAGCCCAAGATCACTCAATTCCGTCAAGGATTGTATCCGGTACAACCAAAAGAACTCTGCTCGACATGTAGCCTGCCAATCAAGTAACAGTCCAACGTTTGACCAGCAACTTTGACCAAGCGTCATTCTCAGCATAGATGTCCAAGTTGGTTGTGTGAGTACTTGTTGGAAATAAATTTGTTGGGGGAAATCTCCGCCTGATCGATCCCGGTGAGAAGCGCCCCAGTGACCCCCGTACCGGGCGCCGCCACCACTCCGGTGACCTCGTCCCGGACGCTGCCACCGGCCCGGTGACAAGCGCCCCGGGGACCCCCGTCCCGGGCGCCGCCACCGGCCTTGTAAGAAGCGCCCCATGGACCCGCGTCCCGATGACCCATGTCCAGGGCGCCACCAGTGGCTCGGTGATAAGCGCCCCCAGCACCAACGTCCCAGGTGTCGCCACCATCACGGTGACCCACGTCACGGCGCCACCACCGGCCGGTGAGAAGCGCCGCGGGGACCCCCGTCCCGGGCGCCGTCACCGGCTTTGTGACTAGCACCCCGGGGACCCCGTCCTGGGTGCCGCTACCAGCTCGGTGATTAGCGCCCCAAGCACCACTGTCCCGGGCACCGCCACTGGCCCGGTAACGAGCGCCCCGATGACCCATGTCCCGGGCGCCACCACCGGCCAGGTGAGAAACACCCCAGGCACCCGCGTCTTGGGTGCCGCCGTCCTGGGCGCCGCCACCATCCCGGGCACCACCGTCTCTGGCGCCGCCACCGTCCCGGATGCCGCCATTGGCCCGGTGAGAAGCGCCCCAGGCACCCGCGGCCCAGGCACCGCCACCGGTTTGGGAATAAGTGCCCCAGGCACTTGCGTCCCGAGCGCCGCCACCGGCTCGGTGACAAGCCCCCCGGTGATCCCATCCCGGGCGCCACCACGGGCCTGGGGACAAGCGCCCCGGGCACCCATGTCCTAGGCGCTGCCACCGGCCCGGCGACTAGTGCCCCGGGGATAAGTGCCCCGGGCAACCATGTCCTAGGCGCCGTCACCGGACCGGTGACAAGTGCCCCAATGATCCCATCCCAGGCGCCACCACAGACTCGGTGACAAGCACCCCGGTGACTCATCCCGGTGACCAGTATCCCCGCGTCCCGTGGAAGGCCACAGAGGTTTCCTGCGTAGGGTCACGCGTGGGTCACGTGAGGAGGGCCTCAGTAATTGGTAAGGACACTTGTCAAGCATCTGAGCCCCCTGGCTAGCAGAATGACATTGATGCCCCTCAATCCGATGGCCGCAGTCGGGGTAGTCTAGTAATTTGCATCTTTTGGGCCTATATATGCCCTTCTATCCCCCTTTTGTAACAGAAGACAACTCATTTGCATCCAATACAAAAAACCAAAAAGGCATGCTCAGGAGCACTCTCCACGCGAGAGAGCTCCCCTAGCTGACTCGTGTAGGGAGCACGTCGATAAGACTAGGGCTTCCACTGAGGCCCGAACCTGTATAAACTCTTGTGTCACTCTCTGCGGTTGCCCGACGAGAGGTGACCAGTCGCACGGTCAGCTCGCGTCGTCGTTCATTTGTGAAGAACTTTTGTAAAACCTGCCAGGGTATTCGCAATACCACGATAAAATTCAAAAGAGCTCTCAAACAAATAAAGAATCATTGAATTCCTACGTCGTATGCAACCAGGAGACCCAAAAGAGTAACGACTACATGGAAGAAAAGAGTCTAGTCCGAATCCAAGAAGATTGATTTTGGATTTCTTTCATCTTTTATAGTTTGTTAGGAATTTATTCGGTTTTGAATTAGATTAAGATTTGATTTCTAGTTTAAACCATCTATCTTTTGTAAACACCATCCTCTATAAAAGAGAGGCATGATCATAGTTTTGGAACAACCACAGATTGAATACACAAATATTTTCAGAGAAGCTGTTGCTCTTGTTCTAGGGTTTGTGCTCATAAACTGCCACATAGAATTGGGAGTTATTCTCTTTACCATTGTTCTTGTAATTTCTTCATTGATTACAGGAACAGTGCATCTATTTTTGCGTGGTCAAGTAGACAACGATCAAAGCGTGTGGTTGGGTGAATTCTTTTGTCGCAGGTTGTTGCATTGACAGTGGTTGGCCCCATCGATTCGTTAGGTTACACGAATCAATGAGTTATTAACGATCGTATATCGTGAAGATCGGGCACCCTCGTATCATCTTGGTATCAGAGCTTCGGTTTACACGGTAGGATTATTTATCCCTTAGTTTAGATATGTTTTCAGCCTATACACCAAAAAAGCCAAAAAAACTTTCTTCTTTTGCCTTAGATTCAATCTGAAATTTTTGTGAGTTTTGTTAGGTCTTAGTCCATTAGAGTCTTTGTTTAGTTGGTTAATCTAGACTTCTTTGCATAACTTTTGTTTTCGTTGAGTAAAAAAAAAATTCAAATAACGTGTATCCTTTGTCAGCCAATCTATCCTTTGCGAAAACTTTGAACCAACACAAGACTAGCTGTTGAGAATTGTATTTGGGCTTTGCACACTTGAATTAATATCTTGAAAGTGATTGAACAGTAGGGTATCATAATCTTGTGCCCGTGCTTGTGTGCTAATGCTAAATAAAAAAAATATCAAAAAAAAATTGACCAGTTTTTGCTTTGGTCAGCATTGTTTTGAAAGTTTTAAAAAAAATTTTCAGTGTTCAATCAGATTCTATTCTTACTTCGTTGTGTGAAATCCATAGTTCTATCTCATATTGTGCAATCTAGCGAGCGTCTTTCTATAATTTGTGTAACACGAGCTGTTTGTGCTATCACTTATATTTTTGTTAGCACGTTCTTTTGGTTGCATCAAGTTACATCATCTTTGCATGTGAGTTGCTTTGTTTTTCGCTTATATCTTGAGATCAGCAATTAGGCATTGGATCTAGTTTGGATTGTTACCTAACTTTACAATATCAAGAATTTTGGATTGCATAGGATAATACTTAACCCTCCAAGCTCCACATACAAGCCATTGTTGTTATAGTACTTGGACAGTGAATTCGCTTAATCCATCACTTTTGATCATCTATTGCCACCAGAGTGCGTACAACACCTCAATCTAGTGAAGAAAAAGAACTTCGGTTGGTAAGGAGAGTGTGAGATTGAGTGAATTCACAGTAATTACACATATTTCTTGCAGTTTTTTTGGTACTCACCATGGCAGGACAAAAAGCAAGGGAACTGACATCCTATATAACACAAGCTAACCTAAACAAGATGACAATGTTTTCAATGAGCAATTGAATGACAACATGAGTCTCTTGCAAAGTGAAATTGCTTCGAAGATGGCCAGTGAATTGAACTAGAAACTAGAGGAGCTACGTCGAGAACGAACACAAGGTGACGCTAGTGTTCATGGAGGAGTAGAAGACCTTGACGAGACTGATGAGGTGGAAAAGCCAATTCTTGCAGATGCTAAACCAACCGCTAGGGTGCCATCCTTTAACTTGAGAGCTCCATCAACCAAAGCAACCAAAGCATGCTTCAGTTTGGGATAAGGTACATTTTCAGCTAGAACTATTTCCAATACTTCTATTCATTCTTCCTCGGTTGCAAAATCAACATCTACTATAAGTGAGAAGATGTCCTCAACATCCACAACCAATGCAACCAAAGCATGCTTCAATTTGTGATGAGGTACATTTCAACTAGTACTAGTTCCAATACTACTGCTCATTCGTTCTTGGTTGCAAAATCGGCATCTACTAAGAGTGAGAAGAAGTCCTCGGCATCCACTGTTGGGGAACAAGCTTGCTACCCTAGTAAAATTTCAAAAATTTTTACCCAAAAACCCAAGAAGCTTGCAAGCAGTAGATCATAGATCAAGAGGTTTACCACTAGACGCGCGGATGCGACAATGCAACAGTGGAAAAAGAGTCGAGGTCGCAACCGGATCGTGACTAGTAGTGCAGCAATCGCAGCCACACTTCTACGGAATTCCACACGTTCGGGGAAGGAGCACCACGTGTTTGTGTGCTAGCACCAACACACGCGACAAGGGTTTTACAAGATCTATCTCGTGGATGGTGGTGGCGGCTAGAATAGATTATATTAGATATCTTTTGCATGCCTACCTCGCATCCGTTTATAAGGCTTTGCAGATAAGTCCTACCCAAATGTGAACCCTAATCCTAATGGTAAACCTGTTACCAATAGGAGACCTATGACGATGAATATTACTTGGGATAGTAATATATATTATGTTTAAAATATTTCGGATATGATATATGGTTCTATGGTCGTAGAGCTCAGTTTCTTGTGAACCAGAAGGTCGCATGACTAATGAAGACCTTGGTATTGACCTATGGTCGCAGTCTTTGCGTGACCATAGTATCGAGAGATTCATATCTAAACTAAGTAGTGACTGAGTCTTCTAGTCATGATTCAGGATAAGATAACTTCCTTTCCTACGTTTGTGAAGATAACCACTAGGGAGTTAAGATATGTAGTTATCTGATAACTGCATATTGGCAACTGTCTAACCTCCCAAAACTGCTCTATGTTGGCATCCTTTCGATCGTTATAAAAGGGAAACAAGCAAACCAGACAAGGGATTGGACCTAACGAACCCGAAGACAGATACATAGATATAGAGATTGTTAATCCTTTCCTGTAACAATCTCCTCCCTTTCCTTTGTAATTAGTTACACATATAGTGAAAAAATCACAGGATGTAGGGTTTATTACTCAAGTCTTTGAGGGCCTGAACCTATATAATTCTCTGTGTCTCCAGTACATAATTATCTTAACTTACCTAGTGGGCGTCTCGGAAGGTCTCGACTTCCTACACAACTAAATTTGCATAAGATCGACTAGTGACCCGACTCCCAATCGTCGACAGCTGGCGCCCACCGTGGGGCCTTTCTCAAGGCGTTTCCTTCATTAGGAGTTCTGGTAAGTCATGGTTGGAGCATATGATTTCGAGAACGTCTTTGATCTCGACGACTATGCTCATATCCAGATGCCTTCACCTAACGACCCCGTTCCTATGGAAGAGGTTGGCGATGAAGATGTCCATGATTCACATCCCGAGGATGCATCTTCTCTAACTCTGGTCATGTCTGTCGACCAAGAAAAAGAGAAGATGGATTTTTCCCCTCATGTGAATCCCATAGCATATTGTCCCAAAAAATGTGGAGGATGATGATCTCGAGTTTAGTCCTGGAAAGTTTGCTTCAGACAATCTCCAATCTCTTTTTGATTTTGAGTTTGAGTTGGAACAAGGATAGATGTTTTCCCCGTCTGTGATCTCGCTTTTGTAGGAATTTGCTACACTTTCGGAGGAAACTCTAGAGCAGCGAGTTGCCAGGGAGGAACAAGAGCGCAAGCAGGCGGAAGATCAAGCTCGCGAACAGCAAGAGAATGAGATTCGCAGGGCCACTGAGGAAGCCTTACGCCTTGCATAATCTCTTCAAGATGTCGTTGTTCGAGACATTGGTCCCAGTAGCTCTCATCATCCGCATGGTCGCAGGTGAGATTGGACACCATCTTTGGCCCCGAAGTATCCTCCGGTGGTTGAGGAGACAGTAACCCCTATGGCACCCAAAAGGAGCACATAAGATCGAATTCGTGTTATCGTAGATACACTACGTAATCCTCCTCCTGGTATCGAAGATGATGATAGAACAACCTTTGCCAGAGTCCTTGCAGACACACTTGACGAAGTGGCATCTGACGCAACTCCAACGGCGTCTCCCATTCCATGATTCGTTCCCATGAGCGGGATTATTCTTACTCCAGCCATGGGAGACGCAATCGGTTGCCAACAATGCCAATTCGGCATGAAAAAGTTAGGCGAGTTGGAAGCTCTCGGGATCATAATTGTGTACCAGTTCATTCTCTCTTGGGACCACGAGGTTCATCTCCTCATGGTAATGTTGCCCGCGACCATATGGAAGGTCGCGATAATAGGCATTTCCGATGTTCCTATGTAGGTTGTAAAGCTTTCTCGCTAGGGCTCCGTGTGGTGGTCTGGCCTGACAAGTTTAAACCTGGTACAATTGAAAGATTTGATGGATCTCAAAATCCATCAAAATTCCTTCAGATCTACATCACTGCCATTCAAGCGGCAGAAGGAGACGACCGCGTAATAGCGAATTACTTGCCAACAGTTCTTGAAGGACCAGCAAAGACTTGGTTGTTCAATCAACTAGAAGGGTCGATATACAATTGGGAAATATTGTGTGATGCTATCCTCAACAATTTCCAAAATTGTTATGAAAAGCCTGGTAAGGAAGATGATCTTCATCAGTTACGCCAGACTTCGACCGAAACTCTTCGAGAGTTTGTCAAGAGATTTGTCGTGTGAGGAATACCTTCCCAAAAATTTCAGATACTCCAGTTATCAAGGCCTTTAAGCATGTCGTTCGATACCATAGATTCACTGAAGATTTAAGTATCCATCCACCAAGGTCGGTATCAGATCTATTTGATATTGCAGACCGTTATTCTGATGCGGCTGACGCCATGGAATGGAATAAAATGGTGGACAAAGGGAATTTGCCACCTCAGCCAGGTCTCAAGAACGACAAGAAGGATGATTCCAGCAAAAAGCCAGAATCATCAGGAGGCGGGAAATCAAGGAAGCCTAAGAAGAATGGGGCTGGACAATACCGAAATGTGGTCGTTGCCGACAAACCACGGTAGGAAAAAGGTAATTAGTTTACATTCAAAAATCAAAAGCCTTCTCCTGGTGGTCGCAACAACGACCATTTGGGAAAATAGATTAACCCGCAGGGAAACAAGAAATGTTGTCCATTCCACAACACTTCTGGACATGATCTTAAGAACTACCGCAACTGGTTGAATCAATTAGAAGACTTCTACTAGGGGATTGGACCCATGCCAACCATACCAGAGAAAGAACAATCTTGTGAGGTTAGGGATGTTGACGAAGATGAAGTTATGGCCTATCAGGTACCCCAAAACCATGTCAATGTCATTTTTTGTGGTTCTTCTTCTTATTCTTCTAAGCATCAATTCAAATCTCTTTACCGAGAGGTAAAAAATGTTGAAGTTCCACTTGGGGAACCTCAATTTCCCCTCTGGTCGGAAACTCCCATAACCTTCGACCGGGACGATTGTCCCAGGGGTCTAACACGACCATTGCAACTTCCCCTGGTCATTACCCCTATCATTAGCAATGCTAAGGTCGAGAGGGTATTGATCGATGGGGGTAGCTCTGTGGATCTATTGTTGGTCAAGGCTTTGGACGAGATGCAAATCCCTCGCTCAAAGATCAAACCCATAATTCATCCATTTTATGGGATAATTCCTGGTCCCTCAATGATGCCGATTGGACAAATTGTAATACCAGTAACATTGGGAGAACTAGATAATTTTCAAATAGAATTGATTACAGTCGATGTAATTGATTGTGATTCAGCCTATAATGCTATTTTTGGTAGGCCAACGCTTGTTAACTTCATGGCGGTGACGCATTATGCTTATCAGTGTGTCAAGATTCCAGGCCCAAAGGGCGTGATTTTGGTCCGAGGCAGCCGCAACACGGCTCTCATGTAACACCCCTATTTTTCCCAATCCTAGCCTACCTTGACTATCTGCATATCAGGATGAGATCTTGGTAATGCCAGAGTGTTACTCTAAAAAGTTGGCAGCCAAACTCCTTCATTCAAGTCATTTTCGCAGATCAGTCCAAAAGACTCACAAATTAGCCCTTTTCAGATATCTGAGGAACCCCAAAAAGGCTAAAAGTCACAGGTCATTTCCAAATCCTGATTTGATTCAGTGAACATCTTCCCTTCACTATTCTGGACATTTTTACCTTCTGGAAGAATTTCCAAATCTCGCCCGAAACCCTAGTTTCAGCCTTGTCAAATTTCTAAAATCAGATTACCCTAATTACCCTGTTTTCAGTTCATCTCAAAACTTGCCTAAATCTCCAAAATTTTATCATCCCTAGCTGCTGATCAATATCTTAGACTTTGTGGATTAATTTAGCAAAGTCAAAACTCTTTCTACCTTAGCCAAATGCCAGATTTACAGATTGGTCCCTGGAATCAAAGTTCTGAATTTGCAAATCAGCCCTCCTATTCTTTTTCTGCTGTTTTCGACCAGCGCCTGGTCGTGCCCTCGACCAGTGTTGCATCGCCGGAGCCGCGCCGCATTTTCTCGCCGCAGTTGCTCGCCACCAGCCACCGCCTCTTGTCGCCTGTGCTTGTAAACAATTGTGCCACCCCGCGCGCACGTGCCAGCAACCATTGCCTCGTTGAAACCAACGGTTAAATGCCCGCGCTCCAGAGCAATGTCTTCGAGTGCGCGCAACCGTTGCCGTGGCATTGCATGCTGTTACGTGTCGTTGCCGGAGCTACGCTATTGCCTCCGCATCTGCGCCATCACTGGTGAAGTTCCAATGCAACCGACAAAGCCTGTAGAGCCGCTACATCGCCAGCGCCCCTTCACATCGCCGATCACCGCTGTCGCAGCTGCACCCGGCCGGTCTCGTCCCCGGCACAAGTTCTCTCACCGTTTCCCCTCGCAAGCTCCGCCTCAGCGCCTATTTAAACCCCCCCCAGTGCTGTGAAGAAGCCACACCTCCAGGACTTAGCCATTTTCCCAGATTCTCACTGTTTCCCCTTCTTCCCCGACGAGCCGATTTTGAGGCCATCGTCGCCAGAGCAAACCACAGCCCCTCTCTCCAATCCAAGCTCACCAGTGAGTTCCCCACACCCATCTTTCCGTGTCCAAGCAAGCAATTGCACCCTAGTGATCCCCATCGCCGGTGATCGCCGGAAAACCAGAAAACCCCTGTTCCAGAAATTAAACTCACTCCAGCCCTCTTCACCACCCCTCTCTGTAGGATCAAATGATCCTTAGCCACCCCTCAGCAAGCCTGTTCTGCCAGTTTTCAAATTGAAGCAGTGTCGTGCGTTTTCCCAATTTTCGCGCGCCACCGTGGACGTCGCACGTCGCCGGCGTGCCTCGCTGCAGCTCTCCCCAAAATGAAGCCACCTACACCTTCCCTGTAACGCCTAGATGGTGTAGCCCAAAGCTTATAACCTGCATTGCTGTGTGGAGCCAGTTCGTCGTTCACCGTCTTCTCCAATTCCGGTGACAACGTCGACGAGCTCGCGCACTTAACCACTGCCCAATTCCTCTCTCCAGAACAATCCACACCACCCCAGGAACATTTCCCCTCAACCAATTTCAGGTTCAATCCACTCCAGTTCTCTGTCACCGTGGCTCGTCCTTGTCTCAGGCGGTCGAAGGTTTCAACCTCGCCGTTCGTCGCCGATAAGCCACCCCAGACAAATTCCTTCCACCAGAAACCTTGTCTTGATCCCGCCTACCTCCCTGACATGTTTGGCGAAGCAATGCATGCATGGATCTCCCAGACGCAGGTGCCCTAGTTCGCTGCTGTACAGTGGCATTCGTTTTCCTGTGTCCTGAGCCTTGCTATGATTTTCTGTTGATTCAAGGGCTTTTCTGAAAAGTCCACTTTGTCACTTAGGTCCCTCACAGCATTTGGCACACAATGCCACCTCTTGCACCACTTTTGATCATCTAGAAGCCCCAAATCATTCTTGTGTCCTTTTCAGACATTGTCTGTTCACGAACCGAATGCCAACCCTTGGCTTTCGTCGCATTCGAGTCTTGTCCAGTGAACCTAACCCTAGTATCCTTTTCTCCGCTGCTCAGTTTCTGCCCAAATCCCCTCGTCTGCATACATGTTTATATTTTACATATATTTTTTTATAAAGCATATTTTCTGGATGCTTCTGTCTTGTATGTGTTGTGTGTGCTCTCGTGCGAATGCAGAGCAAGGAGCGGAAGATTTGGAAGGAACGTTTGAAGATCCAGCAGATTTCTTAGACCCAACTTGGCAAGGCAAGTCGTCACCCTTGATCATGTCTCACCCAGTATTTTGAAATAAAGTAGATTCACTGTTTTAAAGATATATGCATGCTGAATATTTGATAGAACTATGTTTAGAAATATGTGAATAGATATGACCCAACTTTCATGTGGAAACCCTTTTTGATATTGAATCATCATGCAACCTTGTCACCCTAGGATACCATGCTTAGGCTTTAATCTTATTTAAGTATACATGTTGAGTGTGAAATGGCTAATATGTGAGAAATGGATTTGAAATCCCTTTTGTGAAATGAAATGTGAAATAAGAATTGGTAGTGAGGATTGGTTTGGATGGTGAGGGTGCGGTGCGCACTAGGGAATGTGGATGGCTCCTCACTATTAATTCATAAGGACTAGAACCTTGTGTTGTGCCTCTATGCGGCATGAAAAACGTACCAACCACTTGCCTGGTATGGGACAGGCACGACTTAGTAGCTTTTTGGTATTAGCAGTTCCCTGCATGGTTTGTCGGTCTGGTTTCTCGCGTGGAGAAACTGGTTGGATGCAGTTCGTCCGTGAGTGATGTGAGTTCAGAAAAAGTATGAGAGGAAAAGGTGGAAAGAAGGAAGACGCCCTATGCCTCTAATTAAGCCGTGCGCGGTTGTAATCATGACGGTCAGATGTCTCGCGTGGACAGACCAAGGCTATGTGTCCTGCGGGAGCATAGGCCAAAGGCTAGGAAGTAAGGCAGTGGGGAGGACCCACAACGGTACTTGAGACTGAATTGTCTATTTACCGGGCGGGGATACTGTTAATACTAGACTGCAAAAGCGTTGTCTGATCTCGGCCTTGTCACATGCGTATAAGCCGCATGGAGTTGGCCCGACTTGAAAGTCGAGTGAAGAAGTGGATTTAAAAAGAGGTACACCTTTGCAAAGCGTAAGAAAAGTATCGGATACTCTGTACTCCCAGGTCATGGAGTATGTTCGCGGTGGATTTATCCATGTGGTTCAACACAAGTAATATTTGGAAAAAGTTTTCATAATATGGTTAATTCAAATGGTGGATCACGGAGGATCGCCATTCACAATGTTTTCTTAAAGTCTATTATAAGGTTTTCAAAAATCCCGCTGTTGAAAATAAAACCCTTATTTGAAAGATCAAAGGATTGAAATCTATACTATTTATGATTATAAGACTTAACCCCTTTTCTTGATCACTCCTCATCTATATAATTGCATTTGTAAATAAATGACTTGCTGAGCATTGTGTCAAAGCATGCTCACCCTTGCCTTTTCAAACAAATCAGAAGAGGGATTCGCCGATCCCGATTCGTTTGGTTATGAAGATGAAGCAGAGGATGGGAACGCCCCAGATGATTCAGAGTTCTAGGAGGTCTCGCACCGAGTTGAGTCCGATGTGGAGGAAGCCCTACCAGAACCGTTGCTGCTAGAAGTGAAGATCTTCGTTGTTGCTGTCTGCTTTGTTTTGTGTGTTCGGTATCTTGATGCCGACTCTTGTATGGATAAACCTGTTATTTTCGTAGCAACTCTAAGTAGCGTCATTCTGGGCGCTATGTTAATGTAATATTGGTCCCTGTGACCTCGTACCTGTTTAATTATGTTTTATGCAATTACTGCTTTCCGCTTGTTGTGAGCTTGTAATGAACCTATCTGTGCGCAATCCACCTGGGCGGTTGCCACGGGATTCCTCAAATGAGGGTCCCACATCTCACTTGCGATCGTTTATCTATAGAGTTAGCCGATCAACTTCCCCTTCGGGATGTGCAGGTTGTGACCATGGCACTAGATGCGATCAAAGTCGCCCCGCGACCAGACGAGAAATTGAAGTTGGTTCCTTTGTACCCAGAAGATCCATCTAGAACCATTTGGATTGGATCAGGTTTGGATGACAAATAGGAACTCGAGCTCATTACTTTCCTCCAGGCTAACGCAGATGTGTTTGCGTGGAAACCATCCAACATGCCTAGAGTCCCAAGGGAAGTGATTGAGCACAGACTAGCGATTTGGCCTAGACAGCGACCGATAAATCAAAAAGCTTAGACGATTTGCTACTGACTGACAAGAAGCTATTTGTGCGGAGTTAGATAAACTCCAGAAAGCAGGATTTATTCGAGAAGTCGATCATCCTGAATGGCTTGCAAACCCGGTCATGGTCCTAAAGTCAAATGGTAAGTGGCGCATGTGCGTCGATTACACCAGTCTAAATAGTGCCTACTCGAAGGATGATTTTCCCTTTCCTCACATCGATCAGTTGGTCAATTCTACAGTGGGTTGTGAACTGATGAGCTTCCTAGATGCTTACTCAGGGTACCATAAAATTAGTATGGCAGAAGAAGATGAAGAGAAGACTGCATTCATCACACCATTTGGCACTTACTGCTACGTCAGAATGCTATTTGGTCTCAAGAATGCCTGTTCCACGTACCAGCGCTTGATGCAAAAGACCTTTCTTTCCCAGTTAGGGCGTAATTTGGAAACTTATGTCGATGACATGGTTGTAAAGAGTTTTAAAAGCTCTAGTCACATATATGATCTTGCTGAAACCTTTTGTAACTTAAACAAATATGGAATAAAGTTGAATCCTGAGAAATGCTTCTTTGGAGTTTCTTATGGTAAACATTTAGGTTTCCTTGTTTGTTTGAGAGGAATTGAGGTTAATCCTGAGAAAATCAGGGCCATTGAGCAATTGCGATCTCCTTCGACCATGAAGGATGTCTAGAGCCTAATAGGTTGCATGGCTGCTTTAAGCCGTTTTATATCGTGACTACACTACCACAGAAACAGACATCCAGGATGGCACATCACAGACGGTTATGAACTTTTCAATGGAACACCATCTGCGAAGGCCTATCGAGAAGTTATCACAGTCGGTTCTGATGTCAAAACCAACTGTGATAGTCAACCAGATGATTTTGAACACAAAACCATCTATAATAGTCTACTTATCACAGACGGTTTTAAACTAAAACCCGACTGTGATAGATACAATTGGTTCTCAACTGAGAACCATCTGTGATAACTAGAATATCACAGACGGATCCATTATCAAAACCGACTGTGATATATACAATCGGTTCTAAACTCAGAATCGACTATGATAGTGTAGTATTAGAGACGGTACTAATATCAGAACCGACTGTTCTAAACAGTGCCGACGCTTCGAATTCTCAACTGTGTTCATTTCGGTCTCCGATCTTCGCGCGGCGCCTAAGCGAACACGAAGCGTCGCCTTCAAAATTCTATAAATAGCTTGACAGTGGAATAATTTTCATTTACTTTACAAGTTTTTATAATTCTCAAACTCTTTGACTCCTTAGCTTCTCTGCGCCAATGGCATCCTCAATGGCATCGTCAGCCTCGCCCTCCCCAGTAAGAACTCTCAATCTTTTGGACCTACCCCTATATTGTTAATCCCTGTTCAATACATTCTTGACCTGTTGATTTGCACAGGGAAGGGGAGCCGTGGAAGACTCGAGCAAGGTGAAAGCCAAGCTGAGGCCCTCCAGGAGGAGCACAAGCTCCTTACGGAGAAGCACACTCAGCTACGGCTTGACCTGGACGATCTCTTCCAGTGCATTCAGCGCATGAAGACGGATGGTGACAATGCTAGGGCGGGACTCCAAGCGCCAGCGCAAGGAGTATGCGCGAGAAGTTAAGGTAGTGGGGGTGCTACACGCGTCCGTGCCGCCCAAGTGGTCGGACGTCCCCCTCACCTTCACGGCGGAAGACGCGCGAGGGGTTCGCTTCCCCCATGATGACGCGCTTATTGTCTCCGCGACAATCTACAACTGCTACTTGGCCCGCATTCTCGTGGACGGCGGAAGCTCCGCCGACGTCCTGTTCCTCAAAACCTTCAAGGAAATGCAGGTGGATGAGAAGCTCCTGCAACCAGCGGCAGGGCCTCTGCAAGGGTTTGTCCCGGGGAAGGCGATCCACCCCGTGGGCAAGGTAGATCTCCCGATCACCTTCGGCACCCCGGAGAACTACCGGACCGAGCTAGTCCGCTTCGACGTAGTGGACCTCCCCTCCTCCTACAATGTGATTATGGGGAGGACTACTATCAATCGGCTGGGGGCTGCCACCCACCAAAACTACTTGTGCATGAAGATCCCCGGGCCGCATGGCGTGATCAGCGTCCGGGGGGATCAAGACATGGCCTGTGCTCTATACGAGCGAGCTGCTGCCACAATAGGAAGCGTCAACCTGATTAAGGCACCCGGGGGGGAGGCTCCCCCCCCGGACGTAGACGTCGCTGCGCCATCCCCTGGGAGGCCCCTCCTCAAGCCGCGTCCGGAAGGGGGCCTCCGGAAGGTCCCGCTGTCCCTGGGCAGCAGGGACCAAACTGTCCAAATCGGGGCAGAGCTCCCCCAAGACCATGCGGCGCAACTCACAGCCTTTCTGCGCGAAAACTCCGATGTTTTTGCGTGGAAGCCTTCGGACATGCGGGGCGTCGCCCGGGAGGTTATTGAACACAAGCTCGCGGTAACCCCCGGTCACCCCCCTATCAAGCAGAAGTTGAGGAAGCTCTCCCTCGAACGTCAAGAAGCCATCAAGACGGAGATAGCCCGGCTCCGAGAGGCGGGGTTCATCCGGGAAGTGTTGCACCCCGAGTGGCTCGCAAACCCCGTCCTCATCAAGAAGTCAAGTGGCAAGTGGCGCATGTGCGTGGACTTCACTGACCTTAACCGCGCGTGCCCCAAAGACAACTTCCCGCTCCCGCGGATCGACCAGCTCGTTGATTCCACCGCGGGGTGCGAGCTGATGAGCTTCCTAGACGCCTACTCGGGATACCATCAAGTCCGGATGGCGGAGGGGGATGAGGAAAAGACGAGTTTTATAACTCCCCTCGAAACCTTCTGCTACCGCCATATGCCCTTCGGGCTCAAGAATGCGGGAGCCACCTTCCAGCGCCTTATGACGCTGGTCTTCAAAGATCAAGTCGGCCGCAACGTCGAAGTCTACGTAGACGATGCGGTCGTCAAAAGCCCCCGCGCAGCCTCCCACATCGACGACCTCGCAGAGACCTTCCGCAACCTCCGCGCGTTCGGGCTCAAGCTCAACCCGGAGAAGTGCGCCTTCGGGGTGCGCGGGGGGAAGCTCCTGGGTTTCCTCGTGTCCCAGCGGGGCATTGAGGCAAACCCCGAGAAGATCCGGGCTTTCCTAGAGATGCCCCCGCCGCGCTCCGTCAAAGATGTCCAGCGACTCTCCGGCCGCCTGGCCGCGCTCAGTCGCTTCGTCTCCCGTTCGGGGGAGCGGGGCCTCCAGTTCTTCCAGATCCTCCGAGGGCTTGAGGGGTTCCGCTGGACCCCCGAGGCCCAGGAAGCCTTCAACGACCTCAAGAAGTACCGCTCGAGCGCCCCAATGCTCGTGAGTCCGTCTCCGGAAGAGCCCTTGCTCCTCTACCTCGCCGCGACCCCCGTCGCCGTCAGCGCGGTTTTGGTGAAGGAGCAAGGGGGGCAGCAACGTCCCGTGTACTACGTCAGTGAAGCCCTCCAAGGGGCCAAGACTCGGTACACGGAGATAGAGAAGATTTGTTACGCTCTCCTCATGGCGTCCCGGAAGCTCCGGCATTACTTCCTGGGGCACCCCATCACCGTTCCGTCGTCCCTCCCCCTGGGGGAGGTACTGCGGAATAAAGAAGCCACCGGCCGGATTGGGAAGTGGGGGGCCGAGCTTGCCCCTTTCTCCCTGTCCCTTACCGGCCGCTCCGCAATCAAGTCGTAGGTCCTCGCCGACTTCATCACAGAATGGACTCCCGCCTCTGCCTGTGCCGCCCCGACGCAGTGACCATTGGACCCTGCTGTTTGATGGGTCGCTGTGTCTCGCTGGGGCTGGCGTGGGGGTAGTCCTCCGGAGCCCCGAGGGGAAGGAGCTCGAGTACGCCGCGCGGCTCGAGTTCCCCGCAACCAACAACGTCGCCGAATACGAGGCTCTGCTCCTCGGGATGCGCCTTGCGCGCTCCCTGGGGATCCGGCGCCTACTAGTGAAGGGAGACTCTCAGCTCGTTGTCTGCCAAATGGACAAATCTTACCTGTGCCATGACGCAAATTTGAGTCTTTACTTGCAGGAAGTACGAAAAATGGAGAAACACTTCGACGGCCTTGAAGCCCGGCATATCCCACGAAGGGAGAATGACCGGGCTGATGCTTTGGCCCGGGCGGCAAGCGCCCGGGAAACGCTCCCCAAGGGGGCCTTCTTGGAAACAATCACGAAGCCCTCGGTGGCCTCCCCGGACGCAGGCCCCGAGCCTCCGGTCCCGGAGGTCGCCGAGATCGTCCGACCGTCGTCATGGATGGATCCCCTCATCTCCTTCATCAAGGGGGAGGGGGACCCTCCCAGCGAGACCGAGGTTAAGCGCCTCCGGGCCAAAGCCCGGGCATATCTCCTGCTCGAGGGAAGGCTCTACAAGCGGGGGGCTTCAGCCCTCCTGCGCTGCCTCCCCCGGTCGGAGGGACTTCAACTCCTGGAAGACATTCACGCGGGGAGCTGTGGTTCTCACCTAGCCCCGCGTGCCATCGCCGCCAAGGCCCTTCGGCAGGGCTTTTACTGGCCTACAGTCATGCGCGACGCGCGAGACCTTGTCTCCGCGTGCGAAGCATGCCAGAAGATGGCCAAGGGCTCGAATCTCCCCCCTGTAGCGCTGCGGACTATCCCCATCACTTGGCCCTTCGTGCGCTGGGGGATGGACCTTTTAGGGCCTTTCCCCCCAGCGCCCGGAGGATACAAGTATGCGGTGGTCGCGGTCGACTACTTTACAAAGTGGGTTGAGGCGGAGCCCTTGGCTAGCATCACCTCCCGGGCCGTTCAGCGGTTTTTCTGGAAAAACGTCGTTTGTCGTTTTGGTGTCCCCCGGGAAATTACCGTGGACAACGGGACCCAATTCGACTCGGCTTATTTCCGGGAATTCTGCGAAGGCCTGGGGGTCGTCATCCACTTCGCCTCAGTGGCCCATCCCCAAAGCAACGGGGCCGTCGAGAGGGTCAATGGCGTAATCCTGCAGGGGTTACGCCGGAGACTCGAACAAACCGCTTCCAAGCGGGGCGCGTGGGCAGAGGAACTCCCTAGCATCCTCTGCTCGATGCGCACGACCCCGTCCTGGGCCACAGGGCGTGCTCCCTTCTCCCTAGTCTACGGGGCGGAGGCAGTCCTCCCCCCGGAGATCGGCTTCCGGTCGCTGCGGGTCGAGCTCCTGAACGGAGCCACGACCGCAGCCTACCGGGCCAACGAGGACAACCGGCGGCTGGAAATCGACCTCGTGGAGGAGGAACGCGACCGAGCACTCCTCCGCCACGCCATCTACGAGCGCGAGATGTCGCGCGCATACAACCAGCGCGTGCGCGAGAGAGCTTTCCGCCTTGGGGACCTTGTCCTCAAGTGCGTCACAGACCCCCAAGCCCAGGGTAAGCTCTCCCCCAAGTGGGAGGGCCCCTACAAGATCTCCGCTGTCCTAGGCTCGGGGGCCTACAAGCTCTCGAACCTTCAAGAGCAGGAGCTGAAGCACACCTGGAACTTGCGTTTACTTCGCAAGTTCTACGTCTAGCCTAACGGGCCTGTCCCCTCCCCCGGGGCGGTCACGCCGGAGGGGGAGGGGGGACACTGTAGCTTCCCTTTTTCCCCCTTCGCGGCTTCGCAGGGGGGTTTTGTATATTTCGTTAATAAATGCATAGCCTTTGTTCTTCAACTGTCTCACTGCAGGTTGTTCTTGTTTACCGCCCCTAGTGGTGATGCCCTCCCCGCGAGGACGCCCTCCCCGTGAGGATGCCTTCCCCGTGAAGATGCCCTCCCCGTGAGGATGCCCTCTCCGTGAGGAAGTGGGCCCTGCCCCAGCAAGTCCCTCCTGAAGGGCGGCTTACGAACAGCCCTCGTGGACTGAGGGTGTAAGCGGCAACCCGGTCCCCAGCGGCCGCGGTAACGAGTCACTTTGGGAGATTAGTCCCCTACCCAAACACTCAAGACCCGTCTCCGGGCACTTCCTCCTCCGGGAGTAGACGCTCTCCTCAGCAGGACGTCTAATGGCTTTCTGGATCTATCTTCCTCCTCCGGGAGTTGACGATATTCCCGGCTCCCCGTTCTCACGGCGACCGGAAGATCAGCCCCTTGTGGCTTGATTGGATCTATCTTCCTCCTCCGGGAGTCGACGATATTCCCGGCTCCCCGTTCTCACGGCGACCGGAAGATCAGCCCCTTGTGGCTTGATTGGATCTATCTTCCTCCTCCGGGAGTCGACGATATTCCCGGCTCCCCGTTCTCACGGCGACCGGAAGATCAGCCCCTTGCGGCTTGATTGGATCTATCTTCCTCCTCCGGGAGTCGACGTTATTCCCGGCTCCCCGTTCTCACGGCGACCGGATGATTATCTCTCGAAGACCTTATTCCCGGCTCCCCGTTCTCACGGCGACCGGACAACTGCTTTACGAAGATATGGGTTTCTGATATTTTCCCTGGAAATATTATTCCCAGACGAACCCTCCCGGGAAGCTCCCCTCCGGAGGTCTTATTGGCTTTCCATGAGCCCCTTCCGCGCCTTGTTCCCGGTTCCCCGCTCTCCCGGCGGCCGGATGAACCTCTCCCGGTGCCCCCAGGCACCCCGGAAGGTCCCTCCCTCGGAAATCCTGTTTTTACAATTTTCTAACTTAGAAAATATTTCTACAGGTTATGCTCCCCCCGGGGACCCTGTTTCCCCCACAGCACGCGGAGGCTTCCTCCCGCCCGCTGTGGGCGGGGGGGGGGGGACAGGGGGTCCCCGGGTCACCCACGAAGAAACTTAGCTCATCCTTGTTAAGATGAGTCGTCCAGACCATCCAAGAAGAAGAAAATAAAGAGGCAATAAAAAGTTTAACAATGCGCTTTATTGATCGACAAACCCGGAGGACATCTTCCCCCTCCGGTGGGTTTCGGAAATGATACAACCCGGGTCCTAACCCGGGGGATTTTCTACGAGCCTAAGGCCCCTACGCCTATAGCTCCCGGAGGCGCTCCCTTAGCTCCCGGGCCAGGTCCCGGTACAGCGCCCGGACGCGACGCTGAGAATCCCGAAGTACGTCTTCGGGCCAAAACTCGTACCCAGCCGGCGGAAGTATCCGGAGAGGAGGTATCATCTGGGCCCTCGGGCGCGGGGGAGTTAATTCAGCACGGCTGTTGTCAAAATTATCCAAGTGCCATTCCGGGCGCCACCTCAACCGGACGGGCTCCCGGGCAGTACCGCCGTCGCGCCTCCCGGAGACAAGGCTCAGCAAAATCAAAGCCGCTTGGGCGTCCCCCGGAGAGTTTCTCCCGGACCGTTGCTCGGGAGCAACCCCCCGGGAACCCTGGTAACATTTTATTGCAAAGACTTAGAAAAATTTCTAATATATTTCATTGCAAAATGTTTGTGTACAAGTGCCAGGGGCTTCTCCTAAGAAGCTACCGGAATCAAAATGTCTAAAAATAAAAAGGGGTCCTAGCTAAAGACCTGGGGGAGGCTCATACTTTGGCATTGGGGTCCTCCCCCCGGGAAGCTTCCTCCGTGGCCGGGGCAGGGACATCCGCGGCTGGAGGCGCCGGTGTCGGGAACCACGTCCGGATGATCCGGTCGTAGAACCCCTCCGCCAGCAGCTCCACCTCCCGGCGCGTTGGCTCGAAGGCCTCCGGGAAGCCCCGGGGGATGCGGCCCCCGATCGCCCGGGCGCCGACCCCACGGTAGTCAACGAGCCCCGCGGCGGCCGCGATGACGGGGATCGCGCGGCCCCGTGCCCGGACGTCCGCAGCCTCCGGGATGGCGGAGACTTGTGCGTTAAGAAAACGCACAGCCTCCGCGAGGGTCGCCGGGGGCACCACCGGGCCGCTCCCGGAGCCCAGGCTAACGCCAAGGCTTTCCAAGGCCGAGCGGACGGAGCGGCCCGCGTCCGACAGCGCCCGGACGCTGGAGCTCTCGAGCTCCCGGAGCGCCTTCTCCCGCACCTTGGCCTCCTCTCGGAGGCGGATGTAGGCGCCCTCCGAAAGGTGCACCTGCGCCCGGGCCCGGGACAGCTCATCAAGAGCTTCATCCCGCTCCCGGATGGCCGCCTCCCGCTGCTCGACGCAGGCCGAGGCCCGGCTCTCCGCCTCCTTGAGCAGCCGGGTGACCCGCTGCTCAAGGCCCCAGGTAACAGTCGCTACCTACAAAATGCATAAAGAGTTAGAAAAATCTTAAGTGCAGGAAAAAAGCCGAAGTGTGGAGAGCTCGAGTTACCTGGGCTCCGAGGGACTCGAGCCCCTCAAAACGCTCGTGGAGCGTCCCTCCTGCTACGAAGGCCTGCACCTTCCGGTTGTGCAGGCCCTCCGCGTAACGGGCCACCTCCCCCGCAGAAAATAGGGAGGTGTCTTGCCCGGCCCTCCTGTCGCGGCCGGGAGAGGGCCCCCGGACCTCCGAATCCGGGAGCACGGCCGGCGTTGCCGGCGTCTTCGTCGACGAAGTTTCCTCCGAAGACGAAGACGAAGGTTGGGCGGGGATCTCCGCCCGGGGCGGGATCATTGGGCCTTTCCCCGCCCCAGGCCAGAGGGCCCTCGGAGCCTCCTGCTCCGGGGGGACCTCGAAGACTGAGGGGCTCCCCCCCTCCTCATCCACCGGCCAGAGGCGCGGGGGCGCCGCCCCCGAAAACCTCACTTCTAGCCTCTCCGGGGCCAATGCCGCCGGGAGAGGCGAGAGGAGTGTCACGCGAACTGGCGACGGGGCGTAGTCTGCCGAATCGGACCCCGCCCCATCAACAACAACCTCCTTCCCCCGGGCCTCGACGGGGGCCTCCGGGGGCGGAGGCGTCGCCTCTGCCCGGGGTGCCGCCCGGGCATGTTCGGCTCCGGGAGCTGCATCTCGGGCCCTCACCGGCGTCGTCGCCGGCGCCGTTGCCGGAGCTGGGGTCTTCTGGACCCGGGGCTTTTTGGGCTCCGAGCCCCCGGCCGCGTCCTTCCCCCGTTTATGAGACCCGGGGGTGGGAAGAGGCTTCCTCTCCGGAAGCCGGAGCCCGTAGGCCTCGGCCACCAAGTTCCGGGGAGGCCCCTCCCCCACGAGGCGCACGATGCGCTCGTGTTCGTCGGCGAAGTACCTCCCCAGGAGGTGCTCCGCCTTGTCCCTCGCCGCCGGGTACGGGCGCACTGCAAGATGTAAAAAGTTAGTCAATTTCTCATAAAAAACTGCAAGTACAAAAATGCAGGGGACTTACGCCGCGTCACCGGCTTGACCGGAGGCCGCTGCTCCGGGCCCATGCCGATCCCCCTTCCCCCGCGTGAGAAGGGGGAAAGCCGCAGGAGCGTCAGCTCCTCCGCGGCGTCCCGCATTGAGCGGGCCTTCTTCGCCAACACCACCTTCCCGAGGAGCTCGAACTCCTCGTCCGTCCACACCGGCGGCTTCGGTGCGGATGATCGGCTGTAGGTGGGAGGCTCCGGGGCGTAGACCACCGCCTCGTCGCGGACCCGGAGGTAGAACCACCTCCGGAGCCAGTCCCCCCAGTGGTCCCGGGAGGCCGCCGCCGGGAAGTCCGCCACCCGGGAGGGCAGCATTTGGACCATCACCGAGCCGAAGGGGGACTTCGGTCCTCCCTTCACCAGGTGGGAGCTCCGCGCCGCCGGTTCATAGAAGTACCGGAAGGCGCGGAGAGTGGGCTCCCGCCCGATCGCTGTCTCGTAGAGCCATATAAAAAGTCCCATACGGACGAGCGCGTTCGGGGTGAGGTGGTTGAGAGCCACCCCGTACTCTTTGAGAAACTCCCGGAGCATCGGATGCACCGGGAGCCGGAGCCCCGCCTCGAGGAAGGCCTCGAAGGCCACGACCTCTCCGAGCCTGGGGCGGGGGGCTCCGTCCTTCTTTAGGGGGACCCGGATGTCCCCCTCTTCGATGACGCCCTTCTTGACCAGGGACTCCGCGTCCGAGGCCGAGAACTCGGAGGCCCAAAGGAAATCCACGGGGATTTCCTCCGGGGGCACCTCCGTGGTCTTCGCTCGACCTTTGGGCGCCATTAGGTGAGTTCTTTGTTTTTCGGTGGCTAAGTTTTCAGGTGGCTGTCAACGACTCCCGGACGCTCGCTACCGGAGAAGGCTACCGGAGAAACTATCGGAAGAGCACTACCGGGAGAGCTGAAGCTGGAGTTGAAGATTTGGAATGAGCTTCCGGGGCCCCCTAGGGCCCTATTTATAGAGGCTGGCCGTGATCTAGATGCGCGCCACGTGGCCCCCTCGGGGCAATCTGGACCACTGAAATTCAAACCGTGCGCGGGAAACGAAGGGACAGGCGCGTAAATCGAGACGCCGGTTCGAACCGCGGGTGCATTTATTGCGAAAACGGCGCGGCCATAAAGCGCCCGGCACAGAAACCGAAGCGTCGCCGGGGCTCCGGTGATTTTCGTCCGGGGTTTTCGTCCGGAGATTTTCCCGGTACCGTAACCATTCCCTCCGGGGGCTCAAGCTTCGTCCCCGGAGGACATGGGGGGCTGCTGTTGGGGGAAATCTCCACGCGGTCAAGTCCAGGTAAGTTCATGATTGCCCGGGGACAGTGGCCTCCGGTGCCTGCCCCGGGCGCCGCCTTTTAGGCTCCCGGGACCGTGCCTCCGGGGCATGTCCCGGGCGCCGCCCTTTGGCCCCCGGGACCGGGCCCCCCGGGCATGTCCCGGGCGCCGCCATGTGCCCGGGGACAGTGGTCTCCGGTGCCTGCCCCGGGCGCCGCCTTTTAGGCTCTCGGGACCGCGCCCCCCGGGCATGTCCCGGGCGCCGCCATGTGCCCGGGGACAGTGGCCTCCGGTGCCTGCCCCGGGCGCCGCCTTTTAGGCTCCCGGGACCGTGCCCCCTGGGCATGTCCCGGGCGCCGCCATGTGCCCGGGGACAGTGGTCTCCGGTGCCTGCCTCGGGCGCCGCCTTTTAGGCTCCCGGGACCGCGCCCCCCGGGCATATCCCGGGCGCCGCCATGTGCCCGGGGACAGTGGCCTCCGGTGCCTGCCCCGGGCGCCGCCTTTTAGGCTCCCGGGACCGTGCCCCCCGGGCATGTCCCGGGCGCCGCCATGTGCCCGGGGACAGTGGCCTCCGGTGCCTGCCCCGGGCGCCGCCATGTGCCCGGGGACAGTGGTCTCCGGTGCCTGCCCCGGGCGCCGTCTTTTAGGCTCCCGGGACCGCGTCCCCCGGGCATGTCCCGGGCGCCGCCATGTGCCCGGGGACAGTGGCCTCCGGTGCCTGCCCCGGGCGCCGCCTTTTAGGCTCCCGGGACTGTGCCCCCCGGGCATGTCCCGGGCGCCGCCATTTGGCCCCCGGGACCGTGCCCCCGAGCATGTCCCGGGCGCCGCCATGTGCCCGGGGACGGTGGCCTCCGGTGTCTGCCCCGGGCGCCGCCTTTTGGGCTCCCGGGACCCTGCTCTCCGGAAGAGGTCCCGGGCGTCACCACCCTCCTAAAAGGTAAAATCCCTGTTTGTTTATCACGTGCAGGTCACGCGAGGGACGCCTCGGGAATCAGCGACCACCTGTCAAGCATCCAAGACGTTTGACCGGGAGAAGGACGGTCCTACCCTTCAATCCGACGGTGGCTCCCGGGGTAGTTTAGGTTTTTTTGCTTCTTTTTGGGGCTATAAATAGCCCTTGTACCCCTCTGTTGTAAAGGATCAGCTCATTATTTGGAATAGCTAATCTCACAGACGTGCTCCAGAAGCCTCTCCCCCGGAGAGAGCTCCCCCAGCCGACTTCGGTCGGGAGCGCGTCGACAGGACTAGGGCCCCCACCGGGACCCGAACCTGTATAAATCCACGTGTCAATTCTTGTGTTTGTCCGGCGGGGGAGGACCGGTCACTCAGTCAACCCGCGCTGCGTGATCTCTGCTAGGATCGTCTTCAAAACCTGCCGGGGTATTCTTAATACCCCGACAAAATTCAACCCTAATCATCCAAATCTCCAGATTTACAAATCAGCCCAAAGCCAAGAATCAGGAATTGCAAATCAGTCCAGATTCGACCAGGAGCAACGCCGTTCGACCTCGCCGTTTTTGACTGCGACCAGCTGCGCCGCGCCACTGCATTCTTCGTTGTCGGTGGAGCTTCGCCTGTGCTTGTGCCCGTGCTCATTTATACTTGCATGTGCGCACGTGTTCGCGCCTCAGCCGTCGCCGTGGCAGCGCCAATGACCAGCAACCGCGCGTGCACGCGACTAGCAGCGACCAGCGGCAATCACAGCAGCCTTTTGTCAGTAACTCCGTGCCACGTCGCCTTGCCGTGCCAGCCATTGTCGCCACCACTTTGCACCAGCCAGCACCCAGTCCCGATAAATCGACAAATTGATCAGTTGCAGAGCCACTGCTTGCCGTCGCATCCTTGTCGCCGCTGTTGCTTCTACGCCCAGCCAGTCTCATCACCGGCGCCAATTCCCTTGCTACCCCCTCCTCGCAAGCTTCGTCCCTGCTCTATTTAAATGCCCCACGGTCTTGTGTAATTCTCACTTCACCAGAAATCGACTAAGTCTCATCTCCTTCGTTTCCGCCTTCTTCTCCAGTGAGCCAGTGAAGAGGAGCACAACGCCAGCCAAATCCACTGCATCTACCTCCAAATTAACACCACCAATGAGTGTCTCCCCTCTCCCTTATCGACCTGTTGCATTGAATTGACTTCCTTTGCATCACGTCGTTGGTGATCGTCGGGATTTCCAGAACCCCTGTTCCGGCAATGCCGATTAAATTAGACCAAATTAGCCCTCGAACCAGTAGACTAAAATGATCAGGGAGTTGAGTTTAGCAAGCTTGTAAGCTCAGAATCCAAAATTTAGCTCGAATCAAAGCTTTTCCCCAGTTTTGAACTCCACCAGTAATCGGCTCATGTCGTCAGGCCACACTGGCGATCCTCCGGCCAAATTGACTGTACCAATAGCTTTCCCATATCCCTCCTCCACTCTCCAAGTGAGGAATTAACTTCAAACCCTCTGTATCAAAAATGCCCAATTCCAGTGTTGTCTTCTCCAGCACCGATCACCGAAAGTTGTTCCTGGTCGTTGCAGACGATGCCACTTTGTCCAGTGTGTTTCCCTTAATCTCCTGAGCACTTTTCTCTTCTAGCCTGACATCTAAACCTGTACAGATCAAAAGATATGGCTATGCCAAAGTTTGGTCCAGAAACTATTTTGTGCTGTGTGGCCACCGTGCCTTCTCACCACCGTTCATCACCGTCCGGCCACCCCAACCCTTGAAACCACCTCCATTGTGTTCCTGTTACTCTTGCCTATCTCCTAGACCTAGTTGGCACAGCAATTGAAGCTCTGAATTACATTTGATGCTAAGCCCTAGTTTTTGACATTGCTAGCACTATGTCAATGCATGTCAGCCAGTGGCATTAGCCCTGTTCGCCCTCTTCTGGCTGTGCATTTTGAAAATAACTTTGTCCACTAGATTTGTAAAGTTGTGATCTACATTTTCTTCTACTGTCACAACTTGAGATAAGCTCTCTAGCTTTCCTTGAAGCTATGTCAGAGCCTTGAACCGAATGTTGATCTGTTGACATTCACCGTTTTTGAGCAAACCAGCCGCGGGCTTGATGTCCATATTGCAGCCTTGAAACCCTAAGAACATCTAACACCCATTCTTAGCCATATTTCTTGAAACCCTAGAATCTCAACTCAGTTCATCTTGCAATCTCAATCATCTTCGCATTGTTCAGTTATTCTTAAAGCGTATCTGCATATAGGTCATAAAACATTTTAATATAGATAGTAATCACGGTGTGTTTGTTTGTTGCTGAGTAGATCCAAAAGCTGAGTTCGAGGACTTCGCTGTCGACCCAACACCAACTGTTGACTTTTACGACGCGGAAGGCAAGTCACATTCTTGATCATATTGAACCTATATTTCATAAGTTGCTATAATATAACCTTGAATATAAGTGGTATTTGCATGTGAAAGATTGATTGAGTTATAATATGAAATGGTAGTATTAGGCTGGATGCCTGTGAAATGTGAAATAATGAAGTAGTGAGCCATGAACTAACATATATGTATATATTTATATTTATGAAATAAAACCTCTAGCCGTGACTAGGCTTTTGGAATGGAATGGTGGTACTAGCACAGGATGTGCAGGCACTGGATGTGCATGGGTTGTGGTATGATCTGGCCACTAGCATATAAGGACTAGAACCTTGTGTTGTGCGTCTAGTGGCATGCAAAACGTGCTAACCGCAAGCCTAGTATGGGACATGCCTGAACAAGTAAGTATGCGGATCGCACATGAAACCCCTGCATGAGATGGGAAGTGATGCACAATTTAACATGGAGTGCGGCTCCTACACATATCACTGGATGTGCTTGCACACTGACCCAGTAATGGGAAGAGGCATTCGGGGTGGGGGTTTGGGTACAACCCACCACAACTGTGGTTTGTGTGAAACCACAGGGTCAGGGGTGAATTGTGAGTCAAACATAACAAAAGTTCTTGTTATCTCCTCCTTGCCACTCACACTGTGCAGTGAGGAAGGGTCTAATCATCTTGATAGGATGGGCATGAAAGGGGAATATCTTGCGGGTAAATTGGTACGCCTCTGCAGAGTTTAAAACGTATTCGAATACTCCGAACTCCCGAGTTTATATGAGTCTGCTGCAGTGGATTAAATCCACGGGGTGTGGCACAAGTATGTTTTTCTAAAGAAAATTTGATAAGTCAAGATTACCCAAATGACATATGTTGTCATGATAAGGGGTGCTGCCGTGGGCTGTCGTGTTTGACGTGTCGCGGTAGTGCTATAATTAGTGAACATGAATAGCAATGTTATGCTATGAAGATACTGCCATGATATGAGATGAGATGAGATGTGATATAAAAGAAAAGACTATTTTACAACCATTCACACTTCTTTACTAGTATAGGTTCATATCATTACTACTATATGTATCTACTCTTACCGATGACTTGCTGAGTACATAAGTACTCACCCTTGCAACCTACAATCCATTAGATGAAGAGTTCAATGATCAAGATGAAGGGGTGGAGAACTTCGTGGATCCAGAAGGAGGAGAGCCAGTTCCGCCAGAGCTCTGATGTGTGTTGCTCTGCCGTCAACTTCTTTTTGTGGGGGTTCACCTAATCTTCCACTGTGTAGTTGTTATTTTGCTTAACCATGTATGACGCGAAGGCATTGTAATCTCTTTATGTTGTATTAAGGCCAGCAGGCCACACTGCTTAAATATTTTGTAAGTTACTCTGCTGTGATGTAAATAAACTCCTGTGCTTGACTTATCCTGGGAAGTTAATGGTATTCATATATGGGATCAACTGCAGCGAGCTGGGTCCCCACGGGAGTAGTCGTTATCCCCAAGGCGCGGGTGTGACACATCTTGACCCACCGGGGGGGTTGTCCCCCAGTTGAATGTTGTATCAATAAAGCTATGAATTTTCTCGTTGACTTTCATGTGATTGTCTTCAAAGATTTGCTGAAAGCCAAAAATATTGAACTGTTCGGGCCCGGGTTATCCCCCCCACCCTCAGTGGGGGGTAGCTTGGCTCCGTGGCTGTGGGTAAGGCACGAAGAGGCCCGGACGCTGACAAGTACCAGTGCCATGTACCCCCGGTTGGGAGCTTTCGGGGGCCGGTGAGAAACTCCCCCGGTCTCCGTGAGAACGGGGAGCCGGTAGGGAGGTTGCCGGCTGAAAAATTCCGAAGCCCGGTAATAAGTTCCCTCGGTCGCCGTAAGGACGGGGAGCCGGTAGGGAAATTCCCGGCCGAAAAATTCCGAAGGATTCCAACAATCGAGATTTCCAGGGCCCTTGGAGGGGAAGCTCGCTCCCGAGGGAGGACGAGCTTGATAACCCAAGAAGGGGGAAGCTCCCGGAGGAGGATGGGACTGATGACGGGCTTTAGTGTTTGAGGGGGGACTAGTCTCTCAAAGTGACTCACTACCACAATTCATGAGAACTAGGTTTCCGCTTACCCCCTCAGTCCACGAGGGGTTACCGTAAGCCGCCCTACAGGAGCGGGGCTCCCGTCATAGGGACTTTTATACTTCGATAGCCTACGTCCTCACGGGGAGGGCATCCTCACAAGGAGGGCATTCTTGTAGAGGGCATCACCTTAGAGACGGTAATCTAGGAATCTGTAAAAACTCATGGGCAAAAAACCATTTGCATTAACGAAGATGAAATACAACGCCCCCCCCACGGAGCCGCGGTGGGGGAGGGAATAGTGAATACAATATCCCCCTCGCGTGATCGCGTTGGGGGAGGGAGTGGTGAGCATTGCGCCGTGCCTCCCCCTGTGAAATCACGATGGGGGGAGGGGAAGCGCATAGGCTAAGTGTAGAACTTGCAGAGGAAGCCTTTGTTCCAAGTATGCTTTAGCTCCTGGTCTTCGAGGTTGGAGAGCTTGTAAGCACTTGAGCCCAGGACCGCGGAGATCCCATAAGGGCCTTCCCACTTGGGGGAGAGTTTACCATAGGCCTGGGGGTCAGTCACGCACTTGAGGACAAGGTCCCCAAGGAGGAAAGCTCTCGTGCGGACGCACTGATTGTACACGTTCTTCCTCGACGAGGTCGACTTCCAGTTGCTAGTTGGCTTCATTGGTTTGGTAGGCTGCTGTCGTGGCTGCGTCTAGGAGCTCGACTCGCAACGACCAAAAACCAATCTCCGAGGGGAGAACTGCTTCAACCTCGTATACGAGTGAAAAGGGCGTGTGTCCCGTTGCCCGGCTCGGGGTCGTGCGCATGGAACAGAGGATGATCAGAAGCTCCCCTGCCCATGCGCCCCGCCTGGAGGCGGCCTGCTCAAGTATTTGGTGTAACCCTTCTAGGATCATGCTGTTGACCCTTTCGACGGCTCCGTTGCTCTAGGGGTGAGCTACAGAGGCGAAGTGGAGGGTAACTCCCAAGCCCTCACAGAATTCCCGGAAGTGCACAAAGTTGAAGTTGGTTCCGTTGTCGACAGTGATTTCCCGGGGGACCCTGAAATGACACACGATGTTTTTCCAAAAAAATCGCTGCACTGCTTGGGAGGTGATGCTGGCCAAGGGCTCAGCTTCCACCCACTTGGAAAAGTAGTCTACTGCGACCACCGCATACTTGTAGCCCCCGGGCGCTGGGGTGAAGGGACCTAAGAGATCAATTCCCCAGCGCGCGAAGGGCCAAGTGATGGGGATGTTTTGCCGTGCTGTTGAGGGCAAGTTGAAGCCCTTTGCCTTTTTCTGGCAGGCCTCGCACGCGGAGACGAGGTCTCGGGCGTCGCGGACCATGGTGGGCCAATAGAAGCCCTACCGAATGACTTTTGCTGCGACGGCGTGCGGAGCTAGGTAAGACCCACAACTCCCCGAGTGGATGTCCTCGAGGAGTTCAAGTCCTTTTGCCCGTAGGAGGCAACGGAGCAGGGCTGAAGGCCCCCGCTTGTAGAGTTTCCCCTCTAGTAGGAGGTATGCTCACGCCTTGGGGCGGAGGCATTTCGCCTTGGTCTCATTGGGAGGGTCCCCTTCCCCCCTTATGAAGGAGACGAGGGGATCCATCTAGGTTGCTGCTTGGGTGATTTCGGAGACCTCTGGGATGCGGCACTCATGGTCTGCGTCCGAAGAGGCCATCGAGGGCTTCGCGATGATTTCCAAGAAAGCACCGCAGGGGAGAGGTTCCTGGGCGCTGGCCGCCCGGGCCAAGGTATCGGCTTGGTTATTATCCCTCAGGGGGATATGCCGGGCTTCCAAACCCTCGAAGTGCTTCTCCATCTTGTGAACCTCCCCCAAATATAGGCTCAGGTTTGCGTCATGGTACGATTAAGATGTGTCCATTTGACAAACCATGAGCTGGGAATCTCCTTTGACAAGAAGACGACAGATCCCCAGGGAGCAGGCGTGGCGCAGCCCCAGGTGCAGGGCCTCGTATTCGGCGATGTTGTTCGTAGCGGGGAACTCAAGCCTCGCCACATACTCCAGCGCCCTTCCCTCGAGGCTCCGGAGGACTACCCCCGCGCCGGCCCCAGCGAGGCACAAGGAGCAATCGAACATGAGGGTCCAATGGTCGTCGCGCCGGGGTGGATCGGGGAGGTTCTCCCCCTCCGTCCCAGAGGTGGGGGTCCATTCTGCCACAAAGTCAGCGAGGACTTGTGACTTGATGGCGAAGGGGCCCGTGAGCGAGAGGGAGAAAGGAGCGATCTCAACTCCCCACTTTCCGATCCGGTGGGTGGCTTCTTTATTACGTAGTACCTCCCCCAAGGGGAGAGATGACGGGACTGTGATGGGGTACCCCAGGAACTAGTGACAGAGCTTCCGGGATGCCATGAGAAGGGCATAGCAAATAATCTCCATCTCCATGTACCGAATCTTAGCCCCCTGAAGGGCCTCGCTCACGTAGTACACAGGGCACTGCTGCCCATCCCATTCCTTCACCAGCGCCGCACTTATAGCGACTGGGGTCGCGGCAAGGTAGAGGAGCAGAGGTTCCCCCGGAGATGGGCTCACGAGCATTGGGGGCTCATGAGATACTTCTTCAAGTCGTCGAAAGCTGCTTGAGCCTCGAGGGTCCAATGGAACCCCTCGAGGCCTTACTGGATCTTGAAGAATTAGAGGCCGCGCTCCCACGATCGCGAGACAAAGTGTCTTAGTGTGGCCATGCGGCCGGTAAGCCGCTGTACGTCTTTGACGAAGCGTGGTGGGGGCATGCCCAGCAGGGCCCGAATCTTTTCGGGGTTGGCCTCTATGCCCTGCTGGGACACGAGGAAGCCCAATAGCTTCCCCCCGCACAAACTGAAGGTGCACTTCTCTAGGTTGAGTTTCAACCCGTACTCGCAGAGGTTGCGGAAGGTCTCCGACAGGTCGTCGACTTGGGCAGCCACGCAGGGGGCTTTTGACGACTGCATCGTCAACGCAGACTTCAACGTTGCGGTCGATTTGGTTCTTGAAGACCATCGACATGAGCCGCTGGAATGTTTCTCCCGCTTCTTCAGTCCAAAGGGCATATGGACGTAACAGAAGGTGCCGAGGGTGGTTATAAAACTCGTCTTTTCCTCGTCCTCCTTAGCCATCTGGACTTGATGGTAGCCTGAATACGCGTCAAGTAAGCTCATAAGCTCACACCTAGTGGTCGAATCGACCAGCTGGTTGATCTGTGGGAGTGGGAAGTTGTCTTTTGGGCAAGCCCTGTTAAGGTCGATGAAGTCCAAGCACATTCGCCACTTGCTGTTCGACTTCTTCACGAGGACAGGGTTTGCCAGCCACTTGGGGTGCAAGACCTCCCGAATGAACCCTGCCTCTCGGAGCTTGGTGATCTCGACCTTGATAGCCTCTTGACGTTCAAGGGAGAGCTTCCTCAACTTCTGTGTGACTGGGGGGTGACCGGGAGTCACGGCGAGCTTATGCTCAATCACCTCCAGGGTGATGCCCCGCATGTCGGCGGGCTTCCACGCAAAAACGTCAGAGCTTCTGCGAAGGAAGGCCGTGAGTTGCTCCACGTGCTCTTCGGAGAGGTCCTCCCCGATCTTGACGGTCCTGTCTCCGCCCTCCGGGGATAGCTGGATTTTCTGGAGGTCCCCCTCCGGGTGCGGTTTTGGAAGAGACTTCCAGGAGGGGGCGACCGTGGTGTCTGATGCCGAGGAAGAGTCTTCTCCCCCCGGGCTTGATCAGGTTGACGCTCCCGATCATCACAATGGTGCGCTCGTAAGGAGCGTGGGCCATGTCCTGGTTGCCTTGGGCGGTGATCACGCCGTGAGGCCCAGGGATCTTCACGCAGAGATAGCTCTAGTGGATCGCCGCCCCCAAACGGTTGATTGTGGTCCTCCCCATGATTGCGTTGTATGAAGAGGGGACGTCCACTACGTCGAACCGGACCATCTCTGTCCGATAGTTGTCTACCTTGCCCACCGGGTGGATAGTCTTCCTCGAGACGAAGCCCTGCAAGGGACATGCTGCGGGCTGCAGGAACTTCTCGTCGACCTGCATCTCCCTGAACGCCTTCAGGTACAGGACGTCGGCGAAGCTTCTGCCATCGACGAGGATACATGCCAGCTGGCAGTTGTAGACGGTGGCGGAGACGATGAGTGCATCGTCATGGGGAAGCGGACCCCACACGCGTCCTCCGCTGTTAAGGTGAGGGGGACATCCGACCATTTTGGTGGCCGGGACGTTTGTAGCACCCCCACAACCTTTACCTCCCGCGCGTACTCTTTGCGTTGGAATTTGGAGTCCCGCCCCGAGGCGGATCCCCCCGGAATGATGTTTACGTGCCTTTGGAAGGTTTGGAAGGGGAGTTCTTCAGGTGAGCCCCTTTCCTGTGCTTGTCTTTGCTGTTCCCCAGCAGGGCAGGGAGAGCCCTTGCAATCGCTACACCACGGCTCCGTTGGTTATCAAACACGCCAAGACACGGTTGACCTCGCCACGAAGGCTTATCCCTACATGAAAATCGAGAACACAAGCAAGAACACGGTAGACGCAATCTAAATATTGCAAATTACTAATGAAGAGTACAGGTTGGAGTTCCACAAACCGATAAACGGCGAAAACTGTCTAAGTAGTATAATCTAAGAAAAACCCAAATCTAAATAGTGACGGCTACTGAGTATATGAAGAGGCGGCATCGCTAGGGTTTCTCATGCTCTACTAGGGAATACATGGGCCGAAGGCCCAAAACAAGGTGTTGCAGCACTGACTTGGCCCAATCAGAATCTAGTCGAAACTTGTTTTGTTAATTTCAAGCGATCCACAAGGAATTTGGACATGGGACCAGATCCATTGCAAAGATCTCATCGTGGGCTTCTCTGTGGACTATAAGAACGTCCCAATCGGCCTTTGTATGTGGGAGTTATTGTAGTTTGAAGGCAGGCTGCTCCTGGATGGCCGAACCGGACTCAAACTCTAATCCGTCTTGGACTCCAACTCGACTTGGGCTCCTTGCTGGTCCTCGCGTCCTTGCTGGTCCTCTCCATGGTTCCTAAGTACAATATTATCACCATTAGGTAGTAAACCATTCTCAAAACCATATATATATAACTTAGGAACGAGTTCACCTGGCAAAGCAACAATCGGGCTCGGCCGCGCGTTATTGGTCCTTGTGTAACAAGCGGAGGATTATGGTTGGTGCGTGTATCCGAAGAAGTGATGTCCTCATCACTCCTTGCTTTCCCTGGGGGGACCTTCACGACCGCGGGACGGCTGTCCCCCCCCCCCCCCCCCCCAAAACCTTTTTGACTTAGGGAAAGGGCGGTTGCCCTTGTTGCTGTCTTGCGAGCCGCCTCCGCCCTCGAGGACAAAAGTGTCCCGAGGCCATGGCTCGCCGCGATCGCTCCTCCAAGGGTGCTTGTTGAGGGGGTCCCTGGCCTTCCGGCCGGCGGGGGCTGGAGCCCCCTGGTTCTTCTTCTAGAGGTTGTCTTCCTCCGCACGGGCATAATTCTCGAGCACAGTGAAGAGCTCGTCGGCGAAGGTGGGGCAGCTCCGGGAGAGCCTTTGATGGAGCTCCCCTGGGACGATCCCGCTCTAGCACGCCTCAATGACTGTAGAGTCAGGGACGTGAGCCACTTTGCTCTTGACCTGAGCGAAGCGCTTGAAGAAGCTGCGGATGGTCTCCCCCGTCCTCTACCGGATGGTGTAAAGCTGTGACGAGTCCAGGGGACGCACGTAGGACTTGATGGAACCGACCCTCAGGTTGTAGAACCATGAGCGGGCGATCCCGGTGAGGTAGTGGGGAAAAACATTGCACTGCATCGTCTCGTCCCCCCCAGCCGTCGATATAGCAGTGGAGTACACCTGCACGAATTCTTAAGGGTTGGCCTCACCGTTGTAATGCTCGATATGCAGCGGGCGGTAAGGCCGCGGCCAGTGGATGCACCGAAGACGGTGGCACAGCGACTGATTAGCCCCCTCAACCTCCTTGGGAGATTCTCGTTCGTTGTCCCCTTTGACTGGAGACGCGCGCTTGTTATCAGAGTCGGGGAGGTGTCCCAGCGGTCCGCCGGTGTGACGGTAGCGCCTCTCCTCCTTGGGGTTAGTCGAGCTAACCTCCTGGATGTCCGGGTGTCCCCCGGAGGTGGCAGTCGCTTCCTCGGCCGGTCTTTTCCCCCGATCAGGACGGGAGCGTGGCTCACTACGACCGTGGGCCGGGGGGAGTTTTAATCAGTAGCAGGAGGGGGCCTCCCCATACTTCACGGTGCGCATTCGCTCGACCTCCTCCCGCGTGAAGCGGGTCTGGTCTGCCAGGGCAGCCCTTGGAGGTGGCCCCGGGGGAGGAGGGAGCTCATGCACAACGGTTGCTGGCTCAGGGGAGGCCACCGGTGCATAGGACGGGCCCAGCGCGGGGTGAGCGCCCGAAATGGTGATGGGGGCAGGTGCGGGGGCAGCATAAGCCCCCGGAGCTGCCATTGGAGTGGGTGCCAGGGCACTCCAGGGTGTTAACCCGGGGAGGCCTCCGGACACGTGGGCGACCACGGATGCGGGGAAGGCTTCCGGTGCGGGGGGGGGGGGACCCTCGGCGCGCGGAAAGCCTCCGCCTCTGGCGGTTGCGCAGCCATCCAAGGCTCGGTGCCAGGTAATGGGGGTTCCGGACCAGACGTCGGATAGCCTCCCGCAAAGGGGAGGGTTGATCGCACCTAAAACGGTATGATTTTGTAATACCGCAAGTGGACGGTTGAACGTTGAGCACTTGAGGGTCGAATTCCACGAGGAACAAGCGTATTCGTCTTTCTAGTTTAATGGATCACTGATTAAGTCTAAGCGAGTTGTGGGTTGTTTTTCTATAACTAATTCTACTACTAAAGCTATCAATCTAGGGTTTTAAAGTAGTAAATTGCAAGTATGAAATCTGGATTTATAAAGCAGGAATTAAAGCCTAGGGCTTCGGGAATTCCATAACCATCCGGCGTAATTCTATCCAAGAGTCTGAGAATTGTGAGTTAATTTCCATTGTTTTCCAAGAAAAATTAAGTTTCCAGTTCTGGGCACTGGGTCAACAGTCAGAGGATCGCTTCCATTGCCACGTTTGGCGAGAGCCTCTCTCCTGTTCAGGGTCCCGCGTCAAAGCGCTAAGGACTCAAGAACTCGCCTGGCTAAGGCTCAACTGTTACGTCTATTGTCAAAACAAGAATTTAGGATTTAGAGGAAGAAAACATTAGAAAATAACTGCAAAACTTGAGATCAAAACCAAAGAAGAATCACGCCTTCCGGATTAGGTCATCCCTAACCCTAGAAGGGATCTACTCGCGAAAAGCCATAAGAATGCATAAATAATAATAAGAAATAAATAAAAACTTATTTGATTTCTTGAGAATTGAAGTTGCCGTCCTTGCCGACTTACTAAGAAAATTAGACTAAAAACTAAGCCCTAATGACTTCTGAACCTAAGAAAAAGCATGTCTAATTGAGCCAAAAGCTTTTCTATTTATAGTACATAAGTCCTACAATTAACCAATTACAACTCAAGACTTATTTAGGAAGGAAATTATCTCAGATTTGGACGTTAAACCGACTAATGGGTCTGTTTTGGACTCGGAATTCGGGTTTCGGGTCGGATTCGGGTCCAATTTCGGGTCGGATTCTTGTGTTTTTTTCAGATTTTCAGTATCTTCTTTCTCCACTTCGTTTCCTATCCAAACGATGTCGAAATAACTCCAAATTTGGTACGTTTGTTTCCTGAAACATGACGAACACACTCGTGAAAGAGGATTGTAAAAATGTTACAAAAAATCACATAAAATGATGTGTCAAAGGAATTTTAAGCATCATTTTTGCACATTTTCAATACTAAACATAGAGTAAAATTCTACCAAATTAAGACTTATCAAGGGTCCCAGGCACAGGACGAGCTCCGAACGTCGGGAACATCCCCGGCATGGGGAAGGCCCCGGACACGGGGAAGCCTCCTGGGACCGGAAACACTCCCGGCACGGGGAAAGCTCCGGATGTTCCTGGCGTGGAGGAGGTGGCCAGAAGCTCCATGAAGAACGGTGGTGGTCCCCCCATAAATACATATGGGGATGGGTAAGCAGGAGCCGGGGGCCGCGCTAAGACGCGTAACAACTCCTCCAACGTGTGCTGGGTACGGAGTTGGCCCTCGACCAAAGCCCCAAGCAAGGGGTCTCCGGGGCTATGGACCACCGGTTGGGGGGCACTAGGCCCCGCAAGCGCGGTCGCGTCCGGCGGCCCAGAAGTGGGAATACCTGCACCGCGGATTTTGGGAGTTGGGGGAAGTACCTCTCTCCGGACGTCCCCAGCCGGTAGTGTTGTCACAGCGGCGTCTTCTCGCATGTGTGGTGCCGGGTCATTGGGATCAGCACCACTGGGAAGGGAGAGGGCCTTGGCCCTCGTTCTTGGGGGAGCCATGGCGATTCGTCACGAGTCCCCACGGACAGCGCCAACTGTCATGGTATTGCAAATACTCCGGTAGGTTTTATGGAAGATCCTAGCTAACGAACGACGACGCAAGCTGACCGCGTTACCAGTCGCCTCCCGTCGGACAAGCACAGAGAGTGACACAAGGATTTATACAAGTTCAGGTCTTAGTGGAGACCTTAGTCCTGTCGACGTTCTCCCGACTTGAGTCGGCTAGGGGAGCTCTCTCATGGGGAGAGTGCTCCAGAGCACGCCTATTGGTGTTTTTTTTGTGTATTGAGGCAAATGAATTGTTCTTGGTTACAAAAGAGGGGTATACAAGGGCATATATAGGCCCAAAAGAAGCAAACAGACCTAACTACTCTGGTCACAACTGTTGGATCGGAGCCTACTGACGTCATTCCACCAGCTGAGGCGCCCCTCACGTGACCCCCACGTGACCCTGTGCAGTAGGCACTTGCGGCCTCCTCCCGAGACGGGTCATCGGGGGCTCTTGTCCCCGCGCCAATGGTGGCGCTCGGGATCAGGCCACCGGGCCAAAGACAGCGCCCGGGACAGTACCACCGGGGGCTTTTGCCACTGGGCGAATGGTGGGGCCCGGGGCGGGGCCACAAAGGGCCCTTGTCCTTGGGCCAAACGCGGCGCCCAGGGCAGGACCACCGAGGGCCTTTGCCACCGGGCCAATGGCAGCGCCCGAGACTGGGCCACCGGGGGCCCTTACCACCGGACAGATGGTGACGCCTGGGACTGAGCCACCAGGGGCCATGCTCACTGGGCAAATGAAGGCGCCCGAGACGGGGCCACTGGGGGCCCTTGTCCCCGGGCAAATGACGACGGCTGGGGTGGGGCCATTGGGGCCCTTGTCCCCGGGCCAAAGGCAGCGCCCAGAACAGGACCACCGAGGGCCTTTCCACTGGGCAAATGGCGGCGCCCAGGACCGTGCCACCGAGGGCCTTTGCCACTTGGCAGATGGCGGCGCCCGGGACCGAGCAACCGGGGGCCATGGTCACCATGCAAATGATGGCGCCCGAGGCGGGGCCACCGAGGGCCCTTGTCCCTGGGCCAAAGGCGGCGCCCGGGATAGGACCACCTGGGGCCTTTGCCACCGGGCAAATGGCGGCGCCGGGCACCGTGCCACTAGGGGCCATGGTCATCGGCACATGGCGGCACCCAGGACCGGGCCATCGAGGGCCATTGTCACCAGGCAGATGGTGGCCTCGGGACCGGGCCACCTTGGGCCTTTGCACTGGGCACATGGCGGCGCACGGGACTGGGCCACCGGGTGCCATGGTCACTGGGCACATGGCGGCGCTTGGGACTGGGCCACCAGGGGCCTTTGCCACTGGGTAGATGGTGGCGCCCGGGACAGCACCACCTGGGGCCTTTGCCACCGGGCAGATGGCGGCGCTCGGGACTGGGCCACCGAGGGCCATGGTCACCGGGCACATGGCGGCACCCAGGACCGCGCCACCGGGGGCCATGGTCACCGGGCAAATGTCGGCGCCCGGGGCAGGGCCACTTGGGGCCCTTGTCCCTGGGCCAAAGGCGGCGCCCTGGACAGGACCATTGGGGGCCTTTGCCGCCGGGCACATGGCGGTGCCCGGGATCGGGCCACCGGGGGCCCTTGTTCCCGGGCCAAAGGCAGTGCCAGGGACAGGACCGCCGGGGGCCTTTGCCACCGGGCAAATGGCGGCGCCTGGGACCGGGCAACCAAGGGCCTTTACCACCGAGCAGATGGCGACGCCCGGGACCGAGCTACCAGGGCCCATGGTCACCGGGCAAATGGCGGCGTCCAGGACGTGGTCACTGGGACCGATCGAGCGGAGATTTCCCCCAACAAGGATGGATAGGTAGGTGGTGGATAGGGTTGTGGGGAAAGTCTGTGGGTGTTGAGATTATCCCCGTAGTGGGTACGTGCATTTGGAAATGTGCCATTCGGGAGGATGTGGCCAGTGTGTACATGATAGTCGTAGAGGCGATCTACGCGAACTATGAGGTGAGCCATCCTGGAATCCATCGTAGCCCTGTATTCTGCAAATTCCGACCTAAAGTCGGGGAGACTAGTGCACAAGGACTCTATGGAAGCATGCAGAGCCACCTAAGACTATGGGTGAGGTTTTGTGTAAATCTTTGCCAATACTTTCAAGGCGACGGGCAAAATATACTGCTGATGAAATATGAATTTTGCCTAACATTGCCCACAAAAATTCGACCTAGGTTTCTAAAACTTTGTCTTGATTACTGTCACGGCCCAAAATTGTCTCGGCCATGAGACGCTGTAATTAGCGAAAGGTGGGATTGCAAATTTTGGTGGGCTTTGATTTACTGGGTTGAAAAAGATGTTGCCCTTCCTCAGCTATATCACTCCAAATTTTACCAGAGGTGCAAATAATAGAAGCATGAAAAGTTCCCCCTTGTTTTAACCTTAATAGATTTGCAAATTCATCTATTGAAAAAGCATAATCCACATTTGCAAACCTAAGTCTTACACCTTCAATTTGACTTGGAGGAACATGTATAGTGTTTTGTTTGAAGGAGGCTAGAATCTCCCAAACGACTTCGCGAAAAGTCGAAACCGAATTTCCTACAAGCGTATCCCAACCCACATTATGCAATAGGCATAAAACATCATCTTCTATCCTTAGAGATCCAATGGCATGAACATCCAAAAACCTAGTAGGCCATAAGGGCCACTTCTTTAAGTGCATAAACGAGCAAGATGATCATGGTTTGTAAAGTAAATGTGTGGAAAATCAGGATCAGAGAAAGTTTGAGGAGACATACCTCGCTTGTGCTTCATAACCTTCTTGATGCTGCGTGGGGGAGTCCTCATTACTGTAGAAAACTTCAGATCCGGTGGTGTCAAGGCGCGAGGAGCTGGAATCCACAGTCGGATCAAAGTTTGAACAATTGGATATGGAATTGCAGGGCTAGGTGTGTGGAGTTTTGAGAGGAACTTGGGCTAAACAATGGTGGTTTTGCTGTTTGGGGAAGAAGGGTAGGCTTATATAGGGTGGTAGGTGATAGTTGTAAAAGGTTTGGATGAGAATAACACTTTCAAAAGCAAACAACATCAAGTCTGGCTGAAAACCATTGAGAAATCAAGCTTGGCACGTTTTCGGGCATGGGGCGTGTTTTGGATCGTGCTTCATTCGAAAAACTCCGCTTTCGACCAACTGGTTGCACCGGCAAGGCCAAGACCATGGGCACGGGTCGTGTTTGGTTTGGGAAAGATTTGAATTTTGATTGTTCGACTAACTGGTTGCACCAACAGCAGCATGACCACGAGCACGTGTCGTGCTAGAACAGGGCACGGGACGTACCACTAATCGTGGTCGTTTTGGTCAAAAAAGGAAAGTTTTATTTTGTGAAAATTTTTTAACCCAAACCTGGCACTGGTCGTGCCTTTGGTTGTGGTCATCTCGGGAGGTTTTGAAAAACTTTAGATTTTTGAGAAAAATTCAACCCGAGCCCAACACTAGTTGTGCTTGAGGTCGTGCTCGGTTTGGGTGAGTTAAAAAAAAGACTTTAAAATTTTTGAGAAAAATCGACCTGAGCTCAGCTCTGGCCGTGCCCAACTAGGGAAGTTTTGAAAAACTGAAGTTTTTTGGAAAATTTCGACCCGAACGTGGCACTGGTCATGCCTGAGGTCATGGTCGACTCAAGTAAAAAGAAAAACCAAGTTTTTTTGTGAAGTTTACCAAACGGATGCCACCACTGGTCATGCCTGTGGTCGTGGTCAACTCGGCCTGTTTTGGAAAAAAATTTATTATTTGTTTTTCAAAAGAGTTAGCCCTAGTTTATGAAAAATAGGTTTTGGGTGCTCAAATGGCATCGAAATTGAGTGATTTTCACGCCGTTGTGTTCATAAAAGAGAGAACTACATGTTAATATATCGGGTTACCTCCCGGCTAGCGTTGGTTTAACGTCCCACTAGACAAAACGTCCTCAGTCGTTCAAAAATGTAAGAATTGAAAGAATTGACCGAGTTCAACGTACTTACCTAGTTTCCCGTGTTGTATAACTTTATACGGTGAATGTTTACCTTGAAAATGGTGCCGTCTTGCGCTCGAAGCTCTACGACACCGTATGGGAAGACTTTTTCTATTGCGCATGGCCCAGTCCATCACAATTTCAATTTTCCTGGGAACAATTTCAACCGTGTAGTGAATAATAGAATCAAATCACCTGGTTTGAACTCATGGTTGAAGATCCTTTTGTCATGCCACTTATTCGTGTTGTCTTTATAGATCAAGACACTTTCGTAGGAGTTGTTCCGAAGCTCTTCTAGTTCATGCAATTCAAGGATTCGCCCTGTGTGACAGTTCAACAGGAAATGGCAGTTCAACAGGAATTGAATTCTTTTAACACCCATAACGCCCTGTGTGACAGTTCAACAGGAAATGGAAGTTCTTACCAAATACAATTTTGTAAGGCGTCATACCTAGCAGAGTCTTGAATGTGGTGCGATATTCCCAAAGAACATTGGAAAGTTTGAGTGCCCAATCCGTACGAGGCGGTATCACCACCTTCTGCAAGATTGTCTTGATTTCTCTGTTTGAGACTTCAACCTGTCCACTTGTTTGAGAGTGATATGCAAGAGCAACTTTATGAATAACCCCATATTTCATCAACAATTTCTGAAATTGGTGATTAGTGAAATACGCACCGCCATCACTAATTACTGCTCGTAGTATACCAAATCGGGGAAAGATGACTATTTTGAAAAGCTTGATCACATGTTTTGATTCATTTGTTGGTGTAGCAACAGCCTCTACCCACTTTGAAACATAATCAACCGCAACTAAGATGCAGGAGTTACCCATAGAAGATGGAAAAGATCCCATATAATCTACTCCCCATACATCAAACAGCTCAATTTCAAGAATGGTTCTTAAGGGCATTTCATGTCTTTTACTCAAATTTCCAGAACATTGGCACGGATCGCATTTTTACACAAAGTCATAAGCATCTTTAAATAAAGAAGGCCAAAACAAGCCTGATTGCAATATCTTAGCTGTTGTTTTTGAAGCTCCGGCGTGTCCACAACATGGAGATGAATGACAATGTTCAAGAACGCTTTGAATCTCATAGTCAGGCACGCATCGTTGAAAGATGTTGTCAACTCCCTTTTTGAAAAGGTTCGAATCGTCCCAGGAGGAAGTGCTTTCGTTGTCTACTCGTTAACCCTGGAGAAAGTTCATGGTTAAATAAATAATTTGCATAATCGGCATACCATGGTTCTTGTTGAATCAAGTAAAGGTGCTTGTCGGGTAAAGCGTCATTGATGTGAACGTCAGCGATGTCGGTGAAGAGTCATGAAAGCTGGTCAGCGACGACGTTCTGAGTACCTTTCTTATGTTTGATCTCCAAATCAAATTCGTGCAGTAATAGGATCCATCGTGCAAGTCGTGGCTTGGTTTCTGTCTTGGTCAAAAGATACTTAAGAGCAGCATGATCAGTATGCACAATAACTTTGGAACCAATTAAAGGTGGACAAAATTTATCTAGGGCATATATTACAGAAAGCAATTCTTTTTCAGTCGTAGTGTAATTACTTTGAGCATCATCCAAAGTTTTGCTTACATAGTATATCGTATGTAAAACTTTATTTGTTCTTTGCCCTAGAACAACGCCAATTGCATAATCACTAGCATCACACATCAATTCAAAGGGTTCATTCCAATTTGAAGGTTGTATGATGGGAGCAGTACTTATTGCAAGTTTCAATTGATTAAAGGCATCAAGACATTTTTCATCAAAATCAAAAGGCGCAACTTTACCAAGAAAATGAGTGAGAGGTTTAGCAGTTTTGGAAAAATCCTTAATGAAACGATGGTAAAAACCTGCATGTCCCAAGAAACTGCTTATGCCCTTCACGTTGATCGGTGGTTGAAGACTTGCTATGACATCGATTTTTGCCTTGTCGACTTCAATCCCTCATTCAGAAATCATATGGCCAAGTACCACGCCTTCTTGAACCATGAATTGGTACTTTTCCCAATTTAGCACAAGGTTAACTTCTTCGCACCTGCATAGGACTCAAGAAAGATTTTGTAGATAGGCATCAAAAGAGGAACCATAAACACTAAAATCATCTATGAAGACTTCTATTATTTCTTCGATTAAATCTGAAAAGATAGCCATCATACATCTTTGAAAGGTTGCAGGTTTGTTACATAACCTGAACGACATTCGCCGGTAGCCAAAAGTACTGAAAGGACATGTAAACATCGTCTTATCTTGATCATCGGGATGAATTGAGATTTGAAAGAACCCCAAATACCAGTCAAGAAAACAAAAATATGTATGTTTGGCCAATCTTTCCAACTTTTGATTAATGAAAAGTAATGGAAAGTGATCCTTCCTAGTGGTGCTATTTAATTTATGATAATCAATGCACATGCGCCATCTAGTAACAAGTCTAGTAAGGATCAACTCATTGTTAGCATTCTTAACCATAGTCATACCTCCTTCCTTTGGAACCACATGAACAGGACGAACCCAATTACTATCAAAAATAGAATATATGATACCCACATCTAATAATTTAGAAATTTCAGCTTTTACACTTTCCTTCAAGTTTGGGTTTAGTCTACGTCGACGTTCAATGGAGGTTTTAGTTTCATCAACTACAGAGATCCTATGCATGCAAATTTCAGGGCTAATCCCTTTGATATGATCAATTGAATAACCTAGAACATTGCGATGCACACAAAGCAAATAAATCAACTTTTCTAATTGCGAATTGGCTAAGTTTGCATTAACAATGACATGTTGCATCTCATCATCATCCAAGAACACATATTTCAGTGAGGAAGGAAGAGTTTTAAGTGTAGGTTTACTTACCTTTCCTTAACTATGGCGTCGGAATCCGAGATGTCCTCTTTGGATGGTTCTTTTGTTGGTTTGTCTTTGTTTTGTTCGTCTTCTTCTCTGCTGTCCATTTTTTTATTTTCGAATATCTTATCCATTCCCTCTCCAAAAGTGAGTCGAAGTGACAACTCCTCTTCTAGGATTTTTTCTAGGTCATCCATGCTGCAAATTTTCTCCTCATACATAGGGCAGTCAACAAGTTTAGACATTTTAAACAAAATTTTCTCCTCCCCTATGCGGAAAGTAATTCGTTCCTCACGAACATCAATGAGGGCACCTACTATCTGGAGCATTGGTCATCCCAATATAATAGGTATAGCAACATCTTCATCCATATCAAGAATGGAAAAATCAACTGGAAGATAAAATTTACCGACTTGAACAGGCACATCTTCCAGGATTCCTTCCGGATGCTTGACTGATCGATCGGCAAGTTGTAGAATCATGTGGGTAGGTTTGATCGTGCCCATGCTCAAACATTGTGCAATGGTGAGAGGCATCACACTAATGCATGCACCTAGGTCGCAAAGAGTTCGATTTATGTGTACCGTACCTATGTTGGAAGGGATGGAGAAGCTCTCTTGATCCCGAAGCTTTGCCGGCATCCTGTTTTGAATCAAAGCACTACAATTCTCGATCAAAGAAACAGTTTGAAATCCACTCAAATCCCTCTTTTTGGTAAGAAAGTCTTTCAAGAATTTTCCATAAAAAGGCATTTGAGTTACTAAATTAGTAAAAGGCACAGTCATATTAAACTTTCTCAAGATTTCACAAATTTTTCAAATTTCTTATTGACTATCGCTTTTACATACCGTCCCGGGAAAGGTGGAGCTGGATTATAAATACATGTTACCTGATTTTCTCCACTTTCCTTTTCTTTTGGCTCGGATTCCTTGTCATCATCCTCTACCGGCGGTAATGGTACTTCCTTAATTTCGATTGCTGGCGTAGGTTCGGTTGGTGGTGTTCATTCCGGTAGCTTTGTTCCACTCCTTAAGATCACTGCATTAGAAAAAAGAGGGTTAGAACAAACTATGGAATTAATTTGTTCAGAATTGCAAGGATTGATAGGTTGAGAAAGAAGAGAGTTATCGTTTTTTGGTGCAGGATTTGCCAATTGTGTGATTTGAGTCTCGAGTATGCAGACGTGAGTTGATATGGAGTCTATCTTTTGGCTCATGGACGTCTTCTCTTTCTCTTGATTGGCTAGAAAGTTCTCTAGCATCCGCTCTATGTTCGACTACTCCGATTGTCATTGGTGTGGCGGTCAATAAGGTTGTTGATTTTGTGGTTGGAACGGTGGCCTTTGAGCTTGTTATGGGGGATTTTGTTGATATAGTTGCTGCTGTCCAAAATTTCGTTGTTGGTGTTGAGGTTGCTGATTTTGTCCTGACCATTGAAAATTTTGATTGTTGCACCATCCAGAGTTATACGAGTTAGGAAAAGCATTACCTTGCCGTTGTTGCATACCTTGAAAAGCATTTTCCTGCTCCATGGATGGGTTAAATTGGCATTCATGGCCATAGTGGCATTGGACGCCGAATAGTTCACATATAGGGGTAATCGCATTAAAAGATGAAGTAGTAGATGATCCAAGAATAGCAAGTTTATCGGTTAGAAGTGCTACCTGTTCGGCCAATTGTAACATTACACTTACACCCATGTTGTTGTCGGAATTTTTGAGTAGCTCATTCGGTTCCCCATTGAGTGTAGTTTTTGTTAATACCTTCGATGAGGTCGTATGCTTTGTCTACACTTTTGTTCATTAGTGTGCCGCCGGCTGCGGCGTCTATGGCCATCCATGCATTGTAGTTCAATCCGCTATAAAATGTTTGAACTACAAGCCACTTCTCTAGTCCGTGATGCAGACATTTGATCAACAAGTCCTTGTACCATTCCCAAGTATCGTAAAGTGATTCACCTACTTGTTGTGAAAAAGATGCAATCTGGCTGCGAATATGAACAATTTTAGTAAGAGGGAAAAACTTATCAAGAAAAGCTCGTGAGAGTTAATCCCAAGTAGTGATCGACACAGGAGGAAGAGTATATAACCATGCCCTCGCCTTCTCGCGAAGCGAGAAAGGAAAGAGCCTCAAACGAAGAGCATCCTGTGTTACTCCATGAATCTTGAAAGTATCACAATGCTCAAGAAACATATGCAGATGTAATGATGGATCTTCAACGGGAAGACCGCTGAACTGATTTTGTTGAACCAAATTTAAAAGCGCATGTTTTATTTCAAAATTATTTGATTCAATCAGTGGTCTAAGAATACCTGGTTGCAACCCCATGCTGAGCGGGATTGCATAATCCTTGAGTCTCTTTCGGTCCTCCATTGTTGGTTGTTCTTTGATGTCTTCAAAAGTTTGTGAGTTTTCCTCCAATCTTACCTATCTTGCCTCATACTGAAGTTGACGTGCTGTTTTGATAGGTTTGTCCGAGCTATCCAGATTTTCACTACTTCCTTGAAAGGTTAGTGGTGCAAAGAAAACAAGAAAAAGAAAAAGAAAAATAGAAGCAAGATTAAGAAGTGAGACTGACTTATATCAGTGAAAATTTATCCAAAAAGATGGATTACCGTCATTCCCCGGCAACGACGCTAAAAACTTGATCGCACCTAAAATGGTGTGATTGTAATAACTGCACATGAACAGTTGAATGTTGAACACTTGAGAGTCGAATTCCATGAGGACAAGGGTATTCATCTTTCTAGCTTAATGGATCACTGATTAAGTCTAAATGAGTTGTGGGTGTGTTTTTCTACACTAAATCTACTACTAAAGCTATCACTCTAGGGTTTTAAAGCAATAGAGAGCAAGTACGAAATCTGCAAGTTATTTTTAATTATTTTCTAAGACAGATTAAGTTCCCAGTATGGTCACTGGTACAATGGTCAGAGGATCACTTCCACTGTTATGTTTCCGAGAGCCTATCTCCTGTTCAGAATCCCGCGTCAAAGCACTAAAGACTCAAGAACTCCCCTAAATTCTTGCTAACGCTCAATTGCTACATTTGTTGCCGAAACGAGAATTTAGTGTTTAGAGGAAGAAATCAGGAAATTGTAGGATCAAGGATGCCGACTAGAGGGGGGTGAATAGGAGGCTTTTAAAATTTCTTTTCAATTAAGCAATTTTAAAGAATAATTGAGAGACCTAAATTATACAATGAGGCTTAAAAGCAATTTAATCAACTAGTTGCATTCCATCAAATGAGCTATTCAATAAAACATGAAACAATGATAAATATAGCAATTGTGTCAAGATGAATGTAAAGCAAATATGAAATACGCAATTTGACACAATATTTTTACTGAGGTCTCGGAGACTCGCCCGGTCTCCCCTACTCCTCGTTGAAGCGCTCACTCGGAGCCTCGCTTCTATATCCACGAAGGATATCTCACTAGGGTTGATCCTTCTCCACACCGGATAGGCGAGCACCACACCTTTCACAAGCTTTTGCCGGCCTCTCCGACAAACTTCAATTGGAGAGATCTCGGCTCTCCTCCAGCGACGTCTAGGCGAAAGCGATCGCCAAGAGTAACAAGCCGGATGCGCTTTCACTTGAACCAACCACGTGCTAGAAGCTCAATGATGCAAATAAGATGCTCAACACATTAGTACTAGCAATCTAATGGAGATGAAGTGCACTAAACACTCACACAATCTCCCTCAAGCTCTCTCTCAAGTCTACTCAAGATTTGGGCTCAATTCTAGCCTCTAAATGCAATAACACATATGCAACTCAATTGGCTAGGTTTTCAGCTGAAGAATGAACTCTTTGAGCACCCAAAATGGAAGCCAAACACGACATATATATAGCCCTCAAAGAAAACTAGCCGTTTGCAAGAAACCGGGCCAAAATTGTACAGGCTCGACATTGTCCGGCAATTTCGGACAATGTCCGGTCAGTACAACCCAATAGTGACCGTTACTCACAAAGGAAACCTTGTTAGTTACCGTTTCAACGAAATTTGTGAAGGCCGGACAGATACTATTTGTCCGAACAAAAACCCCAGACAAAAGAATATGTCTCTGTTAACTCTCGGCTCAAACAACTTTTACAAGCCGCACAATGTGCGGCCATTTCGGACAAAGGCCGGCCTTCCCGGACAAATTCCAGGATGGATGCAAATGTCTCTGGTTTCATTATGCAAAAGGCTGAAAAAATTTGTATAGGCCGGACAATGTCCGGACATGCCCGGACAAAGTCCGGCCACTGTACACTGACAGTAAAACAAGCGTAACTTTTGACCCAGAGTACTACAATTGAGGTGATTTTTAGCTTGTTGGAAAGATAACTCAGAGTACTACAATTTTGTCAACAGGAGCAAGACCTAGAAATTCCTAGATATTTCTAGAAAACACAAAAATCATCTCAAATGCAATTTAGGGTATTTGCACATATGGATTTGTTGTTTTCTTGCGGATATCTCAGCTGACACTCAGGGACGACCACGACCACACAGGTCTGATATCCGATCAAAAACAGGTGGTCGAGAGAGTTTGGTCGAACGTACGCAAGCGAGCCGAAGACTGGTATGACCAGCTCGAGCTCCTACGGCCATGCCCAAACCCTAAATAGAAAGCTGCAAAACTAGCGACACGACCACGTATCAAGCACGAATACAATCAGAATGTTCAAATACATCCACAACCAGCTCTAGATAATAAACCAGAATAAATAGCTGGTGATCACGACTAAGTGCAGTTTTCAAAACATTTTCTCTAATTCACACAAACTACACTTACATTCTCTAGCAATGCAAGAGCGATAAAGATACTAGTGCAAGATGATATGAATGTATTTGAGCTTCCGCACTAGATAGATTCAAGCTACTAGTTTCCGACCTCTCTTAATAGTACGGTCAAACTAGCAAAAAGAAACCTATCAATCCGGTCTATCTCCAAACACCGAGACGGGTAAAATCCTAAGAAAACAATCCTTAATCTTGGATTTTACCTTAGGTGAAGTTCGACCTCATGAAGCTCGACCGCTCGACGCTTGTCCTCGCAAAGCTCGACCTCGCGAAGCTCGATCGCTAGACACTTGTCCTCGCAAAGCTCGACCTTGATAAGCTTGACCTCGCTTGAGATGTCTCATATCGACTTCATCCTCTTCACACCCTTTCTCGCTTTTATCCTGCAATCAATCTGAGGCTACAACATGTACACTCAGTGCACAACATTAGTCTCATATATAGGTCATCATTAATCACCATCAGAGAAACTACTCCACACAGGAGTTAGCTCAACAGTTTCGCTTTCCAGTGAAATGACAAAACTATATTCAACAACAAGCAAATGAGTATAAGATGAAATACACTCATATAGATCGTATATGATAAAGACATACGTATCGATATCAAATCCAATGACCAAAGTGATGAGCTCTCCCTCAACATATGTATCGATATCAAATCCATAACTGGAGTCATCAACTTCAGGATTTAACATATCACATCTCGATTAACCAATTTGCACAAGCTTGATGCAACCACCAAGCTCATCCTCTACATATGCATCAATATCAAACCCGCAACCGAGGAAACATCCAATTCAGGGTTTACCAATAATCAATTCAATTCACTTGTGCTAAATCAGGATTTATCTAAGTTGTCATTCGATCAACAAAACTGACATTCTCTAGATTAAATTTGATCATCATGGATTTATCCAAATCGTCATTAATCATCAAAACCTAGATACTTAGATCTACCTAGATCCAACAATCTCCCCCTTTTTAATGATTGATGACAACACCTTTTATAATCTTAATAAATCCAAAACAGATTATTCAGCTCCCCCTCATATATGCAATAGTATATCGGAACTGAACACAATATCTAGTTATATGAGTTGAGATATATAAATGACAATTGAGCACAAGTTCAATCAAGTCATCTTCCAAAATATCAACTATCTCAATTTTCTCTAACTCAAATATCTCTCCCAAATAATGATATCAAATAATATCTCTCCCCAAATATCATTATCAATCTCACTTTTCTTCTATCATCTTTCTCAGATATCAATATCAAATCTATCAAATACCAATTGTACCAATTTGATATCTATCTCTCCCCCTTTGTCAATTAACTCAACTGACTCTAATTCTCCCAAATTCTCTCAAAATCCCTTCCCCTAAAACTTTCTCTAAAGCAACTGACTCTAATTCTCTCAAATTCTCTCAAAATCTCTTCCCCTAAAGCTTTCTCTAAAGCTTATCTCCGAAACATTCTCTCAAACACCATCTCTCCCCCTTTGTCATCAAGCACAAAAAGGAAAGGTTGAGAACTTAAATTTTGAGAAACAATATTTTCTAGGGCATGGAATTTATATGAATTGGCTTTTATGCAAAATCATGATTTCAAGAAGGTTTGTTTCAAGGGATTATGAAAATCACAGTCAAAGTATGGAGAAGGATAACAAGACAATCAACACACAATGAGTATACCGATGACTTTATATCGATGACATTTAACCCATTTTCAATCATTCAAAATCTAGATGCATCTAATAGTTTGATTTGAACATATCCGCTAGATGCATATTTGCCATATCATGATTGATCTCTAAATCTCTTTATGCCACAAAGTCTCTTATACAAAGTTGTCGTATATCAATATACTCTAACCGAGAGTTTTGAATCATCTTGTTCACCATCTTTACGACACTTTCAATATTTCTTAAGTGGCATCTATTTGAAAGCAATTCGATAATCCAATGTTTCATCCATAAGAATTTAAGCATAACAACCATCGGTTGTATTCTTTCGATTGATCTTGCAAGTTATGTAATGCGAATCCAAATAATCAACTAATTCAAGATTTGTACTTTTCGGATATCAAAGATCTATCTAGGATTACATTTCAATTACCTAAGAATGCATTTAATGGAAATGATATGACATTCCTTAGGAGATAATCGAATTCTAGCATATTTGCAATCACTAAATATGATGACGAGTCTAAATGCGGTAAAAGAAAGCAAAATTATCAATCAAAGATCGATAGGGTTTAGAATTGACCGCCTTTTCAAGTTCGTCCATGTCAAGATGTTCATTTGTAGCCTTGAGAGTTGTAATAGCTTGATCATCCTCCATCTCGAGGCTTTTGAGCGATTGCTTCACATGATTGAATTTACTCTTAAACATTTCATTCTTGAGTTGCTTGTTTTGTCGTGCATGGAAGTAACTTCGCTCTGGAATCATCTCGCTTTCCCTAAACATCATCTCACAAAAATTCTTGATAGAGAGATTCATTAGTATAATCAAAAGTCATATCATCAATATGTATTTGACACACAAGAATATAATGTTTCGATAGAATGTTTGATGATGATTGTGTCAAACTTCTCATTTTGAAAATCATTTGATATAAGAAAGGATTTTGAGCTTTTAAACCAACTCAATTGGAAACAATAGATTCAATCCTCAAAAATTCACTTCTTTTGGCATTTAGCTCAAAAAGAACATACAAATGAAGGATATGCCAAACTAAGGTTTGTTGAAACATTTTTAGGTCACAAGGTGAGAGAAATGCATATGACCTAGTGAAAGTTCAAATTTTTCACAAAAACACTCAAATCTCAAATTCATGCGAATCATGCTTCAAATTTATAAGAACCATATTTGTTTTGGATATGCAAAAACACAATCACAAGGCCTTTCCAAAACCCCATCATAAGAACAATGCCGAATTGCAAATATAGGAAAAATGGGAGCAAAGATCTAACCAAAACAGGAAAGGGGAAGAACCAGCTGAAAAATTCAGAGATCATCCAATTTTACACAGGGCCGGACAAAGTTTGCTAGGGCCGGACAAAATCTGGTTAGGGCGGACAGGGTCCAGCTCTGGGCGGACAATGTCCGGACGGCTCAATTAAACGCCTGAAAACATCTGAAATTTGTGATTTTTGCATTTTGCTTCAAAAATGAAATCAAGTTCCATAATAGGTTTGAATGGAAAGTTAGGAACTTAGTTGGATACCAATTGAATGAATTTGATTTGAAAAAGATCTTGAATTTGATTCCTCAAAAGTGATTTGGGGTAAAATGGGTAAAACAAAGGTGATTTTCTCGAAAACTTCAATTTTCGATGAAACTTGGATTTTTCTGAAATGTTTGGACATGGATGAGTTTGAAATAATATTCCAAACCAAGACATGGGAGAAAGTCCGGTCCAAATAGCCAAATTCGCAAAAATGCACTTTTGGGTATTTTCGGGTCGGTAGCCGTTTTCGGGCGACATAGGATATGTGATAATTTGATTTTCATTGGATTTTTGACATGAAAGGGCTTAAATGAGTTGTTCAAGTCATTTTGAGCCAAGGCTCACAAATAAAGACCATAGAAATGGTCAAACTCATGTTTTGCATATTTAGGGTATTTCGGGTCAATGCTAGTTTTTCAGTGAGATTCAAATACCCATAACTTTCAAATGAGAACTCTTTTGAGAAAGTTTTCAATTTCAAACTTCTTCGTATTAAGAGTATCTAGGAGTTTTGTAAAGCAAGTTTTGGAAAAAACCAAATAGATTTTGATTTGTGTTCGAAAACGATTTTGTTGAAAACGAGATACTCGAAGATCCTTTTGAGGCTAATTTTCAATAGAAATACTTTTTAACATCATTTCTTCATCCAAAGCCTCTAAAAGCCTTTTAAATATGTTTTGAAGACCATTTAGATAGAAAATGATGATTTTTGGCCTTTTGAGTGAAAATTTGACATTTTGACCAAATGAGCTCATTTTACAACTTATAATTGTAATTTTCAAATATTTCACATATAGGGTTTTGATGAGCAACGGAAGCATTTTAAATTACAACCCATAGAGATGCAACAACATAAGATTTAAATTTTCATTCTTTTGCAAAATTTGCCATATGGATTAAAACAACAAAGAATAAAGGGAGAAGATGCAATGCAAATGTTTTTATTAAACACATCAAAAAGATTTAGGCTCTTTTTGGTACCCAAACCATACGAGGCCCTCTAGCCTTGTCGTATAAATCTTTTGGTACCCAAATGGCTTTATCTTTAGGTTTTTGAAAATGGCAATTTATTGGTTTTGCAACTAAACCTTTTTGGAGTATGAAATCAAATAGAAGTCAAAAGAATCAACTCTAAAAGGATTAGATGCGCACTCATATGAATGTTTCCCTTTTAAATGACATGAGGTACGTGAGCGCTTTTTGAATGAAATGGCATGAGTGTAATGAGAAATATGATGCCTCTTACTAGATGAGTGAGCGTGATTTAATTTTCCTTTTTTAAATGAATATTTATGTTCTAAAGGAGGTTTAACAAGCATAACATTACCCTCATGATATCTAGTAAGGTTTTTGCTCAATCTAGTTACTTTACCCCTAAGTTCATCATTTTCAATTTTAGGTGTTTGAGATGATTCCGTATTAGTATATGAATAAGAACAAAATGGCATATCATCACAAGTAGATGAACTAGAAGGCATAGCATTAAAATCTCTAGATGAGCTAGGCATATCCGATGAGGAGCGACTAGAACTAACACCATGGCATAAAGATGAATCACTAGATGAAACATGGTATGAGTTACTAGTATCAACCGTACAATCATGTGAATTATTAAATGAATCACTAGAAATATTATCACATGAAGTACTAGTGTCCACAAAACTAGCATTTGAATTTAACCATGAATTAACCAATGAATTATTGCTAGCATGTGAAGTAGAAGTGTGTGACTCTAGAGATGGATCAATAGGGGAGTCACAAGAAACTCTAACATCTAATACACATGTGGAGCTAATGGCATTTTTGGCAAGCAAAGAATCATAAGAATTTATCAATTCTTGATGCTGCACTTTTAAGGATGAGTAATTATTCTTTAAAGTGCTGAAGTTTTTAGTCATATTGCCAAGCAAGTCTTTTAACTCCACAATTATATCCATAAGCTCATTGTTAGAGAGGTTAGAGTTTGATACCGTTGAGTCACATGCTGTTGGGCATATTGCATTGTCTTGAGATAAAAACTTTGACTTCGATGCTTTCTTTCTAGTTTTCCTTGAGCTCTTCTTGCAAGGTTTTGCCTTTGATTTGCTTAGGCAAACCAAGTCGTTGACGTCCTTGAGCTCACTAGAAAGCTCCCGATCCTCCGCATTGAACTCATCGTCCTCGATATGCTCAGAGGTAGAACACATGTCCTTTTCCTTGAGCATAGCCTCATTTGACACAAGCATGTCAATGAGCTCATTCGGTGAAGTGTCGGAAAGATCACCGTTCGCAAGAGTAGATGTGAAATCACCATAGCAACTTTCCGGCAACACCTGGAGTAATTTTCTACAAATGTCTAGATTGGAAATATTAGCGCCAAGGGCTTTGAGCTCATTTGTGATGTTGATCAAGAGATCATATGTGGTGGAGAGTGTATCATGCTCCAACATCACAAATGCCTCATAGTCCCGCAATAATAAGCGCATCTTAGCATGTGCAAAGCTAGATGTGCCCACAAATAAGGACTCAAGAGTGATCCAAACATCGTGAGTGGTCGAACACTCACTCACTAGTTCGATCACGTCATGGCTAAGTGATTCAATAAGCACATCTTTAGCTTTTGTGTTCAAGAGATGAATTTGCTTATCCGAAGATGACGAATTTGTTATACCCTTTTGCACTAACCTCCAGAATTTTAAGTTTAACGCCTCAAGATGAGTACTCATCAGAATTTGAGCCATCAAAGTGAGGAGCTAACAACCCAAAATTCTCTATCGAATTCATCCTTTTTCTCTAGGCGGTAAAGCCGATAAAAGAGAGATCTTGCTCTGATACCAATTGTAGGATCAAGGATGCCGACTAGAGGGGGTGAATAGGAGACTTTTAAAATTTCTTTTCAATTAAGCAATTTTAAAGAATAATTGAGAGACCTAAATTATACAATGAGGCTTAAAAGTAATTTAATCAACTAGTTGCATTCAATCAAATGAACTATTCAATAAGACATGCAACAATGGTAAATATAGCAATTGTGTCAAGATGAATGTAAAGGAAATATGAAATACGCAATTTGACACAATATTTTTACCGAGGTCTCAGAGACTCGCCCGATCTCCCCTACTCCTCGTTGAAGCGCTCACTCAGAGCCTCGTTTCTATATCCACGAAGGATATCTCACTAGGGTTGCTCCTTCTCCACACCGGATAGGCGAGCACCACACCTTTCACAAGCTTTTGCCGGCCTCTCCGACAAACTTCAATTGGAGAGATCTCGGCTCTCCTCCAGCACAGTCTAGGCGAAAGCGATCGCCAAGAGTAACAAACCGGATGCACTTTCACTTGAACCAACCACGTGCTAGAACCTCAATGATGCAAATAAGATGCTCAACACTCTAGCACTAACAACCTAATGGAGGTGAAGTGCACTAAACACTCACACAATCTCCCTCAAGCTCTGTCTCAAGTCTACTCAAGATTTGGGCACCCAAAAATGAAGCCAAACACGACACATATATAGCCCTCAAAGAAAACTAGCCGTTTGCAAGAAACCGGGCCAAAATTGTACAGGCCGGACATTGTCCGGCCATTTCGGCCATTTCGGACAATGTCCCATCATTACAACCCAATAGTGACTGTTACTCACAAAGGCGACCTTGTTAGTTACCGTTTCAACGAAATTTGTGAAGGCCAGGCAGATACTATTTGTCCGGCCAAAAACCACGAACAAAAGAATATGTCTCTGTTAACTCTCGACTCAAACAACTTGTACAGGCCGGACAATCTCCGGCCATTTCGGGCAAAGTCCGGCCTTCCCGGACAAATGCCCGGACGGATGCAAATGTCTCTGGTTTCATTATGTTAAGGTTGAAAAAATTTGTACAGGCCAGACAATGTCCGGCCATGACCAGACAAAGTCTGGCCACTGTACACTGACAGTAAAACAAATATAACTTTTGATCCAGAGATCCGATTGAGGTGATTTTTGGCTTGTTGGAAAGATAACTCAGAGTACTACAATTTTGTAAATAGGACCAAGACCTAGAAATTCCTAGATATTTCTAGAAAACACAAAAACTTTCCTGTTGTTAAAATGTCCAACACAAAAATCATCTCAAATGCAATTTAGGGTATTTGAACATACGGATTTGTTGTTTTCTCGTAGATATCTCAGCTGACGCTCAGTGATGACCAAGACCACACAGGTCTGATATCCGATCAAAAACAGGTGGTCGAGAGAGTTTGGTCGAACGTACGCAAGTGAGCCGAAGACTGGTACGACCAGCCTGAGCTCCTACGACCACGCCCAAACCCTAAACAGAAAGCTGCAAAACTAGCGACACAACCACGTATCAAGCACGGATACGATCAGAATGTGCAAATACATCCACAACCAGCTCTAGATAATAAACCAGAATAAATAGCTGGCGATCACGACTAAGTGCAATTTTCAAAACATTTTTCCTAATTCGTACAAACTACACTTAGATTCTCTAGCAATGCAAGAGTGATAAAGATACTAGTGCAAGATGATATGAATGCATTTGAGCTTCCGCACTAGATAGATTCAAGCTACTAGTTTCCAACCCCTCTTAATAGTACGGTCAAACTAGCAAAAAGAAACCTATCAATCCGGTCTATCTCCAAACACCGAGACGGGTAAAATCCTAAGAAAACAATCCTTAATCATGGATTTTACCTTAGGTAAAGTTTGACCTCATGAAGCTCGACCGCTCGACACTTGTCCTCGCAAAGCTCGACCTCGCTAAGCTTGACCTTGCGAAGCTCGACCGCTTGACACTTGTCCTCGCAAAGGTCGACCTTGCTAAGCTTGACCTCGCTTGAGATGTCTCATATCGACTTCATCCTCTTCACACCCTTACTCACTTTTATCCTACAATCAATCTGAGACTACAAGACGTACACTCAATGCACAACATTAGTCTCATATATAGATCGTCGTTAATCACCATCAGAGAAACTGCTCCACACAGGAGTTAGCTCAACAGTTTCTCTTTCCGGTCAAATGACAAAACTATATTCAACAACAAGCAAATGAGTATAAGATGAAATACACTCATATAGATTGTAGATGATAAAGACATACGCACGAGATCTATACTACACATGACATGAGATCAATCAAATCAAATGACCAAAGTGATGAGCTCTCCCTCAACAAATATATCGATATCAAATCCATAACTGGAGTCATGAACCTCAGGATTTAACATATCACATCTCGATTAACCAATTTGCACAAGCTTGATGCAACCACCGAGCTCATCCTCTACATATGCATCAATATCAAACCCGCAATCGAGGAAACATCCAATTCAGGGTTTACCAATAATCAATTCAATTCACTTGTGCTAAATTAGGATTTATCTAAGTTGTCATTTGATCAACAAAAGTGACATTCTCTAGATTAAATTTGATCATCATGGATTTATCCAAATCGTCATTAATCATCAAAATCTCGATACTTAGATCTACCTAGATCCAACAGAAATAACTCCAAAACTTGAGATCAAGACCGATTAAGAATCATGCCTTCCGGATTATGTCATCCCAAACCTTAGGAGGGATCTACTTGCAAAAATCCATAATAATGCTGAATTAATAATAAGAATTAAATAAAAACTTACTTGATTGCTTGAAAATTGAAGTTGTTGTTCTTGCCAACTTACAAAAGCAGGAAAAATAGAAAAGGGGGCTCTTATAAGAAAACTAGACTAAAAACTAAGTAAAAGAGCCTATGAAAGCATGTGGAAGCATCTCTGATCAAACCCAGGTTAACATGCCCAAAACCAACTCCTTGACGTGCAGGCGACAAAGTTTGGTTCAAACGGCATGAGAACGAACAAATTTGAGTCAATACCAATCAGATTTGACTAGTTTTGATCAAATCCGGCTAAAACCAACCAAAATCGACCAGTTTTGATCAAATACGACTAAAACCTAACAAATCTGGGTAAAATCGACCAAATTCGACCAGTTTCGATCAAATCCTACAAAAACCAACCAGTAAAAGCCAAAGAAACCGATTCGAACACGACCAGGACATGTGGTGTGTTCGTGGCCAAACACGTGTCTTGACCAAAACCAAGTTGAACATGACCAGGACACGTGGTGCAATCCCGGCAAAACACGTGTTGCAAACAACTGCCAAGCCATTATCGTGGTCAATCAGGACTCTTTTCGACCACGTGCTCGTATTTGACCGAGAGTCTTTTCGAGCAGTCGTCACATGTCCAAACAGGTCTCTTTTTCGCCCAACCGTGTACGGATAAGATATTTTCCCACCAAAACGTGTTCGACCAGATCATTTGTCTGAAGAATACTCGACCAGGACCTTTTTGCTTCCAGTTTTGTTTTTTTTGGTTGAATTGGGTCCAAATGTGGTCGAAATCCTCTCAAATTTGGTAGGTTCGATCCTTGAAACATGGTGAACACAACCGTGAAAGCAACTTGTAAAAATAATAAAAATATACACATAAAATGTCGCATCAAAAGAGTTTTAAGCATGATTTTGTATGTTTTCAATACTAAACCTAGGGTAAAAATGCTACCAATTTAGCACTTATCAAGTACCCAGCATGAATGGTGTCTGGCTTCATCAATCACGGACAAGGTTGTTCGGCCTCGTCGGTACCCAATGACATGGAAAATATGGATGGAAATGGATTGTGATAGCACTTTTGACTTCCTTAGTTTCAGGAAATGCACATTGCATGATAGACAGCACATCGAAACATTCATCAATGGCTTAGAAATAACTTGACTTGTCTTGACAACTTCAGACATTATTGAACTGCACTGGCTCCCCTTCTACTAACTGGATGGGGGTCTTTCTAGCCTCTGATTGGCATGAAACTTGTTGAAATAGTTTCTGGATAGATCTTCGATTGCTAATCAAAATTTGAGATCAATCGGACCATTGGATTGAAAGTTATTTTCATTGCATTGCTTGTATGTCAAGCTGGCATTTAGCAAGACAATGACTATTTGCAATGGTCTTCTTGAACTCTTCTTGACTTTGGATTGAGGTGTTACTAGGCGGAACAGCTCCACATTGAACCTTCTATTCTCCATAGAAGTTTGGGATTGATCGAACTTCTGGATAAGAAGGTATCATCGATCATCTCCCGCACATTAGGCTGGAACTTAGCTCTGATCAAAATTTATCTTCAGAACCTCTGATTGACTTGAGACTTGGTGGAAATGCTTCACTTGAACCATAAAAATTTGGGGTCGATCGGACTTCTGGATGAGAAGTTATCATTGATCTTCTCGCACGGGACAAGCTGATCTTCAACTGGACAGAACCTTCTCCTTGGCCGAATTGCAACCTGAAGGCCTCTGGTTGAACTGGCGCAACTGGTCAAATGCAGCCATTTGATTGTGACTGAAGTACATTTTGGTCCTTGCCTGAAAGTAACATGAGGTTTTGACCACAAATACAACTCTTGATCATGATCGAAGTGTATTTTGGTGTCTGTCCGAAAGTACTTTTGATTGTGATCGAGATGGTCCAACTGGTCGGATGCTGCCTTTCAGTTTTGGTCGAATCACCATGACTGGTTGGTTTCAACTGAAAACGCAAGTGATTTCGATCAGTTTTTTGCTGGGAAGATCTCTCTCCTGGGAAATTGGCCGCTTTTTCCCATGCGAGCATGCCAGTATACAAAAATATACAAATAGAAGAGTAGAGAATGTACAATCTTAGAGGCAACAATGCAATTTATTAATTTTGAAGAAAATTACAACTTATAAGTCCCATGGGATTTACAAGTTCTAATTGCGCCAAAGAAATGTATATCTTGGCTTCAAGGGATTGCATGGTTCATGATTCCTCAGATTTTTTGAAAAACTCTTAGTTAAGTACATCTGTAGAACAAATCCACAGAAAACCGCTGATTAAGCTATGCTAATGGTTGTCGTCTTCAAGCTTCAGTACTTCAAGATTGCCCTTGATGAATAAATGCAATGCGGATGCCCATGCATGCAAATATGCAGACCATAGCTTCAAAAATTGCACTTGATGAATAAATGCAATGCGGATGCCCATGATGCAAATATGCAAACCATAGCTTCGTAAGTCTTTGGTATTATCACAAAATGTGGCCTTCGCCTCTTCGATGCCTAGCCAGGGGGTTGTTTGGCCATGTCAGTTGCAAATAGATGGATGTCTTCGCCTCATCAGTACCCGGCATAAATGGTATTCGGCTTCGTCAATCATGGACAAAAAGTATATTGCCTTTGCCTCATCAGTACCCAGCAACATGGAAATTATGGATCGAATGGCTTGTGATAACACTTTTGACTTCGTTAGCTTCAGGAAATACACATTGCATAGTAGGCAGTCTATTGGAATATCCATCAAGGGCCTAATAATATCTTGATTTGTCATCTTTGAACATGATTGGACATTAGCTCTCCTTCGATTAACTGGATGAGAGATTTTCTAGCCTCTGATCAGCTTAAAACTTGGAGGAATATTTTCTGGATAGATCTTTGATTGTTCATCAAAATTTGAGATCAATCGGACTGTCGGATTAGAAACCATCTTCATTACATTACTTGTACGTCAAGCTGGAATCTAGCGAGACAGAGCTGTTTGCAATGGTCTTAATGATCTCCTTGTCCTCTGATCAACTTGAAATTTGTAGGATTTACTTCAGCACAAACCTGCTGTTCTCCATAAAAATTTGGGGTCGATCAGACTTCTGGATGAGAAGTTTTCATCAATCTTCTCCTGTGGGACAATCTGATATTCTTTTCTGAACAGAACCTTTCCATTGGCTGAAATGCAACTTAGAGATCTCTGGGGTCTTCTACACTTCATAAAACTTTGGAGTCGATCAGACTTCTGGATTCAAAGTTATCATTGATCTTCTTCCATGGAACAAACTGAAATTCTTCTCTGAACAGAACCTTCCCCTTAGTTGAATTGCAACTTAGAGATCTCTTATTGACTTCAAACTTGGTGGACATGCTTCACATCAAGTCTTATGTTTACCATAAAAATTTTGGGTAGATCGGACTTCTAGATTAGAAGTTATCATCGATCTTCTCCCTTAGAACAAGCTGGCATTCTTCAACTGGACAGAGTTTCTCCTTGCAATGACCAATTCAAAAGTGCACATACGACCTTCAGATTTTTGATCTACGGTGACCTTGGTGGCGTCTTGATCTATGATCGAAAGTGCCTTTGTGACTTTTCAGATCTTTGATTGACGGTAGACCTTGGTGGTGTCTTGATCTTTGATCAAAAGTGCATTTGCGACTTTCAGATATTTGATCGACCGAGACCTTGGTGGCGTCTTGATCTTTGATCAAAAGTAAACAACTTTCAGTTCTTTAATCGACGGCGACCTTGGTGGGGTTTTGATCTCTGATCAAAAAATGAGCATGTGATTTTTTAGATCTTTGATCAATCAGGACCTTGGTGGTGTCTTGATCTTTGATTGAAAGTAAACAACTTTTAGATCTTTGATCGACGATGACATTGGTGGGGTTTTGATCTCTAATAAAAAAATGAGCACGCGATTTTTTAGATCTTTGATCAACAGGGACCTTGGTGGTGTCTTGATCTTTGATCAAAAGTAAACAACTTTCAAATCTTTTATCGACAACGACCTTGGTGGGGTTTTGATCTCTAATAAAAAATGAGCACGCGATTTTTGGATCTTTGATCAACCGTGACCTTGGTGGCATCTTGATCTTTGATCGAAAGTAAACAACTTTCAGATCTTTGATCGACAGCGACCTTGGTGGGGTTTTGATCTCTGATCTAAAGTGAAGATGCGACCTTCAAATTGTTGCTCCATGCTCTCTTGATCTTAATGAACGACTAGCTTGGGCACCACAGACAAGGCTTCCATCTATGATATGATGCATGATGCATGTTCATGCATATGCAGATAAATAAGACTCACCCATGGCCATCTTCAAAGCTTGCTTGAATGGATCTTCGTAAGGGGCAACAAAAAGAGCTTCCGGTCGAACAGAGAGGCTCCCTCTTTGTTGACTGGTCTTCATCTTCGTTCACCTAAGCCTCCCTCCTCTTCTCCTCTTATTTCCCCATTCTGTTCACCTTCTGTGCCCTTCTCTTCTGCTCTCCCAAAAGGCTAGCACCCCCTCTCTATTTATAGAGGCTCTAGGTTGGTTGCAACCGTCTAACAACTAGAGATATTCAGAGGATTTGAATTTGAATAGGAGATAAATACTATTATTATTTAAATAATTAAAAGATAATATCAATAGTTATCCTTATCCTGTTCGAGTTTGGGCTGAGTGTCGGTGCGGCTAGGCCGAATTCGGGTCGAATTCGACCAGACCTGAGTCCGATTTGAATTTGACCAGGACCTGGTTTGACCAGACTTGGGCCGAATCTGATTTCGACCAAACCCAATCCGAATCTGACTCAGCCAGGCCCGATTGGCCCAATTTGTCGATGTGACTAGGCCCAATTAAATCCAATCAGTGGGGCTTTTGACCAGCTTTTGATTAGTGGGGGTTTTGACCATTTTTTTAGGCCCAAATATACGTGTATTTTTATTTTAGTCCTTTTGGTCATATGGGACTTTTCGAATGAATTTTTATTACAAAAATTCATCGACCAAATGCCCCTCGGCAAGTTGAGTTTGTGCACGAAGCAACTCGAACTTAACATGGAGAAACGACTGTTACTTCTGAGTTGCGACGCTTGAAACTAGTGTGAAGCAATGAAATCTACATGTAATTAACTTACATATGCTTTGGTCGAAGATGAGGTGATCGGAGAAGCTATGGTCAACAATATTGCTGGCTGATAATCAGAAGTGGAGAAGAAAGTTGTGGTCGACGCTGTTGTCGGATGATGATTAGAAATTGTGGTTGATGGTCGTACTTGATTGACAAGACCAAGCTGATGTTTGATAGTTATTCTAAAATAATTAGACTTGGTTGATGGTTGGATAATAAATTGGATTTGACCACACAGCTATCAGTCAGGGATTTAGCTGCGACCATTCTTTAGCAAAATGTCATGCGTGCGTCCAATTGGATCAAGGATTTTATCAATTCGTTGCATCCGTCTTGCTTCCACGGAACCAATCATCGAGGGGAATTGACAGCTTCATCAAAGTGATCCACTGTCATCAGTTTTCCTAAGCCATGGCAAAAGAACATGCCACAACCAAAGGCGTTTTATCAACTTTACTGCTTCTGTTTTGCAACCACGGAGCCAATTAGTAGAGTTGAAGGGTTTCACAAATCCACGTGAACCACCCTGGCACTCTTCACTTCTCCCATCCTTCCTAAGTCATGGCAACGAACCATGCCACAAGCTAAGGCCTTTTCTCAACTTCACTGCGTCCACAACAGAGCCAACCAGCGGAGTTGAAGGGTTTCACAGATCCACATGAACCACACTGGCATGCTTCACTACTCCCATCAATGGTCACATTGCAAAATTTGTTTGGTCAAGGCATTACGTAGCCATCTTGTAGCTTCTAGGCCCCTAAAGAGTGTTTTGGTAATTAATGACAATTATAAATGTTGAACTAACGATACCTGTTAAGCTGTGTCAAGATCAAACTCAAAAGACAGGTCAATGAAAGGAAAAGAAAGAGCCACATGATGAAGAAAGGACATTGAGCGAAGAGGCAAAGGTACGGAACAGGATCTTTTTCCATTTTACTGGTCTAAGGTGTTTAGAGAAGAATTTTGACCGGATTTTAGGATAGTCGCCGTACTATTAAGAGGAGCATGTGGTATATCACGAAATACTTCATCTATGTGCCACAAATCATAAAATCAACTTGCATTGCATATTAGAAGGTCATAACTTTGAAAATGCAGTTTACCATTCATTTCAGACAAATTCAGTCTCAGTCGGTCTGACCGATTGTGAGCCGGTCTGACCGAATGGACGGTCTGACCGAATGTTTACTCAGACTGACCGACATTATGTCAAAGTGTAGTTTATTTCTTAAAAAGGTCAGTCTGTTCGTAGTTAAGACCTAGGTCAGTCTCCTGGATCTTCATGACCTATCTTTCTGAATCATATTGTGTTATGATGGTCTGACTGTTTGTTAGACCGGTAGGACCGAGAAATCGGTCTGACCGAGGTTTTGCACTATGGTCTGACCGTGTGGCTGGTCTGTCCGTAATTATCGGCCTGACCATATAACGTGTCCAGAAACCATGTCGTCTCTGGACGATTTCACGGTCTGACCGCCATTGGCTCCGGTTTGACCGTGAGTGTGCCTGACAAGGGCAGGTGAGCATTAATTGCGCCTGTTTAATGCCGTTGCAATTGCGGTGGTCTGACCGGGCTTATACCTGCGGTCTGACCGCCAAGTGATCTTTTTCTCCCAACGGCTGGTAACGGCTATATTTATTGTGGGGGGTATATATACTCCCATGCACGGCGCTGTTCATAACTTTTGGCATATTTGTGAACATTGTCATCATCCTTGAGAGCTAAAGCAAGATTCATACACTCTAGGGTTCTAATTCTTGAATTTGAGAGAGTGTGCATTTGAGATCTTCTAGTGCATTGCATTTAGATCACTAAATCAACCTTGTGGCACTAGAAGAGCGATAAGTGATCATCACCGGCTTGTTACTCTTGGAGTTTGCTGGCTCCTAGACGGCTAGGAGGAGGGTTTTGGAGAGCTCTTCAAGGAAGATTGTGAAGAAGCCTCAAAACGTCTTGTGAAAGGGTCGAGCACGACTTGCCGGAGCGGTAAAGTGCATCATTAGTGAAATCGAGGTTTGGATAACTCATCACACTAATCCGGCTCGAGATCTAGGTCACCTCTTGAGAGAAGGTTGACTAGATAGAGGAGCGGTTAGAGATTTGAGTTTGCCTCAACGTGGATTAGGGGTGATCGGCAAATCACCGAGACCACGGGATATATCCTTGTGTTAAATTGTTCATTGCTCTTCATTTGCTCTCATTTATTATTAATTGTTTGATTAGTTGTTAATTTGCTAAAATCGCCTATTCACCCCCCCTCTAGTCGATATCCTAGATCCCTTTCAATTGGTATCAGAGCAAGGACTCCATATTTAGAGGATTTAACCATCCCGGAGTAGGATAACAATGGCTAGTGAGGGTCGGATTAACATTGGCAAACCACCACTCTTTGATGGATCAAACTACACCTATTGGAAAACTAGGATGATGGTCTATCTTAAAGCTATGGGTGGAAAAATTTTGAAATTGGTGGATGAGGGCTTCACAATTTTAGATGATGATGGCATGACTAACCTAGATAGAGAAAATGCCTTAGCTAATGCTCAAGCCATGAATGTTCTTTATAGTGCTCTAAATTTAGGTGAATTCAATAGAATTTGTAAACTTGAAACGGCTCATGACATTTGGAGAAATCTTATGGATATTCATGAAGGAACTTCAATGGTCAAGGATGCTAAATTATTTATCCATAAGGGTCAATTTGAAAAGTTTGCTATGTTGCCCAATGAAGATGTCTCAGAGATGTTCAACCGATTAAATAACATAGTAAATGAGTTAAAAGGGCTTGGTATGGATGTCACAAATGTAGAATTTTGTCGTAAATTTCTTAGAGCTTTACCTTCGAAATATGATACAATTGTAACCTTACTTGTGCACTCAAACTTGAAGAGTGTGACTCCTTTGGAAGTCTTGAGTGAGATTCTCACTCATGACATATTCAAGAAATCTCAAGAAGAAGTGAAAGATGAGGCTTCCGACTCCAAGAAGAAGAACATAGCACTCAAAGTTCAAGCCTCAAAAGCGGAAGACAATGAAGAAGAAAGCGATGAGAGAGACACCGATGAGGAAATGGCTCTCTTCGTGAGAAGGTTCAAGCGGTTCATGAAGAAGAGATATCAAGGAAAGTCCTTCAAGAAAGGACAATCATCCAAAAGGAACCCATTTGAAGAAAGAAAATGCTTTGATTGCGGTGAAAAGGGCCATATCTCCGCACAATGCAAAAACAAGGAAGAAGAAAAATCCGTGAAGAAGAAGAAGTACGAAAAGGAAGGAGAAAGCAAGAAGAAGGTTTTCAAGAAATATTACAAGAAGAAGAAGGATGGACAAGCTTGCTTCATTGAATGGGGTTCGGATGCTTCAAGTTCCGATTCTGAAGATGAAGATGAAGCATCACCCAAAGGACTCGCCGGAGTAGCTATCAAGGAAGCTCCATCTCTATTCTCCACTCCTCATTGCCTCATGGCTAAAGGAGAATCTAAGGTATCATGTGACGAAGATGAATACTCTTATGATGACCTAGTTAAGATGATCATCGGTTTTGATGACTATATGAGTAAAGAAAAAGAAAAATTCAAGGAATTGAAGAAGAGATACAAAACTCTTCAAAATTCCAATGAGGAAATAAAAACATCTCATGAAAGTCTCAAAGAAACTCATGAGATGCTTAAGGAAGCTCATGACTCATTGATTACTCATAAAGCCAACAAAACGGGTAATGACATAGGCATCACTTGCAATATTTTGAATGACTTGCCCATGATGTCTACTTCTAGCATATCTACATCTTGTGAAGATTTAATTGAATTACCATCTAGACCTAAAATTGATGACCATGTGCTTAGTCTTGAAAACAATGAACTTAAGGACAAAATTGAAAAACTAACAAATGATCTAGCTAAATCTATGTAGGAGAATCAAAATTAAGACATCTACTAGATAGTCAAAGGTTCTCCTTAAGAAAAGAAGGACTAGGTTACATTCCTAAAAAGGGAAAACATGCATTTGTTCCATCTAAAACCGTATTTGTAAAAGAAAAGGGATATTGCAACAATTGTAAAAGTTTAGGTCACATGGAGAAAAATTGCCATGCTAGCAAAAGTAATTCATCTCTTATATTCAACTCTTGCTATGTTTTAAAGAAAATGAACAATGGCGATATTAATGCCAAATTTGTTGGAACCCCGATAATTGGTGCCAAAAAGAAAGCCATTTGGGTCCCAAAATCCTTGGTAACTAACCTCCAAGGACCCAAAAAGATTTGGGTACCTAAAAGGACCTAACTTTGTTTTGTAGGTAAATTACAAGGCCGGAGGACAACATTGGGTGCTCGATAGTGGATGCACTCAACATATGACCAGTAATCACAATATGTTCTCCTCTCTAAATAATGAAGGTGCGGAATATGACAAGATCACATTTGGAGACAATAGCAAAGGAAAGGTAAAAGGTTTCGGTAAAATTGCCATCTCAAACGACCTCTCCATCTCTAATGTATTACTTGTCGAATCTCTTAACTTCAATCTCTTATCCGTAGCCCAACTTTGTGATCTTGGATTTATATGTGCTTTTTATCCAAGAGAAGTGATTATCACTAGTATTGATGATAATAGGTTGATTTTCAAGGGTTTTAGACATGGCAACCTCTATTTAGTTGCTTTCAATTCAAATGATGCAAATCTTGGTACATGCTTGTTCACTAAATCATCTAAAGGTTGGCTATGGCATAGAAGGCTTGGACATGTTGGAATGAAACAACTAAATAGATTAGTTAAACATGATTTAGTTGTTGGTTTAAAAGATGTAAAGTTTGAAAAAGATAAATTATATAGTGCTTGCCAAGCCGGAAAACAAATTGCAAACTCACATCCAACTAAAAGCACAATGTCAACTTCTAGTCCACTTGAGTTATTGCATATGGATTTATTTGGGCCAACTACTTTTGTGAGCATTGGTGGCAATAGTTATTGTCTTGTCATTGTAGATGATTTTTCTAGATATACATGGATATTCTTTTTACATGACAAGTCAATTGTGTTTAACACTTTCAAAAGTTTTGCTCAAAGGGCCGAAAATGAATTTAGTTTCAAGATCAAGAAAGTGAGAAGTGACAATGGCTCCGAATTCAAGAATACCAAGGTTGAAAATTGGTGTGATGATAAGGGCATCAAACATGAGTTTTCGGCCAAGTATACACCGAAGCAAAATGGAGTAGTCAAACGAAAGAACCGGACATTGATAGACATGGCAAGATCTATGCTTTCGGAGTTCAATGTTTCGGACACCTTTTGGGCCAAAGCAATCAACACCGCATGCCATGCATCAAATTGTCTTTATTGTCATCGACTACTAAAGAAAACTCCTTACGAGCTTCTCATCGGAAGGAAGCCAAACATTTCCTACTTCTGAGTGTTTGGGTGTAAGTGCTATATCTTGCGAAAAGGTACACGCTTATCTAAATTTCAAAGTAAATGTGATGTAGGATTTTTATTAGGATACTCATCAAATAGCAAAGCATATCGTGTCTACAACCAAAACTCCGGTTTGGTTGAAGAGACATATGACGTTGAATTTGATGAGACTAACGGCTCTCAAGAGGAGCAAGACAACTTGGATGATGTAGGTAATGAAGGGTTGAGGGTGGCGATCAAGAACATGACCATTGGGGATATCAAACCGAAAGAAGATAGTGATCAAGATGAAGATTCATCCACTCAAGCTATCCCCTCTTCGTCAACACCTCAACATGAAGATCAAATAGTTGAAGTGGTTAATGTGGAAGATTCGTCTCAACAACAACCGGAAGTATCTTCTACCTCTAATTCACAAAACCATGGAAAGGAGGACTCTCATGGAAAGTCCTGGAGGGTTCCCGCGGAAAGTCCTGACGGGCTTCCGTGGAAAGTCCCGGATGCCTCCCGTGGAAAAGTCCCAGAGGGCTCCCGCGGAAAGTCCCGGACGTCTCCCGTGGAAAGCAACGAAAGACTCCCGTGGAAAGTCTCAGAGGGCTCCTGTGGAAAGCCATGGACGCCCCCTGTGGAATGTCCTGGAGGGTCCCGTGGAAAGCCACGGACGCCTCCCATGAAAAGCCACGAATACCTCCCGTCGAAAGTCCCCGAACACCTCCCATGGAAAGTCTCGGAGGGCTCCCGTAGAAGACCACAGACGCCCTTCGGGGAGGATTGCAGATGAGTGATGTCAGGGATGCCTTGGGAACTAGCGAGGACACATGTCGAGCATCCAAGCCCTTCCCCGGATAAAAAGACGGCAGTGCCTGTCGCGCCCCGAGACTGGGACTACGACTACTCCTGTAGAGACCTAGCTCGCTGCAGCTAGTCCCATATATGCATAGCATACACATACCCTTGACGTCCCAGGATAAGTCAAGCACAGGAGTATATCACATTGCAACAGAGTAACTTACAAAATAGTTAAGCAGTGTGGCCTGCTGGCCTTGATATTACATAAGGAGATTACAATGCCTTCACGGCATACATGGTTTAGCAAAATAACATCTACACAGCAGAAGATAGGTGACCCACCCACAAAGAGAAGTGGACAGCAGAACAACACACATCAGGGAAATGACGGGACTGACGCTCCTCCTTTTGGATCCAAGAAGTTCTCCACGCCTTCATCTTGATTGTTGATCGCTCCGTCTATTGATTTGTAGATTGCAAGGGTGAGCACTTACGTACTCAGCAAGTCATAGGTAAGAGTAGATACATATAGTAGTGATGACATGAACCTAGACTAGTCAAGAATTATGGATGTTTATAAAATAATCTTTTTCTTTCATACCTCATCTCATGGCAGCACTTTTCATAATATAACATCATCATTCATGTTCACTAGATTATAGCACTACCGCGACACGTCGACACACGACAGCCCACGGCAGCACTCCTTATCATGACAACACATGTCATTTGGGTAATCTTGATTAAACATATTTTATTTAGAAAATAATACTTGTGTCACACCCCGTGGATTTAATCCACCGCAGCAGACTCCTATAAACCCGGGAGCTCGGAGTATTCGAATACGTTTTTAACTCTGCAGAGAGGTACCAATTTACCCGCAAGATATTCCACTTTCAAGCCCATCCTATCATAACAAAATGATTAGACCCCTCCTTACAACCATGTGTGAGTGGCAAGGTGGAGATAACAAGAACTTTTGTTATGCATCACTTACAATTCACCCCCGACCCTGTGGATCTCTCGCGAAACACAGTTGTGGCGGGCTATACCCCCACCCTACCTCATTTTCCCATTACTGGGTCAAATATCAGATCACCTTCAGTGATAGTGGGAGTCAGCCTCCAAGTCAATCATCACAACACATCTCATGCAGGGGTTTCATGTGCGATCCACATAAGTACTTGTTCAGGCCTGTCCCATAGCAGGCTTGCGGTTAGCACGTTGTTCATGCCACTAGACGCACAACACAAGGTTCTAGTCCTTATATGCCAGTGACCAGACCATCCACAACCCTACACCTTCAGTGCCTGCATTCCTTTGCAGTCTAGCACCTCCAGTGCTACCGCCATCCATACCATTTTCTGGTCACGGCTAGGGGTTTTATTTCATGAATATAAGTATATATACATACATATAATAGTTCATGGCTCAAAACTTGTTTATTTCACATTTCACAGATAACCAGTCTAGTACTGCCAATTCATAAATCAACCATTCTCAATCTTTCACATGCAATATTGCCTATATTCAAGGTTATGTTTTAGCAACATTTAAAATATAGGTTCAAGATGACCAAGGATATGACTTGCCTTCCGCGTCGTAAGAAACAGCAGTTGATGACGGGTCAACAGCGAAGTCCTCGAACTTGATTTCTGGATCTGCTCGGCGACAAACAAACAATACACACAAATATTACTTATATATTAAAATGATTTAGGATCTATATGCAGATATGCTTAACAAGGATAACTGAACGATACTGGAGATAATTGAGATTGTAAGCTGAACTGAGTTGAGATCTAGGGTTTCAAGGAATTGGCTAAGGATGGGTGTTAGATGCTCTTAGGATCTCAAGGTTACAATAAGAACATCAGTTTGTGGCTGGTTTGATCAAAAACAGCGAATGTCAGCGGATTGACATTCGGATCAAGATTCTGACATAACTTCAAGGAAAATTAGAGAGCTTATCTCAAGTTATGACAGTAGAAGAAAATGTAGATCATAACTCTACAAATTCAGTGGACAAAATGGCTTTCAAAATGCACAATCAGAAGTGGGTAAACAAGGCCAATGCCATTGGCTGGCATGCACTGAGACAGTGTCAAAAATTAGGGTTTAGCGGCAAATATAATTCAAGGGCTCAAATCAAGTTGTGATAGAAGAAGAAAATGTTGATCACAACCTCAGGAATCTAAGGGACAAATTTATGCCCAAAATGCACATCTGGAAGGGAGTGAAAAGGGCTAATGCCACTGACTGACATAGTCTAGCATTGATCTTGACATGGCCAGAAACTAGGGCTTGGCATAACTTTTGATCTAGAGCTCCAAATGATGCACCACTTTGTCTGGGAGGTAGACAATGATAACAGGAACAAATCATTCAACAAGATCTAGGGCAGAAGATGACTAGAAGGTGATGAAATTCAAGGGAGAAGTGTGGTGGCGACACACAGTGAAGCCACTGGACAGAAATCTTGGCATAGCTGTAACTTGAATTCTGGGCAGTTTCAAAGATCGAGCTAGAAGACAAATATGTTCAGGAGGTTGAAGCACACCTGAATGACAAAGTGGATGAAGCTGAAACGGCCAGGAATAGGTTTTCCGGTGATCGACGCCGGAGAAGAACACTGCCATTTGGGGGTTTTTGTTTTAGGCTGAATGAACTCGATTCCAAGCTTGGGAAGTGAAAGAGAGATAAGAGGAAGCTACCTGCACGATCAATTTGGCCGGAGGATGGCCGGAGAAGCCTGGCGACGATCGCCGGTTTCTGAAGAAGCTCAAAATTGGGGAAAGCTTCGATTGAAGCTCAATCGGGAGATCTTGATGCATAGGCTTGCTGGAAATGAGTCACTGATCATCTTCTTCCACAAAATCGAGAGCTAATTCGGGCTGAATTAAGCTACATTGCAGAAACAGGGTAATCGGCAATTCCGGTGATCGCCGGCGTTAGAGGTCACCGGTGAGCAATTAAATGGTACAGCATGATGAGTGAGATGAGAGGAACTCACTGGTGCTGTTAATTTGGCAGGAGATGCTGCGGTTGAGGCTGTCACCGTGAGGCCTCGAGCTGGTCTCGCCGGAGAAGAAGACTAAGACAGAAAATCTGAGGCTTTGCTGGTTCCAAGTGAGGTGTGAAGGAGCTACTGAGTACAGGGATGCTCAAATAGGCAGGCGAAGCTGCAAGGGGGAACAGCGAAGTAATTGGCTGCTGTGATGAGATGGGTTGCGTGCTGAGCATCAGCGGCGAAGACACAGCATTAACCGGTGATGCGACGGCGACAACGACTCTGCAGTTGATCATCATGTCGGTTCATCGGGACATGGCAAGCTGGAGCAAGCGGTGGCGACAACATTGGCGCGGCAAGGCAACGTGGCAGTGAATTGCTGACAAAAGGCTGCTGGTCGTGCGCGGGAGCAGGCGCTGGTCGTCGACGTTGCAGTGGCGCTGCCACGACACGGCTGGAGCGAGGACACGTGCACACCGGCATGCACGGTCACAAGTGCGGCGAAGCCTCGCCGGTGACGAGCAGCTACGGCGCACAAGCACAGCAACTCTGGTCGTGAGCACAGCAAACGGCCTGGTCGAATTTGGGCTTGATTGCAATTTCCAATTCTTGATTTGGACTGAACTGTAAATCTGGAGATTTGGAAGGTTTGATCTGGAATTGATTCTGCTGTTTTGGTATACTTAATTCCATAGATGATTTGGCACAGCTAGAAGATAAAGTTTGAGACATTTGGATGACTTTTGATATGATCTGAAAACAGAGTAGATTAGGGTAAAATAAGTCTGAAACTTATTGATCTCGAATTCTGGGATTTAGGGTTTGATTTTGAGATACTCATAAAAGAAGAATTTGTATTGAAAAGCATTTGGGAGGTGTTCCCTGAATCAGATTTGAATTTGGAGATGAGTTGCAACATTTTGCCTTTTCTGGCTTTTAGAAAATCTGGAAAAAGGACTGATCTGCGATACTCATGGACTGATTTGTGAAAAAGGTTCAGATGGTGAAATCTGGCTGCCAACTTTTTGGATTAAGGTATTGGCATACCCTTGATCATAATCCAGGAATAATCTGGTCTGAACTTGGCTAAGATTTTGATTAAATCTGAATTTCTGAAACTTAGGGTAAAAGGTAATAACAGATATTCTGTTTTCGAAAACAGAAAAGAGTTGATAATTCTGGAAGTTAGGGATAGAATTGAATCTGGGTTCTGAAGGCTTTTAGATTTAGGATAACTGATAGATCAAATCTGGCAAGTCAGATCTTGACTTGGGGTCACAGGATAGATTTGGAGATTTTAGGGCTAGAACAGAATAAAGCTGAGGCTGATTTGGTTGATCTAGAAGAGACATATGCATGCATGATTTTTAAGAAAGAAACTTTTCACCCCAAAACTCAGGATGTTACACTGCCCCTCGATCCAACGGTTGTAGCTAGGGGCTTTTAGTCTTTTTGCATCTTTTGGGGCCTATATATACCCCTTGTATGTCATTTGTAACCAACTCTCAATTCATTTTACACACAAGCAACAGGAATCCCTTGGAGACCTCTCTCCCCAAGAGAGAACCTCCCCAGCGGGCTCATGTCCGGGGGGTGCTGACAGGACTAGGGTTCTCACTGGGACCCGAACCTGTATAAAATCACCGTGTCAATTTCTGAGCTTGCCCGACGGGAAGTAACCGGTCGCATGGTCAGCTCACGTCGCTGTTCACATGTTACGCACGTCCGAAAAGTCTACTGAGATATTTTTAATACCACGACAGGAATATTGGGGTAAAATCCTCCCATAATAAAGAACATCAATAAAAGGAAAATACACATCTTTCTTTGGAATATTGGGGTGACACCTTCCTTTCTCATAATAATAAACATTAAAGAAAGGAAATACATCTTTCTTTGTAAAATTGGGGTAAAACCCTCCCACAATAAATGATTTTGATTTTTTTTAAAAAGAAAAGAAACAAAGAAAGGAAAAGAGACATCTTTTTTTAGAAAATATTAGGAAGAATCGTCCCAAACAAATTTTGTTTTGAAATGATTAAAGAAAGGAAAAGAGGCATTTTTCTTTAAAACATTGGGGTAAAACCGTCCCAAAATAAGTTAAATAAAGAAAAAGAGGCATCTTTAAAAAATTGAGGTAAAAACCTTCCCAAAATAAAAGTATTTGATTTTGAATAGAACTTTAAAGAAAGGCAAAAGACGTCTTTCTTTAAAGTGTTGGGGCAACACCTTCCCATTGGGATTTGAAATAGAACATCAAAGAAAGGAAAATAAGCATCTTTCTTTAAAATGTTGGGATAAAATCTTCCCAAAAGAGTTTTTCTTAAATATCAGCTTTTCCTTGAACATCAAGTTATGGATATCATCTCAAGGTAGAGCCTCTAAAGGATTCACTGTTCTGAAAACATCAAATGTCCATGATGAACTTCATTTGCTCGTGATGATGTGTAGATATCATAGTTCTTTAGTAAAACCACCAAAGACAGTAGGAACCTCTTCAAGTCTGTCTTTTTGGCTAGAGAAAACCAAAACTTTACACACCTTGCACTGACTTCATCGAATCGGGAGTCGTACATATGGCTGGTTTGACTTGAATAGCTGAAAGGTTTGTAGGGTGAAAGGATTGTTGGAACTTTGCCTTACTTTTGTCGAGGATAGTGGATGGCTTTCTTCATTACTTTGTTGGAAGATTTATTGAACGTACTCCTTGAGATTTCTTGGAAGCTTCTTTGGGGTTTTCCCCTTGAGAGTTGCTTCTTTACTTTGAAACTTTGATTGATGCTTCTTTTCTTTGAGACTTCAAAGGTAACCAATCCACATCTTGCAGTGACTAAATAATCCCTGCAGGCTTAATTTTTTTGAAAGGACCCTTGTTGACGCCTCACAGGAGTGGCAAGTGGCTGCACATTGAACTACGACTTGTGCTGAGTCAAGTAGCCCTTTCCTGCTCTTCATCTTATAATTTCTCTAGGTGCTTGATGTCTCCATGGATCTGAAGAGAGGCATTGGATAGCAAAGTACATGATAAACTTGTTGCTTCAGATAGGACAAGAATTGGTCTCCTACTGCCCTTGGTTACACATACTTCACACTTGCCATGTGCTTCATGCGGAGGTCATTCCATTGCAAATAAAATCAAGTTGATTCATTCTTTGCTCAGTACATGAATCCTTCAGCCGCAAAACCCAAGGTGATTGGTTTGAAATAATTAGAGAAAGCCTTTCATTGTTGGCGATTGACACCCGTAAGTAAAAAAACATTTTTGAAAAGTTTTTTTTGCAAGAAGAACTTAATCAAAAGCAAAGGGGTGAAAGAAAGAGAAGAATGGGTGAGGAGATCATGCCATAGACACGATCATGCAAAGTACTTCTTCAGGAACCTACCATTGATGGGAGGCATTGGGCAGTTCCCATGTTGATCAATGAGTTGATATGCACCACCATCATATGCCTGCTCGATAATGTACGGTCCTTCCCATTTAGGCTCGAACTTGCCTTTGACTTTGCTTGTGACTACAATGGGGCATCGAAGAACAAGTATGAGTTTGCCCTTCTTGAAGACACGCGGCTTGACGATCTTGTCATATGCCCATACCATGTTTTAATGGTATAGTTCAATATCTTGGAGTGCATGAAGACGATCTTCCTCCAAGGTATCCAGCTCTTGAAACCAAGCCGAATTTGTTAGTCAGGTGTGAGTTCTTCTTGAAGAGCGATTCTTAATGAGGGAATCTCAACCTCTAATGGAAACACGGTTTCACTGCCAAACACTAAGGAATATGGTGTTGCCTGTGTTGGAGTGCGCACCATGACGCGATAAGCCTATAACGCCTCGAAAAGACGATCATGCTAGTCTCCTCGATATCTTCCTACTGTCTTCTTCAAGATCTTGCCCAATGTCTTGTTGAAGGCTTCAATCAATCCATTGGCTTGAGGATAATACCCCAGTAGAATAATTCCACTAGATCATGTACTTTGCTGCAAAATTATAGATCTTCTGTGACTTGAAGGTTTTTCTGTTGTCGAACATGATGCGATGAGGTATGCCGAAGCAGTAAAGGATGTTGTACTCGAGAAAGTTGATGATGTTGTCAGACTTCACTTTTCTTAAAGGGATTGCTTCCGCCCACCTTGAGAAATAATCAGTTGCCGTCAAAATGAAACGATGCCCCTTCGATGAAGGAGGGTCAATGGGACCAATGACATCAATGCCCCAAGCGTTGAATGGCCACAAAGGGACAGTGGGGTAAAGAGGAACCGGTGGTCGATGCTTAATATCACCATGTACTTGATGAACATGGCAAGACTTGGCCACCTTGGGACAATCAGCCATGATGCTGGGCCAATAGTAACAAGCAAGTTTAATATTGTTGTACATTTTTGGTCCACTTTGATGGCCACCACAAACTCTGTGGTGAACTTCCTATAGAACTTTGTCAGCTTCTCTTCGGGAAAGACATCAAAGGAGCATTTTGATCACTACTACAAAAATACTGAGTACTAACTATTCGAAAACATCTATACTAACGGTTCTCCAACCGCTAGTGATCGGCACGATAGAAGAAGTATAGCACTACTCTAACGGTTCGAAACAGTTAGAATAGCTTTCTCTATTCTAATAGTTATTATTAGTAAACCATTAGAATAGTTTAATATATTCTAATGGTTCATACTAGTTAACCGTTAGAATAGTTCAATATGTTCTAACGGTTCATACTAGTTAACTGTTAGAATATCATACTATATTTTAACAGTTATTAATTAATAACCATTAGAATATGTTATATTATTCTATTGGTTCTTACTCAGTAACAGTTAGACTATGTCAATTTATTCTAATGGTTCATTAATAAGAACCGTTAGAATATAGTAAGCTCACCTTAACTATTGTGATGAATGAATTGTTAGAATATGTTGTTCTCTTCTAACTTTCTGTGTTGTAGAACCGTTACAAGATGCTTAGACACACAATATAGATAAAAAAGGTACATTCACAAATACACAGATTGAATTTATTCACAGATTCAATTTATTCACAAGTACACCAATACAAATACAAAAAACACCAATTCACACATTCAATGTATATTTTTCACCAAAGGCAGTAGGCAAGAAGCCTACTGCTAAATTGCAATATTCAGCCATATTAAGCATAAACTACAAAGAGTACAAGAATGCAAAGAAAAAAAGAAAAATTACAATAAGTCAATCCATCAAAGATTTTGAATTCCTTGGATGTGTGATGAATGAAGTCATGGCTGATTATTGATAGCCACTTCGTCCATCACATATTGAGCCCAAATCTATCACAGCTCTATTATCTTTGAATTCTCGTATTTGTCTTTCAACATGGCGCTCTGTATGCATGTACGAATACACAGTAATTAATTTTCTAGTTTCGAACGTCATACCCAATTTTCAAATTTGAGTTAGGTAAAATGCTTACCTAAGGGAATTGGGAAAAGTTTGTCCTGCTTAGGTCATACATAAACCTCATCAGATAAAACCCACATTCCCACGATTCTGGCTGCTGATGGCACTGAGATAATGGCATATGCGAAGACATGTTAGCTATTGTTGTCAAACTCAAAATTAAAGAACTAATTACGCACAAACTAAAAGACTCATGAGTAGTTCGATCCTTATTAATTACCTCATATCTTTCCAAGAAATTCTTGTGTCCTCTGATGCGTTATGCCTCCCTCCAGTGGACACATAATTTTTGAAAGCTCTGCATTTAATTTAGCATTGCCAGTTAATATGTTATCATTAGCTAGGGAGATCAAAATTTAAATCAAACTTGTTACTTACGTGTCCTGTCGTGGTATTACGAATACCTCGGCAGGTTTCTTCGAACGTGCGTAACACGCGTACAGCGACGCGAGCTGACCGTGCGACCGGTCACCTTCCGTCGGGCAAGCACAGAGATTGACACAGTGATTTTTATACAGGTTCGGGTCCCAGTGGGGGCCCTAGTCCTGTCGGCACCCTCTGGATGTGAGTCCGCTGGGGAGGTGCTCTCTCGGGGAGAGAGGTCTCCAAGGGAGCGTGTTGTTTTGAGTGTATGTAAATGAATTGAGTTGGTTACAAATGAGATACAAGGGGGGTATTTATAGGCCCCAAAACATGCAAAAACCAAAAAGCCCTAGCTACTACCGTTGGATCAAGGGGCGTTGGCATCATTTCACAAGCCGAAGGGCTTGGATGCTTGACAAGTGTCCTCGCTAGTTCCCGAGGTGCTGTTTACATCATTCGCACATGACCCTGCATGAGAGACCTCCGTGGCTTTTCCCGGGAGGCCCCTGAGATTTTTCCCGGTAGCCCTTCGAGACTTTCCCCGGGAGGCGTCTGGGACTTTCCCTGGTAGCCCTCTGGGACTTTCCCCGGTAGGCGCTTGGGGGATCCCACGGGACCCAGAGCCCGGAGGCCCAGTACTTGCAGGGAACCGTCTTCGCACGACGGACCCAGGTGCTTTGGGGATCCCCCGGGGACATTCTCCGCACAAAGGACCCAGCCTTTCCGAAGACCCCGCGGGTGCCCAGGCCCAGACCTTCTCCGCACGAAGGCGGAGGCGCCCCGAAGACCCTGCGGGAGCCGAGGCCCGGAGGCCCAGGGACCCCTAGGGACCTTCTCTACACGAAAGGACCGAGGCGCCCCAAAGACTGCGCTGGACCTGGGGCCCAAAGGCCTAGGGACCCGCTGGGGACCTTCTCCGCATGAAGGTTCGAGGCGCCCCAGAGACCCCGCTAACCCTCTGGATGTTGAATCTAGGCTGTTATGCCTGATTTTTGATGATTAATGAAAACAAGTGTTTCAGACTGACTGTGCTTTTGAGATATTTGGATACAGAGTTTGGTTGGGAAGACATTCAAGATGATCAAGATGAACCCAACGAAAAAGAGAAAAAGCACAAGTCGCAAGACGAAACACAAATCACGTGTTAAAGATGCAAAAGGACCTGAGGTAATATTGGTTTTATTTTTTGACCGATCTCGGTGTTTGGAGGTTGATCGGTTTAGGAATTTGTTTTTAGTTTCAACCGTACTATAAAGACAAGTCTTTTCTACATTTCCAGCATAAACTTAGAAACTACTAGGTCATTGCATCTCATCTATTTCAGTTGGATTTGATTTGGTTTTTCAGTTGAGTTTTTGACAGCGGAAGATTTTTTGCTTTTTATATAAAGATCTGGGTAGATATGGCTGTTTCTTTTGTTGACAAAAAGATAGATCTTTAAATTATCAAGATTTTTTGCTTTTTATATAAAGATCTGGTTATGACTGTTTTTATTCATGCTGACTGTCAGTGTGCTAAACTGACTGTCAGTTTGAATGTCAATCTGTTTAAACTGACAATTATCTAGAGAGTGTGTTTTTTGTGCCAAAAGTCTTTTGACCTATACTGACTGTCAGTTTGCCAATACTGACTATCAATATGCATTTCGACCTCGAGATGTTTGTTTTAAGATTGTGTTTTAACTGGTCGATTTTGTGGGCGATACTGACTGTCAGTTTGTAATACTGACTGTCAGTATGAGACATCAGTTTCCTTATACGACCAGCAATGTTTTATCAGTGATTTTTGTCAGCCGTTGAGGTAGACACTGACTGTCAGTTTGACACACTGACTGTCAGTTTGTGCTATTTTATTTCCATATACGACCTCAAACGGCTAGCTGAGTTTTCTCCGGATTTTACTTCTTTCTGGTCGTGACCCAAACTGACTGTCAGTTTGCTCTATTGATTTTACAGCTCGTGCTCAACAGCTCTTTTGATGTTTTTGGGCTATAAATAGAGGCATTGTGCAGTTGTTTTATACACTAAGCAGCCCTCTTCTCATACATACATTTGAGTATTTGTTTTGGAGTTAAAATCTTGATCTTTTGATCAAGTCGTGAGTTTTTTGAGATCCATTGAGTTTTCAGTTCGCATCATCTTTGCATACTTAGAATTTCTCGGTGCGTGTTGGAGGTCTAGAAGAGACCTTGCAGCTTGTTACTCTTGGTAAACGCCCTCACCAAGACGGTTTGGTGGTGTGGCTGTTGATCTTTCCTGTTCGAAGTTTGTTGGAGAGACTCGGCGTGATTGTAAAAGGCATCGGTTCTCGCCTTTCCGGAGTGGATAAGGAACAACCACTAGTGAGAAATATCCTTTGTGGATATTGAAGCAAGACTCATTCATTTGAGTGCTTCAATGAGGAGTAGAGGAGACCGGGTGAGTCTCCGAGACCTTAGGAAAAACCTCTGTGTTTGTTCTACTTAATTGTGCAATATATTGTTAAATTGTTTTCGGTTCTTCTCGTTGCAAAAGTTGTTTTATTTGAAAAGTTTTAAAGCCTCCTATTCACCCCCCTCTAGTCAGCATCCTCGATCCTACACGTGGTATCAGAGCGTGGTCTCTCAATTAAGTAGGCTTTACCGCCTACAGAGAGGATGACGTCAAATGAGGGTTTTCATTTCGGTCATACCGGCCGTGCGCCTATCTTTGATGGGACTAACTATCCCTATTGGAAAGTGCGCATGTCGGTATTTCTAGAAGCCATGAGGCTTGATGTATGGGACATTGTTAAGCTTGGGTTTACTCCTCCGGATGATCTGGCAAGTCATTCCGATGACGATAGGAGAAAACTACACTTAAACGCCCGTGCTAAAAATGCTCTCTTTGCTGGCTTGTCTTTAAATGAGTTCAACCGTGTGAGCAATCTTACCACCGTTCACAAGGTTTGGACCACTCTCGAAGAAATATACGAGGGCACTACCAAAGTCAAAGAGGCAAAGTTGCTCATGATAAGGCAACGATACGAGACATTCACCACGTCGTCAACCGAGTCCGTGGAATCCATGTTTACTTGGTTGAACAACATTGTGAATGAACTCATAGGGCTAGGAGTTATTTTTACTGACATCAATATTGTAAGAAAAATGCTCAGGGCTCTTCCAGAAAGTTTTGACAGTCTGGTGACGGTACTAACCAACTTCGACCTATCGACCACCACACCGATGGATCTCTATGAGAACCTCATCACCCATGAGATGCATCAAAAGGAGAAGAAGGAAGCGGCCGAACCTTCGGAGACGAAGAAGAAGGCATTGGCTTTCAAAGCCGGCTCCAAAAAGGACTCAAGCGACGGCTCCTCCGACAAAGATCTAGCTCTTATGGTAAAGAACACTCAAAAACTTCTTCGCAGGTTACACAAGAAAGGAGTCAACATCGACACACGACCAAAGGGGCCAAAGCAATCAAACTTCAAGGACATCATATGCTACGGATGTCACGAAAAGGGACATATAGCCTCAAGATGTCCACACAAGAACAAGACTTCGGACAAGAAGAATAATGGTGCAACCAAAGAAGCCTGTTTCGGAGAATGGATGTCTGGAGGAGAGAGCTCTGATTCTGACTCCGGTGATGAAGGAGGCTGCTCCAAGAAGCTAGCCGGACTAGCTCTTAGCAGCATTTCGACTAGTCCATCCTTTTGTCTTATGGCTAAAGGCGATGAACAGGTACATTCTAATGACCCTTCATATGATGAACTTGTTGAAATGATCACTGAATTGAATGAAGTTTTTGAAATTACTAAAAAGAAGTATAGAGCACTTAAAGAAGAGCATTCTTCCTTACACACTCAATACTCAGAATTAAAAGATTCATATGAAAGTATTCTCATTAAAGATATTATTAATACTCCATCTAAGGTACATGTAGCCATTTCATGTGATCTAGATGATACACCTTCTAATGTTATTCCTACTAGTTCTCTTGATATACCTTGTGCTTCAAATGAAACAATCTTAAATGAAAATAATGAACTTAAGGTACAAATTGAGAAACTTGGAAAAGGGTTAGAAAATTGCTACAAAGGTAAAGTATCACTTGATCTTATTCTTAGTAAACAAAAATTCTTATTTAGAAAAGAAGGTCTTGGATACTTTCCGAAGAAAGGAAAGAAACCAAATACAAAAACCATTTTTGTAAAAGCATGAAACACATTTTGCTTTAAATGCCATTAAACTGGTCATTTACATGATGCCTGTCCTTTAATGACTTTAAATTATTTTGGTGCTTGCTACATGCTTCAAAGGTCAAACAAAGGATATGCTATAGCAAAGTTTGTTGGTGCACCCATGCTAAATAAAAAGAAGAAATCAATCTGGGTGCCCAAAGCTTTGATCGCTAACATCGAAGGACCCAAAAGGGTTTGGGTATCTAAAAAGACTTGATTCTTTTGTTTTTGTACGTAAAGTACAAAACCGGTGGAAAACATTGGGTGCTAGTTAGAGGATGCTCCGAACACATGACCGGTGACATGAAGTTGTTCACCTCATTAGAAGACAACTCGAGCGAAAATCAAAAGATCACGTTTGGCGACAATCGTCAAGGCAATGTGGTAGGCTTGGGTAAAATTGCAATATCCAATGATCTTTCAATTTTGAATGTTTTACTTGTTGAATCTCTGAACTTTAATTTGCTTTTCGTTGCACAAATTTGCGATCTTGGATTTAGTTGCACATTTTATCCTATAGAAGTTTTGGTCGAAATTTTAAAAGATAATTCTTTGATCTTGTCGTGTCTGCCACGACTGTGACATCACCTATGAGGAGCCCAGCTCGGTGCAGCTGGTCCCATAAACCACTTGACTTCCCAACATGAGTCAATCACAGGAATACATTGAAGCAGCAAAATATTACAGTAGTCATAATTGTATGGCCATCAGGCCTTAGTACAATACGGGGTACAGTGCCTTACAAGGCACAAAGGTACAACAAAATAAAACATCTAGTAGGCGGAAGCTAGGGCCAAAAGCAATCCACAGGAAACAGAGGTTGACAGCAAGACAGCACCACGTCAGGGCTCATGAGGAAACTGCTCGTCTTCTTCTGGATCTGCAGCATCTTCAGGATAATCACCAAGGTCGTAGAGCGCTCCATCTATTTATGAGTTGTTGCAAGGGTGAGTACTTACGTACTCCGCAAGTCATATGGGAGGTAGAGATACATATAGTATAAATGACATGAACCTATGCTATTGGAGGAAAGAGTGAAGGGCTTTTCAAAATACATTTCTTTCTCATTCCTTACTCAACTTCTGATCATACTCATGGCAGTATATAAATCATACCGAAGGCAATATATATATCTCATATCTAAGACGATATATCCTCATATCACATTACTTTTCTTCAAGCTTTTCAATCTTATACTCATAACAGTATTTCATATACTTAGGGCAAAATCCACATGCCTGTTAGTTATCATATGTTCTCTATATTATGGTATTACCGCGACACGTCAACACATGACAGTCCACGGCAACGCCCCTTATCGTGACAACACATGCCACTTGGGTAATTTTGAACTAACAAATTTTAGTTTATAAAACAATACTTGTGTCACACCCCCGTGGATTTAATCCACCGCGGCATACTCCTAAAACTCGGGAGCACGAAGTATTCGAATACATTTTTAAACTCTGCAGAGGTGTACCTTTTTTTAAATCCACTTCTTCACTCGGCTTTCAAGTCGGGCCAGCTTCATGCGACTTATACGCACGTGACAAGGCCGAGCTCACACAATACTTTCGCAGTCTAGTATTAACAGTATCCCTGCCTGGTAAATGGACAATCCAGTCCCAAGTACCATTGTGGGTCCTCCCCACTGCCTTACTTCCTAGCCGTGGCCTATGTTCCCGTAGGACACATAGCCTCTTTTGATTACAGTCGCGCACGACTTAATCTGGCATAGGGCGACTTCCTTCTTTCCACCTTATCCTCTCATAATTTTTCTGATCTCACATCACTCATGGATGAACTGCATCCCACCAGTTTCCACGCAAGAAACTGGACCGACAAGCCATGCAGGGAACTGATAATACTAAGAAAGCTACTAGATTGTGCCTGTCCCATACCAGGTAAGTGGTTGGTACGTTTTTCATTCCACTAGACGCACAACACAAGGATCTAGTTCTTATATGCCAGTGAACAGATCATACCACAAACCATGCACCTTCAGTGCCTGCTCATCCTATGCAGTTTAGCACCTCCAGTGCTACCACCATCCCATACCAAAATACTGGTCACGGCTAGGGGTTTTATTTCATGAATATAGATGTATATGTATATCTTTATTAGTTCATGGCTTGCTATCTTAACAAGTTCACATTTCTCAAGTATTGAATCTATCACTACCATAATATCATTGATCTCAGCACATGCAATATTAATGAGATATCTACCCATGGAATAGCATAGCAATTCATAAAATATAGGTTCAATATGATCAAAGAATGACTTGCCTTCCGCGTCCTAAGTATCAGCAGTTGATGACGATTCGGTGACAAGATCTTCAACCTTGGGCTCTTGCTCTGAACAAGATCAAACAAGCAAACGGACATTAGAATCAATCATATTCTTACTAATCCACTATATGCAATAATGCAAGGTGAAAACACTTTGGTGATACAACATTTGGAAGTGATTAGAGTTAAACTATGGAAACCAGGGTTAAGATTAGTTGTTAGGGTTTACAAGGTTCCAAAATATCAGAGTGATATTAAGGTTATGACTGGTTCGCCCAAAAACAGCGAATGTCTTTAGGTTGACATTCGGTTCAAGACATCGACATAAGGTCGATGGATGATAGAGGGCTCAACTCAAGTTGTGACAATAGGGAAAAATGTAGATCACAACGTCAGGAGTCTAAGGGACAAAGTTATTTTCAAAGTTCATGGCTGGAAGTAGGTGAAAAGGCTCAATGCCACTGGCTCGCATAGGCTGACAAGGCTGACAATGCCCAGGAATGGCATTGGCAGGGTTCGAACAGTTCCCAGTGGCCAAAATAGGTTTTGATTCAAGCATATGGTGCACAAGGTAGTGAGGCAACTATTTGACAAAGTAGTTTCTGTTTTACATGACCAGAGGGGGGTGAACAGGGCTAATACCACTGGCTGACACAGCCTGGCATAGGGTTGACATGGCCAGAAACTAGTGTTAGCCATATATTTTGATTCAGGACTCCAAATGATGCACCACTTTGTCTGGTAGTTAGGCATTTGCAACAGGAATAATTTATTCTACAGGCTCTTGGGGAGGAGATGGCCAGAAGGTGGTGAAAACTGGCGAAGAAACCTGCTGATCTGGAGTACATGCAATATAACCAGTACAGCAACTAGGACATAGCTATAACTTCTGTTTTAGGCCGAATCAGAAGTCGAGCTAGTAGATAAAAATACTCAGGAGGGTGGGAAACATCTAAATGGCAAGGTGGCTAGAGCTGGATCGGCCGAGATCAACGTCCGGCGACCGGCGCTGGAGAAGAAGATGCAAATTTGGGCATTTCTGTTTTAGGGCAAAAGAACTCGATTCCTTGCTTGAGGATGGTCTCTGGGGCATAAGAAATCTAGGTGTGAAGTTAGATTAGCTGGGGAAACACTATAGAAGCTTAACAGCAAGTTCCAGTTCACATGCAAGGTGTGAATTTGGGGTTTTCCAGATTTTAGCAAGATCTTCATTTCTGGTTGCATAAGGATGCTTAAATGAGTTCACTGATCATAATTGATTACAAGTTCAGGAGCTGAAGAGGTCTGGTTCGAGTTGAATTGCTCACCGGAGTTGCTAGAGAAAAACTGGCGATTGCCGTCGTTAGAAAACATTTAAACTTAATTCCATGCTTGAGTAGGACGAGAGAGATGAGATAAGCTCACTGGGGGTGTTGGATTGAAGAAGGAAGCTGTGGAGAAGATTGGCACCGAAGCCCCTCCTCGAGTTCGTCGGAGAAGACGACAAAGATGGTGAGGTTAAAAACTTAGTTGGTTCTGATGTGTGTGCCTTTGAGCTGAGTTGGGGTGGCTTTTATAGGCATGGTTAGAAGCTTGCAACGGCTGAGATTGCCTGGAGAATTGAAGCAGCCGAAGTGACTGGAAAGCGATCGGGCGGTGAAGACAGGCGACGTGCTACAGCGGCTCTGCTGGCTTGCAGACGGGCGCGCGCAGTCCTGGTTGATGCAACGGCGAACTGATGGTTTCCTTTGGCATGCTTGCAACGTGGCGCAACTTTGCTGTTCTTGTCGGGCGCGCGCGGGAGAATGAAGGCGACGCTGGCGAGGCGCGGTTGTTCCACGGTGGCGAACAAGATGCACACGTGTGGCAACGAAGCAACGGCGAAGGTGGCAGTGCTGGTGATCGATGGCAATGAAGCTACAGCAGCAGCAACGATCAAAGCCAAGGTCGCGGTCGAGTGCTCCTGCTCGTGAGCTGAGGTCGCGGGCGATGGAAACTGAGGACTGTGGTGATCGAAACACAGCAATGGTCGAAAACAGGGGTTCTGGTCGAAGGCAGTAGCTCGTGGTCGAGGTCGATGCAACACGAGCACACAGCAGTGAACAGGTCGATTGAAGTAGGCTGGTCGAAGTCGAAGAAGCAGATCTGGTCGGTTTGAGCGGCCTAGTGGTGAATAGCAGCCCGTGGTCGAATCAAGGGCCTGGTTGTGATGATTTTTGATTGGCTTGGGACTGAATTGTAAATCTGGTCTTAAAGATGATTAATTTGGGATTTGATTACATGGTTGAGTATAATATTTCTATTAATACTCATCTAGCTCAAATTTAGAGCAATCTGATAAGATTTGAGGGATTTCACCTATTTCTGAAAATAGGGTAAAGTTAAGGTAAAATAGATCTGGATTTGTCGGTTTCGAATTCTGGTAATTGGAGTGAGATTTTAAAGTCTGATTAGAAGGGAAATCTATATCAAATATCATTTGGGAGGTGTTCCCTGAAGAAATTCTGGAATTGGAGTTGATTTGCGGATTTTAGCCTTTTTAGGCTTCCAGATAAACAGAAAGGACTTATTTGCAGTAAAATTTGGACTAATCTGCGAAAAGTGCTTAGATAAAACAATATGTCTTCCAACCTTTTGGGGTAAGTTGAGGATGTATCTGGAAACATATTCCAAAAGATACTTGAGTCTGGATAGGGTTAAATCAAGATAACTTAGTTATCTGGAAACTGGGGTACTTAGGGTAAATCTGAATTTTCTGTTTTCGAAAACAGAAGGAGGCTTAGATACTGGGAGTTAGGGTCAGAATTTGATCTGGCTCCTGAAGACTTTTATCTTCAGGGTAACTGGTAGGTTAAATCTGGATGGGCAGATCTTAATCTGGATCTAGAGGGTAGATTTGGAGATTTTCAGGGTTTGAGAGAGATTAGAGCTTAGCTGATCTGGTTACTCTACAGAGATACATGCATGCAGGATTTTTATGCAAAAACTTTTCACCCCCAAAACTAGGGTGTTACAAGCCTACCCTCCTTAAAGAAATCTCGCCCCAAGATTTACCTAGAGAAGGGAAGAGGTGGGGATAAGCCTGCCGCAGATCATCCTCTTTCTCCCAAGTCGCTTCTTCCTCTGAATGGTTCTCCCATTGCACCTTGCAAAGCTTGATTCTCTTCCTTCTGAGTTGACGCTCATCGCTAGCTAAGATTCGCAGTGGTTGAGCGAGGTAAGTGAGATTCTTCTGAAGCGGAATCCCCTGGTGTTCTACCTGATCCGTTGGTTCCTTAAGGCACTTACGGAGTTGCGAGACATGAAACACGTCATGAATTTCTCCGAGATCTGATGGTAAATTCAGTTTGTAAGATACCTCTCCTTTCCTCTTAAGGACTTTGAATGGTCCAATGTACCTTGGGGATAGTTTTCCTCTCTGATGGAATCGGCTCAACCCTTTTAACGGTGTAACTTTGAGATAAACTGATTCGCCTGGTGCAAACGACAATTCCCTTCTTCGATTGTCAGCATAGCTCTTTTGGTGTGACTGTGCTGCCTTTAATCGTTCTCTAATGAGCTTGACATGTGTTTTAGCTTCTTCGGTTAGTTCGGGTCCAATGACTTGCCATTCGCCTGGCTCGTCCCAGTGTAGTGGAGTCCTGCACTTACGTCCATACAAGGCTTCAAAGGGTGCCATTTGCAGACTAACTTGGTAACTGTTATTATAAGTGAACTCTGCAAATGGTAAGCACATTTCCCAAGAGGTTCCATAATCTAAGATGCAAGCTCTGAGAAGGTCTTCCAACATTTGATTTGCACGTTCGGTCTGTCCTCCTGTCTGCGGATGATATGCAGTGCTAAACTGCAATTGGGTTCCCAAAGTTTCGTGGAGTCGGTTCCAAAATTTGGATGTGAATTGTGTTCCTCGATCTGAAACGATCTTCTTCAGGATACCATGCACTGTCACTATTCGCTGCAGGTATAGCTTCGCTAATTTGTTGCCATTATAAGTTTTCTTGACTGGTATAAAATGAGCAACTTTTGTGAGTTTGTCCACAATGACCCATATGGAATCATATCCCCCTTGTGTTCTGGGAAGTCCTGTGATAAAGTCCATACCAATCTCTTCCCATTTCCAGGTTGGAACTGGTAAGGGCTGCAGTTTTCTGGCTATTCTCTGACGATCGGCCTTAATCCTCTGGCAAGTGTCACATCTTGCGACATATTCCGCGATTTCCTTCTTCATACCATCCCACCAGAATCGCGTCTTCAGATCCTTGTACATCTTGGTGTTTCCAAGGTGCAGTGAATATGGGGTTTTATGAGCTTCAAAAAGAATTAACTCTTTAAGGTTTGTGTTTCGAGGCACACAAATCCTTCCCCGATACCATACAATTCCTTGATGATCTTCAGTGAAATCCTGGGTTTTCCCTGATCTGATGCGGCTCTTGATCTTGTGAATCTCCTCATCTTCTTTCTGAGCATCTTCAATCTGCCTTTGGACTTGAGACTCTACAGTCAATGTGGCTAACATCCTAGATGGCACTATGGTTACTTCAAGATTCTGAAATTCCTGCCACAAGCGCGGGTTCTTGAGTGTAGCTCCTTGTAGAGTATAAGCCTTCCTGCTCAAGGCATCTGCCACTACGTTGGCCTTCCCTGGGTGGTAGAGTATGATGAGGTCGTAGTCCTTGATTAGCTCAAGCCATCGGCGCTGACGCATATTAAGCTCAGTCTGTGTGAAAATATACTTGAGGCTTTTCTGGTCTGTGCAGATTTCACACTTATTCCCAAGCAAGTAATGTCTCCATATCTTCAGGGCATGCACTACTACTGCTAATTCCAAATCATGCGTGGGATAATTTGCTTCATGTGGCCGTAGTTGTCGCGAGGCATAAGCTACGACTTGCCCTTCTTGCATTAACACACAGCCTAATCCTTGCTTCGAAGCATCGCAAAATACTACGAAGTCTTTCTTGCTGTCTGGTAGTGTAAGAACTGGTGTTGTGATCAATTTCTCCTTCAGTGTCTGGAAACTTTCCTCACACTTGGAAGTCCACTCGAAAACAATATGCTTTTTCAACAAGTTGGTGAGAGGCTTGGCTATCTGAGAGAATCCCTCAATAAATCTCCGGTAATAGCCTGCCAATCCCAAAAAGCTTCTAATTTCTGGTACGGTGGTCGGCTGCTTCCACTCCTTGATTGCTGCAATCTTAGTTGAATCCACTGAAATTCCTTCTTTGGTTAGTACATGCCCAAGGAATGAAATCTTGGTCATCCAAAATTCGCATTTATCGAATTTGGCGTAGAGCTAACGCTCTCTTAGTCTCCCGGGGACTAGGTGTAGGTGTTGCTTATGCTCCTCAGGGCTCTTTGAGTAAATCAAGATATCGTCAATGAACACGATGACAAACTTGTCTAAGAAGTCCATGAAGGTATTGTTCATGACGTTCATAAATGCTACTGGAGCATTGGTCAATCCAAAGGGTACTACAGTGAATTCATATAGCCCGTATCTTGTGGTAAAGGCTGTTTTGGATATATCCCCCTCTCGGATCTTCAACTGATGATAGCCTGACTTCAGGTCTATCTTGGAAAATATTTGAGCTCCTCGTAGCTGGTCGAATAAGTCATCTATCCGTGGCAATGGGTACTTATTCTTAATGGTTACTTCGTTCAATGCTCGGTAATCCACACACATCCTCAAGGTTCCATCCTTCTTCTTCACGAACAAAACCGGGGCTCCCCAAAGTGAAGCGCTTGGTCTGATGAATCCTTTGCTTTCCAGTTCCTCTAACTGACTCTTCAACTCTTCTAAGTCTCTTACCGACATCCTATATTGCCTTTTCGGCTCCTCTATTCGTATCTTTTTTTTCTCTCCTCTATTTTCTTCTGATCATGTCGGATCAGCGTCTTCCTCTCAACGTGTGGCCCGTCAAAACAACACTGCAAACAGCAGTCGTTCAAAGGGTCAGACGTCTGAGACCCGCTCTTCACCTCTGCCCGAGCGCGTCCCCGTGGATTACTCCCGGTGGCACGCGAGTCGCCTCCGCACACTCTGCTCCACAAACCCTTATCTTCTGCCACGTCCCACTGGTCGCGACGCCTGCAGCATTCTCACTTTCTACACAAACCTGCAGCTTGACCTCTTCACCAGTGTCTACAGTCGCGCCCCTATCTTCACTCACCGCTCTCTGTCTTGGCAGACGATTGCCTCTCGCACAGGCATCGTCTCCCTGGCATACTCCTTTGCCTCCATCAGGATCAGAGATCTTGTCTCTGATTCTTCTTTTTACTGGGCTGATGAGGCCATTCGCCAGTTTTACTCCACTGCCTTCATCTCTCCCCAGCGCGACTCACTGACCTTCATGACAGGCCTCCAGGTCCATACTGTCACGAAGGAGCAACTTGAGGCCGCTCTCTGTCTGGTTCACCCTGCTTCTGGGCGCGAGCTCCATACCCTCCTAGACCTTGAGCATCGGGAGGTGGCCATGCTTTATTCCGGCCCCTTCCAGCTCCATCACATCACTGGCCTGCGCCACGATGTCTATTTGGCTCTGCGGATCCTCCGTCTCACTTTGGTCCCCATGACCGAAGACAAGGCCAGAGTCACTTATCTTGGCCTCCACGTCCTAATTTCTATCTGATTTGTTTGAGACCTAGCCTTGGTTTTCGCACTAGGCTCACCCAGATTCAAATATGCGGAATAACGGGATCTTATTCGGAAATACCGAAACCCAAAGTAATTGCACAACTCTTTATTTCAAAGAGGGATTACACGTCAAACGTTAGGCACACTTGCCTACGTCTAAGGAACTATAAGTGTTTAAAATTCAAATAAGTTCTATGACTTTTTCGATGATCTAAACTAGACATATTACAAGGTATTTGTAGTCCAATCGTATGAGTACGTATCAGACTTAGTGTAACACCCTAGTTTTGGGGGTGAAAAGTTTTTGCATAAAAACCTGCATGCATGTATCTCTGTAGTAGTAGCCAGATCAGCTGAACCCTAATCTCTCTCAAACCCTAAAAATCCCCAAATCTATTATCTAGATCCAGATCAAGATCTGACCATCCAGATTTAACCTACCAGTTATTCTGAAGATAAAAGTCTTCAGAAGCCAGATTGAATTCTAACCCTAACTCCCAGTATCTAAGTCTCTTTCTATTTTCGAAAACAGGAAATCCAGATTTACCCTAAGTACCCCAGTTTCCAGATAATTGAGTTATCTTGATTTAACCCTATCCAGACTCAAGTATCCCTTGGAATATGTTCCTAGGTACATCCTCAACTTACTCCAAAAAGTTGGGAACCAGATTGTTTCACCTAAACACTTTTCGCAGTTTAGTCCAAATTTCACTGCGAATAAGTACTTTCTATTTACCTGGAAGCCTGAAAGGCTAAAATCTACGGATCAACTCAAACTCCAGAATTTCTTCAGGGAACACCTCCCAAATACTATTTGATACAGATCTCCCTTTTTATCAGACTTAAAAATCTCTCTCCAATCACCAGAATTCGAGATCGACAAAATCCAGATCTATTTTACCCTATTTTTGAAAATAGGTGAAATCCCTCAAATCCTATCAAATTTTCTCCAGATTTGAGCTAAATGAGTACTAATAGAAATATTATACTCAGCCATGGAATCAAATTCCAAATTGAACCTCTTTAAGACCAGATTTGCAATTTAGTCCAAAACCCATCAAAAATCATCACAACCAGGCCCCTGGTTCGACCACGGGCTACTGTTCATCACCTGACCACTCTGTTCGACTTCGACCAGGTGCTCAATCGACCACAGCACCGAGTGTCGACCGCAGCAACCAATTTCGAGCACGAGCACAGGAGCTTCGACCTCACCGCTGCTACTGTTCCTTCGACCGTTGCTACGCCTGTGAGCTCCTAGCCATTGATCACCAGCAAAGCCATCTTAGCCGCTGCCTCGTCGCCACGTGGAGGGTTCCTGTTCGCCACTGTGGATCGCCTTCTCCAGCACCGGCAGGATCTTGCTCTCCCGCGTTGCGCCCGACAGCCACAGCAAAATCGTGCCACGTTGCGGCCATGCCACGATTGAGCTTCACTTCACCATCTCTTCATCGCAGTGACAGCAGCGCAGCCGACACGACCGGTGAGGACGTCGTTTCGCCGCCTGTCTTCGCCGCCGGTCACTTCCCAGTCAATTCAAGCCGGCTTCAACTCCCCGTGCAATTGTAGACGTTGGGAGCCCCCACAGCCTCGCCTAGTTAAACCCTCTGGCCTAAGCAACCATCTTACACTCCTTCACACCAGCTATCAGTAAAACTCGCCGTCTTCTTCGTCTTCTTCGGCGAGCTCGAGAAGAGGCTCACGGTGCCAAGCCTCTACACTGCTTCCTCCTCGACTCCAGCTACTTCAGTAAGCTCCTCTTACCTCCCTCATCCTACCCGAGCATGGAATTAACTTGAAACCTCTCCAGTCGCCGGCAATTTCCTTTTCTCTCCAGCAGCTCCGACGAGCAATTAAACTCTAACCAGAGTGAATTAGCTCTCGAGCCTGTGATCAATCTTGATCAGTGGACTATTTTGAACACCCTTAAGCAACTAAAACCGATGGATTTGCTAAAATATGAAAAATCCCAAATTTCAACCTTGCATGTTCACTGTGCTTGCTGGTTTAGCTTATCTGTTGAATTTTTTTTAGCTAATACAGCTTCACCAGTATGTTTCTAGTACCCTGAGGACCATACACGAGCAAGGAATTGAGTTCAATCACTTTAAATCAGAAATGCCCAAATCAGGATTTAGTTCATCTTTCCTCCAGCCAATATCGTCTAAATTCAGCCACTCCAGCTCAAACCACCATGCCATTTAGATGTTTTGGACCATTTTGAGCAACTTTGTCTTCTACCACGACCCCTAATTCGGCCTAGAACAGGAGTTATGGCTATGCCCTAGTTGCTGTACTGTTTGTGCTGCAGGCACTCCAGATCATTCAACTTCTTCGCTGGTTTTCATCACTTTCCAGCCATCTCCTGCCCTAGATCCTGTTGAGACATTTGTTCCTGCTATAAATGCCTAACTACCAGACAAAGTGGTGCATCATTTGGAGCCTTGAGTCAAAATATATGGCTAACCCTAGTTTCTGGCCATGTCAATCCTATGCCAGGCTGTGTCAGCCAGTGGCATTGAGCCTTCTCACCCACTTCCAGCCATGAACTTGGGAAATAACTTTGTCCCTTAGACTCCTGACGTTGTGATCTACACTTTTCCCTACTGTCACAACTTGAGTTGAGCCCTCTATCATTCATCGACCCTATGTCGATGCCTTGAACCAAATGTCGACCTAAAGACGTTCGCTGTTTTTGAGCGAACCAGTCGCAACCTTGATATCATTCTGATACTTTGAGACATTTGGAACCTTGTAAACCTTTGACAGCTAATCTTAACATTGGTTTCCTTAACTTAACCCTAATCAGCCTCTAAACCCAATCATTTCAGAATCATCAAGACTTCATCTTTGCATCATTGCATATAGTATAATAATGTATTGAAAGGATTGTGATTATTGGTTGTTTGTTGGATTGGAGAGCAGATCAAGAGCCCGAGTTCAAGGACTTCACTGCGGATTTGACGTCAACTGCTGTATTTTACGACGCGGAAGGCAAGTCATATCCTTGGTCATCTTGAACCTATATTTTAAATATTGCATGAGAAAGATTGAGAATGATTGATTTATGAATTGGCAGTACTAGACTGGTTATCTGTGAAATGTGAAATAAATAAGTTTTGAGCCATGAACTATTATATGTATTATTATACTTATATTCATGAAATAAAACCCCTAGCCGTGACCAGAAAAATGGTGTTGAATGGCTGTAGCACTGGAGGTGCTAGACTGCAAAGGATATGCAGGCACTGAAGGTGCAGGGTTGTGGATGGTCTGGTCACTGGCATATAAGGACTAGAACCTTGTGTTGTGCGTCTAGTGGCATGAACAACGTGCTAACCGCAAGCCTGGTATGGGACAGGCCTGAACAAGTAATTATGTGGATCGCACATGAAACCCCTGCATGAGATGTGTAGTGATGCACGATAAACACAGAGTGCGGCTCCCACACATATCACTGAAGGTGATCAAGCACGCTGACCCAGTAATGGGAATAAGCAAAGGGGTGGAGGTTAGGATACGCCTACCACAACTGTGCCTCGCCGAGAGCCACAGGGTCAGGGGTGAATTGTAAGTGATGCATAACAAAAGTTCTTGTTATCTCCACCTTGCCACTCACACATGGTTGTGAGGAGGGGTCTAATCATTTTGATAGGATGGGCTTGAAAGTGGAATATCTTGAGGGTAAATTGGTACCTCTCTGCAGAGTTAAAAACGTATTCGAATACTCTGAGCTCGCGGGTTTATAGGAGTCTGCTGCGGTGGATTAAATCCACGGGGTGTGACACAAGTACTATTTTCTAAATAAAATGTGTTAAATCAAGATTACCCAAATGACATGTGTTGTCATGATAAGGAGTGCTGCCGTGGGCTGTCGTGTGTCGACGTGTCGCAGTAGTACTATAATCTAGTGAACATGAATGAGGATGTTATATTATGAAAAGTGCTGCTATGAGATGAAGTATGAAAGAAAAAGATTATTTTACAAATATCCATAATTCTTGACTAGTCTAGGTTCATACCATCACTACTATATGTATCTATTCTTCCCTATGACTTGCTGAGTACGTAAGTGCTCACCCTTGCAACATTCAACTCATTAGATGGAGCCTACCTTGATCAAGATGATGGCATGGTGTACTTCGTGGATCCAGAAGGAGGAGAATCAGTTCCGCCAGAACCCTGAAGTGTGTTGTTCTGCCGTCAACTTCTTTTGTGGGAGGGTCACCTATCTTCTGCTGTGTAGTTAATATTTTGCTAAACCCTGAATGCCTTGTAGGCATTGTAATCCTTTATGTAATATTAAGGCCAGCAGGCCACACTGCTTAATATTTTGTTAGTACTCTGTTGCAATGTAATATACTCCTGTGTTTGACTCATCCTGGGAAGTCAAAGGTTTGTGAGAATGGGACTAGCTGCAGCGAGCTAGGTCTCTACAGGAGTAGTCATTGTCCCAGTTTCGGGGCACGACACTTAGTAACCTAAATGTATTAGACTGATATAACTAACTAACTAATCCTAAACAGATAAGCTTAGTTATATATTCGGATCGGATTACAATTCCGAACATAGAACAAATTCCTTTTCATGGTTGCGAACCAATCCATGGTCGCGAAACCTTTTCGAACACGGTTAAGGTCACGAAGCCGTATGCGATCAGGACTTAGTCGCAAATCCGTATGTGATCAGGACTTGAAGATCCTCCTGGATCACTGTCTTCCAGGAGGAGCCATTCGAAGTTGCTGACCTCATCATTAGTGAGATTTAGCAGGTCATTCTTTCTCCGCGTCACCAGCTGTTGTATGCTCCATACATCATGGCGATGCTTCTTGATCCGTTTGAGACCTAGTCTTGGTTTTCGCACTAGGCTCGCCCAGATTCTAATATGCGGAATAACAGGATCTTACTCAGAAATACCGAAACCCAAAGTAATTGCACAACTCTTTATTTCAAAGAGGGCTTTACATGTCAAACGTTAGACACACTTGCCTACGTCGAAGGAATTAAAGTGTCTAAAACTCAAATAAGTTCTATGACTTTTCGATGATCTAAACTAGACCTATTACAAGGTATCTATAGTCTAATAGTATGAGTACGTATCAGACTCAGTAACCTAAATGTATTAGACTCATATAACTAACTAATCCTAAACGGATAGGCTTATTTATATATATTCGGATCGAATTACAATTCCGACCAGAGTTTGAATCCTTCCCAAGGTCGCAAACCTTTCCAAAGTCGCAAACCTTTTCGTGGTCGTGAATTCATTGTGAACTCGACCTGAGATCGTCCCGGATCATGACTCCCCTGTTGAGAAGGAGCCAACTCCCGTTGGTGACCAACTATGAAGATGTAGAGAATGACTGGGAGTCTTGGAATGAACACACAATGAGCAATGCTACAATCGTCGGATCGAATGTACGGATAGACGCTCATGGAGCTTCGCACCTCCATCATGGATTGTGGCCTTGGCCACTCACAGATAGCCTTCCCCTTGTTGAGGTTGATACCATCACCGATCCCAAAGCTAAGATTGCGAAGTTTGAATAGTGGCGCTGTAGAGACAAGTTGCATGTCATTTTTGACTAGTCGTTGTGGTGATCGACTATGTACCTCTGCGAATAGCTCGTTGTTTTCTTCCGGCAAGCTCGCTAAACAACCCCCACTTTCCATACTCGATGCAGCACAATCCTCTTGGCTAATTGGATGCATCACGCTCAGCACACACTTTGAGCATGTATTGACAATCTGTTTCACCTGATTTGCTGTCAACAAGTTCTTGTTGTCAACGTGGTCATTTTTGTTGATGATGAATTTCATCCCATCCTTTGTGAGGTCGTATTCTTGAGCTCTTCGGTGGTAATGGGCATCACGATCGTACAAGAACGGACTTCCAAAAATCACTTGGCAAATATTGATGGGGATGACATCGCATTGAACCTCGTGATGTAACGAGCAAATATTGCAAACTTTAGAGTACACTGACTCTTGATTTGCTGATTCATGTCGAAAGTGCACCATTCTAGAGGATATGGTCGAGGATGATGAGTCGTCTGCAAACCAAGTCGTCGAACCAACCCGGAGGAGACCAAATTCTTTTGACTTCCGGGGTCGAAGATGGCGGCGACCACCTCATGCTTCACCTGTATGTTAACAGTGAACAATTCCTCTATCGGGTTCTGGTCAATTGATGAACCCAAACCTTTCTCCTTCAGCATTGCCATTAGAGACAAGGTCCTGTCCACCTTTTCAACCAAATCCAACTGGATGATTTCCTCTGCGAGCGGAATAGAAGTAACCATAGTTGTTTGTGTGCTTGATTCATCCCTCCTTGTTCTTTCTGGTCGCAATTCAGGATGAAGTTTATAACACTTCTCTTTTGTGTGCCCAGCAACATGACAATGCTCACAAGTGTTACCCATATCGTGGGTACCCTCTCTAGAGCTCGTCGGGGTTGAAATCTCCCTCCTGGTCTTATTCTTCTTCTCAATCGCCAAAGCAGTCGTGCTCGCGGTCGAGATGTCTTGAACTCGGAATAGGCTTAGCTCAACACTGATTATCTTCTGAAGTCCAGACGTGTATTTTCTAAACTTATGGGTGTCGGAAAGCAAGGACCATTACTTGTCTCCAGAACTCCGTTGTGTAGTCGTGGACAGATTGGTCGCGCCGTTGGTACAATCTGTGCCAACGTTCCCATCTCTCCTCAAGGTAACTCATCGGATAGAATTCTTGTCACAGAAGTCATTTGAATTGACCCCATGCAAGGTCGTCAGCTTCACCACTGGAGACAAGAGCCTTCCACCAAGTCTTGGCATGATCCTTCATCTTCAAAAGTGTGAACTTCACCTTTTGAGCACTATTGAACCTTTTGAGGTCAAAATAGGTCTCAAGCTAGTCGATCCAAGAATCCAGTTTCTCGGCATCGATCACCCCATCATATATGGGTATATCAATCTTAGCGTCAACCTTAAAAGATCCGACAGCTAAGGTGGTGTTGGCGAGGTCGTCGGTCTTGTGGTCGCCTTCGTCTTCATCTTCGTCTGCTATGCACAAGTCTTTACTAGTCTTCACACCCATGACCTTCCCTACTTCAGGAGGTACAATCATGGCCTACTGCTTAATCCAAGCAAGCTCGGTTTCCATGTCGGTGGAGAGTTTAGCCACTTGTTCGGTTAGGTTAGCTTGAACGGAGGTATTGTCAGACATTATCAGAGACGCGGCTATAGGAACCGTCAATTGATCGCCTGGAGTTTCACCGGAAGTTTTGTAACCCTGGCGAGTCTTCAACATCCACAGGATAGGAAAGTTGCTCTGATACCAACTTGATCCGTTTGAGACCTAGCCTTGGTTTTCGCACTAGGCTCACCCAGATTCTAATATGCTGAAGAACGGGATCTTACTCCGAAATACCGAAACCCAAAGTAATTGCACAACTCTTTATTTCAAAGAGGGCTTTACACGTCGAACGTTAGACACACTTGCCTACGTCAAAGAAATTAAAGTGTCTAAAACTCAAATAAATTCTATGACTTTTCGATGACCTAAACTAGACCTATTACAAGGTATTTATAGTCCAATGGTATGAGTACGTATTAGACTCAGTAACCTAAACGTATTAGACTGATATAACTAACTAATCCTAAATGGATAGGCTTAGTTATATATATTCGGATCAAATTACAATTCCGACCAGAGTTTGAATCCTTCCCAAGTTCGCAAACCTTTCCAAAGTCGCAAACCTTTTCGTGGTCGCGAGTCTATTGCGAACTCGACCTGAGATCCTCCCGGATCACTTCTTTATATCCAGGCCGTTGACTCGGAGCTCCCTCGGCCCCACCATCCTCTTTAGTTCTACCCTTCAGGGTAGGCCGATAGGCGTCTTGGTGCTCGCCCTACAGCTGCAGCTGGTCCCGCCTCTTCTGCATCTGATGGCGATGCTACGGGTGAGTTAGAGGACGATTCTCCAGCCCAGGAGTCTGTTCCAGCACCAACACCAGATACAAGAACTGGATCATCCTCTTAGCTTCAGTAGCCCATCCAGACCCAGCAGCAGATCCTCAGCACCCAGGCGGAGCATCACCAGATTTTGCTTCAACTGCTTGCACAGCAAGAGCAGATTCTGGCTCGCCTACCTTCACCTGGCACGTCTGTCCCTTGAAAGAGGGCCCGCCCAGCGTCTTCTTCTCCAGGATCAGCTGCAGGGCCTGCTACTCCAGCTCTTGTTGCACCAGCCTCTCCAGCTCCAGCCTCTACTCCACCAGCTTCACCAGTCGTCAACCTGACTGGACATCCAGCAGGCTCCGGAGATACAGCCGTTTTGGGCCTCTCTTCTGATGATGAGCCTTAGGATCTCTTAGGATAGCTCCCGCCTTTTTGTGCTTGATGCCAAAGGGGGAGAAGTTTTTGTATGACTTTATGTTATGGATGAATGCTTATGATATGGATATATTTCTGTTGGATGCTTTCTTATATGGATATGGATGGGTTCTTATATGATATGACGGTTTATTATATGTATGATCTGGCAATTGCGGTATATTCTGGATTGCTGTATGTTCTGGACTTATGATAAATATTATATATTATCTGAGATATTGTGCATACACTCAGGGGGAGGTATTGATTTTATTATTTTTGAACAGTTGTCATCAATCATCAAAAAGGGGGAGATTGTTGCATCTAGGCTCTTATGCCTGATTTTTTATGATTAATGAAAACAAGTGTGTCAGACTAACTGTGCTTTTGAGATATTTGGTAACAGAGTTCGCTTGGGAAGACATTCAAGATGATCAAGATGAACCCAACGAAGAAGAGAAAAAGCACAAGTCGCAAGACGAAACGCAAATCATGTGTTAAAGATGCAAAAGGACCTGAGGTAATATTGGTTTTATTTTTTGACCGATCTCGGTGTTTGGAGGTTGATTGGTTTACGAATTTGTTTTTAGTTTTAACCGTACTATAAAGAGGGGTTGCAAGTCCTCTCTACATTTTCAGCATAAACTGAGAAACTACTAGGTCATTGCATCTCATCTGTTTCGGTTGGATTTGATTTGGTTTTTCAGTTGAGTTTTTGATAGTAGAAGAGTTTTTTCTTTTTATAGAAAGATCTAGGTAGATCTGGCTTTTGCTTTTGTGGACAAAAGGATAGCTCTTTAAATTATATTTCAAATGAGCTATCAAACACTTCAATCGAATCTCTGGATTAAAAGTTATGACTATTTTTATGCATACTGATATCAGTGTGCTAAACTGACTGTCAGTTTGAATGTCAGTCTATTTAAGCTGACAATTGTCCAGAGAGTGTGTTTTTTGTGCCAAAAGTCTTTTGACCTATACTGACTGTCAGTTTGCTAATACTGACTGTCAGTATGCATTTTGACCTCGAGCTGTTTGTTTTGAGATTGTGTTTTAACTGGTTGATTTTGTGGTCGATACTGATTGTCAGTTTGTGATACTGACTGTCAGTATGAGATATCAGTTTCCTTATACGACCAACAAAGTTTTATCCGTGATTTTTGTCAGCCGTTGAGGTAGACACTGACTGTCAGTTGACACACTGACTGTCAGTTTGTGCTATTTTATTTCCATATACGACCTCAAACGGCTAGCTGAGTTTTCTCTGGATTTTACTTCTTTTTGGTCGTGACCCAAACTGACTGTCAGTTTGACACACTGGCTGTCAATTTGCTTTGTTGATTTTATAGCTCGTGCTCAACGGCTCTTTTGATGTTTTTGGGCTATAAATAGAGGCATTGTGCAGTTGTTTTATACACTAAGCAACCCTCTTCTCATACATACATTTGAGTATTTGTTTTGGAGTTAAAATCCTAATCTTTTGATCAAGTCGTGAGTTTTTGAGATCCACCGAGTTTTCAGTTTGCATCATCTTTTCATACTTAGAGTTTCTCGGTGCGTGTTGGAGGTCTAGAAGAGACCTTGCAGCTTGTTACTCTTGGTGAACGCCCTCACCTAGACTGTTTGGTGGCGTGGCCGTTGATCTCTCCTGTTCGAAGTTTGTTGGAGAGTGTCGGCGTGATTGTAAAAGGCATAGGTGCTTTCTTTTCCGGAGTGGACAAGGAGCAACCACTAGTGAGAAATATCCTTTGTGGATATTGAAGCAACTCTCATTCATTTGAGTGCTTAAACGAGGAGTAGGGGAGACCGGGCGAGTCTCCGAGACCTCGGGAAAAATCTCTGTGTTTGTTGTTGTTTTTTCTTCTACTTAATTGTGCAATATATTGTTAAATTGTTTTTGGTTCTTCTCGTTTCAAAAATTGTTTAATTTGAAAATTTTTAAATCCTCCTATTCAACCCCCTCTAGTCGGCATCAACGATCCTACACCGGGGACCTTCTCCGCACGTAGGTCCGAGGTGCTCTGGAGACTCCGCTGGACCCAAGGCCCGGAGCCCCAGGGACCCACCGGCGAACTTCTTCGCACGAAGGACCGAGGCGCTCCGGAGATCCCGCGGGACCCTGGGACCAGCGTCCCGAGGACCCGCCGGGGACCTTCTCCGCGCGACGGACCGAGGCGCCCCGGAGACCCGCGGGACCCGTGGCTCAGAGGCCCAGGGACCTTCTCCGCACGAAGGACCGAGGTGCTTCGGCGATCCCGTGGGAACCGGGGCCCGGAGGCAGGGGACCTTCTCCGCATGACAGATCGAGGCGCTCGAGAGACCCCGCAGGACCAGGGGCCAGGAGGCCTTGGGACCTGCGGGGGACCTTCTTCGCACGAAGGACCGAGGCGCCCCGGGGACCCCGCAAGACCCGAGGCAAAGAGGCCTGTGGACACGCGGGGGATCTTCTCTGCATGAAGGTCCGGAGACACGGGGCCGGAGGCCCAGGGACCCACCTGGGACCTTCTCCGCATGAAGGACTGAGGTGCTCCAGAGACCCCACGGGACCTAGGGCCCGGAGGCTCGGGGACTTTCTCCGCACGATGGACCGAGGTGCTTCGGAGATCCTATGGGACCCGGGGCCGAGAGGCCCAGGGACCCGCCCAGAACCTTCTCCACACGAAGGACGGAGGCGCTCTGGAGACCCTGTGGGACTCGGGGCCCAGAGGCCCGTTGACCCACCAGGGACCTTCTCCGCACGGAGGACCCAGGGCATTCGGGCGCCCACTCCGAAGACCACTCGGAGATACAGGATTTCCCTCAACAGGAGCCCCCCAGGCCCTCTGGGGCACGCCGTGGCCCCGGAGGGTATGTTTCTAACCCTTCCCCAGATGACACTGAGGTCTCCGGGGAAAGTTTTCCGCACAGTGCTGGGGTAGAACCCTTTCGCATCCGAGGGATCGGGGATCTCTAGGTGGTAGGATCTGGACCTTTGGAGGTAAAGTTGCTGTGGGGAAGAGAAAACCTCCCTCGGTGGGCTTGGAGCCCCAAAACGGAAAAATATCCTCCCGGGACAAAGTCCACCGGGGAGAGAATGTTACCGTGTCTGGGCCGCGCGGAGCCCCCGGAGGGGAAAACATTCTCCCGGGACAAAGTCCACCGGGAGAGAATGCTCTCCCTAAGGACAAAGTCCACCCGGGAGAGAACATTACTGCATCCAAGCGGCGCGGAGCCCCGGACAGGAAAAACTTTCTACCAGGACAAAGTCCCCCCGGGAGAGAATGTTATGATGTCTGAGCGGCGCGTAGCCCCCGACGGGAAAAACCTTCTCTCGGGACAAAGTCCCCCCAAGAGAGAACATAGCCGCATCCGGGGTGGCGCCGAGCCCCCGGATAGGAGAGAACCTTCTCTCGGGACAAAGTCCACCTGGGAGAGAACGTTACCGCGTCTGGGAGGCGCGATCGAGAAAAACCTCCTCTCGGGACAAAGTTCACCGGGGAGAGGATGTTACCACGTCCTAGTGGCGCGGAGCCCCCGGACGGGAAAAACCTTCTCCCGCGACAAAGTCACCCTCGGAGAGAACATTACCACGTCTGGGTGGCTCGGTTGGGAAAAACCTCCACCCGGGACAAAGTCCACTGGGGAGAGGATGATACCGCGTCTGAGCTGCGCGGATCCCCTTGAAGAGAAAAATGTTCTATCGGGACAAAGTTCTCCCAGGAGATTACATTACCGCATCTGGGCGGTGCAATTGAGAAAAACCTCCTCCCGGGACAAAGTCCACCCGGGAGATGATGTTATCGCGTCCGAACGGCGTGGAGTCCCCGGACGGGAAAAACCTTCTCTCGGGACAAAGTCCTCTGGGAGACAAAACCTTCACATGGGACAAAGTCCACCCGGGAGGGAACGTTACCGCGTCCAGGCGGCGTGGAGCCTGCGGACGGGAAAAACCTCCTCCCGGGACGAAGTCCCCGCGGGAGAGAACATAGCCGCATCCGGGTGGCGCGGAGGCCATAGACGGGACAAAACCTTGCCTCGGGACAAAGTCCACCGGGAGAGAAAACCTTCCCCCGGGACAAAGTCCACCGGGAGAGAACGTAGCCGCATCTGGGTGGCACGGAGCCCCCGGATTGGAGAGAACCTTCTCCTGGGACAAAGTCCTCTGGGAGAGAACATAGCCGCATTCGGGCGGCGCAGATGGCGAAAACCTTCTCCCGGGACAAAGTCCCCTCGGGAGTGGACACCTTCCCCCGGGATAAAATCCACCTGGGAAAGAATGTTACCGAGTCTAGGCGGAGCAAAGCCCCTAGATAGAAAAAACGTTCTCTTGGGACAAAGTCCCCCCGGGAGAGAATGTTACTGCGTCTGGGTGGCGCGCAGCCCGCGGATGGGAAAAACCTTCTCCCGGGACGAAGTCCCCCTGGGAGAGAACATAGTCGCATCCGGGTGGCGCGGAGGCTCCGGACGGGAGAGAACCTTCCCCTGGGACAAAGTCCACCAGGAGAGAAAACCATCCCCCAGGACAAAGTCCACCTGGGAAAGAATGTTACCGCGTCCAGGCGGTGCAGAGCCCCCGTACGGGAAAAACCTTCTCCTTGGAGAAAGTCTCCATGGGAGAGAAAACCTTCCCCTGGGACAAAGTCCTCCCGGGAGAGAAAACCTTCCACCATAACTGTCGCGCCCCGAAACTGGGACAACGACTACTCCTGTAGAGACCTAGCTCGCTGCAGCTAGTCCCAAACCACAAACCTTTGACTTCCCAGGATGAGTCAAACACAGGAGTATATTACATTGCAACAGAGTACTCACAAAATATTAAGCAGTGTGGCCTGCTGGCCTTAATATTACATAAAGAGGAATACAATGCCTACACGGCATTCAGGGTTTAACAAAATATTTAACTACACAGCAGAAGATATGTGACCCTCCCACAAAAGAAGTTGACGGCAGAACAACACACTTCAGGGTTCTGGCGGAACTGATTCTCCTCCTTCTGGATCCACGTAGTACTCAGTGCCATCATCTTGATCAAAGTAGGCTCCATCTATTGAGTTGAATGTTGCAAGGGTGAGCACTTACGTACTCAGCAAGTCATAGGTAAGAGTAGATACATATAGTAGTGATGATATGAACCTAGACTAGTCAAGAATTATGGATATTTGTAAAATAATCTTTTCCTTTCTCATCTCATCTTATGGCAGCACTTTTTATAATATAACATCATCAATCATGTTCACTAGATTATAGCACTACCGCGACACGTCGACACACGACAGCCCACGGCAGCACTCCTTATCATGACAACACATGTCATTTGGGTAATCTTGATTTAAACATATTTTATTTAGAAAATAGTACTTGTGTCACACCCCGTGGATTTAATCCACCGCAGCAGACTCCTATAAACCCGGGAGCTCGGAGTATTCGAATACGTTTTTAACTCTGCAGAGAGGTACCAATTTACCCGCAAGATATTCCACTTTCAAACCTTTCCTATCATAACAAAATGATTGGACCCCTGACTCACTTCATACTGTGAGCGGCAAGGTGGAAATAACAAGAACTTTTGTTATGTATCACTTACAATTCACCCCCGACCCTGTGGCTCTCAGCGAGGCACAGTTGTGGCAGGTTGTATCCAAACCTCCACCCCTTTGCTTATTCCCATTACTGGGTCAGCGTGCTTGATCACCTTCAGTGATATGTGTGGGAGCCGCGCTCCGTGTTTATCGTGCATCACTACACATCTCATGCAGGGGTTTCATGTGCGATCCACATAATTACTTGTTCAGGCCTGTCCCATACCAGGCTTGCGGTTAGCACGTTGTTCATGCCACTAGACGCACAACACAAGGTTCTAGTCCTTATAAGCCAATGACCAGACCATCCACAACCCTGCACCTTCAGTGCCTGCATTCCTTTGCAGTCTAGCACCTCCAGTGCTACAGCCATCCATACCATTTTTCTGGTCACGGCTAGGGTTTTTATTTCATGAATATAAGTATATAGATACATATAATAATTCATGGCTCAAAACTTGTTTATTTCACATTTCACAGATAACCAGTCTAGTACTGCCAATTCATAAATCAACCATTCTCAATCATTCACATGCAATATTGCCTATATTCAAGGTTATATTATAGCAACATTTAAAATATAGGTTCAAGATGACCAAGGATATGACTTGCCTTCCGCGTCGTAAAATACAGCAGTCGATGACGGGTCAACAGCAAAATCTTCAAAGTCAGCTTCTGAATCTGCTCGACGACAAACAATCACACAATAATTACTTATAATATTTAAAATGTTTTATGACTTATATGCAGAAATGCTTAACCAGAATGATTGAACTAAACTGGAGATAAGTTGAACTGCAAACTGAACTGAGTCGAGATTCTAGGGTTTCAAGGAATTTGGGCTAAGGATGGTGATTAGATAATCTTAGGTTTCAGGTTTGCAATAGGGATAACAATTTTGTGACTGGTTTAATCAAAACAGCGAATGTCAACAGATCGACATTCGGATCAAAGCTTGGACATAGCTTTAAGAAAAGCTAGGATGCTTATCTCAAGTTGTGGTAGTAGAAGAAAATGTAGATCACAACTCTACAAATTCAGTGGACAAAGTGGATTTCAAATTACACAACCAGAAGTGGGTAAATAAGGTCAATGCCACTGGCTGACAAGCTCTGGCATAGAGCTGACAATGCCAAAAACTAGGGCTTAGCATAACTTTTGATCTGGAGCTCCAAATGATGCACCACTTTGTCTGGGAGGTAGGCTTGAGTAACAGGAACAATTAAGTCAACAGGATCTAGGGCAAGAAATGGCTGGAAAGCAAGAAATTTGATGATGAACAGAGATGAACTGGCTGCACTGGAGCAGTTCTGGACACAAACTTGGCATGGCTATAACTTCCAATCTAGGCCGATCTAGGTGTCGGGCTAGAAGACAAAAGTGTTCAGGAGATCAAAGCACACATACTAGACAAAGTTTCGAGGGCTGAAATGGCTGGAACAAACTTTCCGGTCATCGGCGCCGGAGAAGAATCACTGGATTTGGGCATTTCCAACACAGGCCGTTTGAACTCGATTCCTTGCTCTAGGAGTGATATATGGGTAAGAGGAAGCTACCTGCACGATCACTTTGGCAGGAGGATGGCCGGAGAAGCCTGGCGACGATCGCCAGTTTCTGGAGAAGTTCAAAATTGGGGAAAACTTCGATTGAAGCTCAATCTGGAGATCTTGCTGGAAATGACTCACTGATCAACTTCTTCTACAGAATCGAGAGCTAATTCGAGGTAATTTGGCCTGGATTGCCGGAACAGGGCATTTAGCAATCCCGGCGATCACCGGCGATAAGGTGCAAGGTAATCCAATTAGATGGTACAGCACAATCAGGGAGATTAGGGAAACTTACTGATGCGGTTAATTTGACAGGAGGTGCTGCGTAGTGTGCTGGCACCGTGAAGCTCTTCGACAGCTCGCCGGAGAAGAGGACGACAGTGAAGAAGTTTGAGAATTTGGTTAAGTCCTGGGGAAAGGGAGATGACACAGGGTACTGGTGGCTTAAATAGAGCAGTGGGCGAAGCTTGCAAGGATTAAACAGCATTGAATTGGTGTCAGTTGAAATGAGTTGCCGGGCGCAGATGCAACAACGGCGAGCGGTGACACGACTGTGCACTGGCGAGACAAGGCTGTGCTTCATTGGGACTCAACCATGTCGGGCGGTGCAAGGTGGTGGCGACAAGTACTGGCGTGGCGAGGCTACGTGGCGATGGATTGCTGACAAAGTCGATGCTGGTCGCGCGCGGGAGCAAGCACTGGTCGTCGACGTAGCAGCGACCTTGCCACGGCACTAGCTGGAGCGAGGACACGTGCGCAACAGGAAGAGCAAGCATGCACGAGCACAAATGCAAGCGGAACTTGGCCGGCGGCGAGCGTGCACGGCGCATGGCAACCATGGCAATCTCTGGTCGTGCGCACAGTAGCTAGCCTGGTCGAAAATGGACTGAACTGCAATTTCAATTCTTTGAGTTTTGGACTGAAATGTAAATCTGGAATTTTGGGAGGTTTAAACTGAAATTGATTCTGCTGTTTTGGTAATCTTTATTCAACAGATGATTTGGCAGAGATAATTGATAAAATTTGATACATTTGAATAGTTTTTGATACAAACTGAAAATAGGGTAATTTAGGGTAAAACAAGATTTAAGTTTTGTTGATTTCGAATTCTGGCATTTAGGGTTCGATTTTGATATCTGCACAGAAGAGAGACTTGTGGAAAATAGCATTTTGAGAAGATTTGTCGAAGAAATTCTGAATTTGGAGTTAATCTGGAGATTTTAGCCTCTTTGGGTTTTCAGATATCAGATAAGGACTAATTTGCGATAACTCTTGGACTGATTTGTGAAAAGAGTCTAGATGATGAAATCTGGCTGTCAACTTTTTAGATTAAGGTATTGACATACCCATGATTATATTCCAGAAATAATCTGGTCTGAACTTGGTCAAGATTTTGATTAAATCTGTATTTCTGAAACTTAGGGTATTTGGGTAATATAAGGTATTTCTGTTTTCGAAAACAGAAGAAGTTGATAAATCTGGAATTTAGAGATAGAATTGGATCTGGGTTCTGAAGGCTTTTAGATTCAGGATAACTAATAGATCACATCTGAACAATCTGATCTTGATTTGAGGTCACAGGATAGATTTTTGGAGATTTTAGGGTTTGAGATAGATACTGATCTGGCTATTACTACAGATACATGCATGCATGCTATTTATGAAAATGGAAATTTTCACCCCTAACTCAGGGTGTTACAGTAACGAAGTCCAGCATGAGAGAAAACCTTCCCCCGGGGCAAAGTCCACCCGGGAGACAACATAGCTTCATCCAAGTGGCGCGGAGCCCCCGGACAAGAGAGAACCTTCTCCCAGGACAAAGTCCTCTGGGAGAGAAAACCCTCCCCTGGACAAAGTCCACCCGGGAGAGAAAACCTTCCCCCGGGACAAAGTCCACCGCGTCCGGGCGGTGTGGAGCCCCCGAGTGGGAGAAAATAGCCGCGTCCGGGTCGAAAATTCGGAGACATGGCCGAAAATTGCCCCGATCACCGTGAGAACAGGGAACCGATGAAGAATTTCCCGGTCAAAAAGTTCCGAGATCCGGTCGAAAATTCCCCCAATCACCGTGAGAACGAGGAACCGGTCAAGAAATTTTGGGTCCGAAAACTCGCTCCCGAAGGAGGGTGAGCACCATGATGGGCTCTGGAGTAATTGAGGGGGGACTATTCCCTCAAAGTGACTCGTTACCACAGTTAGGAACTAGGTTGCCGCTTACCCCTCAGTTCGCAAGGGGTTATCGTAAGCCGCCCGGGAAGTGAGACTCCTGTTGTCGGGACTTTTGGAGTGTTTGAGGGGGGACTCACCCCTCAAAGTGACTCATTACTGTGGTTTCTGGGAACCGGGTTTCCGCTTATGCCCGCAGTCTACGAGGGGGATTGTAAGCTGCTCTAGGGAGTAGGGCTGCCGTCGTCGGGACTTGGGCTAAGCAGGAGCCCGTGACCCTCATCCAAGGGCATCCTCCGAAGGGCATCCTTCGGGGAGGGCATCCTCTTAAGGGAATCCTCACGGGGAGGGCATCCTCACCAGGAGAACCACCCGTGGCACGGGGTCAACCCTCGGCGTGGGGTAGGTACCCGGCTCGGGGTAAGGCCCCGATGCGTGTGACACTCCTAGCGCGGGTTGGGGCCCCGGCGCTGGGTAAGGCCCCAGCGTGGGGAAAGATCCCGGTGTGGAGTGAACCCCCGGCACGGGGAAAGGCCCTGTGTTGTCAGGACGGTCGCGGCGTCTAGGACGAGCGTCACCGGGGTGGATATCACCGAGACAGTGGCGGTGTCCGGGGCACGGGGATATCCGTCACCGGGACGCTTCTCACCGGGACAGTGGTGGCGTCCGGGGCACGGGAATATCCGTCACCAGGACACCTCTCACCGGAACGGTGGTGGCGTCCGGGGCACGGGAATATCCGTCACCAGGACACCTCTCGCCGGGACGGTGGTGGCACCCAGGATGTGGGTAATCGGGGTGCGTATCACCAAGATAGTGGCGGCGGCCGGGATGCGGGGACACCCGCCACTGGGGCGCTTACCACTGGGATGGTGGCCCCCTGGTGGCGGCGCCTGGGACGCGAAGACGCTCGTCACTGGGACGTCTCTCGCCGGGATGGTGGCGGCGCCCGGGACACGGGGACGCTCGCCGCCGGGACGCCTCTCACTGTGACGGTGGCGACGTCCGAGGCATGGGGATACTCGTCACTGGGACACCTCTTGCCGAGACGGTGGAGGCACCCGAGATGCGGGGACACCTTCCACTGGGGAGCTTATCACCGGGATGGTGGCCCCCTGGTGGCGGCGCTCGGTACGCAGGGAAACCCGTCGCTGGGACTCCTCAACCCGGGAGGGCGGCGCCTGGGATGCGGGTCACCGGGGTGCATATCACTGGGACAGTGGGGGCGCCCGAGACGCGGGGGCACCCGCACTTATCACCAGAATGGTGGCCCCCCTGGTGGCGGCGCCCTCAATGTGAAGACGCTCGTTACCGGGACACCTCTCACCGGGACGGTGGCGGCGTCCGGGGCATGGGGATACCTGTCACCGGGATGCCTCTCGCCGGGACGATGGCGGTGCCTGGGACACGGGTCACCGGGATCTATCGGGCAGAGATTTCCCCCAACACCCCGGGAGAGCATGCTTGTTGGGAGGGCATCCTCTAAGTGAGGGCATCCTCGCTGGGAGGGCATCGCCTTGGAGGCGGTACAAAAAATACACCGTCGAAAAGAAGATTCATAGGGGAACGACTAATTTGCATTGATTAAGTAAATTGATACAACACTGCCCCCCTGTGAAGCTCGAGAGGGTGAGGGGGAGGCCCGGGGGCCAAGTGCAGACATCCTTGTGGAGAGGGCATCCTCGCGGGGAGGGCCTCACTTCGAGGGTCCAGCGCGGCGCTTGCGAACAGCATCCCCCCCAAGTCAGGGGACATGTCTCTCGGAGTTTTGGAAAGGGGGCTCGTCGGTTGAGCCCCTTTCTTGGGCCAACTCCTCGTGTTCCCCATAGGAAGCAGGGACGGCCGCCTGTGCCAACTGATGGGGCAAGGCAGGTCTCTCACCCCCTACCCGTGTTGCTCGAGGAATGCCGCAAAGAGCTGACGAAGCGTGTTACATTCTTGAGTGGCATGGGAAGTGGCCTGGTGGAAGGTGCACCATAAGTTGGCCCCAACCTCATTGCTTCCCGGCGCGGGATTGTCCCGGGCACGGGAGGGCTGGCCTCCCCCTCCTTTTGACTTGGGGGAGGGGCGGCTGCCCCGATCAGCTCCGTGAGAGCCACCTCCATCTTCGAGAATGAAGACGTCCCGAGGCCTTGACTCGCTGCGATGTCCCTCCTTGAGACGTTTGTGGGATGAGTTCCCGGCGTCCCTCTTTGCATGGGGGGAGACCCCTTGGTTCTCCTTCCAGAGGTCGTCCTCCTCTGCCCTGGCGTACTTTTCAATTATGTTGAAGAGCTCATTAGCGGACGAGGGGCAGCTCCTGGAAAGCCTCCAGTGGAGCTCCCCGGGGAGGATCCCTCTCTTGCATGCCTCGATGACTGTAGAGTCTGGGACGTGGAACACTTTGCTCTTGACCTGAGCAAAGCGCTTGAAAAAGCTCCGGATGGTCTCCCCTGTCTTCTGCTTCACAGTGTATAGTTGCGATGAATCCAGGGGACGCCCGTAGTTCCCCTGGAAGTTTGCATAGAACTTGCGCTTGAGCTGTGCAAAGGACTTGGTGGAACCGACCATCAGGTTGTAAAACCATGAACGGGCAATTCCGGTAAGGTAGAGGGGGAAGACGTTGCATTGCACCGTCTCATCCCCCCTAGCTGCTGAGATGGCCGTGGAGTACACCTGTACAAATTCATAAGGATCGGCCTCACCATTTTAGTGCTCAATGCGGGGCGGATGATATGGCTTTGGCCATCGAACGCGTAGAAGCCGGTGGCACAAGCTGCTCGCTATCGGAGTCAGGGAGAGGCCCCAGTGGTCCGCCCGGACGGTGGTAGCACCTCTTCTCCTCAGGGTTGGAGCTAACGTCCCGAACCTCCAGGTGCCCCCCCAGAGGAAGCGGTGGCTTCGTCGACTAGCCTCCCTCCCTTGTTGACCCGGGGGCATATCCCCGGCCTGTGCAGGGAGGGAGCTTTGCTAGGCTTCATGGCACGCATGCGCTCTACCTCTTCCTGAGTGAGTCGGGTCTGATCCACCGGGGGAGCCCTTGGAGGCGGCCCCGGCAGAGGAGGGAGCTGATGCGCGTCGGCAATCGGTCCAGAGGACGGCGCTGGCACGCGGGCAAGGCCTGGCGTCGGGCGTGTCTACGGGGCAGCCTCGGGAGATGGTGTGAGAGAGCCCTCGTGGGGGAGGCTCACTGCAGGCGCCGGGGCTGTCCCGAGAACAATGGAAACTGCCGGCCCAGGAGCCGCTCCTGACGAATTGGCAACCATCCGCGGCGCGGGGCCAGGGAGAGCCCCCGGTGCATGGAAGGCTCCCGATGCAGGTAAGGCCCCGGCGCGGGGTGATGCGTACGGTGGCCCGATCTTCCGACAGGTAGAGGTAAGTCGATTGGTGGAGACTCGACGTTGACGATCCTGCTTCTGATCAGAACCGATCCGAACCCAGCAATCGCTACACCACGGCTCCGTTGGTTATCAACCATGCACAAACACGATTGACCTCGCCAAGAAGGCTTATCCCTGCATGCGAATCGAGAACACAAGCAAGAACGAGAAAGAAGCAATCTGAAATATTGCAAATATAAATTGAATCTCACGAGTTGGGGTTCCACAAACCGATACACGGTGAAACTGTTCTTTGACAGATTAATCTAAGCAAAACCCAAAACAAACCCTAGCGGCGGCTACTGAATATAAGGGCTAAGGGACGTCCTAGAAACCCTAGATGTGTCCGTGATGGACTCCAACACGATACATGGGCCAACGGCCCAAATTGGTGACGCAGCACCCTGGGACAGATTCTGTCCGCCAACTTGTAACGCGAATTCCCGTCGACTCAGCAGTCCAATTGACCTGAAACTGGTGCCATTGGAAAGGTTATCTCCTTAGCTTTCGATACATATGTGGATCATTTAAGTCAGAGTCCGTTTGTGGCCTGGGCGACGATTTTAGTGAACACTGCTCCTGGTGGCCGAGGTAGTCGACTCCGAGATGAATTGGGACTCCAACTTGACTTGGACGCCCTCCTGGCCTCCCTCCTGGCCCTTGCTGGTTCCCAAGGCCTTCATGATCCTCTCCAAAGTTCCTAAGTACAATATAATCAATAATATCATTAGGTAGCATACTATCCTCACAAGTATATACACGGGCACTTAGGAACGAGCTCACCTGTTGATTCAATTGCCGTGCTCGTGCTCTTGTGATGGGTCCTTGCATCACAACTGGAGGAGTCTCGGGCGTATGCATAGGAGTGATGTCCTCATCACGGGGAAAGCTCCCAACGCGGGGAAAGTCCCCTGCGCGGGGTGAGGCCCCGGCGCGGGGTGAGGTCCTGGTGCGAGGACAGCTCCCGACGCGTGGTAATGCCTCGGCTAGGGGAAAGTCCCCTGCGTGGAGAGAGCTCCTGGCGCGGGGTAAGGCCCTGGAGCAAGGACAGCTCCCAGCACGGTGTCAGTCCCCAGAGCGGGGTGAGGTCCTGGCGCGGGGACAGCTCCCGACACGTGGTAAGTCCCCGGCGCGGGGTAAGGACCCGGCGCAAGGACAGCTCCTGGCGCGGGGAAAGCTCCCGGCGCAGGGTAAGGTCCCTGTGCGGGTTAAGGCCCCGGCATGGGGACACCTCCCGGTGCGCAGTAAGTCCCTGGCGCGGGGTGAGGCCCTAGCGTGGGGACATCTCACGACGCGGGGTAAGGCCCAGCGCGGGGAAAGCCACCTGGTGCCCCATAAAAAAAAGAGGTGGTGCTAAGGCGCGCAACAACTCCTTCGTGGTGCGCTGGGTATGGAGCAGGCCCTTGACCAAGGCCCCAAGCAAGGGGTCTCCGAAGATCGGGGCTGCTAGTTGGGGGCGCTAGGTCCAGCAATCGTAGTCGCGGTCACAGGGCTGGAAATGGGAACACCGCCGCCGTTCTTCTCGCGGTGCCTCTGTTTGCCGGTGTTCCTCGCCGGTGCTGTTTTTTTGGTCTTCTCCACCGTGACTCTTTCTGGTTCTCCAACCTGTGCCTCCTCTCTCTGGCCAAACAATCATCGTCGTCGCTCTGTCGTTCATCGGCCTCCTCTGTTTCTCTCTCTGTTCAGGTCGTTTCTTTCCTCTGTTTTTCAATTCTCTGATTAAACATGTCTGATTAGCCTGAGTCCTCCTCTCATCACGTTGCCCGATGGAAGAACACAACAAACAGCCGTCGTTCATCGTGTCAGCAGACTGTGCCCCGCTCCTTGCCTCTACCTAAGCGCGTCGTCGTGGATTACTCCTGGTGGCATGTGAGTTGCCTTCGCACGCTCCGCTCCACCAACCCCTATCTCTCGCTGCATCCCACTGGTCGCGACGCGTGCGACGTCCTCACCTTCTACACAAACTTGCAGCTGGATCTTTTCAGCAGCGTGTACAGCCGAGTACCCATTTTCGCCCATCTCTCCCTCTCCTGGTAGACGATCGCGTCTAACACAGGCATCACTTCTTTGGCGGACTCCTTTGCCTCCGTCGGTATCAGAGACCTTGTCTCTGATTCTTCCCTCCACTGGGCCGATGAGCCCATCCGCCAGTTCTACTCCACACTCTATATCTCTCCCCAGCGCGACTCGCTGACCTTCATGACAGGCCTCTAGGTCTATACTGTCATGAAGGAGCAACTTGAGGCCGCTCTCGGACTGGTTCGCCCCGCTTCTGGGTACCAGCTCCACACTCTTGCTGACCTTGAACATGGGGAGGTGGCCATGCTGTATTCTGGTCCCTTCCAGCTCTGTCACATCGCTGGCCTGCACCGCGATGTTGATCTGGCCCTGTGGATCCTCCGTCTCACTTTGGTCCCCATGACAAGAGATAGGGCCAGAGTCACCTATCTTGGGCTCCACGTCCGGATTTCTATCTTCCAAGAGGAGCCCTTCGACGTTGCTGATCTTATCATCAGTGAGATTCAGCACGTCCTTCTTTCTCCACGTCGCCAGCTGTTGTATGCTCCATACATCATGGCGATGCTTCTGCACATCCTGGCCGTTGACTCGGAGCTCCCTCGACCCCATCATCCCCTGCATTTCTACCCTCCGGGTCAGGCTGACAGGCGTCTCGGTGCCCGGCCTGCGGCTGCTATTGGCCCTGATTCTCCCGCATCTGATGATGATGCTGCGGGGGAGTCAGAGGATGAGGCTCCAGTTCAGGAGTCTGATCCAGTACCAGCTATAGAGACAGGCATCGGATCTTCCTCGGCTTCTTCTCAGCTCCAGCTGATCATCCAGACCCAGCAGTAGATCCTGCGCACTCAGTAGGAGCACCATCAAATGCTGCTTCGACTGGTTGCTCAGCAGGAGGAGATTCTGCGCCGCCTGCCTGCCTCGGCTTCTACGGACCCTCGCAAGAGGGCCCGCCCTGCTCCTCTTCATCTAATAGAGCTTCAGGCCTAGTTGCTCCAGCTCCTACGGCATCAGCTCCGGCTCCAGCTGCTCCAGTAGCGTCAGCTTCTCCAGCTCTGGACGCTACTCCTCCGGTGTCCCCAGCTGTCGACGCGACTGGATCTCCTGCAGGCCGTCTTAGGGCTTTCTTCTGATGATGAGCCTTAGGCTCTGATTTGTATCTTTGCTCCCTTTTTGTGCTTGATGCCAAAGGGGAAGAATATTTTATGACTTTATGATTTGTGGATTCTTATGTTGGATGATTTTGTTATATGGATTATGACCTTTTATACATGATGTCTGGGTATTGGATATGATGTTTTGGGATTGTGATGCTCTGATATTTTTCTCGATATATGTATATGTGATGATCTGATATTTATAATTGGTTTATGAGTATGATGTGATATATATGCATGTATGCTCTGGATTTGTGATTATACGCATCATTCTTATGCTGAGTGGGGGTATTATAATCTTATGCATACATTCAGGGGGAGTTATTCATTTCTTTTATTATTATCTAACACTTGTTGTCATCAGTCATCAAAAAGGGGGAGATTGTTGCATCTAGGCTTTTATGCCTAACCCTAATTTTGATGATTAATGAAAACAACGTGTTTCAGACTAACTGTGCTGTTGAGATTTTTTGATACAGAGCTCTGTTGGGAAGAAATGCAAGATGATAAAGATGAACCCGATGTGAAATAAAAAGCACGAGTCGCAAACAACAAGGTCGAGACGCAAATCGCGAAATGCAAAGGACCTAAGGTAATATGAGTTTTTTTATTTTTACCGATCTCGGCGTATGGAGTTGATCGGTGTAGGATTTTATTTTTTAGATTTAGCTATACTATAAAGAGGGGTTGCAAGTCCTCTCTAAATCTCCAACATGAACCGAGAAATTACTAGGTCGCTCCATGGCATTCATCTTTTCGGTTGGATTTGATTTGAATCTGTTTTTGAAAGATTTGGTTTTCAGTTGAGTTTTTGATAGTAGAAGAGTTTTTCAATTTTCTAGAAAGATCTATGCAGATCTGGCTTTTTCTTCTGTAGAAAAAAATATAGCCCTTAAACTTATATTTCAAATGAGCTATTAAACTCTCAATTTGGACTTATGGTTTTAAAGTTATGACTATTTTTGTTCAGACTGACTGTCAGTTTGATAAACTGACTATTAGTTTGAATGTCAGTTCAGTTAAACTGACAGTTGTCCAGAGAGTGTGTTTTTTGAGCTGAAATTTTTTTGTACTAAACTGACTGTCAGTATGCTCATGCTGACTATCAGTTTGCATTTTGACCTCGAGTTGGTTTATTTGAGTTTCTATTTTATCTGGTCGCTTTTGTGGTCGAACTGACTGTCAGTTTGTATTATCAGTTTCTATATACGACCACAAACGGCTAGCAAAGTTTTATCCGTGATTTTTGTCAGCCGTTGAGTTTGGAACTGACTGTCAGTTTGCATTGATTTGTTTCCTTTTTTGACCTCAAACGGCTAGCTGTATTTTCTCTAGATTTTACTTCTTTCTGGTCGTGACCCAAACTGACTGTCAGTTTGTATAACTGACTGTCAGTTTGAGCTGTTGATTTTCAGCCTTAGCTTCAACGTCTCTTTTGATTGTTGAGGCTATAAATAGGGGCTTTGAGCATTGGTTTTAGACATTCAGCAGCCTCACAACCTTATACACTCTTGAGTTTTAGTTCTTATACAAAATCTTGATCTTTTGATCAAGTCGAGTGCTTTTCAGATCCACCGAGTGCTTTCTATTCGTATCATTTGCATCCTATTAGTTTCTCGGTGATTGTTAGAGGTCTAGAGAATACCTTGCTGCCTATTACTCTTGGTGAGCGCCCTTACCTAGACAGTTTGGAGGCGTGGCCATTGATCTCTCTAGTTCGGAGTTTGTCGGAGAGACTCGACGTGTTGTAAAAGGCATCGGTGCTCTCCTTTCTGGAATGGGCAAGGAGAAACCACTAGTGGATAATATCCTTCGTGGATATTGGAGCAAGACTCAATTTATTTGAGTGCTTCAACGAAGATTAGGGGAGACTGGGCAAGTCTCCGAGACCTCGGTAAAAATTGTTGTGTTTGTTCTCTCAATCTTTTCTTATTAATATATTGAACAGCATTTGATTATTTTTTTTTCAAAAGTTTTTTTAAATTAAAGTTTTTAAAAGTCTCCTATTAACCCCCCTCTAGTCGGCATTCTTGATCCTATATGTGGTATCAGAGCGAGGTCTCTCGATTAATTACGCTTTACCGCCTAGAGAGAGGATGACGTCTAATGAGGGCTTTTCTCTCGGTCGTACCAGTCGTGCGCCTATCTTTGATGGGACTAAATATCCCTATTGGAAAGTGCGCATGTCGGTATTCCTAGAGGCCATGGGGCTTGATGTATGGGACATCGTTAAACTTGGTTTTACTCCTCCGGATGATCCGGCAAGTCACTCCGATGATGACAAGAGAAAGCTACATTTAAATGCCCGTGCAAAAAATGCTCTCTTTGCCGGTTTGTCTTTAAATGAGGTCAACCGTGTGAGTAATCTTACGACCGCTCACAAGGTTTGGACCACCCTCGAAGAAATCTACGAGGGCACAACTAAAGTCAAAGAGGCAAAATTGCTTATGGTGAGCGCCCTTACCTAGACGGTTTGGAGGCGTGGCCATTGATCTCTCCAGTTCGGAGTTTGTCGGAGAGACTCGGCGTGTTGTAAAAGCCATCGGTGCTTGCCTTTCCGGAATGGACAAGGAGCAACCATTAGTGGATAATATCCTTCGTGGATATTGGAGCAACACTCAATTTATTTGAGTGCTTCAACAAGGATTAGGGGAGACTGGGTGAGTCTCCGAGACCTTGGTAAAAATTGTAGTGTTTGTTCTCTCAATCTTTTCTAATTAATATATTGAACTGCATTTGATTATTTTTTTTTGAAAGTTTTTTTAAATTAAAGTTTTTAAAAGCCTCCTATTCACCCCCCCTAGTCGGCATCCTTGATCCTACAGATCCTCCCAACGAGACTGAGGCCAAGCGCATCCGAGCCAAGGCTCAGGCATACCTCCTGCTGGAGGGAAAGCTTTACAAGCGGGGGGCCTCCGTCTTGCTCCGCTGCCTTCCACAGCCGGAAGGACTCCGGCTCCTCGAGGACATTCACTCGGGAAGTTGTGGGTCTCACCTTGTCACGTGCGCTATCGCGGCCAAGGCCCTTCGCCAGGGTTTTTATTGCCCCACGGTGATTCGTGACGCGCGAGACCTTGTCTCCGCATGCCAGGCCTGCCAGAAGATGGCCAAAGGTTCCAACCTCCCCTCCTAGGTCCCTTCCCCCCTGCGCCCGGGGGCTAGAAGTACGCGGTAGTCGCGGTCGACTATTTTACCAAGTGGGTAGAGGCCGAACCTCTGGCCGACATCGCGTCCCGACAGGTGCAGCGGTTTTTCTGGAAGAATATTGTGTGTTGTTTCGGGGTCCCCCGAGAAATCACTGTCGACAACGGGACCCAATTCGACTCGGTATATTTTCGGGAATTCTGCGAAGACTTGGGGCTCACTATCCACTTCACCTCGGTAGCTTACCCCCAGAGCAACGGGGCCATCGAAAGGGTCAATGGCATAATCCTACAGGGGTTACACCGACGACTCGAACAAGCCGCCTCCAAACGGGGTGCGTGGGCGGAGGAGCTCCCTAGCATCCTCTGTTCCATGCGTACAACCCCGAGCGGGGAGATGGGACGCACCCCCTTCTCCCTCATGTACGGGGCTGAGGCAGTTCTTCCCCCGGAGATTGGCTTATGGTCAATGCGGGTCGAGCTCTTAGACGGAGCTACGACCGCAGCGTACCAAGCCAACGAGGAAAATCAGCGACTGGAGCTCGACCTCGTCGAAGAGGAATGCGACCGAACACTCCTCCGCCACACCATCTACGAGCGCGAAATGGCTTGCGCATACAACCGGCCCGTTCGCGAGAGAGCTTTCCACCTCGGGGACCTTGTCCTCAAGTGTGTAACCGACCCCCAAGCCCAGGGCAAGCTCTCCCCCAAGTGGGAGGGCCCCTTCAAGATCTCAGCTGACCTGGGCTCAGGGGCTTACAAGCTCTCCAATCTTCAAGAGCAGGAGCTGAAGCACACGTGGAACGTACGCTTGCTTCACAAGTTCTACGTCTAGCCTACAGGCTCGTCCCCTCCCCCGGAGCGATTCTGTCGGAGGGGAGGGAAACATTGTACTCACCATTCGCTCCCCCATCGGGATCTTGCGGGGGGAGGCGTTGTATCTCAACTCCTTATTAATACAATTGGTTCTTCCTCAGCTTGGGCTCACTGCAGGTCCCTACATTATCATCTCTCACGGCGATGCTCTCCACGTGACGATGCCCTCTTAGCAAGGATGCCCTCTCCTTGAGGAAGTGGGCTATCATGACACAAGAAGTCCCTACAACGGGAGTCCTACTCCTGTAGGGCGGCTTACGATCACCCCTCGTGGACTGAGGGTGTAAGCGGCAACTCGGTCCTCAAGGACCGCGGTAACGAGTCAATTTGAGAGACTAGTCTCCCCTCAAACACTCAGACCCATCATCGGGCACATCCTCCTCCAGGAGTCCATTTTCTCCTTGGCGAGATGGAATTATCGAATATTCTTTCTCGGTGACCTCATTCTCGGCTCCCCGTTTTCACGGCGACCAGAGAGTTTTCTCCCGAAAAAATTATCCTCAGGGATTTCGGAGACTTTCCCGGAAGTTTTTACCCAACTCCCCATTTTCACGATGGCCGGAGAATTTCTCACCGGGATTTTTGAAAAATCGATCCCGGAAGTTTTTTACCCGGCGCCCCGTTCTCACGGCGATCGGGAAATCTCACCGGGACCTTCGAAAAATTTTGGAGAATTTTTACCCCGGGCCTTTCACTTCTCCTTCACAGCACGCGGAGTCAAGCTCCAACCCGCTGTGGAGGGGGGGGGGTAACTCGTGCCCGGGGGTTGCCCTGTTCCGGACCATCCTTTGAGAATTCGCAAAAAATAAACAAGAAAACTTAGCTTTATTAAAATATCTAACCAGAGGACATCTTCCCCCTCCGGTGGGTATTGATACGATAAACGCAAGATACAACCCAGAAGGCTCCTACACCTAATAATCCTGGAGGCCCTCTGATAGCTGCCGGGCCAGGTCTCGATACAAGCTTCGTATACGTCGCTGGGCCTCCCGGAGCAAGTCTTCAGGACAATATTCGTAGCCCGCCGGTGGAAGTATTCAAAGCGGCGGAACCCTCTGGGACCCCGGTCGCAGAGGGGATAACTCAACGCGGTGGTTGTCGAAGTTGTCTAGGTGCCACTCCGTAAGCCACCGCAACCGGAATGGCTCCTGGGAAACACCCCTACCATGTCCTCCAGAGAGAAGACTTAACAAGATGAAGGCGGCTTGGGCATCCCCTGGGTGACCCCCGCCGGAGCCCGAGGGCCCCACCTCCGGGGAGGCTCCCCACAACGGTGGGGTGTCCCTGAGGTTGCGCTCAAACCTCGGGGGTTCTTTCTTGGGAGTAACCTCACGGGGCGCCTGATAAATTCAATTCAAAAGACTTAGCAAAAATTTCATTCTATTGCATCAAAATGTTTTTTGTACAAATCTCCAGGGCTTCTTCTAAGAAGCTACCAGGAGCAAGAATCATAAAACCAAAAAAGGGACCTATCTAAAGGCCCAGGGGGAGGCTCATACTTGTTCAATGGCGTCCTCCCCTCGGGAGGCCTCCGCCGGAGCCGTAGTGTTCGCCCTCGGAGGTGCCGATGCCGCGAATCGCACCTGAACGATCCGGTCGTAGAAGCCACCGGCGAGCTGCTCCACTTCTCACCGGAGTGGCTCAAAAAACTCGGGAAATCTCCGGGGGATCTGGCCACTGATCGCACGGGCGCCAACCCCCAGTGTTCCGCAAGCCCCGCCGCGGTAGCCACCACCCGGATTGCCCAGCCCCATGCTCGGGCATCGGCGCCCTCAGAGCTACCCCCCGGGCCAAGGTTCACCCTGAGCCCTTCGAGGGCCAAGCGGACGGAGCGACCCGCGTCCGTCACCGCCCAGGCACTAGAGCCCTCGAGCTCCCATAGGGCATCCTCCTTAGCCCTCGCCTCCCTCAGGAGCTGGTCGTTGGCGTTCTCGGAGGCCTGGAGTTGGGCCCAGACCAGGGCCAACTCCCGGAGTGCATCGTCCCGCTCCTCCAAAAAGGCGGCGGCCTTCCCCTCCACCTCCTTCAGCGCCTTGTCGAAGCGCGCCTCAATGCCCCAGGAGAGGGCTGCCCCCTGCAAACGCGAGGATAAGTCGAAGCCCGAGAGTTGGTAGAATCCTAGAAAAATGAACCACCGGTTCGAGAACAAACCTGGATGTGGAGTGACTGCATCTCCCCGCAATGGTCGCGGAGCGTCCCTTGCGAGACGTAATGCTGCATCTTCTGGGTCTGGAGCCCCTCCGCGAACCGGAAGACCTCCCCCGCGGACAGCAGGGGGGTCTCCCTCCCAATAGCTCTGGACCCATCAGCACTGGCGGGCCCCTTCACGAAGACCGCGGGGGTGGTGTGGACCGAAGTGGCAGTGGCCGAAATCCTCGTTGCCGAGGATGTGGCCGACGAAGAAGTCGACCAGCTCTCCGAGGGGGTCCCTCCCGGGGAGGGATGAGTAGCCTTTCCCCTTTCCGGGCCGCTGGGCCCCCGGGACCTCCGTCGCCGCGGGGACCTCATAGACCGAGGGGCTCCCCCCCTTGTCTACCGGCCATTCGATGCGCGGAGGGGAAGTCTCCGCGAAATGAATCTTCGGTCTCTCCGACTCCTGTGGTGCCGATGCCACTGGGAGCGCGATCGCCGGAGGCGGCGAGGGTCGTAATTCGTGGAGTCAGATGCCCCCCCATCATTGGCCGGCTCCTTCCCCCGAGCCTCTTCGGAGGCCTCGAGAAGACCCGCAAACTCTTGCGACTCCACCGCCCCTCCGGAGTTCTCTTCTGGGAGGGGCAGCGTCACTTCGCGCTGGGAAGGCGCTCGCACGCGCCCTGACCCGGGGGTGGAATCTTGGGCCTTCACGGGCGTGGAACCTAGTGTCGTTGCCGGACCGGGGGACTTTTGAGCCTTGGCACGCTTCGGCTGGGAACCCCCGGTGACCTCCTTCCCCCGCTTGTGAGAGCCGGGGGTGGGGAGAGGTGTCCTTTCTGGTAGCCTCAACCCAAAGGCCTCGGCCACCAAGTTCCGGGGAGGACCCTCCCCGATGACGCGCACGATATGCTCGTGCTCATTGGCGTAGTACCTCGCGAGGAGGTTCTCCGCCTTCTCCCGGGCGGCTGGGCACGGCCGGACTACAAAAGAAAAGAGTTAGCAAAATTAACAAGAAAGCGAAGAAAGTCACCAGGAGCTTACGTCGGGTCACCAGCTTTTGCGGGGGCCGCTGCGCCGGGCACATTCCAATCCCCCTGCACCCATGCGAGAAGAGGGAAACCTTCAGTACTGTCAGCTCCTCGGTGGAGTCCCTCATGGAACGGACGCCCCGGGAGCCAACCTCTTTGCTGAGGAGCTTCAGCTCCTCCTCGGTCCACACCGGGGGCTTGGGGGCCGACGACCGGCTGTAGGAGGGGGGCTCCAGTGAGTAGGTCACCTCGGCGTCTCGGACCCGGTGGTAAAACCACCTCTGGACCCAGTCCCCCCAGTGGTCCCTGGAAGCCGCCACCGGGTACTCCCGCACCTGTGATGGCAGGAGCTGGATCATGACGGAGCCAAATGGAGACTTCGGCCCTCCCATCACCAGATGGGAGCTCCTCGCCGCCGGCTCGTAGAAGTACTGGAATAGCCGGAGCATTGGCTCCCGTCCGGTGGCTGTCTCGAACAACCAGATGAAGAGACCCATCCGAACGAAGGCGTTCGTCGTCAGGTGGTTGAGCGCCACCCCGTACTCCCGGAGGATGATCCGTTTGAGACCTAGCCTTGGTTTTCGCACTAGGCTCGCCCAGATTCTAATATGCGGAATAACGGGATCTTTTACCCAAAACCCAAAGTAATTACACAACTCTTTATTTCAAAGAGGGCTTACACATCGAACGTTAGACATACTTGTCTACGTCGAAGGAACTATAAGTGTCTAAAACTCAAATAAGTTCTATAGCTCTTCGATGATCTAAATTAGACCTATTGCAAGGTATTTATAGTCCAATCGTATGAGTACGTATCAGACTCAATAACCTAAACGTATTAGACTCATATAACTAATCCTAAACAGATAAGCTTAGTTATACACATTCGGATCGGATTACAATTCTGAACAGAGAACGAATTCCTTTTCCTGGTCGCGGACCAATCCATTGTCGCGGACCCATCCATGTTCACGAATCCTTCCTGAACACGGTTAAGGTCACGAAGCCGTATGCGATCAGGACTTGGAGATCCTCCCGGATCATGACTCGCTTGTTGAGAAGGAGCCAACCCCTGTTGCGACCTCTCGATCAAACTGGAGATGTGGAAATTGGGCTTGTCCATCTTCTTTGGTCTACCACTTTGCCGCACCTGCTCGTTGATCTTTCCGACCGATTCGAAAAGTCTCCTTGGTGCCACTGCAGGTGGTAGTCACCTTCTTTTCCAGAATCACATCTTCACGTAGAGGTTTGTCTCGTCGATAGACCAAGTCTTCAACAGATGGTACTATAGTATCTTCACCTTTAAGTCTCTCCTTACTCAGATTTAACCATACCATATCACCTTCTTGAAATTGCGCATCAACTCGGTGCCGATCATGTCGCGGCTTGTACTTGAGTTGGGCTTTCAGCAAGTTTGGTTCAACCTCACGATGGAGTCGTTGAATACCTTTCAGGAACTTTTGTGCTCGATCCTGATCAGATGCTTCCTTGCTGTTCTGTGCTGAGGTGGGGATCACAAACTCCATGTCGAATGGACTCTGTGGTAGAAACCCTAAACAAACCTCAAACAGGGACTTTCCAGTCGAACCATGCACTACTAGATTAAAAGCAAACTGCAGGTATGGTATGCTTTCATCCCAGGTTTTCGGGTGCTTCGAGTTATATCCTCTCAAGAGATGAATGACTGTGCGATTTACCACCTCGGTTTGACCATCAGTTTGCGGATGAAAAGCAGTACTCCTCTTTAGCTTGGTGTCCATCATCGTCCAGAGCGATCGCCAAAAGTGACTAAGGAACCGGGTATCGCGATCAGACACAATAGAAGTCGGCAGTCCGAAGTGTGTCCAAACGTGTTGAAAGAATACCCGAGCGGCTTCTTCTCCCGTGATAGTCTTTCGACAAGGTATAAGAACAATCATTTTGGAGAACCGATCAACGACCACGAATAGATAGTCGTTGCCACGTCGGGTCTTAGGCAATTCTCCCAAGAAATCCATGGATATGCTCCCCATGGTCGCGATGGAACTGGTAAAGGAGTGTACAAACCTAATTTTTGGTTTGCCGGTTTCGAGATGCTGCAAAGACCATAGCCTCGAACAAACGTAGCCACATCTTGCTGCATACGCGGCCAGAACCCATGTCGGTGAAGATTTTGCAACGTCTTTGTAACCCCAAAGTGACCAGCTACCTTCGATGTGTGCGCTTCTCGCATCCATTGAGTTCGAGGTGCTCCACGAGGTATGCAAAGTAAGTTGCCCTTGTACAAGAGTCCTTCTCGACGAACGAACTCTGTAGGTTTCCCTATTTCGACCTCAGTCAGTGCTGTTTGGAAATCAGGGTCTTCACTGTACATAGTGACATAGTCATCATGACATGAGGGCTCGATCTGCATGAACGCTGATAAACAGTGGGTCGTAACTGGTGGTCGCGACAACATGTCCGCCAATTTGTTGTGTACGCCCTTCTTGTACTTAATCACCAGATTAAATTGCTGCAGATACGACATCCACTTCATGTGCCGAGCTTGCTGTAGCTTGGACTGAGTTTGCAAATATTGCAATGGTTGATGGTCGGTGTGGACAATCGTCTCTTTCCCCAAGAGATAATACCGCCAATGTTTCACGGCCTGATGCAGTGCGCATAACTCCTTATCATAAGTCGGGTAGTTCTTCTGAGCTCCCTGGAATAACTCGGAGTGATATGCCACTGGTCGACCTTCTTGCATGAGCACTGCGCCCATTGCATAACCTGAGGCATTGTTTCTAGCTCGAACGGTTTCTGGAGATTCGGCAAAGCTAACACAGGCGCCTCGCTGATCTTCCTTTTCAGCAAGAGAAACGTGTCCTCATGTTTCCCTGTCCACTCGAACTTCTGATTGATCCTGGTTAATGCATGCAATGGAGAAGCCACAATCGAGAAGTGTCGGATGAACTTCCGAAGATATTGGCATGCTCCCACAAAACTACGCACATCCGTAACTGTTCGTGGTCGCGGCCATTCGCGAATCACTTTTACCTTGTCTGGGTCAATTTGCAACGTACCGTTGCCGACCAGGAATCCAAGAATCCAGGGTCAACTCGCACTTCTTACGGTTGAGGCGAAGTCGATGTTGCCGAAGCTGATCGAACACCTTTTCGACATGAATGAGGTGCTCATCCCACGAACGACTATAAACCAATATGTCGTCGAGGTACACGATCACAAAGTCGTCGATGAATTGTCTCAATACGTCATTCATAAGACACATGAAGGTTGCCGGGGCGTTGCAGAGACCAAACGGCATGACCAGCCATTCGAACAGACCTTGTCGTGTTTTGAACGCGGTCTTCCACGTATCCTCCTCTCGGATGCTGACTTGATGATATCCTGACTTAAGATCCAACTTGAAGAAGACAACAGCATGCTTCAATTGGTATAGCAGGTCATCAATACGAGGAAGGGGGTACCGGTTCTTGATGGTGATCTTGTTCAGTGCTCGATAGTCGATGCACATACGCCAAGTCCCATCTTTCTTTGGTACTAACACCACAGGAGATCCATAAGGTGAACTACTTGGTTGTATGACACCATCGTTCAGCAACTCACCAAGTTGTCCCTTGATCTCTTCATTCTCCAATACTGAGTTGTGATACATACTCAGATTGGGCAGTGTCGCATTGTACACAAGCTGAATTTCGTGCTCGACTAGATGTTTCGGCGGACAACCCTGGGTAGTCTCGAACAGATCACTGTATTTCTCCAGCAGTCCCGACAAACGACTAGAATCCTCTCGGCACGCCAGCGACAATGCTGGTCGAGTACCCTCACCTTGACCAATGGGTCGAATCATGACAAGCACATACTTGTGACATGCACACTAGTACAGAAAAGCTTTCTTCTATCGATAAAAAACACCCTTCTACTATCGGTTTCCGTACCGATAGAGATAGACACGATAGAACAAGACAGAACATTTTCTATCGGTAAATAACCGACAAAAGAACTTCACAATTCTATTGGCATATTAGGAGTGTACCGATAGAAAACCCGTCGTAGTCTGACGTTTAGCGGTGGGAAAAGTACCACTATTCTAACTGTTCATTACAAGATTACTGACAACAAAAAGCTTACTATTCTATCGGCACCTTATGAGTGTACCGATAGAAAATCCGTCGTAATCTGACGTGTAGCGGTGGGAAAAATACCACTATTCTAACGGTTAATTACAAGTTTACCAACAGAAAAAAGCTTAGTACTCTCTCGGTTGGAAATGAGATAACCGATAGAAAAAATCTTAGTACTCTCTCGGTTGTGTATGAGTTAACCGGCAGGAAAAATCATACTCTTCTAACGGTTAATTTCAAGTTTACCGATAGAAAAAACTACAGTAGTCTCTCGGTTGTGGATGAGTTCACCGGCAGGAAAAGTCACACTATTCTGACGGTTAATTTATAGTTTACCGATAGAAAAAGTGGTAGTAGTCTCTCGGTTGTGGATGAGTTTGCCGATAGAAAAGTGGTGGTAGTCTGTCGGTTGTGAATGAATATACCGATAGAACATTCACATATACAGTACGTTATTTACATTCACATATACAGTACAGATGTAATACATTATAGATTGGATACACAATACAGTACTGTCGGGGGAAATCTCCGCGGGACTAAGTCCAGGTAAGATGTGTCACGATTGCCCGGGGACCTGGCCTCCGGCCCCTCCCCGGGCGCCGCCTTTTGGCTCCCGGGACGTGGCCTTCGGGGCCTCCCCGGGCGCCGCCTTTTGGCTCCCGGGACGCAGCCTCCGGTGCCCTCCCGGGCGCCGCCACCTGCCCGGGGACGCGGCCTCTGGGGCCTCCCCGGGCGCCGCCTTTTGGCTCCCGGGACGTGGCCTCTGGGGCCTCCCCGGGCGCCGCCTTTCGGCTCCCGGGACGCAGCCTCCGGTGCCCTCCCGGGCGCCGCCATTTGCCCGGGGACGCGGCCTCCGGGTCCTCCCCGAGCGCCGCCTTTTGGCTCCCGGGACGTGGCCTCCGGGGCCTCCCCGGGCGCCGCCTTTTGGCTCCCGGGACGTGGCCTCCGGTGCCGTCCCGGGCGCCGCCTTTTGGCTCCCGGGACGTGGCCTCCGGGGCCTTCCCGGGCGCCGCCATTTGGCTCCCGGGACATGGCCTCCGGTGCCCTCCCGGGCGCCGCCATTGGCTCCCGGGACATGGCCTCCGGGGCCTCCCCGGGCGCCTCCTTTTGGCTCCCGGGACGTGGCCTCCGGTGCCGTCCCAGGCGCCGCCTTTTGGCTCCCGGGACGCGGCCTCCGGTGCCGTCCCAGGCGCCGCCTTTTGGCTCCGCCTTCCCGGGCTCCGCCATTTGGCTCCCGGGACATGGCCTCCGGTGCCCTCCCGGGCGCCGCCATTGGCTCCCGGGATATGGCCTCCGGGGCCTCCCCGGGCGCCGCCTTTTGGCTCCCGGGGCATGGCCTCCGGTGCTGTCCCGGGCGCCACCTTTGACCCCGGGACGTAGCCTCCGGCGCCGTCCCGGGCCTCATCGCCCTCCTAAAGGTAAAGTCTTGAACTGTTTATCACGTGCAGGTCACGCGAGGAGCGCCTCGGGAACTAGCGACCACCTGTCAAACATCCAAGGCGTTTGACCGGGAGAAAGACGGTCCTACCCTTCAATCCGACGGTGGCTTCCGGGGTAGTTTAGGTTTTTTGCTTATTTTTGGGGCTATAAATAGCCCTTGTACCCCACTGTTGTAAGGATCGGTTCTTTTATTGGAATAGCTAAACTCACAGACGTGCTCCGGAAGCCTCTCCCCCGGAGAGAGCCTCCCCAGCCGACTCCGGTCGGGAGCGCGTCGACAGGACTAGGGCCCCCACCGGGACTCGAACCTGTATAAACCCGTGTGTCATTTTTTGTGCTTGTCCGGCGGGGGAGGACCGGTCATCCGGTCAACCCGCGCCGCGTAATCTTCGCTAGGAACATCCTCAGAACCTGCCGGGGTATTCGCAATACCACGACAGTTGGCGCCGTCCGTGGGGACTCGTGACAAGATGCCATGGCTCCCCCAAGAACAAGGGCTCGCACCCTTCCCGGTGATCCGGGTCTCGGAGACCCGGCGCCGTCCGCCCGGGACACTACCGTCCCGGCGGTCCCTTCCGGGGGCGACCTGGCCCAGGTACCGCCTCCCTCCTTTCCTCTCAACTTAGGTGCTTCCACCTCCAGGTCGTTCCCGGTGACCGCGGGGGCCTCGGCCGGGACTAGCGTCCCCCCGACGGCTCCCCCGGCTCCCCGGGACGCCCTGCTCGAAGCTCTCGTGGAAGGCCAGCTCCGCGCTCAGCGCTCTATGGACGAGCTCCTTAGCGTGTTGGCGCGGCCTCCGGCCCCCACATTTTCCTCACACCCGTATCCGGGGAACATGCCCCCGTTTATGGGTTACCCGGCGAACCCGGTGGCCCCTCCGGCCTCCGGGGGGTTGTCCGCCCCGTATGATCCTGCCGGGGGGTTCCCTCCCCCTGCGGGATATACGCCCGGACCCTTCCAGGCACCCAGGCCCGTCCCGGTACCGGGAGGTTATTTCATGCCAGGGCCCTTCGTGGCACCAGGGGGTACCCCGTCCCCGGCCTGTTCCCGGGGCCGGGAGCCCACCTCTTGCCGGGGGTTTACCCTGCGCCGGGGGCGGTTGACAGAGCAGCCCCCGTGCCGCAGTGGACTTCCCCCCGCATGGGCTCCCCGGTTCCGGACGTCGCCGCGGGGGGTCCCCCCTCGCCGGTTCAGGGTGTTACAGGGCCTGCCCCTTTCCCGGTTCCGGTCGTGGCCACTGGGGCCCCCTCCACTTCGATTCCAGGCTTCACCGCGGGCGCCCCCTCCCCGGTTCCGGATAATACAGGGGCTTCCCCCTTTCTGGTCCCGGGGGTCGTCGCAGGGGGCTCCCCCCAACCGGCTCCGGAAGCCTCCGGGCCGGCAGCTACAGCGCACGAGCTCCCTCCCTCGGCGGGACAGGTCCGTTTCGCCCCGGGGGAGGTCGAGCGAATGCGTTCACCAGAGCGCGGGGAAGAACTTCCCCACGGCCGCGGGCGCGGGGAGCCTCGCTCCCACACCGGCCGGGGGAAGAGACCCGCTGAAGAGCCAATTCCTCCGGCGGAGAGCCCGGACGTCCGGGAACTCAGTCCCGGTCCAGAAGAAAAGCGTCGCCACCGCCATTCTGGCGGACCTCTCGGACCGCTTCCAGACTCAGACAACGAAGGTCCTGTGAAAGAAGACAGTGACCGGGACTCTCCCCGGGAAGTGCAGGGAGCCAACCAGCCCCTGTGCCGAAGACTTCGCAGCATCCGTTGGCCGCGGCCCTACCGCCCGCCACACATCGAACACTATAACGGTGAGGCGGACCCTTACGAGTTCGTGCACGTCTACTCCACTGCCATCTCCGCGGCCGAGGGGGACGAGACAGTACAGTGCAACGTCTTCCCCCTCTACCTCTCTGGCATTGCCCGCTCCTGGTTCTACAACCTGAAGGCCGGCTCCATCAACTCTTTCTCGTAGCTCAAGCGGGAGTTCTGTGCCAACTTCCAAGGGAACTACGTGCGTCCCCTGGACTCCTCGCAGCTGTATACTGTCCGGCAGAGGACTGGGGAAACCATCAGAAGCTTTTTCAAGCGCTTTGCTCAGGTGAAGAGCAAAGTGGCCCACGTCCCTGACTCTACGGTCATCGAAGCCTGCAAAAGCGGTATCCTCCCGGGGGAGCTCCACCGAAGGCTCTCCCGGAGCTGCCCCTCTTCTGCCGACGAGCTCTTCAACGTGCTCAAAAAGTACGCTCGGGCGGAGGAAGACAATATCTGGAAGAAGACCCAGGGGGCTCCCGCCCCCGTCGACCGGGGGGGCCAGGGATCCCCCCAAACGCCTCAGACAAGGGGGGCGTAGTGAGCCACGGCCTCGGGACACCTTTGTCCTCGAGGGCGGAGGCGGCTCGCACGACCCCCCGAGGGTGTAGCTTCTAGGCCCCCATAGAGTGTTTTAATAATTAATGACAACTACAAATGCTATACTAACGTTACCTGCCTAGTTGTGTCAAGAAGATACTTAAAAGACAGGTTAATGAAAGGCAAAGAAAGAGCATCATGATGAAGAAAGGGCATTGATCAAAAGGGCAAAGGTACGAAATAGGATCTTTTCCATTTTTACCGGTCTAAGGTGATTAGAGAAGAATTTTGACCGGATTTTAGGATAGTTGCCGTACTATTAAGAGGAGCATGTGGTGTATCACAAAATACTTCATCTATGTGCCACAATTCATAAAATCAACTTGCATTGCATACTAGAAGGTCACATCTTTTGAGAATGCTTTTTCAGCTCTTTTCTGTCTCAGTTGGTCTGACCGTTTGTTAGGCCGGTCTGACCGTTTGGCCGGTCTGTCCGTAGTAGAGACCAAGGTCAGACTCCTGGAACCTCTTGTTTTATCCTTCTGGTGTTTTGAGCTATTGCGGTCTGACCGTTTTGTTAGACCGGTCTGACCGAGAAATTGGTTTGACCGTGTTTTTGTGCTACGGTCTGACCGTTTTGCCGGTCTGTCTGTATATATCGGCCTGACCGTATAAGGTGTCCAGAAACTATGTCGTCTCTGGACAGTTTCACGGTCTGACCGAAATAGTATCCGGTCTGACCGTATGTGTGCCTGACAAGGGCAGTTGAGCATTTATTGCGCCTGTTTAATGCCGTTGCAATTGCGGCGGTCTGACCGAGCTTGTGCCTGCGGTCTGACCGCCAGGTGATCTTTTCCTTCCAACGGCCTGTAACGGCTATATTAATTGTGGGGGGTATATATACTCCCATGCACGGCCCTGTTCAGGACTTTTGATATAATCTTGAGCATTGTCATCATCCTTGAGAGCCTAAGCTAGTTTCATACACTCTAGGTTTCAAATTCTCAAATTTGTGAGAGTGTGCATTTGAGATCTTCTAGTGCATTGCATTTAGACCATTGAATCAATCGTGTGGCACTAGAAGAAGGCAAAGTGATCATCACCGGCTTGTTACTCTTGGAGTTTGCCGGCTCCTAGACGGCTAGGAGAAAGGTTTTGAAGAGCTCTTCAAGGAAGATTGTGAAGAAGCTTCAAAACATCTTGTGAAAGGTTGAGCACGCCTTGCCGGAGCGGTAAAGTGCATCCTTAGTGAAATCGAGGTTTGGATAACTCATCACACTATTCCGGCTCAAGATCTAGGTCACTTCTCGAGAGAAGGTTGACTAGATAGAGGAGCGATTAGAGATTTGAGTTTGCCTCAACGTGGATTAGGGGTGATCGGCAAATCACCGAGACCACGGGATATATCCTTGTGTTGGAATTGTGCTTTATTTATATTGTGTTATTTATTTGCTCTCATTGTCTTTAAATTGTTTGATTATTTGCTAAATTGCTAAAATCGCCTATTCACCCCCCTCTAGTCGATATCCTAGATCCCTTTCAGAGGGCCAACCGCCCCTTCCCCAAACCGAAGGGCCATGGGGGAGGACAGTCTTCGCGCGGCCGGGAAGGCCCCGCGGGGAGAAGGCGGGAAGGACCGTGGTGCAGCCTCCACAGGTCCAATACCCACGCTACCCGAGATTGTGGCCAGCTGCTGCAACACTTCGCGGACTTCCTCGACCAGCGCGGGCAGGGGGGGACTCCGGCCTCCTCGCTCCCTCGGCCAGCTGTTCCGGCCCTTCCCGCTCACACGGGGGGTCAGCAGACGCAAGAGGGGGAGCCTTCAGAAGCTCTCCCCTTTCAAACTTCGCAACGGCACATCAACGTCATCGTGGGAGGATCTGCCTCCGGGCGGGACTCTAAGCGCCAGCGTAAGGAGTACGCGCGCGAGGTCAAGGTTGCGGGGGTGTTACACGCGTCCCCACCACCGAAGTGGTCGGACGTCCCCCTCACCTTCTCGGCAGAAGACGCGCGGGGGGTTCGCTTCCCCCACGATGACGCGCTCATTGTCTCCGCGACCATCTACAACTGTCATCTGGCCCGGATCCTGGTGGACGGCGGGAGCTCCGCCGATGTATTATTCCTGAAGGCCTTCAAAGAAATGCAGGTGGATGAGAAGCTCCTGCAGCCCGCTGCCGGGCCCCTGCAAGGTTTTGTCCCGGAGAAGGCGATCCACCCCGTGGGCAAGGTAGATCTTCCAATGACCTTCGGCACCCCGGAGAACTACCGGACCGAGCTGGTCCGCTTCGACGTAGTAGACCTCCCCTCCTCCTACAACGCGATTATGGGGAGGACGACAATCAACCGGCTGGGGGCTGCCACCCATCAAAACTATCTCTGCATGAAGATCCCCGGGCCGCATGGTGTGATCAACGTCTGGGGAGACCAAGACATGGCCCGTGCTCTATACGAGCGCGCTGCGGCCACGATCGGAAGCGTCAACCTCATAAAGACGCCCGGGGGGGAGGCTTCTCCCCCGGAACTAGATGCTCCTGCGCCACCGCCCGGGAGGCCCCTCCTCAAGCCGCGTCCGGAAGGGGGCCTCCGGAAGGTCCTACTGTCCCCGGGCAACGAAGACAAAACCGTCCGGATCGGGGCGGAGCTCCTCGAGGAGCACGCAGCGCAACTTACGACTTTTCTGCGTGAAAACTCCGATGTTTTTGCGTGGAAGCCGTCAGACATGCGGGGCGTCGCCTGGGAGGTCATTGAGCACAAGCTTGCAGTGGCCCCCGGTCACCCCCCGGTCAAACAGAAGCTGCGGAAACTCTCCCTCGAGCGCCAAGAGGCAATCAAGGTGGAGATCACCCGGCTCCGAGAGGCGGGGTTCATTCGGGAGGTCCTGCACCCCGAGTGGCTCGCGAACCCCGTCCTCGTCAAGAAATCAATCGGCAGGTGGCGGATGTGCGTGGACTTCACCGACCTTAACCGCGCCTGCCCCAAAGACAACTTTTCGCTCCCGCGAATTGATCAGCTTGTCGACTCCACTGCGGGGTGCGAGCTCATGAGCTTCCTAGACGCCTACTCGGGCTACCATCAAGTCCGGATGGCGGAAGGGGACGAGGAAAAGACGATTTTTATTACTCCCCTCGGAACCTTCTGCTACGTCCATATGCCCTTCGGGCTCAAGAACGCGGGGGCGACCTTCCAGCGCCTCATGACACTGGTTTTCAAAGAGAAAGTCGGCCGCAACATTGAAGTCTACGTAGACGACGCGGTTGTCAAGAGTCCCCGCGCGGCCTCCCACATCGACGACCTGGCTGAAACCTTCCGCAACCTCCGCGCGTTCGGGCTCAAGCTAAACCCGGAGAAGTGCGCCTTCAGGGTGCGCGGGGGGAAGCTCCTAGGTTTCCTCGTGTCCCAGCGGGGCATTGAGGCAAACCCCGAAAAGATCCGGGCGTTCCTAGATATGCCCCCGCCGCGCTTCGTCAAGGATGTCCAGCGGCTCTCTGGCCGCCTAGCCGCACTCAGCCGCTTTGTCTCCCGGTCGGGGGAGCGGGGCCTCCAGCTCTTCAAGATCCTCCGAGGGCTCGAGGGGTTCCGCTGGACCCCCGAGGCCCAGGAGGCGTTCGACGACCTCAAGAAGTACCTCACGAGCCCTCCAATGCTCGTGAGTCCGTCCCCGGAAGAACCCTTGCTCCTCTACCTCACCGCGACCCCAGTTGCCGTCAGCGCGGTCTTGGTGAAGGAGCAAGGGGGGCAGCAGCGTCCGGTGTACTACGTGAGTGAGGCCCTCCAAGGGGCCAAAACTCGGTACACGGAAATGGAGAAAATCTGCTACGCCCTCCTCATGGCATCCCGGAAGCTTCGGCATTACTTCCTGGGGCACCCCATCACCGTCCCGTCGTCCCTTCCCCTTGGGGAGGTACTGCGGAACAAGGAAGCCACCGGCCGGATTGGGAAGTGGGGGGCCGAGCTCGCCCCCTTCTCCCTGTCCCTTATCGGCCGCTCCGCCATCAAGTCGCAGGTCCTCGCCGACTTCGTCGCAGAGTGGACCCCCGCCTCTGGGTCCGGGGATGAAGATCTCCCTGTGCCGCCCCGACGCAGGGATCATTGGACCCTTATGTTCGATGGGTCACTGTGTCTCGCCGGGGCTGGTGCGGGAGTAGTCCTCCGGAGCCCCGAGGGGAAGGAACTCGAGTACGCCGCGCGGCTCGAGTTCCCCGTAACCAACAACGTCGCCGAATACGAGGCTTTGCTCCTCGGGATGCGCCTCGCGCGCTCCCTGGGGATCCGGCGCCTCCTAGTCTAAGGGAGATTCTCAGCTCGTAGTTTGCCAAGTGGACAAGTCTTACCTGTGCCATGACGCAAACTTAAGTCTTTATTTGCAGGAAGTGCAAAAGATGGAGAGGCATTTCGACGGCCTCGAGGCCCGGCATATCCCACGGAGGGACAATGACCGGGCCGACGCCTTGGCCCGGGCAGCAAGTGCCCGGGAATCGCTCCCCAAGGGCGCTTTCCTGGAGATCATCGCGAAGCCCTCGGTGGCCTCCCCGGGCACGGGCAACGAGCCTCATGTCCCAGAGGTTGCCGAGATCGCCCGGACTCCGTCTTGGATGGACCCCCTCATCTCCTTCATCAAGGGGGAGGGGGACCCTCCTAGTGAGACCGAGGCTAAACGCCTCCAGGCTAAAGCCCAGGCATATCTCCTGCTGGAGGGGAGGCTCTACAAGCAAGGGGCTTCCGCCCTCCTGCGCTGCCTCCCCCGGCCGGAGGGACTTCAACTTCTTGAAGACATCCACGCGGGGAGCAGTGGTTCTCACCTAGCCCCGCGTGCCATCGCAGCCAAGGCCCTCCGGCAGGGCTTCTACTGGCCCACGGTCATGCGCGACGCGCGAGACCTCGTCTCCGCATGCGAGGCATGCCAGAAGATGGCCAAGGGCTCGAACCTCCCCCCTATAGCGCTGCAGACGATCCCCGTCACTTGGCCCTTTGTGCGCTGGGGGATGGACCTCTTAGGGCCCTTCCCCCCAGCGCCCGGGGGGTACAAGTATGCGGTATTCGCAGTCGACTATTTTACAAAGTGGGTTGAGGCGGAGCCTTTGGCCAGCATCACATCCCGGGCCGTTCAGCGGTTTTTCTGGAAAAACGTCGTATGTCGTTTTGGTGTCCCCCGGGAAATTACCGTGGACAACGGGACTCAATTCGACTCGGCTTATTTTCGGGAATTTTGTGAAGGCCTGGGGCTCGTCATCCACTTCGCCTCGGTGGCCCATCCCCGGAGCAATGGGGCTGTCGAGAGGGTCAACGGCGTGATCCTACAGGGGTTGTGCCGGAGACTCGAGCAAACCGCTTCTAAGCGGGGTGCATGGGCGGAGGAGCACCCTAGCATCCTCTGCTCCATGCGCACGACCCCATCCCGGGCAACGGGGCGTACTCCCTTCTCCCTGGTCTACGGGGCGGAGGCAGTCCTCCCCCCGGAGATTGGCTTCCGGTCACTGCGGGTTGAGCTCCTGGAGGGAGCTACGCCCTCGGCGTACCAGGCCAACGAGGCCAACCAGCGTCTCCAGATCGACCTCGTGGAGGAGGAACGCGATCTACGAGCAAGAAATGGCGCGCGCGTACAATCAGCGCGTGCAGGAGAAAGCTTTCCGCCTTGGGGACCTTGTCCTCAAGCGCGTGATGGACCCCCAGGCCCAGGGTAAGCTCTCCCTCAAGTGGGAGGGCCCCTACAGGATCTCCGCGGTTCTGGGCTCGGGGGCCTACAAGCTCTCCAACCTTCAAGAGCAGGAGCTGAAGCACACGTGGAACTTGCGTTTACTTCGCAAGTTCTATGTTTAGCCTTACGGGCCTGTCCCCCCCCCCCCCCCCCCCCCGGAGCGTTCACGCCGGAGGGGGAGGAGGGACGCTGTATTTTCCTCCCCTTTCGCGGCTTCGCAGGGGGAGGCCCTGTACTTCATTCTATTAGCAATACATAGGTCTTGCTTTTCAAACTGTCTCATTGCAGGTCTCTTTCATTGCCGCCCCTAGCGGCGATGCATTCCCCGCGAGGATGCCCTCCCCGCGAGGAAGTGGGCCAGCCCCAACAAGTCCCTACAACGGGAGTCCTCGCTCCCGTAGGGCGGCTTACGATCAGCCCTCGTGGACTGAGGGTGTAAGCGGCAACCCGGTCACAGTGGCCGTGGTAACGAGTCACTTTGGGAGACTAGTCCCCTGCCCAAACACTCAAGCCCCGTCTTCGGGCACTTCCTCCTCCGGGAGTCGACGTTATTCCTGGCTCCCCGTTTTCACGGCGACCGGAAGATCGACCCCTTGCGGCTTGATTGGATCTATCTTCCTCCTTCGGGAGTTGACGTTATTCCCGGCTCCCCATTTTCACGGCGACCGGAAGATCGGCCCCTTGCGGCTTAATTGGATCAATCTTCCTCCTCCGGGAGTCGACGTTATTCCCGGCTCCCCGTTGTTGCGGCGACCGGAAGATCGGCCCCTTGCGGCTTGATTGGATCTATCTTCCTCCTCCGGGAGTCGACGTTATTCCCGGCTCCCCGTTCTCACGGCGACCGGATGAATGCCTCCCGGAGACCCCATTCCCGGCTCCCCGTTCTCATGGTGACCGGACGATTGTCTCTCGGAGAGGTCACGAGTTTCTCGGGCATTTTCTTCCCCAAAGACCCTATTCCCGGCTCCGCGATCGGACGAATGTCTTCTAGGAAGCTCGCCTCCGGAAATCTCACCGGGTTTTCTTGGATGTTTCTTCCACATGAGGCCTCCTTCCCAGCTCCCCGTTCTCACGGCGACCGGACGATTGTCTCCCGGAAGGTCTTCTCCTTGAAAACCTCGTTTTAAATTTTTCTAACTTAGAAAATTTCCTATCCTACAGGTGGCCTCTATCCCGGGGGCCTTGTTACCCCCACAGCGCGCGGAGCTATTCTCCGGCCCGCTGTGGGCGGGGGGGATAAGGAACCCCCGGGTGTCGACCGCACCGCCACGAGGAAACTTAGCTCATCCTTGTTAAGATGAGTCGTCCAGACCATCCAAGAAGAAGAAAATATAGAGGCAATGAAAGGAAACAGCAACACAGCGCTTTATTGATTAGCAAACCCGGAGGACATCTTCCCCCTCCGGTGGGCTTCGGAAACGATACAACCCGGGGGATTCTCTAAGCCCTAAGGCTCCTACGCCTAATACTCCCGGAGGCTCTCCGCTAGCTCCCGGGTCAAGTCCTGGTACAACGCCCGCACGCGGCGCCGAGCGTCCCGGAGCACATCCTCAGGCCAGAACTCGTATCCCGCCGGTGGAAGTATCCGGAGGGGAGGGATCATCCGGAGCCCCGGTCGCGGAGGGGACAATTCAGCACGATGATTATCAAAGTTGTCCAAGTGCCACTCCGGACGCCACCTCAACCGGATCGACTCCCGGACACTATCCTCGCCGCGATTCCCGGAGATAAGGCTTAGCAAAATTAAAGCCGCTTGGGCGTCCCCCGGGGAGCCCCTCCCGGACCTTCGCCCGGGAGCAACCCCCCGGGAACCCTGGTAACAGTAAGTTCAATTCAAAGACTTAGAAAAAATTCTAACTTCATTGCATTCAAAATGTTTATGTACAAGTGCCCGGGGCTTCTTCTAAGAAGCTACCGGAATCAAAAAGTTCTAAAACAAAAAAGGGCCCTAACTAAGACCCGGGGGGAGGCTCATACATGTTCATTGGCGTCCTCCCCCCAGGCGGCTTCCTCCAAGGCCCTCGAGGGCCGTCCGGATGATCCGGTCGTAGAACCCTCCGGCGAGCTGCTCGACCTCCTGGCGCGAAGGCTCGAAGGAGTCCGGAATGCTTCGGGGGATGCGGCCCCCGATCGCCCGGGCGCCGACCCCTCGGAACTCTACGAACCCCGCAGCGGCCGAGACGACGGGGATAGCCCGACCCCGCGCCCGAACATCGGCAACCTCCGGGATGGCGGAGACCTGTGCGTTGAGCAAACGCACAGCCTCCGCGAGGGTCGCCGGCGGCACCTCCCTGCTCCCGGAGCCGAGGCTTACGCCAAGGCCCTCGAGGGCCGTCCGGACGGAGCGGCCCGCGTCCGCCACCGCCCGGACGCTTGAGCTTTCGAGCTCACGGAGCGCCTCCTCCCTCGCCTTGGCCTCCTCCCGGAGGCGGGCGTTGACGACCTCGGAGAGATGGACCTGGGCCCGTACCCGGGTCAATTCCGCGAGGGCTTCATCGCGTTCCCGGAGGGCCTCCTCGCGCTGCCCTACGGAGGCCGCGGCCCGGCCCTCCGCCTCCTTAAGCAGCCGGGCGACCCGCTGCTCAAGGCCCCAGGTAACAGCTGCCACCTACAAAATACGTAAGAGTTAGAAAAATTTCAAAGTGCAGGGGATGAGCGAGGGCGTCATCGACCCGGGTTACCTGGGCCCCGAGGGACTGAAGCCCCTCGAAATGCTCATGGAGCGTCCGTCCTGTGACGAAGACCTGCACCTTCCGGGTATGCAGGCCCTCCGAGTAGCGGGCGACCTCCCTTGCGGGGAGCAAAGGGGTCTCCCGCCCGGTGCCGCCGGTGCAGCCGGCGGGGGGTCCCCGGACCTCAAGGTCCGGTAACGCGGCCGGAGTCTTCATCGACGAGGTAGTGCCCCCCGAAGACGTGGCCGAGGAGCTCTCGGCGGGAGCCTCCGCCCGGGGGCGAACCATCAGGCCTTTCCCTGCCCCGGGCCGGAAGGTCCTCGGGGCCCCCTCCTCCGGAGGAACCTCGTAGACCGAGGGGCTCTCCCCCTCGTCCACCGGCCAAACCCGCGGGGGCGAGGCCCCCGCGAATCTCACCTCCAGCCTCTCCGGCTCCAAAGAAGCCGGAAGGGGCGGGAGGAGCTCCACCGGGAGCGGCGACGGGGCGTAGTTCGCCGAGTCGGACGCCGCCCCGCCCGCGGTCGCCTCCTTCCCCCGCGCCTCGACGGGGCCCTTCGCGGGAGGAGGTGTTGCTTCCTTCCGGGACGGTGCCCGGGCACGTTCGCTCCCGGGGGTCTCGTCCCGGGGCTTCGCCGGTGTCGCCGCCGGCGTCATCGACGGGTCGGGGGTCTTTTGAGCCCGGGCCTTCTTGGGCTCCGAGCCCCCGGACGCCTCCTTCCCCCGTTTGTGCGACCCGGGGGTGGGGAGAGGCTTCCTCTCCGGCAGCTTTAGCCCGAAGGCCGCCGCTACCAAGTTCTTGGGGGGGCCCTCGCCCACGGCGCGCACGACGCGCTCGTGCTCATCGGCGAAGTACCTCCCCAAGAGGTTCTCCGCCTTCTCCCGTGCCGCCGGGTACGGCCGGACTGCAAGAGGTAAAGAGTTAGTCAATTTCTTAAAAATTTGTAAGTACAATGCAGCGGGTTCCCGGAGCTTACGTCGCGTCACTGGCTTCACCGGGGGCCGCTGCTCGGGGCCCATGCCGATCCCCCTCTTCCCGCCGGTGAAGGGGGAGATCCGGAGGAGAGCCATCTCCTCAACTACGTCCCGCATCGAGCGGGTCTTCTTGGAGAGGATCACCTTGCCGAGGAGCTCGTACTCCTCGTCCGTCCACACCGGCGGCTTTGGTGCGGACGACCGGCTGTAGGTGGGGGCCTCCGGGGCGTACACCACCGCGTCGTCCCGGACCCGGAGGTAGAACCACCTCCGGACCCAATCCCCCCAGTGGTCCCGGGAAGCCGCCACCGGGTAGTCGATTACCCGGGCCGGCAACATCTGGACCATCACCGAACCAAAGGGGGACTTCGGGCCCCCCTTCACCAGGTGGGAGGTCCGCGCCGCCGGTTCGTAGAAGTACCGGAAGGCGTGAAGGTTGGGCTCCCGCCCGGTCGCTGTCTTGTAGAGCCAAATGAAGAGGCCCATCCGGACGATCGCGTTCGGGGTGAGGTGGTTGAGAGCCACCCCGTACTCCTTAAGAAACTCCCGGAGCATGGGATGCACCGGGAGCCGGAGCCCCGCCTCCAGGAAGGCCTCGAAAGCCACGACCTCTCCGGGCCTGGGGCGGGGAGCTCCGTCCTTCTTCACGGGGACTCGAATGTCCCCGTCTGGGATGATGCCTCTTTCGACCAAGGACTCGGCGTCCTCGACCGTGAACTCGGACGCCCAGAGGAAATCCGAGGGGATTTCCTCCGGGGGCACTTCCGTGGTCTTCGCTCGACCCTTGGGTGCCATGAGGTTAGTTCTTTTTTGGTGGCTAACTTTGCAGGAGGCTACTACTAGAAACTTGCGGACGCCTGCTACCGGAAAGGGCTACCGGAAAGAGCTACCGGGAGAGGGCTACCGGGAGAGGAAAAATCGTTGAGGCTGAAAATTTGGAATGAGCTTCCGGGCCCCTCAAGGCCCTATTTATAGGGGCGGGTCGTGGTCTAGATGCACGCCACGTGGCACCCGCGGATCAATCTGGACCGTAGAAGTTCAAACCGTGCGCGGGAAACGAAGGGACAGGCGCGTGAATCGAGGCGCCGGTTCGAACCGCGCGCACATTTATGGCAAAACGACGCGGCTTTAAGCATGGGGCACAGAAATCGAAGCGTCGCGGCTTCGGTAGCTTGGTCCGGAGATCTTCCCGGTGACCTGAACCATACCCACCGGGGACTCGAGCCTCGTCCCCGGCGGGCATGGGGGACTGCTGTCGGAGGAAATCTCCGCGGGACTAAGTCCAGGTAAGATGTGTCACGATTGCCCGCTGTGAGACCCCCATTTGAGGATCACCTTGGTAACCACCCAGGTAGGTTACACACAGCATGATGCCACATGAGCTCAAACCACACAAGCATAGTAATATCATTAAACAAGTATCAGGCCAACATGGCCAATATTACATAGCCAAAGCACCGAAAATGGCGCTAAGTAGAGTTGCTAAGAAAATAACTAGTTTATCAGAACCAGAATCGGTATCCAAGTACCGAACACACAACATAAAACACAAAGCGACGACGAATAGCTTGGCTTCCATCAGCAGCGGGGTTGGAGGGGCTTCTCCCACATCTGACTTGACTTGGTGCAAAAACCTTCTAGAACGTGGGCTCGTCCGGGGCACTTCCATCTTCAGCTGGGAACTCATAACTGAAGGAATCGGGATCCTCGAATCCCTCTTCTACAGTGGGATATAAATGCAAGGGTGAGCACTTGGTGCTCAGCAACACTCATTCCAGGGATTAATACAATTGTACTTATATGAGGGTGAAACATATGATTCCGGGGTTTTAGTTTCATATGGATAGAGATATATAGATTTCCAAGTCATTTGTTCAGTAAAACAGTACTTTTGTCATGAAAATGATACTTTAAACATTAAACAGGTTTTGAATAAAACATTATATGTAGTGGTCTCCCATGAGTCACTACTTTGTTAACCGCATTATGAAAACATTCCAAAACATTACTTGTGCTATAACCCATGGATAACATCCACTACGAAAAGACTCCTGAACCTGGGAGTACAGAGTATCTGATACTTCTTTTACGCTTTGCAAAGGTGTACCTCTTTTTAAATCCACTGGTTCACTCGGCTTTCAAGTCGGATCAGCTCCATGTGACTTATACACATGTGACAGGGCCGAGATCACACAACGCTTTTACAGTTCAGTATTAACAGTATCCCTGCCCGGTAAATAGACAATTAAGTCTCAAGTACCGTTGTGGGTCTTCCCCACTGCCTTACTTCCTAGCCTCTCTGGTCTATGTTCCCGCAGGACACATAGCCTTGGTCTATGTCCACGCGAGACATATGACCATTTAAGATTACAACCGCTCACGGCTTAATCAGGTCTAGGGCGCCTTCCTTCTTTTACGCCTTTTCCTCTCATTATTTTTCTGAACTCACATCACTCATGGCCGAACCTTGGCCTACCAATTTCCACGCGAGAAGCCAGATCGACAAACCATGCAGGGAACTGCTAATACCAAAAAGCTACTAAGTTGTGCCTGTCCCATACCAGGCAAGTGGTTGGTACGTTTACAATTCGTATAGAGACACAGCACAAGGTTCTCGTCCTTATGAACCAATAGTGAGGAACATTCACATTCCCTGGTGCGCACCGCACCCTCTCCATACAATCCAATCCTCACTACTGATCCCTTTTATCAGTTTTCTTGACAAAACGGTTTTGATCATAACTTCTCATGTATTTGACCATTTCAAATTTAATGTAGATATCCAGTATATGAGTCCTAGGGTGACAAAAGCATATATATGAAAGTTCAATAACAAAAAGGGGTTTCATGATCCATTAGGTAATATCTATCCATGTCATTCAAACATAACTTGTATTTCAAATAAGCATGCATAGTAAGAAACAGTGAATATACTTCATATGAAAGTATTGGGTGAGACATGATCAAAGGAATGAGGCTTGCCTTGCGATGTTGGGTCTAAATACTCAGACGGATCTTCAAAGACTTCTTCCGCTCCTTCAGCTTCTGACTCTGCGGCAATCAACCAACACACAAACACATACCATAAGCATACAGAAAATAGTTTCTATAGAAATTATTAAGTAAATAAGTCATGCATGCAGGGGAAAAGGTTAGGGCAAGGTCACAAGGGCTCTGGTCGAAGAAACGGCTAAAAGGGATTGAACGTCGAAGGGTCGACATTCAGTTCATGGCTTTGGCATTGCTTCAAACTAGTCTTAGGATGGTTTTCTGGAGAAGTGATAGAAGGGAAAGATGTAGAACACAACTCCAGGAGTCTAGGGGACAAAGTGACATTTCCATTGCTCAACCAGAAGGGGTCAAACAAGGCTAATGCCAGTGGCTGACATGCACTGACATAGTGCTGGACATGGCCAGAAACTAGGGCATGGCTTAACTTTTGATCCAGGGCTCCAATTGATGCAACACTTTGTCTGGGAGGTAGGCATTACTAACAGGAACAAAATACTCAACAGGAATAAGGGCTGAAAGTGGCCGGAGGGTGGCTAAATCCGGCGATGAACTGCGGTGGCGACACGGCACAGACATTGATCTGGACAAGAGCTTGACAAAGGCATAACTCCCAATCTAGGCAGATCCAGGTGTCGAGCTAGTGGAAGAAATTGCTCAGGGAGGTGAGGCGAAGCTAAGGGACAAAGTGGTGTCGGCTGAATCGGCTGGGAACGAATTCCGGTGACCGGCGCTGGAGAAGATGACACTGGAGCTCGGGGATTTTTGATTCAGGGCGAATGAGCTCAATTCCAAGCTTGGGGATGATCTCTAGGGCACAACAAGGCTACTGGAGGGGTTAATTTCATTGGAGATCAGCCGGAGGGGCTCGGCGACGAGGTCCGGCGAACTGGTGGACCTCCAGATCGGGATTTCTTCAATTTGAGCGCAATTGGGGATCCTGATTCAACAGGATTGCTCTACTAAGCTCACTGATCAAGTTCTTCTACAGAATCGAGAGCTAATTCGGGCTGAATGGGATAGCATTGAGGGAACAGGGGTTTTCTGGTTTTCCGGCGATCACCGGCGATGGGGAGCACTATGATGCAATTGCTTGCTTGGGCACGGGAAGATGGGTGTGGGGAACTTATTGGTGAACCTGGATTGGAGAGATGGGCTACGGTTTGCTCTGGCGACGGTGGCTCCAGAAACAGCTCGCCGGAGAAGAAAGGGAAACAGTGAAAAACTGGGATTTTGGCGAAGTCTTGAAGTTGTGCTTCTTCACAGCACTGAGGGGGGGGGGGGTTTAAATAGGTCCAGGGGCGAAGCTAGCGAGGGATTAAGCGACAGTGGTTGCTTGCGCTGGGGAGAAGCTTGTCGGGCGCAGGCGCAACGACGGCGACGGCGATGCGATCGCGCTCAGGCGGTGCTGCAGCTTTGCCAGTTGCATTGGGACTTCACCAGTGATGGCGCAGATGCGGAGGCAACGGCGCAGCTCCGGCAACGACACGTACGCGCATGCAAATGCCACGGCAACGGTTGCGCGAGCGAAGACACGGCTCTGGGGTGAGGGCGTTTATCCGCTGGGCTAGGCGATGCCACGGTGGCTATCACGTGCGTGTGGGGTGGCTCAACCGATTACGAGTGCGGCGACCGGAGAGGATGGCCGGCGGCGAGCTCTGCGGCGAGGCAACGGCGAACGGGGCGCGGTTGAATGGCACAGGTGCTAAAAAGAAGGCCCGGGCTAATTTGCAATTTCAAAACTTGCTTCAGGGACTGATCTGTGAGGAAAAGTTGAATAGGAAATGGACTTGATTGCAAATCTGGAGATCTAAGGGTCCGATCTGAATTCTGATTTCGCAGATAAGTTGCAAAAGATTATTAGAACTCATCTGGCCAAAGTTTGGTAAGATCAAGCAAGATCTGAAGGGTTTCGACAAAAATTAGGGAAAACAGTTTAGGGTAAAATAGGGTAATTAGGGTTTTAAAATGGCAAGGGTTGAAACTCAGTTTTAGGATGGGATTTTGGAGATGATCTCGAAGGGAAAAATATTCTGAACAGCACTTAGAAGGAAATGGCTGAAGCAGATTAGGGTTTGGGGTCAAGATGTGGATTTTGGCTATTTTAGGGTTTGGCAAAACAGGGGTGTTACACCCGGGGACCTGGCCTCCGGCCCCTCCCCGGGCGCCGCCTTTTGGCTCGCGGGACGTGGCCTCCGGGGCCTCCCCGGGCGCCGCCTTTTGGCTCCCGGGACGCAGCCTCCGGTGCCCTCCCGGGCGCCGCCACCTGCCCGGGGACGCGGCCTCCGGGGCCTCCCCGGGCGCCGCCTTTTGGCTCCCGGGACGTGGCCTCCGGGGCCTCCCCGGGCGCCGCCTTTCAGCTCCCGGGACGCAGCCTCCGGTGCCCTCCCGGGCGCCGCCATTTGCCCGGGGACGCGGCCTCCGGGGCCTCCCCGGGCGCCGCCTTTTGGCTCCCTGGACGTGGCCTCCGGTGCCGTCCCGGGCGCCGCCTTTTGGCTCTCGGGATGCGGCCTCAGGGGCTTTCCCGGGTGCCGCCATTTGGCTCCCGGGACATGGCCTCCGGTGCCCTCCCGGGCGCCGCCATCGGCTCCCGGGACATGGCCTCCGGGGCCTCCCCGGGCGCCGCCTTTTGGCTCCCGGGACGTGGCCTTCGGTGCCATCCCGGGCACCGCCTTTTGGCTCCCGGGACGCGGCCTCCGGGGCCTTCCCGGGCGCCGCCATTTGGCTCCCGGGACATGGCCTCCGGTGCCCTCCCGGGCGCCGCCATTGGCTCCTGGGACATGGCCTCCGGGGCCTCCCCGGGCGCCGCCTTTTGGCTCCCGGGGCATGGCCTCCGGTGCCGTCCCGGGCGCCGCCTTTGACCTCGGGACGTAGCCTCCGGCGCCGTCCCGGGCCTCATCGCCCTCCTAAAGGTAAAGTCTTGAACTGTTTATCACGTGCAGGTCACGCGAGGAGCGCCTCGGGAACTAGCGACCACCTGTCAAACATTCAAGGCGTTTGACCGGGAGAAAGACGGTCCTACCCTTCAATCCGACGGTGGCTTCCGGGGTAGTTTAGGTTTTTTGCTTCTTTTTGGGGCTATAAATAGCCCTTGTACCCCTCTGTTGTAAGGATCGGTTCTTTTATTGGAATAGCTAAACTCACAGACGTGCTCCGGAAGCCTCTCCCCCGGAGAGAGCCTCCCCAGCCGACTCCGGTCGGGAGCGCGTCAACAGGACTAGGGCCCCCACCAGGACCCGAACCTGTATAAACCCGTGTGTCATTTTTTGTGCTTGTCCGGCGGGGGAGGACCAGTCATCCGGTCAACCCGCGCCGCATAATCTTCGCTAGGAACATCCTCAAAACATGCCGGGGTATTCGCAATACCACGACAAGTACAGATGCAAAGAAGGGTAAATTCACAAAACAGATTGACACATTAGACAGTTATTCACATTTATTCACATATATATGGACAAATACAAATTGCAATCCAATGTGAACATTTATTCACATATATATTTATTCACATGTATATAAACAGTCTATGCACAGAGTACACGAAAAAGAGAAAATTATCGTGGCGGATGGTTGGGCGCAACTTCCTCCATGACATATTGAGCCCAGATTTGTCGAAGATCTCTAATCTTTGCATTTTCGTATGAGTCTTTCGACATGGCGATCTGCAAGCATGTGTGAATACTTAGTAACTAACTTCCTAATTTAGAACGTGACACCCAATTTTCAAATTTGAGTTAGCTATCGATGCTTACCTGGGGGAATTGGGCAAAGTTTGTCTGCACTAGGTCGTACATGTAGCGCAACACATAAAACCCGCATTCCCATGATTGCGGCTGCTGATGGCGCTGAGATAATTGCATATGCGAAGACATGTTAGCTATTGTTTCCATAAACTAATTAAGCATAAACAAAAAGTCTCGTGAGTACCTCATATTCTTTCCAAGCTAGTAGGGAGCCCTGCGGTGCGGCATGCCTCCTTCCAGCGGACACATATTTATCAAAAGCCCTGCATTTCAGTTAGTATTGCCGGTTAATGTATTATCATTAGCTAGTGAGGTGAAAATTTAAATCAAACATATAAGTTACTTACGCCTCCATATTCCCCTTGAACACATATTCGATCGATAATCTGTCACGCATCAAATCGAGGTAGTACACCTCGTTCCTCGGCGGACAGATCACGATGAGGATCCAGTGGCCCCTGCATTGTACGTAAAAGAGGACCGCTAGCTCAAAGTATATCTCAGGTGTAACATACAAGATCGAGGTAAATTAAGACGAAATGCACTAACCTTTGGTGGTACGGCACCAGAATGAACTCCCTGTCCAGCTGCGCCATTAGCGCCTTGGATATGTACTACTCAGCGTGTGCGGCGTCGTGCTCTAGCATCGTGACGCTTATTTTCTCTGGGTCAAGGAAACCCACCTTGTCACACGCAGCCTCCGATACTAGCCTGTACATGCACCTGCATGCAAAGGACGACATTAGTATTGCACAGAAAGTTACTACATTTCAAATGAACTACAACAATGCAGAGTTAGAAAACAGCAATACATAGCATCAGCAAACTCACATGACTCCAGTCCGTATGATGGACATATTGAGCTCCCGCCAGCTGTAGAGGTTGAACAGATCCTCGTGTGCCACGGATATACTCCCGGGCTCACGGTGGAACTGCCCAGGCCTGTAGGGAACTAAGAAGTTCATATTGCGCCGAGCTCGGTGTAGGTACCACTCGTGGAGGTCTCTGGTTGATCGATCCAATTTGCGCAAAGCTGCCTCCGACATGAGTGGGAACCCATTCCTGAACCTCTCCGGCTGTCCCTGTCGCCCTTTTCCCTTGCCTTTGCCCTTGCCTTTTGCCGGGGACTGAGCGCGTACGTTCGAAGGCAAGGGCGAGGTGATGGCGGCTTTCTTCCGGGGTGAAGGCGTGGATGCGCTGGGTGGGGTCGAGGCCGTCTTTGATGTGTCCAGGGTCGCACGAGATCGGGCCTCATGCCCCGAGCTGGGGGCGCAGTCCCCTGGTAGCCCAATGGCAGGCCACTTCAATTAATGAGCACGTATGTTAGATTATGCAAGTTGAGTGTACTGAGTAGGATGTAATCTAAAATGTGTAGGATTTACCGGTTGTATTAGAAGACACTTCTTGGGCCACTGTACGTAGGAGCCCACTGCCTCAGCAAGTGTCTGTAGTTCCTCTATTGGGACTGCCAACGGAGAATCGTTGTAGCCCGGCATGGCCATGTCCACCTGTACCTTTGCAAACCCCAACTGCAGAGGTACGCAATGGACCCGGACATCCGGCCCAGACGGATATACGAAGCCGTGTCCAACCAATTTCTGCCTGTCTCCTAGGTGATTCAGTAGGATGCAACCCTCCGGCTTCTGCAAATTTGTAAATATTAAAACAGGTTAGCGAAACAACTCTAACAGAATGGGAGTGGCATCAACTTAAGTGCACAGATGAAGGCTTGCAGTACCTCAAGTAGATCCACTGGATCCGCGAAGACCTTCGAAGCGCAACTGCTTATCCGACCCCGCGGGGTACCGTCGCCCTGGGGTTCCACATCTGCACTCTTGCTCAGCAATGCATCTCTCAACCGTGCAAACTCTTCCCTCATTTGTGCGACCTCAGACTGCACCTCAGACTGCACCTCAGCCCGTATCTTCTCAGAGAGCTCCGCCTGTACCTCAGCCCATATCTTATCGGAGAGCTCCGCTTCCTTTTCCTTCCAGGAGCGGGCCTTCTTCCTCGGTGGAGCTGGATCTGCGAAACCGGCCTTCCACGACACAATGGCTCCCACGGCTCGTGTCCGCCCGGGATGCTCCTTATTTCCAAGAGCCCTGGTGAGGATGTCGTTCTCCCTCTGTGGGGTAAACAATCCCTCCACTGCCTCCTTCTCAAAAGAGATCTGTTACATTTAAAGGTACCTTGTGAGACAAATTTCCTTATATACACTTGTGCGCACATAGTTTACGAGGTTAGCCAACTTACCATTCGCCTCACAGCGTCGACGTCCCCAGGGGTTGCGAACTGCACAGACCCCGTGGATGACACGGACCCCCTCCCCCTCCACCATCACTTGCACCTCTCATCCCAGATCTCGGAGAGCGGCAACTCAGGGGTGTCGATGACAGGATTTTGCTCGTCTTCCTTCTTCCACTGCTCCTCCTTCCCAGCATAGCCCCGGGATCTGAGCCGATGCGGGTGGTCGTTCCTCTTCTGGATCGCCCTATTCTTCTCGCTAAGGGCCTTGAACTCCTCAGTCCCCTTCTGCTTGGTGAATTCCTCCCATACCTCCTCCGATATGAAGGGGTACTTCTCGCAATGAGATTTCCCCGCAGCGAGGAAGTTACTGACGAGTCAGCTCTTAAAGGTTTTCTATGTTCCGTTCATGTCCTTCAAGCAGGCCGTCCTAGGTGTATCGTCGGGGATGTTCCACTTAGCCTGTTTTCAAAAAATGCATACAATTAATCACGAGTTAGTTAAACTTTAGTATAAACCAAGAGAACGTGATTACGAAAGAGTTCAGCGATTTCAGTTAATTTACCCTTCACTTCCGCCCACAACCTATCCCTCTCGTCCGCCGTCACGTCCTGCCAGCTCTGCATGGTGATCTTCACCCTTTCTTTCGCCAACAGCCCAACGTAGGCCGCGTACTTCCCGGCATTCTTTCCAATCGGCCTCCCAAATTGGTTGAACTCACAAGAAAGATCCGTGTGTTTGGCCAAACGGCCCAACGTCGTCGCGCCTCGTCCCACCCTCTTGCGCCGGGATGTAACAGCTACATCTTCAGTTACGTTGGGGTTGGCCCTAGTCGAACCACTGGTACCATCCGATGAAGATGACGACATGTCTTTCCCTACAAAACCATCAACAAACCATCAAAAATTTAATGGAAACACAAACCAAATCATTTTACAAAGAAAAAGGACCTATTTTAAATATTTTTTCCAGCGGTAAACACAAAAGCTACCATGCAATTAATACAAGATAAGATTCTATTTCTCAGCGTTTTCGTCTACACATTTTCATATAGGAAGCAGGCAACATATGGCAATTAATTCTTCTTGGAGTTCCATAACTCAGCCCAGGACTGGAATCTAATTAGGGCTGCAAAAGGGATGTCCGAACAAAATAATACTAAAAGAAATACATGAATAAATTACTTCTTGAACTGTTCAGAAATATTTTCTATCGGTAAACACATGATCTGCCGATAGAACATAACAATTTTTCTAATGGCAAACACGTGAGATACCGATAGAAAATAACAATGTTTTCTACATATGGAATTTTGTTGATAAGCCACTACTCACTGTCATCACATAACATTCTCAATGATTTTCTATACTAATATTCATGGGCCAGCATTATTATTTCACACGTAAATATGCACACAAGCATCTAAGTGCCACTGTGCATAATCTGACAAACCTAATGCTAATGGAATATAAAGATATTGAATTAGCACAGAAAGTAGGTCACAACCAAAAAAGGAATAATATGGTCTATAGCACCCTCTCTTGCTTATCTTTTGCATTACCTGTATGCAAGTCATCAGGACTTCATCACATCTATTAGTTTGGGAAAAGTCATATATATATATGTATATGCATTTGAAACATATACTTCGAAGACCCATCCACATTGCCATATATTCATACCAAGTGAGTAAAAATTCCCAACCAAACTAGTACATTGCATGCCTCATGTCCTTCCAGATCCAAAGTTTTAATACTTGTTCAGAAATATTTTCTATCGGCAAATATAGGAGATACCGATAGAATATGTGTACGAACAACTCCAACATATAATGTGCATTACATGGCAGTTGCATACAATTGATCACACATACAGCAGTATAGATAAGTTAAAATCTCAAAATAGGTTCATTACAGCACTGGAACATATTATGTCAACCCTAATTTAAATCAACATTGCCTGCAGATGTACATAATCCAACACAATAGGGAACCCTAGTGTAATTGCAAAACTCGAAGAATTAGTACGTACAAAACACTAGGATCAAATAAGGAAGATGCTGGAAATAGAACGACGAATTAGGTTATTTACGGCGATCAGTGCTGGTGATGGAGAGGCGGTGTAGAACGCAGCAGCGGCCGGCGAAGGATGAAAATAAGAACCGGTGGCAGTGGCGAACCAGTGTCCAGCCGGCGATCGTCGTGTGGGAGAGAGGAAGTGAGTAGTCACAGCGGAGGTTGTGGTTTTCTTCGCTCTCGAAGAGACGCAGTGCTCTAAATTGGAACTGTTCGACTGGAGGGAAACTCAAGGGCCGTGTACGAGTAATCAAGTAGTGGATGACCTTTTCTATCGGTAAAACAAAATAATACTGATAGAATTATTTCCGTTTCTATCGGTACAACAAAATGATACCGATAGAAAAAGTAAATTTCCCGGAAAAATATTTGAAGTAGTGGATGCCTTTTTCTATCGGTATAAACAATAAAATCCCGTGAGACCAATTTTCCCCAGAAAATTTTTTTAATTAAGTGCCTGAGATTATAGTATTGCGTGCCATTTTTCTATCGGTAAAAACAACAAAATACCGTCAGAAAATGAAAAGGTACACACAATTTAACATCAAACAGACCGTGCTTGAAAGCTGCAGAATGATAAAGAAAGAGGGAAGATAGCCGAAAAATTGGAAAATTGACATAAAAAGAAATTGTTCATTCATTGTTGTTTTATCACTTATAAAAAAAATAAAACCCAAAATGCTAGGTCAAGGGGTGGTCTTAGCCCTGGCTGCATGTAGAATAGAGTCAGTTTGACTTGCAGCCAGGACGCAGGACTCCTCTAGCGACAAGTTGTCCCTAGGATCAACTACTACCGCGTCGAGAAGGCCTGCGACCTCCCTCAGCTTCGCTATGGTATCCTTCATAGTCAAACCGCAGCCAGTGATGGTCATATCCGCGGCTTTCTTCTCCTCGCGAAGACTCCTCGTCCTGGCCCTAGCATTGTCACCATCCATCTTCATGTGCTGAATGCGCTGGAAGAGATTGTCAAGGTCAAGCTGTAGCTGAGTGTGCTTGTCCGTAAGGAGCTTGTGCTCCTCCTGGAGGGCCCTCAGGGCGGCCTTCACTTTGCCAGTGTCTTCCACGGCTCCCATTCCTTGTGCAAATGAACAGGTCAAGAATGTAGTGAACATGGATTAACAATACAGGGGTAACCCAGGAGATTTAGAGTTCTTGCCGGGGAGGGTGTGGCTGACGATCCCATGGAGGTTGCCATTGTGAAAGAGAAGATGAGGAGTCAGAGCGTTCGAGAATTAGAAAAACAACAAAATACCGCGACGCATGGCGAGGTACTTATAGAATTTCCAAGGCGAGGCATGGCGACATTGTTGAGAATTCAAAGCTCCAGAGTATTTTTCTATCGGTACAAACAGCAAAAAACCGTCAGACAACAAATACCGTGAGACTATCTAATTTATTCTAACGGTAAAATATAATAATACCGATAGAATAAGTAAACTTTCCCCAGTGAAACATTTTAAGTGCCTGAGACACATTAAAGTAGCTGATGGCCTTTTCTATCGGTAGAAATAACAAAATACCGTCAGAAAAATTGATTTTTGGAGAGCTTAATTTGAAGAAGCAAGAGGCTGCGATGAGAATTTTGCAAGTGCTATTTGAAGGGAAGAATTAAGTATTTACAAGATAAAGGTACTGTATATATTAGAACTCATGCTGTGGAGTAAAATTGAGATATATTAATGTTGTGAACTAGCTTATCATTAAGTTCTAAAGAAAAATGTACTACCTGATGTATTAATGATAAGTTCCTCACCTTGCTGCAGAACTTGTGGGCTGTTTGCTTGGCATTTATCCCTGAAATAGAAATTAATCATCAATGGTTCTCAACCCATAATCCTTCTTCGTGGTCATCTCGCAGATACGTTGTTTCATCGATATCTTCAGTACGGATAGATTGAATGTCCTCTAAAAATGGAGGTATTTCATCGAATTGGTTATCCTCCTCTTCGTCGACAACATCTTCGACCCCAACAATACGTCTCTTGCTGTGGAGGACAACATGCAAGTTTGGATTGGCCGGGTCAACGATGTAGAATACCTGTGTGGCTTGCTTTGCAAGTATGAATGGATCGTCTTGATGTCCAACTCTACCAAGATCGACGAGAGTAAACCCGTAACTGTCAACTTGAACACCTCGAGGGATTTCGACCCATTGGCATCGAAACAGGGGAATCTTAAGTAATCCGTAATCAAGCTCCCATATTTCGTCAATAGCACCGTAATATGAGTTCATCGCCCTACTGACCTGGCATCCTCGGAAATAGCAAACAGTGTCACTCCGCTACATTGCGTGCTACTCTTGGCGTCTTGAGCTCTTGTGTAAAATGAATACCCATTGATGTCGTACCCCTGCCAAGTCCCTACAGTGAATCTTGGGCCTCTAGCCAACCATGTCACAGTTTCACTTACGGAGCCCTCGGCAGCTCGCGTGACTCTTCCTTCGATCCACTCAGCAAATTTCCTGTTATGTTCTCTACTGACCCAAACGTCTGACTTCGAAGGATTCTGTAACCGTAACATTACCTTGTGCTCGTGTATGTATGGCTCGACCTCCGTCATGTGTTGTAAGACCCAAAAATGTGATTTTGCGTACACATCACGAGCGGGGACGATAGCTTTGAATCCAATCGTTCCGATGCCCTGAAGCCTACCCTCGTGTCGGGACCTAGGAACGCCAATTGGGTCAACCCCGGCCATATAATCTGTGCAAAATTCAATCACCTCCTCGGCGGCATAACCTTCCATGATACTCCCCTCGGGTCGACGACGAGTCCTTACGTATCCCTTCAATACACCCATAAATCTCTCAAATGGATACATGTAGCGCAGGCACACGGGTCCACAAAACTTAATTTCTCTGATAAGGTGAACAATCAAATGGACCATAACATCAAAAAAGGGTGGAGGGAAATACATCTCGAGCTGACAAAGAGTTGTAACCACGTCGCGTTGCAAAGTGTCCAATCCATCCGGATCAATTACCTACGAGGACATAGTTGCGCCAAATATTCATATCAGAAAAATCTTCTAATTAAGCTCCACAGATGGAGGTAATGAACTTACAGTACGAGTGCACGTACTTACCTTGCAAGATATTGCGTTGAAGAAATAACATAGGTTTGTGATTGTCTCTCTGACTTTAACTGGGAGAATGCCTCTGATAGCAATGGGAAGCATTTGTGACATCAGGACATGATAGTCGTGGGACTTCATGCCAACTAGTCTTAGGTCCTTCATAGACACAAGTTTTTTCAAGTTCGCGGAGTACCCACATGGAACTTTAACACCGTGCAGGCACCGACAGAGTTCTGTTTTTCGCTCTTGAACAACGTATAGCAGGCCGGAGGGAGGTATGTACACTTTCCATTATCTAAAGGTGCAAGCTCAGTCCTTATCCCCGTTTCCACCATGTCACGATGAGCTTTCACACCATCCTTTGTCTTTCCTGGAATGTTCAACAACAAACCAATCAAACTGTCACAGACATTTTTCTCTACATGCATGACGTCAATGCAATGTCGAACTTGTAAGTGCTCCCAGTACGGTAGATCCCAGAGAATCGATCTCTTCTTCCAAACATTTTTTTCTCGAGGTTTAGAATGCTTACCGAACTCAGCTTTGATGTCCTTCACGCGCGAGTAAATGTCCTTACCGGTCAGAAACACTGGAGCTAATCCCTTCTCAGGCTTCCCGTTAAATGATTTCCTCTTCTTACGGTACGTGTGATGCACCGGAAGAAACCTGCGGTGACCCATGTACACTGTTTTTCGGCAGTTTCACATCCACATGCTCTCAGTTTCATCTAGGCAAATAGGGCAAGCCTTGGCTCCTTTCGTACTATACCCCGGCAAATTGCCGTAGGCCGGAAAATCATTTATGGTGCAAAATATCAGGGCCCGCAAGATGAAATTCTCTTTCTTGTATGCATCCCACACCTGCACCCCCTCGCTCCACAATTTCTGTAAGTCCTCGATTAAAGGCGCTAGAAACACGTCAATATCATTTCCGGGTTGTCTGGGTCCTGAGATTAGTAATGCCATCATGATGTACTTGCGCTTCATGCATAACCAAGGAGGAAGATTGTAGATACATAAAAGAACCGGCCAAGTGCTGTGCCGACTGCTCATATTACCATGTGGGTTCATACCATCTGTACTCAGCCCGAACCATATATTCCTAAATTCACCGCCGAACTCAGCAAATGTTCTGTTGATGTTTCTCCATTGAATAGAATTAGCTGGGTGTCTCAGTTTTCCGTCTTGTTTCCGGGCTTCAGCATGCCAACGCAAGTGCTTCGCGCATTTCAGATTTGCAAACAGCCGCTTCAATCTGGGTATCACAGGCAAGTACCACACAGTTTTCGCCGGAGATCCTTTCTTTACCTCGTGACGTTCACTGTCAATCCGGTCCCTACGCGTATACCTCGATGCGCTGTATCTTGGACAAACATGCAAACTGGAGTACTCGTTACGGTACAACACACAATCATTTGGGCATGCGTGTATTCTTTCGATTTCCATTCCCAACGGACACAACAGTTTTTTGGCTTGGTAAGTAGATCTTGCCAATTCATTTCCCTCTAGAAGCATGTCCGCTAGAAGATCTAATAGTGCCGTGAAACTCTTATCACTCCAACCGTTGCCTGCCTTCAAGTTATATAATCTTAGCACAGAAGACAGTTTTGTAAATGTTGCACATCCAGGGAACAGAGGCTTCTCAGAGTCAGCAATCAGTTTCTCAAATTCACAGAAGTCGTTTTCGTTGTAATCTTCCTCTACATCATGTAACATCTCATCTAGATTGTCATCATCATCATCATCTACGTGCACATCAGAATGAACATTATCACAATTCGGATGATCATCGATATTATTGCAATCCACATCTGAGTCCTGCTGATTGGTAGTAGTGGTGCTTGTTTCCTCAAGATCTTCGCCATGCCATATCCAACGGGTGTATCGCGCGTTAAAACCACGACGAATCAAATGACTCTTAATTTGATCAGAGTTGCTAAACCTCTTCAAGTTCATACAATCTGTACAAGGACAGAGTATATTTTTCTCTCCCTTCCTCTCCTTTTGTTGCTCAGCAAATTTAATAAACTCATTCACACCATCCAAATATTCAAAAGTAGTACGTTTTATTCCATACATCCAATATTTCCTGTCCATCTACAATTAACAAAATTTAACGAGTCAGCCATGCATGCATGAAACCTGCCCGATTAAGTAATGTATATGTACATGTACAGCCTCTTACAACAGATGTGTTGAACCCTAGCCTGACGAAATTAACACTAATTAACCTAGCTAACTACACAATACAAGCTAGTTAGCTCCTAAAACATGATGCATTTCCAGCTACCTAGCTCCCAAGCTTACAGCTACAAAATTAATTGGAACTACACAATACAGCTAGCTTGCAAGTAGAGAGGGAGGGAGATCTAGAGGGAGAGAGAGATAACTGTCGACAATTAATCATACCTTAAAGAGAGGGCGCAATCAACTTCCCTCCAGCTTGCACTGATCACCCTAGCAGTGCAGCTGCGAGCGTGGAACTTTCATCACAAATAGAGGGACAGAGAGTGCAACAGAACAAATTACAGCACAGCTCAGCAATGGTCGAGTGGGGTTTTCCTTATAATGGAGCTTTTTCTAACAGTAAATACATGAAATAACCGTTAGACTTACTAAGGTAATTTGCCTCTCACATATTCTATCGGTAAAAACACACATATGCCGTTAGAGAATGTACATTACTGAACAAGTACAGTTTTTTTTTCTATCGGTAAATATATGTATTTACCGTTAGATGATGCATGACACAGCACGTACATGAGTTTTTCTATCGGTAAATATGTGTATTAACCGTTAGGTGATGCATGACACACGAACATGAGTTTTTCTATCGGTAAATATGTGTATTTACCGTTAGAGGAGGTACTTGTAACGCACATGACACCAATTCTCACATCTAAGGAATCATACCAATGTAACATCAAACAGATCTTAACTACAAGATAAAGCAATATTTCAAGAAATGCTAATTTGTGGATTAACTTGGAGACACAAAAATACTTTTCTTAGGTACTCGGGACTTCATCTTGCCAAAGAAATTACACATGCCAGTTCACAAATTCAGGTACAAACATACACATGCCAGTTCACCAATACAAATTCAGGTACATGTCTGAAACAGCAGTACAAATACACACCTACCAACCAATACAATTAAATACACAAATACTCCCTACACATTCAAGTTCATGTCCCAATTAGCAATACATGATACACAAATATACAACAATATACAAATACAACAATTCACACATTCGATGTATATTAGAAAAGCCACGTCTGAAATTAACAACAGATCACGACGAGGACCCAGTGGCCCATACATTTTACATAAAAGAGAACCTTTGCAGGTTGCGGCAATGCAACTAGCGACTGCAAGTTAGACCTGATACATAACAAATCCATTCATCCAAAACAACGAATGTCTGAACCACATTGGACTTAACCATAGGAGTTCAGTTCGAAGACGCCCGAGGAGCTGGAACTGCCGACTTACATTTGTACGTATTGGTGACTTCCTCGGACTCAAACTCGATCAACTCAGCTCAACTCAACTCCATTAACAAAAAGAACCGACCTTCCAAGATGTTGTTCTGTGTAGTGATGGTGTAGAATGGCTGTGCAAATGACAACAATTCTTCTTCTCCAAGCAGGTAAGCATCTGGCCACAAGTTGGTGCATGCAAAAAAATGTAAGATGCTTTCTATAGGTCCTGATTTGAGAAACACGCAGGGCTTAAGGATCTTCTCGACCGAGCCAACCAAGATCTCGCATTTCACGTCCTTCCAGCCCTCGACGGTGATCTTCACCGTTTCTTTCGCCAACAAGCCAACGTAGGCAGCGTACTGCGATGAAGAACCGTGAAATACGTTGCCCCTCATGAGCATCATCCAAGGACCTGCAAAGATCATAATCATATTGAAAAGAAGACACATCAAAATGAAGGATACAAAAAAAGCAGAATAATTGCCATAATCGGATTAGAATGATTTACGTACCTTGCTTGGGATGCAGAAGTCTAGAGGGCGTCGATGGAGGTGCGGAGGTGCAGCGGTAGCCTATAGAGGTGCGCGGTCCATGGAGCTTACGGGTTAGGACTACGAGCCCCAGATGAACTGTGAGAATGAAGAGACATACCCCTGTATTTATAGTACTAGATAAATTCTATTGGTACAAACACCGCATACCGTTAGTCATTTTATATATATTCTAACGGTAAAAAATCAATTACCGATAGAAAAAAAACATCTGTAGAAGTCGAATGGCTCTATCGGCACAATACAAATTACCGATAGGAATTTTTGTCCACACTCTATCGGTATATACGTACATTGCCGATAGAATCATACTAGTTGTAGAAGGCGAACAGTTCTAAAATATTTTTTTCTATATTGTAACGGTATAAACATTCATTACCGATAGAATAAAACTATTTGAAGACGAACAGTTCTAAGCAATTTTTGATATATTCTAACGGTAAAAGAATACATTACCGACAGAATAAAAATATTTGTTGAAGGCGAACGGTTCTATCGGCACACTACATATTGTCGATAGGAATTTTTGAGATATTCTGTCAGTATACTAATAAATTTTCGATAGAATAAGTCTAGTTGAAGAAGTCGACAAGTCCTATCGGCGCACAACATTCTCCCGTCAGTACTTATGCATCTCTTCTAACGGTAAATATGCTCATCACCACTAGAGTAAATCATAGTATTTATTCTATCGGTAAGTTTCTTACAAACCGATAGGAAAAATACACCCGTTGGCCTTTTTTGGCCGCGAGGCACATCTTCTATCGGTTTTCTACTAAAGCGCTAATAACCGATAGAATATAGGGGTTAGTAGACTGCATTTCTGTACTAATGGTATTAACAATTCGTTTGGCTTGATTTGCGGTAATCAAGTTCGAAGTGTTGACGTGGATGTCTCTACTGATCACGAACTTAACTCCGCCTTTGGTGAGGTCGTACTCTTGCGCTCGCCGATGGAAATGAGCGTCTCGATCATACAGATACGGACTCCCAAATATCACCTGACAGATATCGATAGGGACAACATCGCATTGCACCTCATCGATATATCGTGCAGAGATCGCAAATTTCAACACACACTGACTCGTAGTCTATTGATTCACGTCAGATGTAAACCAACCCAGTGGATATGGTCGCGGGTGTGTGGTTGTCTTCAAACCAAGTCGCTGAACCAGTCCAGTGGAGACCAGATTCTTCTGACTTCCTGGATCGAATATTGCTGCGACCACTTCGTGCTTCACCTGGACGTTGATGGTGAACAAGTCCTCTGTTGGGTGATGGTCGTTTGGTGGATCTGAACCCTTCTCCTTCGGCATTGCCATCAGAGACAAGGTCGTATCCGCCTCATTAACCGAGTTCACTCGGACAACTTCTTCGTCGGGTGAAGTCGCAGTAGCTGTGGCTGTTCTTTTCCCTGGTCCGTTTTTCTTTGGTAGAAGTTCAGGATGAAGCTTGTAGCATTTGTCCTTGGTATGTCCCATGACTTGACAATGTTCGCAAAAGGCACCCGTGCCTGATTTGGAAGCGTTCTTCTTCGGACTCGGCTTTTCCTTTGTCGAGGTCGCACTTTCCTTCGTGCTTTTGTCGCTGCGGGATTTATTCTTCTTCTCAATCGCCATAGCAGTTGTGCTTGCGGTCGCGATGTCTTGGACGCCGAACAGACTTAGCTCAGTACTGATCAATTTCTGAAGTCCATATGTGTACTTCCGAAATACCTGAGGGTCGGATAGTGAGATGCCAATGACCATTGCTTGTCGCCGAAACTCTATTGTATAGTCTTGGACGGTCTGGTCGCGCCGTTGGTACAATCTGTGCCAACGCTCCCATCTCTCCTCAAGGTAACCCATCGGATAGAATTCTTGTCGCAGAAGTCGTTTGAATTGACCCCACGCAAGGTCGTCAGCTTCACCACTGGCGACAAGGGCCTTCCACCATGTCTTGGCGTGGTCCTTCATCTTCAAAGGTGCAAACTTCACCTTTTGTGCACTACTGAACCCTTTCAGGTCAAAGTAGGTCTCAAGTTGATCGATCCAAGAATCCAGCTTCTCGGCATCGATCACCCCATCATATATGGGTATATCAATCTTAGCATCGACCTTAAAAGATCCAACAGCTAAGGAGGTGTTGGCGAGGTCGTCGGTCTTGTGATCGCCTTCGTCTTCATCTTCGTTTGCCCTGCACAAGTCTTCACCAGTCTTCGCACCCATACCCTTCCCTACTTCAGGAGGTACAATCATGGCCTGCTGCTTAATCCAAGCAAGCACGGTTTCCATGTCGGTGGAGAGCTTAGCCACTTGTTCGGCTAGGTTAGCTTGAACGGAGGTATCGTCAGACATTGTCAGAGACGCGGTTGTAGGAACCATCAATTGATCGCCTGGAGTTTCGCCGGAGGTTTTGTAACCCTGGCGAGTCTTCACCATCCACAGGATAGGAAAGTCACTTTGATACCAACTTGATCCGTTTGAGACCTAGCCTTGGTTTTCGCACTAGGCTCGCCCAGATTCTAATATGCGGAATAACGGGATCTTATACCCAAAACCCAAAGTAATTGCACAACTCTTTATTTCAAAGAGGGCTTACACATCGAACGTTAGACATACTTGTCTACGTCGAAGGAACTATAAGTGTCTAAAACTCAAATAAGTTCTATAGCTCTTCGATGATCTAAACTAGACCTATTACAAGGTATTTATAGTCCAATCGTATGAGTACGTATCAGACTCAATAACCTAAACGTATTAGACTCATATAACTAATCCTAAACAGATAAGCTTAGTTATACACATTCGGATCGGATTACAATTCCGAACAGGGAACGAATTCCATTTCCTGGTCGCGGACCAATCCATGGACGCGGACCCATCCATGTTTGTGAATCCTTCCCGAACAAGGTTAAGGTCATGAAGCCGTATGCGATCAGGACTTGGAGATCCTCCCGGATCAGAGGAACTCCTAGAGCAACGGATGCACCGGGAGCTGAAGCCCGGCCTCGGGGAAGGCCTCAAAGACGACCACTTCCCTGGGCCTAGAGCGGGGGGCGCCGTCCTTCTTCGAGGGGATCCGGATGTCCCCGTCCGCGAAGACCCCTCGGTCCACAACGGACTCTAAGTCCCCCGAGGTGAACTCGGAGGCCCAGAGGAAGTCCGTGGTGACTTCCTCTGGAGGCACCTCGGCAGCCTTGGCGCGACCCTTGGGACCCATTGCTTTCCCCGGTGGCTTGGGCTCTAAAGGGACTTAAGCTTGAGTTTCCGGAGACTAGGCCCCTGGGAGAAGGCTATCGGGAGAGCTTAGGGCACCGGTCGCGTTTGAGGATTGAAGGTTCGAGTGACTCCTCTGGGCCCCTCAAGGCCCTATTTGTAGGGCTCAAACGTTTCCCCGATGGGAGCCACGTGGTTCCTCGCGGCGTATCCGCGCCACTCAATTCAAACAACGCGTGGGAATTGAAGGTGCGCTCAAATCGAGACTAGGGGACTCAATGACTGATGGCGCTGCCATAAACACTTGGCGCAAAGATCGAAGTGCCGAAAAGGCGATAGAAATCCACCCCGGAGGAGATGTTCTCGGTAATGTGAGCCATCCATCCCCTCCGGGGACACAAACAGCGTTTCCGGAGGGCATGGGGCCTGCTGTTGGGGGAAATCTCTGTGAGATCAAGTCCTGGTATGGGGTGAGGCCCCCTGTGACCCCTATCCTGGGCACCGCCATTTGCCCAGAGGCAAGGCCCCCGGTGACCATTGTCCCGGGCGCCGCCATTTGCCCGGAGGCAAGGCACCAAATGACCCTCGTCCCGGGCGCCGCCATTTGCCCGGGGACAAGGTCCCCGGTGACTCTTGTCCTGGGCGCCACCATTTTTCCGTAGACAAGGGCCCCCGATGCCGGGTCACGTGAGGATCACGCGAGAAGCACCTCGGGAATTGGCGGGGGCACCTGTCAAGCATCTGAGCGCTTTGACCGGGAGAAGGACGCTAGTGCCCTTCGATCCAACGGTTGCGACCAGGATAGTTTAGTCATTTTGTATCTCTTGGGCCTATATAAGCCCTTGTAACCCCTCATGTAACGGGAGGACAACTCATTTTTACTCTAATACACAAAATCAAACAGGCGTTCTTAGGAGCCATCTCTCCCTGAGAGAACTCCCCTAGCCAACTCTAGTTGGGAGCACGTTGACAGGACTAGGGCCTCCACCGAGGTCTGAACCTATATAAATCTTCGTGTCACTTGCTACGTTTGCCCGACGGGAGAGGACCGGTGACGCGGTCAGCTCGTGTCGTCTTTTCTTCACTAGGAACCTCAACAAAACCTGCCGGGGTATTCGCAATACCGCGACATAAATATACTCCTGTGCTTGACTTATCCTGGGAAGTCAATGGTATGCATGTATGAGACCAGCTGCAGCGAGCTGGGTCTCCACGGGAGTAGTCGTAGTCCCCAGGTCGGGGTGCGGCAACCGTGACACACAGTTCCTAAGATACGTTTGGAAGACGTTATGGGGTAAACTTGGTACGAAGTTGCTTTTCTCTACTACATGTCACCCTCAAATGGATGGACAAACTAAGGTTGTGAATCGTACATTATCTATGATGTTGCGAGTGGTTCTTAAGCATAATTTGAAGATGTGGGAAGTGTGCTTTCCGCATGTGGAATTTGCTTATAATAGGGCGGTACATTCTACCACAAAATTCTGCCCATTTGAGATTGTTATGGATTTAAACCTACTGCTCCCATCGATCTCTTGCCTTTGCCATTGCAGGAATGAGCAAACATGGATGCTAGTAAGCATGTTGACTTTGTTAAGAAGATTCATGAGATAACGAAGGCAAATATAGAGGAGATGACAAGAAAGTACATGCAGTGAGCAAATAAAGGACGAAAGAAGATGGTGTTTGAACCAGGAGAGCTTGTTTGGATGCACCTACGAAAAGAACATTTTTCGGAGTTATGCAAGAGCAAGTTGCAACCCCGCGGTGATGGTCCTTTTAAAGTGATAGAAAGACTCAACGATAACACCTACAAGATTGAGCTCCCAGGAGAGTATGGTGTAAGTGCTACGTTCAATGTCGCTGATTTATCCCCATTCTTTGGAGAGCTGAGCGAGTCGAGGATGACTCCTTTTGAAGAGGCGGAGGATGATGAGGACATCCCAAGGACATATACACCTTCATGAATAGCACCTATGTATGGTGATACTACACATACAATTGGTGATTCTGGCTCAGAGAATTCAAAGGAAGCATACCATGGTCCAATCACACACAGTCGTGCTAAACAAATCCAAAACCAGGTACATGGGAGAGGAACCAATGCATAAGAGTTTTAGCGAAGAGAAGAGGAGCTGCTGTACACTTGTTTGCATGGGGTTAAACTAGCCCAAGATGGATCGACCAAAAGAATTTTGCTCGGCATGCAGTCTGCCGACCAATCGATAGTCCAATTTCGACCAAGCACTATTCTCCACATAGATATCCAACTTTACTGTATAAGTACTTGTTGGGAAGGTATTCAAAATATCTTTCCAACACATCTAGAATCATTAAATTCTGACATTGTATGCAACCAGGAGACCAAAAAGAGTAATGACTATACGAGAGGAAAAAGTCCAGTCTGAATCCGAGAAAAATGATTCCGGAATTCTTTTATCTCTTATAGTATGTTAGGATTTGAATTAGATTAGGATTTGATTTCTAGTTTAAATCTTCTATCTTTTGTAAACGCTATCCTCTATAAAAGAGAGGCATGGTCATGGTTTTATGCAGATCATGAATATTGCAAATTATTTTGGTTAGACTCCATATGATTTTTATAAGAACCAAGTGATAGTTCTTGCTGCCATGTTTTTGTGATTTCCTGTGAATTGCACCTAATCTGTGCTACTACGCCTTCGAGCATCGTTTGTGTGGATTAGTTTTTTGGTTTGTGGACTAGCGATTGTTTGGATAGCAGGGTATGGTTGGCTTCCTCATCGTCAGGTCACAATTGCACCAAGTTATCCAAGAATCCTACGCTGTGAAGATCGGAAATCCCGTGTACCGATTTCTCACAAAGTTGGTGCATATTAGTTTCTTAAACCCTAATTTTCACATTTGCTCTTTACTGCATTAAACCCTAGATTGATAGTCTTAGTAGTAGATTTAGTGGTAGAAAAACAAAACCCTCAAATCATTCATACTTAATCAGTAATATGTTAGCATAAAAGACGATACGCTTGTTCCTCGCGGATTCAACCCTCAAGTGCTCAATGTTCAACCGTTCACTTGCTGTTATTACAACACAGGAAGTCGCACGTGCACAATCCCTTGTGTATGCAATCATCACGCTAATCACTTCTGACCTTATTGAATTTTTTTTGAAATTTGGTGCTTTAGCTAGCTCCTTCCCATTCGACTTATTAGTTGGGAATCTCTTTGTACTCTACCTTAGGTCCATCGCACTAGGTGATGTGTTCCATAGAATGATCAACACACTCACGAGCTCAATTTGATGATTAATGAACAAGCTAACATTTCAATAATGCAAAAACAAGTCAAACATCGATTTGCTCAGAGGAGCGGAGAGTAGAGGAGTTTTTATTAAGTGGTGAAAATGGAAGTTTCCTACTAGGTAGAGAGCAGCATTTGCAAACTTATTTTGCAAAAATTTGTAAAAACATGCTTTAAGTAACTAGAAGTGATAGCCAGGAGGCTATGTACATAAATCACGCGACTAAATGATCTAAACTAATCTTTTCAATATCACATATACAAGATGAACATAGTAACAAGGATGCCGAAGTTAACACTCAAATTTACACAAGATCCGCAATATGGCTAGTGTGAGAAATTTAAACACAATTAAAGAAAAATTTCAGCATGTCTTGTAATCAGCTTGTCAGATAGATAGTTCAATACAAGATATATATCAGACACACAATATATGAGCCCACAAGGCTAGACAATCAAAATTGCATACACAAGTACAAGCTTGCTCAAATAGTCATAAATCACAACATTTACACAATATAGAGAATTGAAGCTCATACATGCAAAAAAAAAATGCCCAATTTTAGTCTAAAATCATCCAAATTTTTGAAAAATTTAACCCAAATTTCAGATTTGAATGCACAACCCCCAAGCTTGAAACATTCATAGTCTCGATACATACATGAATGCAAAATAGGTTGGGTGGATGCGAGAAAGTAAGTTTTGTACAAACGGGTAACATGAAGTCTGAGACAGCTCACCGAGTATATGATGAAGACAATATTGTGACGACAAGCTGTTCTGAAGATCTCATGCACAAGTACGGATTATAGTAGGTCCTAAAAAGAGAAAAAGAAAGCCAAACTAACTTCAATTTACAAAATACAGTAAAAAGAAATAAAGAATAGAATAAAAAAGAAATGTCTCGGGTTTCCACCTGAGAAGTGCTTCTTTTAGGTCAGAAGCTCAACCCTCAAAGGATATGGAATTGAAGCGCAAGTGTAGGAGGGACTAGTAAATGACGTAGTAGAAACTCCACATCCACCCTCTAGTTAGAATCAGTATGCATGGGAATCCACCTGGATCCCAAGGAATATTGACTCGGAGCAAGTTTGCTCATGGTCAATAAGTAACACATGCTATCCTACAAATAAAATCAAAAACAAACAAGCACGTGTATATGGTAGGGACAAGGCCTCCAAAAGGTCAGCTGATGAAAGTCCTCTCCCGATGACTAATCAATAATACACATCAGGACGATGGCATATGTCGATACAGGGCAAATGACAACTCACAGGGATATGAATAGTCTCATCAGAACCAAATAGCTCAAAATGATACAAGAAGGGTTTCAAATCTACCTGAATAGTGGATGGCGTGAATGACAAGGTAGAAGGGACCTCCACGGGGGTGGTGTCTGATGGATCAGGATGAACGCAGTCCCCTACATCAGAAAGACATCTCTCAGAATCAAATAAGAATGGCTCCCTCTCGATCACATGGCTAAAGGAATCATCAAGGAAGTCCATAAGATCAAAAGTGAAGTTCTCTAATTCAGACTCCTGAAGTTGCGGATCATCAGCAAAATCATGAATATCCCCAATATCAAATGTCTCAATATCAAGCAAAGGGATAATAGGATCATCAACCAAATGACTCAAATCCGCATAGTCAAACAAAACTATTTCAAGCTCAGTGTCATTAGTAAGAAGATCATAGGTGTGACACAGGGGTCTGCGACCTCGAAATTGATGCTAACCATCTCAGGTTCATCTATCAATGGATCATCAAAAGAAAATGGTCCGAAAAGATGCAGAGTTCTCTTGAAAACAAGCCCATCATCATCAAACATTGTCAGATCAGCAGGTGGCGAAATGATCTGAGGCGAGGTCGAGAAAATAGGGTCAGCTGAAGGCCTCAGGACACTCGATGAAGTGATCATGGCCTCATATGCGACCGCATGATATGACATCATGTGCGATGACTTGTGTGAACGTTGTGCCATGTAGACCATGCGCTCCATGTAGGATCGAGAATGCCCGCTAGAGGGGTGCTGAATAGGAGGCTTTTTAAAACTTTTATGAATATGAACTTTTTCACAATTTGTTGGGGAAAATCATCGCGCACTCTGATCCCGATAAAGGACTGGGCCCCGCTGACGCCTGCCATAGGCGCCATCTTTGTCCCGGAGACAAAGGCCCCGATGACCTCCATCCCGGATGCCGCCATTTTGCCCGGGGACCAAGGTCCTGGAGCCTCGGTCCCGGTGACCTCCGTCCCGGGTGCCGCCTTTTGCCCGAGGACAAGGGCCCCAGAGCCTCAGTCCCGGGCGCCGCCTTTGTCCCAGAGACAAAGGCCCCGGAGCCTCCATCCTAGGTGCCGTCTTTTGCCCGAGGACAAGGGCCCTAGGGCCTCGGTCCCGGGCGCCGCCTTTGTCACAGAGACAAAGGCCCTGGTGACATTCGTCCGGGGTGCCGCCTTTGTCCCGGAGCCAAAGGCCACAGTGACCTCGTCCCGAGTGCTGCCATTTGCTCGGGGGCCAAGGCGCCGGAGCCTCCATCCTGGGCGCTGCCTTTGTCCCAGAAACAAAGGACCCGGTGACCTCCGTCCCGGGCGCCGCCTTTGTCCCAGGGACAAAGGCCCTGGATACCTCCGTCCCGAGCGCCGCCATTTGCCAGGGGGCCAAGGCACCGGAGCCTCTATCCCGGGCGCCGCCTTTGTCCCAGAAACAAAGGCCCCGGTGACCTCCGTCCCGGATGCCGCCATTTGCCTAGGGGCCAAGTCCCCAGAGCCTCCGTCCTCGGCGTCGCCTTTTTCCCGGAAACAAAGGCCCCGGTGACCTCCATCACGAGCGCCGCCATTTGCCTGGGGACCAAGGCGCCAGAGCCTCCGTCCTGGGCGCCGCCTTTGTCCCGGAAACAAAGGCCCCAGTGACCTCCATCCCGGATGCCTCCATTTGCCCAGGGGCCAAGTCCCCAGTGCCTCCGTCCCAGGCGCTGCCTTTTGTCCGACGACTAGGGCCCCGGAGCCTCGGTCCTGGTGATACCGGCCTAGACCGCCTCACAATAGAACGAGGACGATGCAGTAGGAGAGTATTCTAGTCGTTCTTTCCATAGGGACTAGAGAAGCAAAACGTGAATAACTAAACCAGATCGATGGCAATTGAAATAGACTAGAGAAAGAGAGAAAATGTCAGAAGAAAGAAAAGAGAGAAAGAAAGAGGCGAAAAGCTCACAAGCCAACTATCGAGCGGTGCTAGCTTTGTACGCATGTTCGTGAATATGCGCAATAGATTCATAATCGATCAGTAATCACGCAGGAGTGGTGTGCGTAAATGACTGGATACGATACGATCTACAACGAATATCGACGATCGATGAGTACAAAACAACCACTGATCGCTTCCACGGCGACAAACAATTGTAACACCCCAGTTTTTGATTATCTTTTCTGCTTACGAATCAGCATAACTTCTTTGGAAACCCGGATATTTTAACCCTATCTTGATCTTAGGTATGCCACTACCTTAACCTAAAAAGTTGGCTGCTAAACTTCTTTCCCCAGATCATTTTCACATTTCAGTCCAAAAGTGTTGCAATTTAGTCCTTTTCAGAAGTTTCAGAAAACCCAAAAAGGCTAAAAGTCCCAGATCACCTCAAAATCCAAACCTGATCAAGTGATAACCTTTCCTTCATTTTTCTGAACATTTTTCCCTTCTGGAAGAATCCCAGAATCTCGACCAAAACCCTAGTTTCAGCCTCGACAAAAGTTCAAACCCTAATTACCCTATTTACCCTGTTTTTGAATTTTGTCAAAACCACCAGATGTTATCGGATTTCATCATTTTTCCTGCTAGATGAGTCCAAGATATTTAGTAGCACTCATCTGCAAAATCAGAGTTCAAATCAGCCCTTCAGATCTTCAGAATTGCAAATAGGCCCAAACTCCCGAGCCAAAACCTTCTCAGATCAGTCCAAATCGTTGCGAATAGGTCCAAAGTTCACAACCAGGTCCCTGCGAAGTTTTCAACCAGCAACCGCCAAATTGCCACGCCGTTAACTCGTCGCCGGCGAGGTTCGCCGCGCTGCCACCTCACGGCCACGTAGCCACCAGCCATGCGCAGCTATACCGCCACCGTGGAGCGCTCAAGCCCCACCGTGCCACCTTCTTCCCCGCGCGCGCGTGCTGCTGCCAGGAGCTTTACGCCACTTGGCCACCATCCCGTAGATCATCGCCACCACCCTGACCGAATCCTGATATCCCGCGATTCACCGTCTCTGGCAGAGCCCCGCCGTGTCCCAAAGTGCATCGATGACCGTCCCGGCGTCAGAAGAAGATCTCCCCGGCGATTGCTGCTGCTCCCGAGAGCCTCACCCATGGCTATATAAGCCCCGTCCCTTGCGCAGCATTGCCTCACACCACCCCACAGCTTCCTTGCCTTAGTCTTAGCACCAGAGAGCAACCGAGCCCTCAGCGCCGCCGCGAAGCTCATCTTCTCCGGCGAGCAGTTTCTGGAGCTCACGGTGCCAGCTTCGCCCGAAACTTCTTCCTCCAAACCAACGCCACCAGTAAGCTCCCTACACCTCTCTCTTTGTACCGTAGCCATTAATTGGTCCCTGGCGCACCTCAACGCCGGCAATCACCGGAAAACTTAAAAACCCCTGTTCCCGCAATGCCTAGCGATTTAGCCCGAATTAGCCTTCGTGCCAGTGATAGGAATTGACCAGCGCACCCAATTGAGCAAGCCTGTAAGCTTAGATTTTGAATTTGAGCAGAGATCATGGCCTTCCCGAAGTTTGCGCGCCACCAGTGAGCTGGTCCTCGTCGCCAAGCTTCTCCGGCCACTTTCCGGCCGATTCAACCCCGCAAATAGATCCCTCACCTCACCCTCTCACTCCCTGAGCAAGGAATCGAGGTCAAACCTCTTAAATCAGAAACGCCCAATCTGGAGGTTGTCTTCTCCAGCGCCGGTCGCCGGAATTTATCCCCGGCCGATCTAGCCTCACTCACCTTGTCATTTAGATAGATCTCAACCCCCTGAGCAATTTTTTCTACTAGCCCGACCTCTGAATCGACCTGAATCAAAAGTTGTAGCCATGCCAAGGTTGCTGTCCAGTGGCTCAGTTCATGTCCAGGCCACCGTGTTTGCTCACCGGAATGGGCCACCCTCCGGACACTTTCAGCCCTTGAGCCTGTTGAGAGTTTTGTAGCTGTTATCAATGCCTAAACCCCAGACAAAGTTGTGCATCAATTGGAGTTCTGAGTCAAAAGTTATGCAATGCCCTAGTTTCTGGCCATGTCTAACACTATGTCAGTGCATGTCCACCTGTGGCATTGGATGATTTAGACTTGTTTCTTTTGAGCAATTGAAATGCCACTTTGTCCACTAAGCCTTTTGAGCCATGTTCTACAACATTCCCTACTATCACATCTCCAGAAAACAAACCTAGAACCGATTTAGGGCAATGTCAAGCCATGAGTCGAATGTCAGCCCTTCGACATTCAAGCCCTTTGAACCCATCTCTTCAACCAACGTCAAGTGACCTTGTCTAAACCAATTCCCCTGCATGCATGATGTATTTACGTATTATGTTCTAGTGCTTGTATGCTTACATGGTATGTATGTGTTGTTTGTACCCGTCGTGGAACCAGACGTTGAAGGAGCAGAGGAGATCCCTGAAGATTCATTTGAGCAGCTAGACCCGTCACTGCAAGGCAAGTCTCAAACCCTTGATCATGTCTCACCTGCTATTTTGAAATGAAGTATGTTAACTGTTTTCCAGTATATGCACGCCTTAGATTCAAATAAGAATTATGTTTCAATAAAATGACTAGATATGACCTAAATGATTGTAAAGCCCCTTTTGACATTGAATATCCCTGCACCCTTGTTACCCTAGATTATCATGCTTAGGCTATGCTATGCTTAAAGATTATATGATAAATGTTGAATGGTCACATATGAGAAAAGCATGTTCAAAACCCCTTTTTGTGAAAGAAAATGTGATTGGAATCGATAGTGAGGATGGTTTGATTGGATGGTGCTGTGTGCGCACTAGGAATGTGAAAGACTCCTCACTAAAGATTCATAAGGACTAGAACCTTGTGTTGTGCTTCTATGCGGCATGAAAAACGTACCAACCACCTGCCTGTTTATGGGACGGGCGCAACTTAGTAGCTCTCTTTAGTGTTAGCTTTTCCCTGCAATGGTTGTCGGTCCAGATTCTTGCGAGAACTGGTGGGCCGCAGAATGCCATGAGTGATGTGAGTTCAGAAAAATCATGAGAGGAAAAGGTGGAAAGAAGGAAGACGCCCTAAGCCAGATTAAGTCGTGCGCGACTGTAATCAAGAGAGGCTATGTGTCTTGCGAGAGCATAGGCCCAGGCTAGGAAGTAAGGCAGTGGGGAGGACCCACAATGGTACTTGAGACTTAACTGTCTATTTGCCGGGCAGGGAAATAGTTAATACTAGGACTGTAAATTGTTGTGTCATCTCGGCCTTGTCACATGCGTAAAAGTCGCATGAAGCTGATCCGACTTGAAAGCCGAATGATTGGTGGATTAAGGTGGTACACCTTTGCAAAGTTTAAAAAGTATCGGATACTCTGAGCTCCCAGGTCATGGAGTCTGCGCGCTGTGAATTCCATTCACGTCGATGCAGCACAAGTAGCTTTTGGAAGTTTTTCACAAAATCTGAGTAAAGTGGTGACTCATGAAAGACCGCCACACACAACATTTCTGAAAATCTAGCTTAGGATTTCAAAAGCCCCGCTTTCGAAAATAAAGACCTTTCTTTAAAGCTGCATGTGAAAATCTATTATATATTTATACACAGAGCCAAAGAGCTGTTCTTTGAGAAATTCCCCATCATCTATATATATATATGCATTGTTACTTGGGACTTGTTGAGCACCATGTGGACAATGTGCTCACCCTTGCTTTTACAAACAAATTTAGAGGAAGGATTCGCCGACCCTGAATCTTATGGTCTTGAACCCAATGTGGAACAAGAAGAAGGAACTGAGGACCCATCTGGTTAAAGGGTTATGCACCAAGGTGGAGTTCGATGTGGAGAAGGCCCAAGCAATACCGCCGCTGCAGAGAAAGAAGACTGAAGAAGTCCTTTTGTTTATCGTTGCTGTTTTATTTTGTGCCGACCTTTGTGTCGAAAACTCCTTAATTTGTATTAACAATTAAATGCGTCATTTCGGTGCTAAGTTATTGTAATGTTGGTCCTTGTGATCAGCACTTGTTTTTAATTACTCGCATTTTTATATAATGCATCTTGTTGTTGTGAGCTGCAATGTGCCTTTTCTGAGTGCAATCCACCTGGGCGATTGCCACTGGAATCCTCAAGAGAGGGTCCCACAACAATCCAATCAAGTTCTAGTTCAAAGCTCAAATCATCGTTCACCAAATCTCAGTTTCAAGAACAATTAAACCAAACAAGGCCAGAAAATAAAATGGTTTAAGGTTTGCAGTTCCAGAATAGACCAAAATTTAATTATTCAGGATCCTCAATATCTTCAAGAGTTCTCAAATAAATTGAGTTGCAGTAAAGAAAAGTCTATCAGTGTAGCTCAGCTCAATTCAATTCATACAAACACAGGGATTTCCTTCTCTAGACAATAGTCAATACAAAATTGAACCATGTCTCCAGTGCAAAAGAGTCATGCATTTCAATTAATGTTCAGATTGTCAGCCTTTAGGAAAGATGAAAAAAAACACAAGATAAAATATTGTGTAGAAGCAGATTCCATCCAACCTAGACTCCAAATCTCAAACCTAGTGAGCAGACGACATTCACAACACTTGGAAGTATAGAATTGAACACCTGGTTCATTCAGAAATCAATACAATCAAGGTCTTGGTCAACAGAAGTCATCACAAAAGAATCTGAACTAAAACATTCAAAACATTGCAAATCAAACAGAGGATGAAAACTAATCCAGCACAGCTTTCAGTTTATCACAACACCATTTAAACTCAACATAGATAGCCCAAACAAGAACATCACAGAGAGACAAGATAGAGGAAATTAACTCAATTCAAATAAGATAGACTAAGAAATTTACTTTGCATTTGATTTAGAAATGAGTACTGATTCTCAGCATTTACACAATTTCATCATCTCATACACTGAATCCATTTCAGTTCATCACAATTCAAGAATAAAGAAAGTGAGAAGAAGTTGAACTAGAAATGATGGCCGCTGGAGTAGCTGGAGAAGTACTGGAGTCTTGCTGAAGCTTGCAAAGGCTGTGGAGAGCTTGAGGAAGTGGTCGAAGTCCTAACCGAGGAAGCAGCTTGTCACCATTTCTAAAGCCGAAGAGGAAGAAGCAACTGAGCTTGGGGAAACACTCGTCGTCGAAGAAATCAGCGTCGTCAGTGGAGCAATCACCCAGGAGCGAGGCGGCAAGAGGCGCAGAAACAGCAATGGGGGATTGAAGTGGTGGCACACACGGGATCGGCGAGGGATGGCTCGGCTCCGGCGGCGCCGTGGAGATGGTCGAGAGGGAGGCCACGGTGATGCCGGTGCACGAAGGGGACCGGCGAGCTCGGCGGCGGCCCTGTAGAAGGAGGCGGCGCGGTTTTGGGGCAGCTTTGGCGGCTTGGAGTGGAGCGGCGAGGAAGGAGGCGCCGCGCCGGGTGGTGAGGGCGGCGGTGCCATGGAGATCCGGTGGTGGCAGCGCGAAGAAGAGGCGGTGCCGGCTCGGGTTGGTGGAGGAGCGGCCTGGCGCCGGAGCACGAAGGGGCGCAGCGGCTGCGGGCCGGTGGCGGTGTGGCACAAAGAAATGGCGATGCAGCACAGGGTGTGGATCCGTGGAGAGGAAAAGACCCAGCGGCGCGGGATGTAGCGACGCAGCTGTGGTGGACTGTAGAGGCAGCGATGAGGGCGAGACGGCCAGATCGGCCAGATCTGTGGAGGCGTGGGCGCTCCGGCGGCGTGGGGCGGAGCGGCAAGCTTGGCCGCGGAGCGGCGGCAAAGCGGCGGGAGGCGCAGATCTGGCCACGGCGGGATCGGTGGCAGATCTGGTGGCGTTGTGTGGTGTGGAGGAGATGATGTGGGTTCTAGGCAGTTGAGCTCAGGATGGAGGATATGGAGTGGATTTGTGGTGGTGAAATGGGGAAGATGAAGACAAGAAAAAGGAAGAAGAAGGGGAGGAAGGGGAATGGAGCACCGCTGGCGTATGGTCCGACCGCCGGCGGCGAGGTGGACGGAGGTGTGGAGGAGGATTTGGGGGAGAAAGAAAAGAAGGTAAAAAAATAAAAACTGGGCTCAAATGCCTCAGATGGCCGGCGGCAGTGTAAGAGGCCAATTTGGCACTTTTGCAGAAAAGCCCTCGAGTTTTGGAAATTTAGAAATGTGACCTCGTGGCTAAGGTTTGGGATTCCGGGCCCCCGGAGACTCCGATTTTAGTGCGGTCAATTCCTACGCGACCGCGGGAACGCGCACTTCCATCAGGAATTGTCCGATGGCCAGATTAAGTCGAGGACGCATGTCCGCTAGCCAAAAATCCATCCAATCCTCCCGACCTGCGATAAAAATTGGAAAAACGAGTAATCCGGTCAATTTGGCAATTAATCTGGAATAATCTAGGTATATATGCCGAAGAAAATGACTAGAAGTGCGTGACCGACCCCCAAGCCCAGGGCAAACTCTCCCCCCAAGTGGGAGGGACCCTATTGGGTCTCTGTAGTCCTGGGCTCGGGGGATTACAAGCTCTCCAACCTCCAAGATCAAGAGTTGAAGCATACATGGAATGTAGACTTGCTTCACAACTTCTATGTCTAGCCTTCGGGCCTTGTCCCTCCCCCGTCGTGACTTCGCAGGGGGAGGCGCCGTCCCCCTCCGTGGTTACACGGGGGGGACGTTGTGTTCGCCTACCCTCCTCCGCCACGGCTTCACGGGGGAAGGTGTTGTATTTCAAAATCTATTAATACAATTGGGTTTTTTCTCCAATTCGAGTTCATTGCAGGTTCTTACCTTACTGTCTCTTAAGATGATAAACTCCTGTTGAGGATGCCCTCTCCGTAAGGACGTAGGCAATCGCGGCCTAAAAGTCCCTACGGAGGGAGCCCCGCTCCCGTAGGGCGGCTTACAGTCACCCCTCGTGGACTGAGGGGGTAAGCGGCAACCCAGTCCTCAAGGACTGAGGTAACAAGTCAATTTGTGAGACTAGTCCCCCCTCAAACACTCACACCCGTCATCGGGCTTACCCTCCTCCGGGAGCAAATTTGTCACCCTAGCAAGACAAGATTTTCGGAAAATCTTCCCAGAGAGTCATTACCTGGCTCCCCGTTCTCATGGTAACCGGAGGATTTCTTACTGTGATTTTCAGAAAATCTTCCAGGAGAGTCATTACCCAGCTCCCCGTTCTAACGGCAACCGGAGGCGTTCTCACCGGGATTTTCGGAAAATCTTCCCGGGGTTATTACCCGATTTCTTGCTCACAGCGGCCGGAGGATGTCTCAATGGGATTTTCAAAAAATCTTCCCGGGGAGTTATTACCCAGCTCCTGGTTCTCACGGCGACCGGAGGATTTCTTTTCAGGATTCTCTGAACTTTTCCAAGTCAAATGGGCTTGACCCTGGTAATCAATAACGTCCAGGCCCTTCGCTCCTTCCCCACAGTGCGCGGAGCAAAGCTACAAGCCGCTGTTGGGGGGGATAACCCTTGCCCGAACAATCCTCTCCCAGACCCTCCTCCGGACTCAGAAAATTTCAAAAGCAAGACTAAGGAACAAGCAAACTTAGCTTTATTGATATATTTAACTGGAGGACATCTTCCCCCCGGTGGGTATCGGTACATCTAACCGGGAGACAACCCCCACCCCCCCCCCCCCCCCCCGCCGGTGGGCCAAGACGTCCCACCGATCAAAGCCTTGGGTAAATGCAAGATACAATCCGGGGATTTTAACCCCCGCGGGAAATACGAAGGGAGACAGCCCCCCTCGGGGGACTCCTGCACCCAATAATCCCGGAGGCCCTCCGATAGCTCCCGGGCTAGGTATCGGTACAAGCTTCTTATGCGCCACTGGGCCTATCGAAGCAAGTCCTTGGGCTAATACTCGTAGCTTGCCGGTGGGAGTAAACGAAGAGGCGGAACCCTCTGGGACCCCGGTCGCAGAGAAGACAACACAGCGCGGTGGTTGTCGAAGTTATCAAGGTGCCACTCCGGGTGCCACCGCAACCGGATCGGCTCCCTGGAAACACCCCTACCACACCCTCCGGAGATGGGACTTAGCAGAACTAAGGCCGCTTGGGTGTCCCCCATGGTGATACACTTCAGAGCCCAGAGGCCTTATCTACGAAGTGGCCCCTTGCACCAACGGGGCACCTCTAAGGTTACGCTCGACTATGGGGAGCCCACCCCTGGGGACAACCTCCCGGGGGGCCTGATGAATTCAATCCAAGACTAAGCAAAAATTTGTTTCATTTCATTAAAAGAAAGTATTTTGTACAAGTCTCCGGGGCTTCTTCTAAGAAGCTACCGGGAACAAAAATTCTAAAACAAAAAAGAGGACCTATCTAAAGGACCGGGGGGAGGCTCATACTTGGTCATTGTTGTCCTCCCCCCGGGAGGTCTCTGCCGGAGCCGCGGTGTCCGCCCACGGGGGCGCCGGCACCGGTAATCGCACCCGCACGATCCGGTCGTAGAAACCCCCTATGAGCTACTCCACTTCTCATCGCAGTGGCTCGAAGAACTCGGGGAAGCCACGGGGGATCCGGCCTCCAATCGCCCGGTGCCGGTCCCCCGGAGTTCCACAAGTCCCGCGGTGGCGGCCACCACCTAGATCGCCCGGCCCCGGGCCCGAGTGTCGGCAACGTCCGGGATCACGGAGACTTGTGCATTGAGAAAATGCATGGCCTCCTCGAATGTCACCAGCACCGCCCCGGACCTGCCCCCCGGGCCGAGGCTCACCCCGAGCCCCTCGAGGGCTGAGCGGATGGAGTGACCCGCTTCCGCAACCGCCCGGGTGCTGGAGCCCTCGAGCTCCTAGAGGGCTTCCTCCTTCGCCCTTGCCTCTTTCCGGAGCGGGTCGTTGGCGCCCTCCGAGGCGTGGAGTTGAGCCCAGACCCAGGCCAACTCGCGGAGCGCCTGGTCCCGCTCCTCAGAAAAGGAGGCGGCCTTCCCCTCCACCTCGTTCAGCGCCTTCTCATAGCGCGCCTCGATACCCCGGGCGAGGGCCGCCCCCTGTAAACACGAAGGTTATTCAAAGCCCAAAAGTTAGTGAAACCCTAGAAGGAAAACGGCCGGACGTTCCAGGAATGAACCTGGATGTGGAGTGACTGCAGCTCTTCGCACCGGTCGCGGAGCGTCCCTTGCGAGACGTACTCCTGCACCTTCCGGGTCTTGAGTCCCTAGGCAAACTGTTAGACCTCACCCGCGGACAGCAGGGGGTCTCCCTACCGACGGCTCTGGACCCGTCCCCACCGGCAGGCCCACTCACGAGGGTCGCGGGGGTGATGTGAACCGGTGTAGGATCGGCCGTGGTCCTCGCCGCCGAAGAGGTGGCCGTAGAGGACGTAGATGAACCCTCCGAGGGGGTGCCACCCTGGGGAGGGATGAGGAGCCCCTTTCCCTTTTTGGGCCGTGGGGCCCCCGGGGCCTCCGTGGCCACGGGAACCTGAAAGACTGAGGGGCTCCCCACCTCATCCACCGGCCATTCGACGAGCGGAGGGGAAACCTCCGCAAAACGCACCTCTGGGCGCTCCGGCTCTTGTAGTTCTGGTGCTACCGGAGGTGCGATCGCTAGAGATGGCGAGGGAGCATAGTTCGCCGAATCGGATGCCCCCTTTCCCCGGGCCTCACCAGAGGCCTTGAGGAGGCGCATGAACTCTTGCGTTCCCGCCGGCCCCCCGGAGTGCTCCTCCGAGGGGAGAGGTGTCGCCTCGCGCCTAGAACGCACTTGCACACATCCCGACCCGGGAGTTGCATCCTAGGACTTCGCGGGCGTAGAGCCCGATGTCGTCGCCAGACCGAGGGCCTTCTGAGCCTTGGCGTGCTTCGGCTTGAAACCCCTGGCGGTCTCCTTCCCCCGCTTGTGAAAGCCGGGGGTCAGGAGAGGCGTCCTCTCCGGTAGCCTTGGCCACCATGTTCCAAGGAGGACCCTCCCCGATGATGCGCACGATGCGTTCGTGCTTGTCAGCTTTGTACCTCCCAAGGAGGTTCTCTGCCTTCTCTCGGGCAGCTGGGTATGTCCGGACTATGAAAATGAAGATAGTTAGCAAAATTAACAAAAATCGAAGTGAGTCACCGAGTACTTACATCGGGTCACCGACTTTTGCAGGTGCCGCTGCGCTGGGCACCTCTCGATCCCCCTCCTCCCGTGCGAGAAGGGTGAGAGCTTGAGTAGCATCAGCTCCTCTGTGGTGTCCCTCATGGAGCGGACGCCCTGGGAGCCCACCACCATTCTAAGGAGCTTCAGCTCCTCGTCGGTCCATACCGGGGGCTTGGGGGCTGACGATTGGCAGTAGGAGGGGGGCTCCGGGGAATAGGTCACCTCGGGGTCCCAGACCCGAAGGCACTTATGGTGGCCCCTCGAAGCCCTATTTATAGGGCTCAAACGCAGCCCCAATGGGTGCCACTTGGACCTTCGTGATGAATCCGCGCCATCCAATTCAAAAACAGCGCGCACAAATCGAAGGGACGCACACGGGAAATGATGCATCGGTGGTTCAAACCGCACGAGGCCATTATGGCCGACGGCGCGCAACAACCGAGACTGGTGGCGACATAATAGTCGACGGCGCCACCATAAGTGCCCAACGTAGGAATCGAGGCATCAGCAAGGCGCTGAAAATCCCTTCCGGGGGAGATGTTCTCGATAATGTGTACCATCCGCTCTGGGGACCTAAGCAATGTCCCCGGAGGACATGGGCGACTGCTGTTGGGGGAAATCTTCCCGCGCTGTGATCCCGGTAAAGGACAGGGCCCCGGTGACACCTCCCCCGGGTGCCGCCTTTGTCACGGAGACAAAGGACCCGGTGACCTCCGTCCCGGACGCCACCATTTTGCTCGGGGACCAGGGCCCCGGAGCCTCGGTACTGGGTGCCCCCATTGTCCCAGAGACAAAGGCCCAGGTGACCTCCTTCCCAGGCGCTGCCTTTGTCCCAGAGAAAAAGGTCTCGATAAGCTCCGTCCCGAGCGTTGCCTTTGTCCCGATGACTAGGGCCCCGGAACCTTTGTCCCAGGCGGCGCCATTTGCCTTGGGGCCAAGGCGCTGGAGCCTCCATCCTGGGCGCCGTGTTTGTCCCGAAGACAAAGGCCCCAGTGACCTCCGTCCCGGGTGCCACCTTTGTCCCGAGGACCAAGGCCCCAGAGCATCCGTCCCAGGCGCTACCTTTTGCCCTGGGACCAGGGCCCTGGGGCCTTGGTCCCGGGCACTGCCTTTGTCCTGGAGACAAAGGCCCCGGTGACCTTCGTCTCGGGCGCCGCCGTTTGCCCTGGAGCAAGGCCCCGGAGCCACCGTCTCGGTCACCGTCTTTTGCCCGGGGACAAGGGCCCCAGTGACCCCCATCCCGGGTGCCGCCTTTGTCCAGGAGACAAAGGCCCCGCTGACCTCGGTCCCGGGTGCCATCATTTGCTTGGGGGCCAAGGCCCCAGAGCCTCTGTCCCGAGCGCCGCCTTTGTCCTGGAGACAAAGGCCAAGGTGACCTCCGTTTCAGGCGTTGCCGTTTGCCTGGGGACCAAGGCCTTGGAGCCTTCGTCCCAGGCGCCGCCTTTTGCCCGGGGACAAGGGCTCCGGTGACCCCCATCCTGGGCGCCGCCTTTTTCCCGGAGACACAGGCGCCGATGACCTCTGTCCCGGGAGCTGCCATTTGCCCAGGGGCCAAGGCCCTGGAGCCTCAGTCCCAATTGTCGCCTTTGTCCTGGAGACAAAGGCGTCGGTGACCTCCGTCCCGTGTGCCGCCGTTTGCCCGGGGAACAAGGCCCCAGAGCATCTGTCCCGGGCGCTGCCTTTTGCCCGGGGATAGGGGCCCCGGTAACCCCCATCCCAGGTGCCGCCTTTGTACAAGACACAAAGGCCCCGGTGACCTCTGTCCCGGGCACCGCCTTTTGCCCGAAGACCAGGGCCTTGGAGCCTCTGTCTCGGGAGCCGCCTTTGTCCCAGAGACAAAGGCCCCGGTGACCTCCGTCCCGGGCGCAGCATTTGTCCGGAAGACGAAGGCCTCGGTGTCAATGATTCAGACTCGGGGTCCTTAGTCGAACTTATGCAGAATTTGTGAGTTATGAGGCCTTTCAGGGTGTCCATCCAGAAAGGGATGATGAGCAATGTCGGTTGGGGCACAGAGAGATTTATACAGATTCAGGCCCTCGATGGTGGGAGTAATAGCCCTACGTCCTGTTGTGATTTCACTATGTATGAGGAAAGGATTACAAAGTTGGGGAAAAGATCATCACTGGAGAAGATCTTTTCTGTGTGATTGTCTAAGACACGACTAACTAGCCTATGAAAGATTGTGGTCTTCTGGTGTCAGATCTGTTCAATCTTTTGTTCCATATCCGTCCTGGATCTGTTGTACACTTGCTTACCCTTTTATACTGGTCGAAAGGGCACCAATGCACAACGGCTTTGAACGGTTGCTTGGGTGCAGTTTTGATAACCGCACTTAACTTCCACACAGGCTTAGCACGTGCAATTAAGGGATAACTACACATGTTAGCCTCCTGGCAGTTGTCTTCATACGTGGAAGGATCTTCGTGATTCTTGGGATATGCCTGTGGTAGAGCTTAAGCAATCCCGAGTCATCCAGGTCGAAAGTGGTCAACGACCTTCTGACCGCGCATCATCTACGGCCTCCTGATCGTGCACTGTCTACGGCCTCATGATCGCACAAAGCCTGTGACCACGTGTCCGCGCTTCCCAAGTCATCTGAGATCACAGCAGCGGACCTCCGGACACTTGTCTGGTTTGAATCTATCTTGAACCAGATGTGCTTTACTCCGAACTAGCTCTGGTAACAATCCTCGTCAGCTGGCCCCCAAATTTGAAGAAAATGAAGAGACATATTTACTTAAAATTTGAATCTCACATCGGATAAGTGACCCGACGCTTCAACTTCTCCACCTAGTGGCGCACTAAGTGTGGCGGCTTATTTCTCGAGACGGGCTCTGGGTTGTTTTTGACAGGTGATGATAGCGCCGCTGAATTATTTTTTAACCAGAGATAAAACCATAAATATTTTTTAAGAACTCGAGGCATTCGAAAAATGAACCATCACCCTTGGATGATATAAATACCGAAGCCTCTTAGCCCTAAAACTTCACAAGTCTCTTTCTCGGCTAAGTCTTTTCCATAGCTATCTTTCCTTCTCTTCTATTTTCACCTCAATGGCAGATCAATACTCCAAGAACATCATTGAGATTGAATGTGATGAAGAGGAAGTGATACCCGAACTTGACCAAGATTTCTAGAAGGTAAGTCTTTTCTGGAACTTTCGGTTCAAGTCGCCATTTGATATTTTGATCATTTCAAAAATGCTGTTTGGGAATTCATAGGTAACCGAAGAACTGGTCCCTCCAGGGAAGAAACCCAAGGTTGACGACAGATCCTCCAGCAGCACAAAGGTTGGGGATGCATCATTGCGCTCTCCTTCCTTAGCCCATATAGTTCTTCCTGTACATGCAACTCGGCTGGTCGAAACTTCATCTCCACCTTTGGAGATCCATAACAATCCTTCAAAGCTTTCTCCTTCTTCTGATCAGCTTTCTTCATTGCGATCAAGCAATCCCCATCTTTTGATGGGTTATCAATTTTCTGGTAGGAAGGTTGCATTCCCGCGACCAGATGATCCTTAGCTTTTGTTGGGTGATCAATTTTCTCGTGGGAAAGTTGCACTTCCACAACCTGATGGCCCCCGACTTTTGTCGGGTGATCTACTTTCTGGGGGAAACACTTCATTCTCTCACCTGCGAGGATTGGTAATTATTTTCATCTCCTCTGCTGGTTGTTTTATCTTGTAAAACTAACACATGCGAATGCAGGAGACCAAAATTGCCGGAGCCCCCAGCGACCAGCCTGCTGAGATCCAACCTCTTTACCTCGAACAAACTCTCCATAAGGAGAAAGAGGTTCTGGAGAAGAAGACCAAAGAAATGTCTTTGGCCATTCTGCACCTGGCAGAATGTTATGACAACTCCCGCGAAGAGGCGCACCAATTCCGCTTGGAGAGGTACTATGCTCGACAGCAGCGAGAACTCTCCGATACGATGAGGAATAGTAGTGATTCTCTGATTCGGGATGATGTAGATAGGCTTAGAGTAGTTGCTAGTTCTCTTGGGGTAGCCAGTGTTGATCCCACTGATGCTAATATGTCTCTAGGAAAATGACATGATATAAACTAATGGTTATGACAGTGGGGACCTTAATAGAGAGAAAAGTTTACTATCGGTTGTGGTTTCGAACCGATAGTAAAATTGGACAACTTATCTCGACCCCTGCTCTTCATCCTCGATTCATTTCTACCGTACGTGCATCCACGCTCCAAGCTAGAGTGATCTGGAGAAGCTAGCTGAGAGGTTGATAATTCGATCCCCCTCGGTATTGTCATCTTGTCATCACCTCTCTCTCTCTCGATCACTCTTTCACACTCTCCCTTTCTCTCTACTTCCAATTCATTAAACTAGATACATGTAGCTCCAAATTAGCTAGAAGGTTAGGTTGGCTAGCTAGCTATAGCTTGCTGAAGTTAAGCTAGGAATGATTTATGGCTGAAGTTAACCAGCTAGATAGCTGGCTCTTCCAATTAATGCATCAAGTTAATTAGGGTTTCATATATATCCATTTAATATAATTAAGTAGCTGTACACACATATGGCCTAGCTAATTGATGATGTTTCATGCGTGCATGCCCTGAGTCATTAATTATTTATTTCAATTTGTCAATTTTGTGAAATAATTGTAGATGGACTGAGAATATTGGATGTATGGAATAAAATGTACTACTGTTGAGTATTTGGAGGGTGAATGGGTTTATTAAATTTGCTGAGCAAGAAAAGGCGAAGAATGGAGAGAAAGATATGCATTGTCCTTGTATAGATTGTATGAACTTAAAGAGGTTCGGCAACTCTGATCAGATTAGGAGTCATTTGATTCGTCGTGGTTTTAACACACGCTATACCCGTTGGATATGGCATGGTGAAGATCTTGAGGAAACGAACACCGCTACCACTCAGCAACACCCGGAAGTGGATTGCAGTAATGATGATCATCAGAACATTGATAATGTTCATTCAGATGTGCATGTAGATGACGACAATTTAGATGAAATGTTATGTGATGTAGAAGAAGATTACAATGAAAATGATTTTGCTAAATTTGAGAAATTAAATGTTGATTCTGAGAAACCTTTGTTCCCCGGATGTGCAAAATTTACAAAGTTGTCTTCTGTGTTGAGATTATATAACTTGAAGGCAAGCAACCGTTGGAGCGATAAGAGTTTCACGGTGCTATTAGATCTGTTAGTGGACATGCTTCCAGAGGGAAATGAGTTGCCAAGATCGGTTTACCAGGCCAAAAAACTATTGTGTCCGTTGGGAATGGAAATCGAAAGAATACATGCATGCCCAAATGATTGTGTTCTGTACCGTAACGAGTACGAGGATTTGCATATTTGTCCAAGATGCGGTGCATCGCGGAATAAGCATGGGGACATAATTTATCACAATGGATGTGATGAGGTAAAGAAAGGGCCTCCGGCCATAACTGTGTGGTATTTGCCTATGATTCCTAGATGCGAAGTACTTGCGCTGGCATGGTAAAGGTCGGAAACAAGACGGAAAACTAAGACATCCAGTTGATTCTATTCAATGGAGAAACATTAACAGAACATTCTGTAAGTTTGGCAACGAAGTGAGGAATATAAGGTTTGGGCTGAGTACGGATGGTATGAATCCACACGAAAATATGAGCAGTTGGCATAGTACTTGGCCGGTTCTTTTATGCATCTATAATCTTCTTCCTTGGTTATGTATGAAGCGTAAGTACATCATGATGTCATTACTAATTTCAGGACCCAGACAACCCAGGAATGATATTGACGTGTTTCTATCACCGTTAGTCGAGGACTTACATAAATTGTAGAGCGAAGGGGTGCGGGTGTGGGATGCACATAAGCGAGAGAATTTCATGTTGTGGGCCATGATATTTTGCACCATAAATGATTTCCCGGCCTATGGAAATTTGTCAGGGTATAGTACGAAAGGAGGCAAGGCTTGTCCTATTTGCCTGGATGAAACTAAAAGCATGTGGTTACTGAACTGCAGAAAAACAGTGTACATGGGTCACCGCAGATTCCTTCCGATGCATCACGCCTACGTAAGAAGAGGAAGTCATTTAATGGGAAGCCTGAGAAAGGATCAGCCCCAGTGTTTGTGATTGGTAAGGAGCTTTACTTGCGCGTGAAGGACATCAAAGTTGAGTTCGGTAAATGTTCTAAACCTCCAGGAAAAAATGTTTGGAAGAAGAGATCGATTCTTTGGCATCTGCCATATTGGGAGCACTTACAAGTTCGACATTACATTGATGTCATGCACGTAGAGAAAAATGTTTGTAACAGTTTGATTGGTTTGTTGTTGAATATTCCAGGAGAGATGAAAGATGGCATCAACGTTCGCGGTGACATGCTCGACATGGCCGTAAGGACTAAGCTTTCACCGTTGGAGAAGGGAAAGCGTACATACCTCCCCCTAGCCTGCTATACTTTGTCAAAAAGAGAAAAAAAACAGAACTCTGTCGGTGCCTATATGGTGTTAAAGTTCCATACGGGTATTTTGCGAACATGAAAAAACTTATGTCCATGAAAGACTTGAAACTGGTTGGTATGAAGTCCCATGATTGTCATGTACTGATGTCACAAATGCTTCCCATTGCTATCAGAGGCATTCTCCCAGTCAAAGTCAGAGAGACAATTACAAAGCTATGTTATTTCTTCAACACAATATCTGGAAAGGTAAGCGTGTACTCCTAGCAAGTTAATTAGCTCCATTCGTTGAACTTGTCAGATTTTTTGGATCTAAATATTTGCTGCAACTGTGTCCTTGCAGGTAATTGATCTGGATGTGACTATAACTCTTTGTTAGCTGGAGATGTATTTCCCTCCATCTTTTTTTGATGTTATGGTCCATCTCATTGTTCACCTTGTCAGAGAAATTAAGTTTTGTGGACCCGTGTTCCTGTGCTACATGTATCCATTTGAGAGATTTATGGGTATCTTGAAGGGATATGTAAGGAATTGACATCGGCCTGAGGGCAGTATCATTGAAGGTTATGCCGCCGAGGAGGTGATTGAATTTTGCACCAACTATATGGCCGGGGTTGACCCAATTGGCGTTCCTACGTGCCGGCATGAGGGCAGGCTTCAGGGCATTGGAACGATTGGATTTAAAGCAGTCGTCCCCTCTAGTGATCTGTATGCAAAAGCCCATTTCTGGGTCTTACAGCACATGACGGGGGTGGAGCCATACATACACGAGCACAAGGAAATGTTACGGAAACAGAATTCTTCGAAGCCAGAAATTTGGGTCACCAGAGAACATAACAGGAAGTTTGCTGGGTGGATCGAAAATAGAGTCCTGCAAGCTTCTGAGGCCAACGTAGATGAAGTTGTTACATGGTTGGCCAGAGGGCCTAGATTTACTGTAGGGACTTGGCAGGGGTATGATATCAATGGCTATTCATTTTACGCAAGAACTCAGGATGAGAAGAGTACTATGCAATGTAGTGGCACTACTTGCTATTTCAGAGGATGCCAGAGCAGTAAGGGCACTCAACTCATATTACGGTGTTATTGAGGAAATATGGGAGCTCGATTACGTATTACTTAAGATTCCTTTATTTCAATGCCAATGGGTCGAAATCCCTCGAGGTGTTAAAGTCGACAATTACGGGTTTACTCTCGTCGATCTCAGTAGAGTCGCACACCAAGATGATCCATTTATACTTGCTGAGTAAGCTACACAGGTGTTCTACATCGTTGACTCGGCCAATCCAAAGTTGCACGTTGTCCGTCAGAGTAAGAGACGTATTGTTGGGGTCGAAGACGTTGTGGATGAAGAAGAGTATGATCAGTTTGACGAACTACCTCCATTTTTAGATGGAATTCTTCAATCTGTCCCTACCGAAGATATTGACGAAATAAGTTACCTGTGAGACAACCATGAAGAAGGATTATGGGTGGACAACCATTCTTGACTAATTTGCAATATGTAAGTGACGTATATTACTTGGATCTTTGATCGAAGAATTCTTCAAATCATTTTTCAAAAATTCTTTGGGAAAACATAAGTGATGCATTGAGAATCATTATTGCAAATTTTCATTTCAATTGGAGTTGATTTGAGCAATAATTGATTCTTTTCACAAATCAATATGAAAACTGCAAAGTTCAGATTCCTCGTGATTTTTGGCTGGTTTGTCATTTTGATATCTCCATCTTGATTGGCTATTCAAAGAAAGTTTCTATATGCATGATTCCTTATGTTCCATGATTGGTCTTTACTGTTAATTTATTTCAAAATTATTGGAAGTCATTTGCATGGGGTTTCAGGTGTCTTTACAAGTGCAAAATGATGTACTGAAACCCATCTGTAATTGTTCTCAGGAAAACCCTTCAGGGTTACTAACATTGTATTTTACTATCGGTTTCAATTTCCAAACTGATATGAATTTAAGTTCTAATATCGGTTTCTTGTTCCCAACAGATAGTAATACATATTGTGTTATGAGACCCTGTTCTACAATTTGGTTTGATCTTGTACAGTGGATTAATTTACTCTCGGTTAATAATCATAAAACCGATAGTGAAATACAATGGCAATACTCCAAACCCTAACTTGGATCTTTAATTGAAGGATTCTTCAAATCATTTTTCAAAAATTCTTTGGGAAAACATACGTGATGCATTAAGAATCATTTCTGCAAATTTTCATTTCAATTGGAGTTGATTTGAGCAATAATTGATTCTTTTCACAAATCAATATGGAAACTTCAAAGTTCAGATTCCTCGTGGTTTTTGGCTGGTTTGTCATTTTGATATCTCCATCTTGATTGGCTATTCGAAGAAAGTTTCTATATGCATGATTCCTTATGTTCCATGATTGGTCTTTACTGTTAATTTATTTCAAAATTATTGGAAGTCATTTGCATTGGGTTTCAGGTGTCTTTACAAGTGCAAAATGATGTACTGAAACCCATCTGTAATTGTTCTTAGGAAAACCCTTTAGGGTCACTAACATTGTATTTTACTATCGGTTTCAATTTCCAAACCGATATGAATTTAAGGTCTAATGTCAGTTTCTTGCTCCCAACCGATAGTAATATATATTGTGTTATGAGGCCCCTGTTCTACACAATTTGGTTTGATCTTGTACAGTGGATTAATTTACTATCGGTTAATAATCATAAAACCGATAGTGCAATACAATGGCAATACTCCAAACCCTAACTGCCATTGTATTTACTATTGGTTTTATGATTATTAACCGAGAGTAAAGATTCCTATATTAGGTTAAACCCACACGATTTTTCCTCCAGTCCAACTGATCACATTTCCAAATAGGTGTGTACTCACATGCGGAAAACCCTAGCCTCCCCGACGTTCCCTTTTTCGCTCCTGCACCACCATTCCCGCTCGCATTTGGGTTCTCCACTGCTTCCGGCCACTAGATCACGCAATCGTAGGCCACTCCACGAATGACTGTAAGTGTTCTTGACCAAACCGCAGTATCATTGATCTTGCCGCTCGCATCAATTTTTTAAATTTATATTGAATAGGTCATATGTGGTTCAACAGCAAAACTACATCGCGCCATCGTAGGCCACTCCATGAACGACTGTAAGTGTTCTTGACCAAACCGCAGTATCATTGATCTTGCCGCTCGCGTCAATTTCTTAAATTTATATTCAATAGGTCATATGTGGTTCAACAGCAAAACACCTGAGCTTCTGCTTTATTGGTCACTGTCCAGGTCGAATTGCTAACCTGTGCTCAATTACCTCCCTTGGGACACCGGGCATGTCGGATGGTTTCCACGCAAACACATCTGCGTTAGCTCGGAGGAAAGTAATGAGCTCGAGTTCCTATTTGTCATCTAGGCCAGATCCAACCCGAATTGTTCTGGACGGATCATTTGGGTACAATGGAACCAATTTTAATGTTTCGTCTGGTCGAGGAGCAGCTTTGATCGTATCAGTGGACATTGTGGTGATCTGGGCTTCTCGGAGGGGAAGCTGATCTACCATCTCCAGGGATAACCGATCACATGTCAATGCCACGTTGCGACTGCCTCGGACCGAAATAACGCCCTTGGGGCCTGGCAACTTGCCACACTGATAAGCATAGTGCGTAGCCATCATGAATTTAGTGATAGTTGGCCCGCCAAAGATTGCGTTATAAGCCAAATCACAATCAATTACATCAAAAGTAACCAATTCTGTTCGGAAGTTATCTGGTTCACCCAGCGTGACCGGGAGGACCACCTGTCCCAATGGCATCATAGAGGGACCAGGAATTATCCCATAAAATGGCATCACTGAGGATTTGCATCTCATCTAATTCTTTGACCAATAAAATGTCCAAGGAACTACCTCCGTCGATCATGACCCTTTCAACTCTCGCATTACTGATAATTGGGGTTATGACCAAAGGTAGCCATAATGGTCGAGTAAGCCCCACAGGGCAATCAGAGCGATCAAACGTCAAAGGCGTATCCGACCAACCGGGGTATTGAGGTTCACCAAGGGGAGTCTCTGTTTGGTTCACCTCTCGATAAAAAGCTTTAAATTGTCGTTTAGAAACAAAAGGGGAGGAACCTCCGAAAATAACATTGACATGATTACGAGGTACCTCGTAGGACATCTCTTCGTCCCCGCTGGCGTCTCTTAGCCCACAAGGTTTTTCTTTCGATGGCAAGGTCGGCATAGGTCCGATACCTTGGTAGAAGTCATCCAACTGCTTCAACCAACTCCAACAATTCTTGAGGTCGTGGCCTGCAGAGTTATGGAGTGGACACCATCTCTTGCCTTCCTGCGGGTTAGTCGACTTCTCTGGCTGGTCGGCACTGCGACCACCAGAAGCAGTTTTATTTTTAAACGAAGGTTTGTTACCTTTGGTCTATGGAGGTTTCTCTGGGACTGTGACCTCTCGGTACTGTCCAGATCGACTCCTTTTTTATTTTTTGACTTCCCGCCTGATGAAGATTTTGGCTTCTTGTTTGAATCCTCCCTCTTCACGTCCTTGAGACCTGGTTGAGGCGGTAAGTTTCCTTTGTCCACCATCCGATTCGACTCAACAGCCTCGGCCGCGTCGGAATATCGATCAGCCATATCGAAAAGATCGGCTAAATCCTCAGTGAATCTCCGATATCGAACGGCATGCTTAAATGCCCTGATAACGGAATTATCAGATATGTTCGAGATGGTATTTCTCACCCCGACGAATCTCTTGACAAACTGACAAAGAGTTTCGGTCGACGTTTGTCGTAGTCGATGGAGGTCGTCCTCTTTTCCCGGCTTCTAATAACAATTTTGGAAATTTTTTAGGATGGCATCGTACAACATTTCCTAGTTATAGATTGAACCCTCAGGCTGATTGAACAACCAGGTTCTTGCCGGTCCCTCAAGGACTGTAGGCAAATAGTTGGCCATGACCCAATCATCGCCAACCACTACCTGAATAGCAGTGATGTAAATTTGAAGGAACTCCGATGGATTCTGAGTTCCGTCAAATCTTTCTATGGCCCCCGGTTTGAACTTATCTGGCTAAACGACTGCACGAAGGCCGGGCGAGAAAGCTTTACAACCAACATAAGGACTATGGATGGATCTGTGACTCTCGACCTGATCTCGGGTGACCTCACGTGAAGGAGAGGACACGCATGGTCCCAGGCGAGAGTGGACAGGAATTCGTTCCCGATCACGAGAATTTCCAGCCCGTCTAGCTTTGTCATGTCGAGACGGTACTAGTGGTGGACGATTTCATCAACCTGAACTAGAGTTAGAATATTCTCTTTCGTTGGAACGTATCGCCGACTGGGAAGAGGCTGTAGGGGTCGCCTTGGATGCGACCTCGTCTAACCTCTCCACCAAGATTCCAGTGAAAGCGGGTTTCTGAGCACCTGTGACAGTAGGAGGAAAATTACGCAGGACTTCTACGATGGATTGAAGCCGGCCATGCATGCTCCTCCTGGGCGCGCCAGGTGTCACCGTCTCCTCGTCCGCCGGTAAATGTACCGGGGGTAAAGATGTTGTCTGGTCGCGTCTGCGACCACGGGGTCGACAGGAGGAACTAGGAGTAGCATCGTAACGAGCTTGCGCATTTTGAAGAGCCTCTAGGGCTGTTCTGTGAAGCTCATCATCTTGCTGTTCGTGATCTTGATCCTCCTTTCGTCTGTGCTCTTGCTCTTCTTTTTGGTTGCGCTCCTGTTCTTCCCTAGCAGCCCACTGATAGGGAGCCTCTTCCGATAAGGCAGCGTATTGCCTAGGGAACGAGGTCGCCGATGGAGAGAACATCTCTGTTTGTTCTGAGTTAGACTCAAAATCAAAGAAACGGTGGAGGTTATCAGGATCAAACCTCCTTGGGGTAAATTCCTGATCAACATCGCCCTTACCCTCAACTGGGTCGTGCGATGGACCGGCTTCAACCTCTAACGCAGTAGAAACCACATTGGGCTCCGATTCTGCGTCGGATGTCTCCTGGTCGATGGACATGACCTGAGTGGTCGAATCGACCTCTGGGACGTCTTCGATTCCGGTTTCCTCCATTGGAACAGGATCACTAGGTGAAGGCATCTGTATGTGGGCATAATCCTCGAGATCGAAGTCGTTCTCAGAATCATATGCACTAGACATGGCTTACCGATCCTCTGGATAGAAATAAGAACGCCTTGAGAAAGGCCCCACAGTGGGCGGCAGCTGTCGACGATCCGGACTCGGGGTCCTTAGTCGAACTTATGCAGAATTTGTGAGTTATGAGGCCTTTTAGGGTGTCCCTCCGGAAAGGGATGATGAGCAATGTCGGTTGGGGCACAGAGAGATTTATACAGGTTCGGGCCCTCGATGGTGGGAGTAATAGCCCTACGTCCTGTTGTGATTTCACTATGTATGAGGAAAGGATTACAAAGTTGGGGAAAAGATAACCACAGGGGAAGATCTTTTCCGTGTGATTGTCTAAGACACGACCAACTAGCCTATGAAAGCTTGTGGTCTTCTAGTGTCAGATCTATTCGATCTTTTGTTCCATATCCGTCCTGGATCTGTTGTACACTAGCATACCCTTTTATACTGGTCGAAAGGGCGCCAATGCACAATGGCTTTGAACGGTTGCTTGAGTGCAGTTATGATAACTGCACTTAACTTCCACACAGGCTTAACACGTGCAATTAAGGGATAACTGCACATGTTAACCTGCTGGCAGTTGTCTTCATACGTGGAAGGATCTTCGTGATTCTCGGGATATGCCTGTTGTAGAGCTTAAGCAATCCCGAGTCATCCTGGTCGAGAGTGGTCAACGGCTTTCAGACCGCGCATCATCTATGGCCTCTTGCGGCCTCATGATCGCGCACTGTTTGCGGCCTCATGATCGCGCAAAGCTTGTGACCACGTGTCTGCGCTTCCCAGGTCGTCTGAGATCACAGCAATGGACCTCCGAACACTTGTCTGGTTCGAATCTATCTTGAACCAGATGTGCATTACTCCAAACTAGCTCGGGTAACAATCCTCGTCACTTGGTGACCTTCGTCCCGAGCGCCGCCATTTGCCCAGGCCCCAAGGCGCCGGAGTTTCCATCCTGGGAGCCGCCTTTGTCCCAGAGACAAAAGCCCTGGTGACCTCCGTCCCGAGCTCCGCCATTTGCTGAGGGCCGAGGCCCCGGAGTCTCCATCCCGGGCACCGCCTTTTGCCCGGGGAGCAGGGCCCAGGAGCCTCAGTCCCGGGCTCCGCCTTTGCCCTGGAGACAAAAGCCCCGGTGACCTCCGTCCTGGGCGCCGCCGTTTGCCTGGGGACCAAGGCCAGGGAGCCTCCGCCCGGGCGCCGCCTTCGTCCCGGAGACAAAGGACCCGGGGACCTTCGTCCCGGGCGCCACCAATTGCCTGGGGGCCAAGGCCCCGGAGCCTCTGTCCCCGGCACCGCCTTTTGCCCCGGGGAGCAGGGCCCCGGAGCCTCCGTCCCGGGCGCCGCCTTTGTCTTGGCGACAAAATCCCTGGTGACCTCCGTCCTGGGCGCCTCCATTTGCATGGGGACCAAGTGCCCGGAGCTTCCATCCCGGGCGCCGCCTTTTGCCCGGGGACAAGGGCCCTGGTGATCCCGTCCCGGGTGCCGCCTTTGTCCCGGATACAAAGGCCCCGGTGACCTCCATCCCGGGTGCCGCCATTTGCCTAGGGGCCAAGGCCCCGGAGCCTCCTTCCCAAGCGCTGCATTTTGCCCGGGCACCAGGGCCCCAGAGCCTCCATCCCGGGCACCGCCTTTGTCCTGTAGACAAAAGCCCTGGTGACCTCCGTCCCGTGCGCCGCCGTTTGCCCGGGGACGAAAGCCCCGGTGACCCTCCGTCCCGGGCGCCGCCTTTTGCCCAGGGGCCAACGCCCCAGAGCCTCTGTCCCGGGAGCTGCATTTGTCCTGGAGACAAAGGCCCCGGTGACCTCGGTCCTGGGCGCTGCTGTTTGCCCGGGGACCCAGGCCCCAGAGCCTCCATCCCGGGCGCCGCCTTTTGCCCGGGGACAAGGGCCCCGATGACCCCCGTCCCAGGCGCCACCTTTGTCCCGGACACAAAGGCCCTGGTGACATGGGCCCCAGTGACCCCAGTCCTGGGCGCCGCCATTTGCCCGGGGACAAGGGCCCCGGTGACCCCCGTCCCGGGCGTCGCGATTTCCCAGGGGAGCAAGGCCCCGGAGCCTCCGTCCCGGGCGCCGCCTTTTGCCCGGGGACAAGGGCCCGAGTGACCCCCGTCCCGGACGTCGCCTTTGTCCCGGAGACAAAGGCCCCGGTGATTAGTCCCCTCAGCCGGGAGAAGGACGTTAGTGCCCTCTGATCCAACAGCTACAGCTGGGGCAGTTTAGTCTTTTTGCATGCTTTGGGCCTATACAAGCCCTTGTATCCCTCTGTTGAGGGGAGAGACAATTCATTTTGTATCAATACACAAAAACGAATAGGCGTGCTTAGGAGCACTCTCCCCATGAAAGAACTCCCCTAGCCAACCTCTGTTGGGAGCACGTTGACAGAACTACGGTCTCCAAAGACACCCGAACCTGTATAAATCCTCAAGTCATTTGTTGTGCTGGCCCAATGGGAGAGGACCAGTGACTTGGTCAGCTTGTGTCATTATTGCTTAGCTAGGAACCTCCACAAAATCTGCCGGGGTATTCGCAATACCACGACACAATTAAAGCCTAAACAATAAACTAAAATCAAATAAGAACTGAACCCAAAACAATAATAGATTATACAAGTAAAATGAGAGAAAGAGAATCTAACACAACGATGTATCCTGAGGTCTTGAAGACTCGCCCAGTCTCCCCTACTCCTTGTTGAAGCACTAAAATGAATGAGTCTTGCTTCGATGTCCACTAAGGTTGCTCCTTCTCCTCTCCGAAAAGGTGAGCACCAAACCTCTCACAAACACACTGAGCCTCTCCAACAAGCTTTGTCAATGGAGAGATCAACGGCCACACCTCCGAACTGTCTAGGTGATGGCGTTCACCAAGAGTAACAAATTGTAAGATCTTCTCTTGACCTCCAACAAACACCGAGAAACTCTAGAAATGCAAATCATTCAAGATGATTTTTCTCGGAAGGTCTCTCACAATCACAAATAATGATTTTGATCACAAATGCAAGATGACTTTAGTGCTAGAAGACTTTGGCTTGAGTGCATATATGAATATGGCTCAGAGATATGTCAAAAAATGACTCAAAGGTGTATAGAAAAATTGCTCAAAAGTGTTTATAAAAACTGCTAAAAAATGTTTAGAAAAGTTGCTAAAAATGTTAATAAAAACTACTCAAAAGTGTTTATAAAAACTACTCAAAAAGTGTTTATAAAACTGCTCAAAAGTATTTTTAAAAATTGCTCAAAAAGTGTTTATAAAAACTACTCAAAAAGTGTTTATAAAAACTGCTCAGAAGTGTTTATAAAAACTGCTGAAAAATGTTTAGAAAAGCTACTCAAAAAATGTTTATAATAACTGATCAAATGTGTTTATAAAAAGTACTCAAAAAGTGTTTATAAAAACTGCTCAAAAGTGTGTATAAAAACTGCTCAAAAATGTATACAAAATAGACTGTCTAAGATATCCATCACTAAAGTAAAGAAATTTTCGAAAATCATAAGAGCCATACTTGGGCAAAGCCATCAATACTATATCCATCGTAGAGTACATTCAATGTACAGAAATGGCTATAACAGAGTTTCTGTTATTCGTATTAACAGCTACTATAGGGGGAATGTTTTTATGTGGCTAGACTAAGCACACAAGCACTATACCAACACACCAATCCATCCAAAATTTGGTGGTTAAACTCTACTGTGGTGACAATACTATAGGGGAGGTCCTGCAAGAATTTGTTTCTTCTTATAACCATTTGCTATAATCCTCATAGCATCCTAGTAGGCATGGCCAGACCTAAGAAAACATGATCCCAGGTGGATACTTGACATGTTCCCCCTCACCCAGGCCCATCACAAGGAAAACAAAAACCAATATTTGCTTTATCGGGTATCAAACGGGAACAAAGTAGTGAACTGCCATGATTACACACACGCTAGTAGTGGCTCAGCTGCTCAAAAGTATACAAAAACTGCTCAAAAAAGTATACAAAAATTACTCAAGGTGTATATGAGAATGGAGCTTGAGATATATGAAACTACTACTCAAAACACATATTTATAGTCCACACCTCTCAGCTAGTCTAACGGCTAGTAAGTAGCCGTTGGAATGAACAGTGCTCGAATGACCTCTAGTCGAATGAATAGTGTTCAAATGACCAATGGTCAAATGAATAGTGCTCGAGTGACCTCTAGTTGAATGAACAGTGCTCATAAGACTAGTTTCAGTCCCTCTTTGAAATCTATATATTTTTCTCAGATTCGACCAAGATTGTGAATGAAAATGAATGCAACATATGACCTAAGAGTTTATCAGTTTTTGCCAGAACTAAAAGAGATTTTGCAACCCCTCTTAATAGTACGGTTAAAACTAAAAAGAATTTCTATAAATCTGGTCAATATTCCAAACACCGAGACCAACAAAATCCAAAACAATTTACCTTATGCTTTTCAACTTCCTGTTTTGTGACTCCCATTTGGTGTTTCATCTTTTCACTTGCTCGAAGGATCATACTCAAAGCAAATAGATTAGTCCAAGACACTTGTTGTCATTTATCATCAAAATCAAGATTAAGGGCCTAGATGCAACAATCTCCCCCATTTTTATGATTGATGACAACATGTGTTGAAATGAAATAAATTTTAATGACTCCCCCTAAGCACATGCATAATTAATAGATATACAGGAACTCCCCCTAAATGCATGCATATACAAATACACATATGAGTTATTTGAGAGTCAACAATGATAGGTCAAACACAATAAGTACTCACATGAACAATAGAGAATAAACAACAAACATATAAAATATCAATAGTATGATCTAGATATAAGAATCTCTCCCCCTTTGACATCAAGCACAAAAAGGCGGGACGACAGCAACACAGACTCTAATCCTTGTTGGGGGAAATCTCCGCGAGCCTAAGTCCAGGTAAGTTGCATCACATTTGCCCGGGGCCGTGGCCTCCGGTGCGGGTCCCGGGTGCCGCCATTTGCCCGGGGACGTGGCCTCCGGTGCCTGCCCCGGGCGCCGCGTTTTGGCTCTCAGGACCTGGCCTCCAGTGCCGGTCCTAGGCGCCGCCATTTGCCCGGGGACGTGGCCTCCGGTGCCTGCCCCGGGCTCCGCCTATTGGCTATCGGGACCTGGCCTCCGGTGCCGGTCCCGGGCGCCGCCTTTTGCCTAGGGACATCGCCTCCGATGCATGTCCCGGGCATCGTCGGCCTTCTAAAGGTAAAGTCTTTGGTTCTTGATCACGTGCATGTCACGCGAGGAGTGCCTAGGGAATAAGCGACCACCTGTCGAGCATCCAAGGCACCTGACTGGGAGAAGGACGTCGCTACCCCTCGGTCCGACGGTGGCGTCCGGGGTAGTTTAGTCTTTTTGCTTCTTTTTGGGGCTATAAATAGCCCTTGTACCCCCTGTTGGAAGGACAAGTGATTCATTATTGCTAAGTAGCCAAAACTCACAGGTGTGCTCCGGAAGCCTCTCCCCGAGAGAGCCTCCCCAGCCGACTCCGGTCGGGAGCACGCCGACAGGACTAGGGCCCCCACTGAGACTCGAACCTGTATAAATCCTCGTGTCACTTTGTAACACCCCGATTTTTCCCAAATCCTGGCCTGTCTTGTCCCTCTCTATTTCAGAATGAGATCCCTGTTGTGCCAGCAGCTTACCCCAAAAAGTCGGCAATCAAACTCTTTCGTTCAGATCTTTTTCACAAATCAGTCCTTTTCATATTTGTCAGAAGCCCAAAAAGACTAAAAGTCTCAGACCACCTCCAAACTTTGATCTGATTCAGTGAACATCTCCCATTCACTATTCTGAACATTTTTCCCTTCTGGAAGAATTTCCAAATCTTACCCTAAACCTGAGTTTCGACCTTTGCCTTTTTGAAACCCTAATTACCCTGTTTTACCCTAATTACTCTGTTTTCGGATTTTTGTCGAAACCCTCAAATCTTGTTCAAATTCACCAAATTTCCTGCCAGATGAGCCCCAGCATTTTAGTGTCACTCAGCTGCGAAATCAAAGTTCAATTTGGACCCCCAAATCTCCAGAATTGCAATCAGGTCCAAACTCCAAAGAAAGATCATCGCAAATCAGTCCTTTTATTGAATTTAGGCCCATGGTCGTGTCTCAGCAGAACCCGCCTCAGTGCATCGCCGTGTTCTTCGCCGCCGGTGAACCTCCTGCCGTGCCAACACCTCAGCCACGTAGCTGACACCCGTGCGCACGCGTGGCACCGCCGTGGACGCCACCTCGGCAGCGCCAGCACAACCAATTTCTTCCCCGCGCGCGTGCCCATGAACCAGCAAGTCCAGCTTCGCCCGTTCGACACGTCTTGGCCACGCGTCGATGGAGCTTTCACTTCACCGTTCCCTCGCCGCTTGCGCCTGTGCCATCCACTGCCAAAAGCCTGCACCGCTGCACGCCAGTGCCTCGCCATCATCGCCGGCACAAGTCCCCGCTGTGTCCAGTCGCTTCGCGGTCGACTTTGTCACCATTGTTCCCCAATTTGTCGACCAGAGGATTGCTTCAGCGCCTATAAATACTCCTAAGTGCATTGCTTCAGTTTCCAGTACCAGAAAACCACCAACTCTCCAGCGCCACCGTGAACAGCTTCTTCCCCGGCGAGCTGTTTTCGAGGCCGCCGTCGCCAGAGCTCTCCACAGCCCCAATCTCCAATCCAAAGCCACCAGTGAGTTCCTCTCTTCTCCCTCTCTGTGTCATAGCTCCCAATTGCACCAGATCGATCCCCATCGCCGGTGATCGCGGGGTTCCCGATTTGCCCTATTTCCCCAATGCCGTTCGATTCTCTCCAAATTAGCTCTCGATTCTGTAGAAGAAGTTGATCAGTGAGCTTAGTAGAGCAAGCCTGTGGAATCAAAATCCCCAATTGTGCTCAAATCGAAGAAATCCTGATTTGGAACTTCATCAGTTCGCTGGACCTCGCCGCCGAGCTTCTCCGGCCATCCTCCAGTGAAATTAACCCCTCCAGCAGCCTTGTTGTGCCCTAGAGATCATTCTCAAGCTTGTAATTGAGCTCTTTTGCCTTGTATCGAGAATCCCCAATTCGGTGTCTTCTTCTCTGGCACAGTTCACCGGAGTTTGCTTCCCGGCCGATTCAGTCGACACCACTTTGTCCCTTAGCTTTGCCTCACCTCCTTGAGCATTTTCTTCCACTAGCTCGACATCTGGATTTGCCTAGATTGTGAGTTATGCCCTTGTCAAGCTCTTGTCCAGATCAATGTCTGTGCCGTGTCGCCACCGTGTTTGCTCACCGGATTTGGCCGCCCTCCGGCCACTTTCAGCCCTTGATCCTGTTAAGTATTTTGTTCCTGTTATCAATGCCTACCTCCCAGACAAAGTTGTGCATCAATTGGAGCCTGGATCAAAGGTTAAGCTTTGCCCTAGTTTTTGGCAATGTCTGCACTATGCAGTGCATGTCAGCCACTAGCATTAGCCTTGTTTGACCCCTTCTGGTTGAGCAATGGAAATGTCACTTTGTCCCCTAGATTCCTGGAGTTGTGTTCTACATCTTTCCCTTCTGCCACTTCTCCAGAAAACCTACCTAAGACCAACTTATGGCTATGTCTAGCCGTGGACTGAATGTCGGCCTTTGACATTCAACTTCTTTTGAGCCCATCTCTTCGACCAGCACCCAAGTGACTTTGTCCAAATCTTTTCCCTTGCATGCATGATATATTTACTTATTATTTTCTATTGCAACTATTTTATGTATGCTTATGTAGCGTATGTGTTGTATTGCTTGTGTCCGCCGCAGTGCCCGAAGTTGAAGGAGCGGAAGAAGTCTTCGAGGTTTCGTTCAAGTAATTAGACCCAGCAGTGCAAGGCAAGTCTCAACCCCTTGATCATGTCTAGCCTAATATTTTCAAATGAAGTATATTAGTTGTTTTCAAAGTATATGCATGCCTTATATTCAAATGAGAGTATGTTCAAATAATGTGGTTAGATATAACCTAAATGATTGTGAAACCCCTCTTGTGATTGAATACCCATGCATCCTTGTCACCCTAGGATATATGCTTAGAATTATGCTTATGCTTGAAAACTTATGCTAAATATCAAATGGCCGCTTATATGAAAAACATGTTTGAAAACCCCTTTTTGTGAAAGAAAATACAAATTAGAATTGATAGTGAGGATTGGTTTGTATGGAGAGGCTGCGGTGCGCACCAGGGAATGTGGATGGCTCCTCACTATTAATTCATAAGGACTAGAACCTTGTGTTGTGCCTCTATGCGGCATGAAAAACGTACCAACCACTTGCCTGGTATGGGACAGGCACGACTTAGTAGCTTTTTGGTATTAGCAGTTCCCTGCACGGTTTGTCGGTCTGGTTTCTCGCGTGGAGAAACTGGTTGGGCGCAGTTCGTCCGTGAGTGATGTGAGTTCAGAAAAAGCATGAGAGGAAAAGGTGGAAAGAAGGAAGACGCCCTATGCCTCCGATTAAGCCGTGCGCGGTTGTAATCGTGACGGTCAGATGTCTCGCGTGGACAGACCAAGGCTATGTGTCCTGCGGGAGCATAGGCCAAAGGCTAGGAAGTAAGGCAGTGGGGAGGACCCACAACGGTACTTGAGACTTAATTGTCTATTTACCGGGTGGGGATACTGTTAATACTGAACTGCAAAAGCGTTGTGTGATCTCGGCCTTGTCACATGTGTATAAGTCACATGGAGCTGTACCGACTTGAAAGCCGAGTGAAGAAGTGGATTTAAAAAGAGGTACACCTTTGCAAAGTGTAAGAAAAGTATCAGATACTCTGTACTCCCAGGTCATGGAGTATGTTCGCAGTGGATTTATCCATGTGGTTCAGCACAAGTAAATATTTGGAATGTTTTGATAATATGGGTTGATAAAAGTGATGACTCATGGGAGACCATCAGATAACAATTTCTTAAAGTCTATTATAAGATTTACAAAACTTCGCTGTTGAAAATAAAACCCTTATTTGAGAGATCAAAGAATTGAAATCTATACTATTTATGATTATAAGACTTAAACCCTTTTCTTGATCACTCCTCATCTATATACCTGCATTCTTGTAACGAGACTTGCTGAGCATTGTGTAAAAACATGCTCACCCTTGCCTTTACAAACAAATTCAGAAGAAAAGATTCGAGGATTCCGATTCCCCTGGCCTTGAGCACCAAGAAGAGGAAAGAGTCTTTCCAGACGATTTGAGCTTCTAGGAGGGTCATGAGCCAAGTTGAGTCCGATGTGGAGGAAGCCCTTCCAGAGCCGCTGTAGAAGGAAGTGAAGACCTTTGTGGTTGCTTTTTGTGTTGTTTTTCTGTGTTCGGTACTTCGATACCGATTCTTGATTTTGAAAAACTCTCTACTTTTGTATCAACTTTAATTAAGGCCATCCTTGCCATTATGATATTGTAATAGTGGTCCTCGTGACCTTGTACTTGTTTTATCTACCTGCTTTATTGTTTAAAGTGGATCCTGTTGTTGTGAGCTTGTGATGAACCTACTTGTGCGCAATCCACCTGGGCGGTTGCCACTGGATTCCTCAAAGGAGGGTCCCACACACATCTTGTGTTTGTCCGACGGGGGAGGACCGGTCACCCGGTCAGCCCGCGTCGCGTTTTCTTCGCAATACCACGACACTTGGCGCCGTCCGTGGGGACTCGTGACAAGACGCCATGGCTCCCCCAAGAACAAGGGCTCGCACCCTTCCCGGTGACGCCGGCCTCAGAGACCTGGCGCCGCCCGTCGGGGACACAGCTTCCCGGCGCTTCCGCCCGAAGGGGGCCAGACCCAGGTACCGCCTCCCACCTTTCCTCTTAACTGAGGTGCTTCGACCTCCGGGTCGCTCCCGGTGACCGCCGGAACCTCGGCCGGGACCAGTCTCCCCCCGATGGCTCCCCCGGCTCCCCGAGATGCCCTGCTCGAGGCTTTAGTGGAGGGCCAGCTCCGCACCCAGCGCTCCATGTATGGGCTACTTCGCGTGTTGGTGCGGCCACCGGCCCCCACATATGCGCCGTAACCATATCCGGGGGCCATGCCCCCGTTTATGGGTCACCCGGCGGTCCCACTGGTCTCCGGAGGTTTATCCGCCCCGTATGACCCCAGCGGGGGGTACCCTCCCCCTGCGGGTCATACGTCCAGACCCTTCCTGGCACCCGGGTCCTTCCCGGTGCCGGGAGGGTACTTCATGCCCGCGCCCTTGTGGCACCGTGGGGATACCTCGTTCCAGGCCAATTCCCGGGGCCGGGGGCCCAATACATGCCGGGGGTTTTCCCTGCGCCGGAAGCCAGTCCCGCCCCGCGTGTCGCGTTTACCACACCGGGGGCAGTCGACAGAGTAGCTTTCGTGCCCCAGCGGACTTCCCCCCGCATTGGCTCCCCGGTCCCGGACGTCGCCGCGGGGGCTCCCCCCTCGCCGGTTCCGGATATTACAGGGGATTCCCCCTTTCCGGTTCCGGCCGTCGCCAGGGGGGCTCCCTCCACATCGGTTCCGAACGTCGCCGCGGGCGCCCCCTCCTCGGTTCCGGATGATACAGGGGCTTCCCCCTTTCCGGTTTTGGGGGTCTTCGCAGGGGGCTCCCCCCAGCCGGCCCCGATAGCCTCCGGGCCGGCAGCTACAGTGCATGAGCTCCCTCCTCCCCCGAGGCCGCCCACGAGGGTGCCCCCCGGCGGACAAGGTCAGTTTCTTCTGGGAGGAGGTCGAGCGAATGCATTCACCCAAGAGCGGGGAAGAACTTCCCCCCTGGCCACGGGCACGGAGAGCCTCGCTCTCGCACCGGTCGGGGGAAGAGACCCGCCGAAGAACTAGCCTCTCCGGGGGAGAGCCCGGACGTCCGGGAACTCAGCCCTGGCCCGGAAGAAAAGCGTCGCTACTGCCACCCCGGCGGACCTCTTGGGCCGCTTCTTGACTCCGACAACGAGGGCGTGTCCCCCGTCAAAGAAGACAGCGACCGGGACTCTCCCCAGGAAGTGCAGGCGGCTAATCAGCCCCTACGCCGCAGACTTCATAGCATTCTGTGGCCGCGGCCCTACCGCCCGCCACACATCGAGCACTATAACGGTGAGGCCGACCCTTACGAATTTGTGCAGGTATACTCCACAGCTATCTCCGCGGCCGGGGGGGACGAGACGGTGCAATGCAACGTCTTCCCCCTCTACCTCACCGGCATCACCCGCTCCTGGTTCTACAGCCTGAAGGCCGGCTCCATCAAGTCTTTCACGCAGCTCAAGCGTGAGTTCTGCGCGAACTTCCAGGGGAACTACGTGCGTCCCCTGGACTCCTCGCAACTGTACACTGTCCGGCAGAGGACAGGGGAGACCATCCAGAGCTTCTTCAAGCGCTTTGCCCAAGTGAAGAGCAAAGTGGCCCACGTCCTCGACTCTACGGTCATTGAAGCGTGCAAAAGCGGAATCCTCCCGGGGGAGCTCCACCGGAGGCTCTCCCGGAGCTGCCCCTCCTCCGCCGATGAGCTCTTCAACATATCGGAAAAGTACGCTCGGGCGGAGGAAGACGACCTCTGGAAGAAGACCTAGGGGGCTCCTGCCCCCACCGATCGGGGGGCCAGGGACCCCCTCAAACGCCCCAGGCAGGGGGGGCATAACGAGCAACGGCCTCCGGACACCTTTGTCCTTGAGGGCGGAGGCGGCTCGCGCGACCCCCTGAGGGGCAATCGCCCCTTCCCCAAGCCGAAAGGCCATGGGGGAGGATAGTCTTCCCGCGGTCGGGAAGGCCCCGCGGGGAGAGGCAGGGAAGGACCGTGGTGCAGCTTCCACGGGTCCAGTACCCACGCTACCCGGGAGTGCCACCAGTTGCTGCAGCACTTCGCGGCATTCCTCGACCAGCGTGGGCAGGGGGGGACTCTGGCCTCCTTGCCCCCTCGGCCAGCTCTTCCGACCCTTCTTGCCCCCGCGGGGGGGTCAGCAGGGGCAAACACAGGAGGGGGACCTTTCAGAAGCTCTCCCCTTCCAAACTTCTTAGCGCAGCATCAACGTCATCGTGGGAGGGTCCGCCTCCGGGCAGGACTCTAAGCGCCAGCGTAAGGAGTACGCGCGCGAAGTCAAGGTTGTGGGGGTGCTGCACACGTCCCCGCCACCCAAGTGGTCGGACGTCCCCCCTCACGTTCACCGTAGAAGACGCGCGCGGGGTTCACTTCCCCCACGACGACGCGCTCATCATCTCCGCCACCATCTACAACTGCCACCTGGCCCGCATCCTCGTGGATGGCGGGACCTCCGCTGATGTCCTCTTCCTGAAGGCCTTCAAGGAAATGCAGGTGGATGAGAAGCTTCTGCAGCCCGCAGCGGGCCCACTGCAAGGGTTCATCTCGGGGAAGGCAATCCATCCTGTGGGGAAGGTGGATCTCCCCATGACATTCGGCACCCCGGTGAACTACCGGACCGAGATGGTCTGATTCGATGTAGTGGACCTCCCCTCCTCCTATAACGCGATCATGGGGAGGACCACGATCAACCGCCTGGGGGCTGCCACCAATCAAAACTACCTCTGCATGAAGATCCCCAAGCCGCATGGAGTGATCAACGTTCAGGGAGACCAAGACATGGCCCGTGCTCTATACGAGCGCGCCACCGCCACAATCGGAAGTGCCAACATCATTAAGGCGCCCGGGGGGGAGGCCTCTCCCCCGGAACCAGACATCGCGGCGATACCTCCCGGGAGGCCCCTCCCCAAGCCACGTCCGGAAGGGGGCCTCCGAAAGGTCCTGCTGTCCCCGGACGACGGGGACAAAACCGTCCGGATCGGGGCGGAGCTCCCCGAGGAGCATGCAGTCCAACTGGCGGCTTTCCTGCGCGAGAACTCCGATGTTTTCGCGTGGAAGCCTTCGGACATGCGGGCGTCTCCCGGGAGGTCATTGAGCACAAGCTCGCGGTGACCCCCGGTCACCCCCCCATCAAACAGAAGTTGAGGAAGCTCTCCCTCGAGTGCCAAGAGGCAATCAAGGGGGAGATCGCCCGACTCCGAGAGGCGGGGCTCATTCGGGAGGTCCTGCACCCCGAGTGGCTCGCGAACCCCATCCTCGTGAAGAAGTCAAATGGCAGGTGGCGGATGTGCGTGGACTTCACCGACCTTAACCGCGCCTGCCCCAAGGACAACTTCCCACTCCTGCGGATTGACCAACTGGTCGACTCCACCGCGGGGTGCGAGTTGATGAGCTTCCTAGACGCCTACTCAGGCTACCATCAAGTCCAGATGGCGGAAGGGGACGAGGAAAAGACGGGTTTCATAACTCCCCTCGGAACCTTCTGCTACGTCCACATGCCCTTCGGGCTGAAGAACGTGGGAGCAACCTTCCAGTGCCTCATGATGCTGGTCTTCAAAGATCAAGTCGGCCGCAACGTCGAAGTCTACGCAGACGATGCGGTCGTCAAAAGTCCCCGGGTAGCCGCCCACGTCGACGACCTGGTGGAGACCTTCCGCAACCTCCGCGCATATGGGCTGAAGCTCAACCCAGAGAAGTGCGCCTTTGGCGTACGCGGGGGGAAACTCCTGGGTTTCCTCGTGTCCCAGCGGGGAATAGAGGCAAATCCCGAAAAGATCCGGGTGTTCCTGGACATGCCCCTGCCGTCCTCCGTCAAGGACGTCCAGCGGCTCTCCGGTCGCTTAGCCGCGCTAAGCCGCTTCGTCTCGCGCTCGGGGGAGCGGGGCCTCCAATTCTTCAAGATCCTCCGGGGCCTCGAGGGGTTCCGGTGGACCCCCGAGTCCTAGGAGGCCTTTGATGACCTCAAGAAGTACCTCACGAGCCCTCTAATGCTCGTGGCTCCGTCCCCAGAAGAGCCCTTGCTCCTCTACCTTGCCACGACCCCGGTCGCCATCAGCGCGGTATTGGTAAATGAGCAAGGGCGGCAGCAGCGTCGCGTGTACTATGTGAATGAGGCCCTCCAGGGGGCCAAAACTCGGTACACGGAGATGGAGAAGATCTGCTACGCCCTCCTGATGGCATCCCGGAAGCTTCGCCACTACTTCTTGGGACACCCCATCACTGTCCCGTCGTCCCTCCCCCTGGGGGAGGTGCTGCGGAACAAAGAGGCCACCGGCCGGATCGGGAAGTGGGGGGCTGAGCTCGCCCCATTGTCCCTGTCCCTCACAGGCCGCACCGCCATCAAGTCACAGGTCCTCGCCGACTACGTCGCGGAGTGGACTCCTGCCTCCGAGCCCGAGGACGAAGACCCCCCCGCGCCGCCCCAACGCAGTGATCATTGGACACTCATGTTCGACGGGTCGCTGTGTCTCGCCGGGGCTGGTGCGGGAGTAGTCCTCCAGAGCCCCGAGGGGAAGGAACTCAAGTACGCAGCACGGCTCGAGTTCCCCGCAACCAACAACATCGCTGAGTACGAGGCTTTGCTCCTCGGGATGCGCCTTGCGCGCTCCCTGGGGATCCGGCGCCTCCTAGTGAAGGGAGATTCTCGGCTCGTAGTTTGCCAAATGGACAAGTCTTACCTGTGCCATGACGCAAACTTGAGTCTTTATTTCCAGGAGGTGCGAAAGATGGAGAGGCACTTCGACGGTCGAGAGGCCTGGCATATCCCGCGAAGGGACAATGACCGGGCCGACATCCTGGCCCGGGCAGCAAGCGCCCGGGAATTACTCCCCAAGGGGGCCTTCCTGGAGATCATCACGAAGCCCTCGGTGGCCTCCCTGGACACGGGCGACGAGCCTCACATCCCGGTGGTCGCCGAGATCACCCGGACTCCGTCATGGATGGACCCCCTCATCTCCTTCATCAAGGGGGAGGGGGACCCGCCCAACAAGACCGAGGCTAAGCGCCTCCGGGCCAAAGCCTGGGCATATCTCCTGCTGGAGGGGAGGCTCTACAAGCAGGGGGCTTCCACCCTCCTGCGGTGCCTCCCCTGGCCGGAGGGACTCCAATTGCTCGAAGACATCCACACGGGGAGCTGTGGCTCTCACCTAGCCCCGCGTGCCATCGCAGCCAAGGCTCTCCGGCAGGGCTTCTATTGGCCCACGGTCGTGCGCGACGCGCGAGACCTTGTCTCCGCGTGCGAGGCCTACCAGAAGATGGCCAAGGGTTCGAACCTCCCCCTGTAGCGCTGCAGACTATCCCCATCACTTGGCCCTTCGTGCGCTGGGGGATGGACCTCTTAGGGCCATTCCCCCCAGCTCCCAGAGGATACAAGTATGCGGTGGTCATGGTCGACTACTTTACATAGTGGGTAGAGGCGGAACCCTTGGCCAACATCACGTCCCGGGACGTCCAGCGGTTTTTCTGGAAAAACGTTGTTTGTCATTTTGGTGTCCCTCGGGAAATCACCGTTGACAACGGGACCCAATTCGACTCGGCTTATTTCCGGGAATTCTGCGAAGGCCTGGGGCTCGTTATCCACTTTGCCTCAGTGGCCCATCCCCGGAACAATGGGGCTGTCGAGAGGGTCAACGGCGTAATCCTACAGGGGTTACGCTGGTGACTCGAGCAGGCCGCTTCTAAGCGGGGTGCATGGGCAGAGGAGCTCCCTAGAATCCTCTGCTCCATGCACACGACCCCGAGCCGGGTGACGGGACGTACTCCCTTCTCCCTAGTGTACGGGGCGGAGGCAGTCGTCCCCACGAAGATTAGCTTCCGGTCGCTGCGAGTCGAGCTCCTAGACGGAGCTACGACCGCAGCGTACCAAGCCAATGAGGCCAACCGGCGACTGGAGATCGACCTCGTGGAGGAGGAACACGACCGAGCGCTCCTCCGCCACGCCATCTACGAGCGCGAGATGGCGCGCGCATACAACCAGCGCGTGTGCAGGAGGGCCTTCTGCCTTGGGGACCTTGTCCTCAAGCGCGTCACAGACCCCCAAGCCTAGGGTAAGCTCTCCCCCAAATGGGAGGGCCCCTACAGGATCTCCACGGTCCTGGGCTCGGGGGCTTACAAGCTCTCCAACCTCCAAGAGCAGGAGCTGAAGCACACGTGGAACTTGCGTTTACTTCGCAAGTTTTACATCTAGCCTACACAGGCCCGTCACCTCCCCCGGAGCGATTACGCCGGAGGGGGAAGGGGGACCTCGTACTCACTGTCCCCTCCCCCGGAGCGATCACGCCGGAGGGGGAGGGGGGCACTGTAATCACCTTTCCCTCTCCTTTCGCGACTTCGCGGGGGGAGGCGTTGTATTTCATTTCATTATCAATACAACTGGATTCTTCTCTTCAACTATCTCATTGCAGGTTCTTCACATTACTGCCCCTAGCGGCGATGCCCTCCCCGCGAGGATGCCCTCCCCATGAGGAAGTGGGCTCAGACCCAGCAAGTCCCTCTTGTAGGGCGGCTTACGATCAGCCCTCATGGAATGAGGGTGTAAGCGGCAACCCGGTCCCCAGTGTCTGTGGTAACGAGTCACTTTGGGAGACTAGTCCCCTACCCAAACACTCAGACCCGTCATCGGGCACATCCTCCTCTGGGAGTCGATAGTCTCCCCAGCGGGACGGATTTCTTGGACATTCTTCCCCGGAGACCTTATTCCCGGCTCCCTGTTCTCACGGCGACCGGACGATTGTTTGCCAGGCTGTTTATCTCCGGAAACCTCATATCAGGCTTTCTTGGATATCTCTTCCCCGGAGACCCTATTCCCGGCTCCCCGCTCTCACGGTGACTGGATGATGTCTCCCGGAAAAATTATGGATTTTTTGGATATTTCTTCCCCGGAGACCCTATTCCCGGCTCCCCGTTCTCACGACGACCCGACGATTGTCTCCCTGAAAGCTCCCCTCCAGAAATTTCATCGGGTTTTCTCGGATGTTTCTTCCCCTGAGACGTCATTCCCAGCTCCACGTTCTCACGGCGACCGGACGATTGTCTCCCGGAAGGTTTTTCCCCGAAACCTTGTTTTAGAATTTTCTAACTTGGAAAAATTTTGATGTCACAGGTCTTCATCTTCACCCTGGGGGCTTTGTCACCCCCACAGCGCGCGGAGCTACCCTCTGGCCCGCTGTGGGCAGGGGGGATAAGGAACCCCCGGGTGTCGACCGCACCATCCACGAGCAAACTTAGCTCATTCTTATCAAAAGAAGTCATCCAGACCATCCAAGCAAAATATTAAAAGAAGACTCTCAAAGCAGCAACAAGCAAACACAGCTTTATTAATAATTCAACCGGACGACATCTTCCCCCTCCGGTGGGCATCAGAAACGGTACAACCCGGGTCATAACCCGGAAATTCTAAAAGTCCTAAGGCTCCTACGCCTAATAGTCCCGGAGACCCACCGCTAGCTCCCGGGCCAGATCCCGGTACAATGCGCGTATGCGGCGCTGAGCTTCCCAGACGCGGAGGGGATAATTCGGCGCGATGATTATCGAAATTATCCAAGTACCACTCCGGGTGCCATCTCAATCGGATCGGCTCCCGGGCGGCGTCCCCGCTGCGCTTCCCTGAGATGAGGCTTAGCAAGATCAAAGCGGCTTGGGCTTCCCCTGGGGGGCACCTACCGGGGCTCGAAGGCCTCGCCCCCGGGGAACTTCTCCCGGACCTCCGCCCGGGAGTAACCTCCCGGGAATCCTGGTAACAATGTATTCATTCAAGACTTAGAGAAATTTTCAATTTCTATTGCATTTCAAAATATCTTTTTACAAGTGTTTGGGGCTTCTTCTAAGAAGCTACCGGGAACAAAATCCTAAGAAAGCAAAAAGGGTCCTATCTAAGACCCGGGGGGAGGCTAATACTTTATCATTGGCGTCCTCCCCCCGGGGGCCCGCCGCCGGGGCCGGGGCCCGGGCCCGGGCATCCGCTGCCGGAGGCGCCGGTGCCGGGAACCTCGCCCGAATGATCCGGTCGTAGAAGCCCCCGGCGAGTTGCTCCACCTCTCGGCGCGAGGGCTTGAAGAACTCGAGGAAGCCCCGGGGGATGCGGCCCCCGATCGCCTGGGCGCCGACCCCCCGGCGGTGCTCAACGAGCCCCGCCGCGGCCGCAACAATGGGGATCGCCCGACCGCGTGCCCGAGCATCGGCGGCCTCTGGGATGACGGAGACCTGTGTGTTGAGAAAAGGCATAGCCTCCGCGAGGGTAGCCGGGGGCACCTCCGAGCTGCTCCTGGAGCCTAGGCTCACGCCAAGGCTCTCGAGGGCCGAGCGGACGGAGCGGACCGAGTCCATCACCGCCCGGACGCTCGAGCCCTCAAGCTCCCGGAAGGCCTCCTCCTTCGCCTTGGCCTCCTGCCGAAGGCGGCCGTTGATGGCCTCGGAGATGTGGACCTGGGCCTGGACCCGGGCCAGCTCCTGGAGGGCTCCGTCGCGCTGCCCCAGGTAGGTGGCGGCCCTCTCCTCCGCGTCCTTTAGCAGCTGGCCGATCCGCTGCTCGAGGCCCTAGGTAATGGTCGCCCCCTACAAACTCCAGAGTTAGAAAAATTCAAAGTGCAGGGAGCCGAAAGAAAGTGTCATCGACTCGGGTAAGTACCTGGACTTGGAGAGACTGAAGTGGCCCAAAACGCTCATGGAGCATCCCCTCCGCGACGTAGGCCTGGACCTTCCGGGTCTGCAGGCTCTCCGCGTAGCGGGTGATCTCCCCCACGGATAGCAGGGGGGTCTCCCGCCCGACACTGGTCCCGTCGCGGCCTATGAGGGGTCTCGGACCTGAGCCTCCGGCAGTGTGGTCGGCGTCTTCGTCGCCGAAGAGGTGGCCTCCGAGGAAGTGGCCGAGGGGCTCCCGGAAGGGCTCCCTCTTCGGGGAGGAACCATCAGGCCCTTCGTCTTCCCTGGCGGGAGGGCCCCCGGGGCCTCCATTTCCGGAGGGACCTCGTGGACTGAGGGTCTCCCCCCCTCGTCCACCGGCCACTCCATCCGCGGAGGCAAGGCCTCCGCAAATCTCACCTCCAGCTTCTCCGGCTCCAAAGAAGCCGGGGGCGCCGGGAGGGCCGCCACCGAAGGTGGCGACGGGGCGTAGTCCGCCGAATCGGACGCCGCCCCGCCCGCGGCCGGTCCCTTCCCCCGAGCCTCAATGGGGCTCTCCGGGGGAGGGGGCGTTGCCTCCTTCCAGGCCGGCGCCCGGGCGCGCCCGGTCCTGAGGATCTCATCGTGGGCCTTTGCCGGTGTCGAGGCCGGCGTCGTCGTTGGGCCGGGGGCTTTTTGGACCCTGGCCTTCTTAGGCTCAGAGCCCCCGGCAGCGTCCTTCCCCCGTTTGTGTGATCTGGGGTTGGGGAGGGGCTTCCTCTCCGGTAGCTTCAGCCCGAAGGCCTCGGCTACCACGTTCCAGGGAGGGCCCTCCCCCACGACGCGCACGATGCGCTCTTGCTCGTCAGCGAAGTACCTCCCCAGGAGGTTCTCCGCCTTCTCCCGTGCCGCCGGGTACGGCCGGACTGCGAAAGGTAAGAGTTAGTCAAATTTTCAAAAATTTGTAAATGCAATGAACCAGGTAACAAAGACTTACGTCGGGTCACCGGCTTGACCGGGGGCAACTGCTCCGGGCCCATCCCGATCCCCCTTCTCCCGGCGAGAAGGGGGAGATCCTCAAGAGCATCATCTCCTCGGCGTCGTCCCACATAGAGCGGCTGCCCCGGGAGATAATGACCATGCCAAGGAGCTCCAGCTCCTCGTCCGTCCACACCGGAGGCTTCGGCGTGGACGACCTGCTGTAGGCGGGGGCCTCCGGGGCGTACACCACCTCGTCGTCCCGGACCCGGAGGTAGAACCACCTCTGGATCCAGTCGCCCTAGCGGTCCCGGGAGGCCGCAGCCAGGTAATCGGCTACCGGGGATGGTAGCATCTGCACCATCACCGAGCCAAAGGGGGACTTGGGTCCCCCCTTCACCAAGTGGGAGCTCCTCACCGCCGGCTCGTAGAAGTACCGGAAGGCTCGTAGGGTAGGCTCTCGCCCGGTTGCCATCTAGAAGAGCCAAATGAACAGGCCCATCCGGACGATGGCGTTCGGCGTTAGGTGGTTCAGCGCCACCCCATACTCTTTCAGAAACTCCCGGAGCAACGGATGCATCGGGAGCCGGAGCCCCGCCTCGAGGAAGGCCTCGAAGGCCAAAATCTCTCCTGGCCTGGGGCGGGGGCTCCATCCTTCTTCACGGGGACCCGGACGTCCCCGTCCTCTACGACTACTCGTTCGACCAGGGACTCTAAGTCCCCGACCGTGAACTCGGACGCCCAGAGGAAGTCCGGAGCGACCTCCTCCGGGGGCACCTCCGCCGTCTTCGCTCGACCCTTCGGCGCCATCAAGTTTGGTTTTTTTTGGTGGCTAAAGTTTCAGGAAACTGGACACCTAAAGGTTTCGGACGCTTGGCTACCGGGAGAGGGCTACCGGGAGAGCTAAGGGCGTTGAAGTTTGAAAGTTTCGAATGAGCTTGCCAGGCCCCCCAAGGCCCTATTTATAGGGGCGAAGCGTGGCCCAGATGGGAGCCACGTGGCACTTCGTAGCGCATCTGGGCCGTTGGAGTTCAAACCATGCGCGGGAAACGAAGGGACTGGCGCGCAAACAGAGGCACCAGTATGAACCGCGAGCGCATTTATGGCCCAACGGCGCGTGTGGGACCCTCCTTTGAGGAATCCAGTGGCAACTGCCCAGGTGGATTGCGCACAGGTAGGTTCATCACAAGCTCACAACAACAGGATTCACTTTAAACAATAAAGCAGGTAGATAAAACAAGTAGAAGGTCACGAGGACCACTATTACAATATCATAATGCCAAGGATGGCCTTAATTAAAGTTGATACAAAAGTAGAGAGTTTTTCAAAATCAAGAATCGGTATCGAAGTACCGAACACAGAAAAACAACACAAAAAGCAACCACAAAGGTCTTCACTTCCTTCTGCAACGGCTCTGGAAGGGCTTCCTCCACATCGGACTCAACTTGGCTCATGACCCTCCTAGAAGCTCAAATCGTCTGGAAAGACTCTTTCCTCTTCTTGGTGCTCAAGGCCAGGGGAATCGGAATCCTCGAATCTTTTCTTCTGAATTTATTTGTAAAGGCAAGGGTGAGCATGTTTTTACACAATGCTCAGCAAGTCTCGTTACAAGAATGCAGGTATATAGATGAGGAGTGATCAAGAAAAGGGCTTAAGTCTTATAATCATAACTAGTATAGATTTCAATTCTTTGATTTCTTAAATAAGAGTTTTATTTTCAACAGCAGGGTTTTGGAAATCTTATAATAGACATTAAGAAATTGTGATGTGATGGTCTCCCATGAGTCATCACTTTTATCAACCCATATTATCAAAACATTCCAAATAGTTACTTGTGCTGAACCACATGGATAAATCCACCGCGAACATACTCCATGACATGGGAGTACAGAGTATCCGATACTTTTCTTACACTTTGCAAAGGTGTACCTCTTTTTAAATCTACTTCTTCACTCGGCTTTCAAGTCGGATCAGCTCCACACGACTTATACGCATGTGACAAGGCCGAGATCACACAACGCTTTTGTAGTCTAGTATTAACAGTATCCCCGCCCGGTAAATAGATAATTAAGTCTCAAGTACCGTTGTGGGTCCTACCCACTGCCTTACTTCCTAGCCTTTGGCCTATGCTCCCGCAGGACACATAGCCTTGGTCTGTCCACGCGAGACATTTGACCGTCACGATTACAACCGCGCACGGCTTAATCGGAGGCATAGGGCGTCTTCCTTCTTTCCACCTTTTCCACTCATGCTTTTTCTGAACTCACATCACTCACGGACGAACAGCGCCCAACCAGTTTCTCCACGCGAGAAACCAGACCGACAAACCATGCAGGGAACTGCTAATACCAAAAAGCTACTAAGTCGTGCCTGTCCCATACAAGGCAAGTGGTTGGTACGTTTTTCATGCCGCATAGAGGCATGTCGTGGTATTAAGAATACCCCGGCAGGTTTTGAAGACGATCCTAGAGGAGATTACGCAGCGCGGGTTGACCAGGTGACCGGTCCTCCCCCGCCGGACAAACACAAGAATTGACACGTGGATTTATACAGGTTCGGGTCCCGGTGGGGGCCCTAGTCCTGTTGACGCGCTCCCGACCGGAGCCGGCTGGGGAGGCTCTCTCCGGGGGAGAGGCTTCCGGAGCACGTCTGTGAGTTTAGCTATTCCAAATAATAATGAGCTGATCCTTTACAACAGAGGGGTACAAGGGCTATTTATAGCCCCCAAAAAGCAGCAAAAAACCTAAACCACCCCGGAAGCCACCGTCGGATTGAAGGGCAGGACCGTCCTTCTCCCGGTCAAACGCCTTGGATGTTTGACAAGTGGTCGCTAGTTCCCGAGGTGCTCCTCGCGTGACCTGCACGTGACAAACAGTTCAATACTTTACCTTTCGGAGGGTGATGAGGCCCGGGACGGCGCCGGAGGCCACGTCCCGGGAGCCAAAAGGCGGCGTCCAGGGAGGGCACCGGAGGCCACGTCCCGGGAGCCAAAAGGCGGCGCCCGGGGAGGCCCCGGAGGCCACATCCCCGGGCAAATGGCGGCGCCCGAGAGGGCACCGGAGGCCACGTCCCGGGAGCCAAAAGGCGGCGCCCGGGGAGGCCCCGGAGGCCGCGTCCCCGGGCGAGTGGCGGCGCCCGGGAGGGCACCGGAGGCCACGTCCCGGGAGCCATAAGGCGGCGCCCGGGGTGGCCCCGGAGGCCGCGTCCCCGGGCGAGTGGCGGCGCCCGGGAGGGCACCGAAGGCCACGTCCCGGGAGCCATAAGGCGGCGCCCGGGGAGGCCCCGGAGGCCCCGTCGGCCCCGTCCCCGGGCGAGTGGCGGCGCCCGGGAGGGCACCGGAGGCCACTTCCCGGGAGCCAAAAGGCGGCGCCCGGGGAGGCCCCGGAGACCACGTCCCCGGGCGACTGGCGGCGCCCGGGAGGGCACCGGAGGCCACGTCCTGGGAGCCAAAAGGCGGCGCCCGGGGAGGCCCCGGAGACCACATCCCCGGGCCAATGGCGGCGCCCGGGAGGGCACCGGAGGCCACGTCCCGGGAGCCATAAGGCGGCGCCCGGGGAGGCCCCGGAGGCCACGTCCCCGGGCGAGTGGCGGCGCCCGGGAGGGCGCCGGAGGCCACGTCCCGGGAGCCATAAGGCGGCGCCCGGGGAGGCCCCGGAGGCCACGTCCCCGGGCGAGTGGCGGCGCCTGGGAGGGCACCGGAGGCCACATCCCGGGAACCAAAAGGCGGCGCCCGGGGAGGCCCCGGAGGCCACGTCCCCGGGCCAATGGCGGCGCCCGGGAGGGCACCGGAGGCCACGTCCCGGGAGCCAAAAGGCGGCGCCCGGAGGCCACGTCCCCGGGTAATCGTGACACATCTTACCTGGACTTAGTCTCGCGGAGATTTCCCCCGACAAGGCACAACACAAGGTTGTAGTCCTTATGAATTAATAGTGAGGAGCCATCCACATTCCCTGGTGCGCACCGCACCCTCTCCATACAAACCAATCCTCACTATCAATCTAATTTTTATTTTCTTTCACAAAAAGGGGTTTTCAAACATGTTTTTCATATAAGTGACCATTTCATATTTAGCATAAGTTTTCAAGCATAAGCATAATTCTAAGCATATATCCTAGGGTGACAAGGATGCATGGGTATTCAATCACAAGAGGGGTTTCACAATCATTTAGGTTATATCTAACCACATTATTTGAACATACTCTCATTTGAATATAAGGCATGCATATACTTTGAAAGCAACTAACATACTTCATTTGAAAATATTATGCGAGACATGATCAAGGGGTTGAGACTTGCCTTGCACTGCTTGGTCTAATTATTCGGACGAATCTTCAAAGACTTCTTCCGCTCCTTCAACTTCGGGCTCTGCGGCGGACACAAGCAATACAATACATACACTACATAAGCATACATAAAATAGTTGCAATAGAAAATAATAAGTACATATATCATGCATGCAAGGGAAAAGATTTGGACAAAGTCACTTGGGTGCTGGTCGAAGAGATGGGCTCAAAAGAAGTTGAATGTCAAAGGCCGACATTCAGTCCACGGCAAGACATAGCCATAAGTTGGTCTTAGGTAGGTTTTCTGGAGAAGTGGCAGAAGAGAAAGATGTAGAACACAACTCCAGGAATCTAGGGGACAAAGTGACATTTCCATTGCTCAACCAGAAGGGGTCAAACAAGGCTAATGCCAGTGGCTGACATGCACTGACATAGTGCAGACATTGCCAAAAAGTAGGGCAAAGCTTAACCTTTGATCCAGGGCTCCAATTGATGCACAACTTTGTCTGGGAGGTAGGCATTGATAACAGGAACAAAATACTTAACAGGATCAAGGGCTGAAAGTGGCCGGAGGGCGGGCAAATCTGGTGATGAACTGCGGTGGCGACACGGCACAGACACAGCTCTGGACAAAATCTTGACAAGGGCATAACTCACAATCTAGGCAGATCCAGATGTCGAGCTAGTGGAAGAAAATGCTCAGGGAGGTGAGGCAAAGCTAAGGGACAAAGTGGTGTCGGCTGAATCAGCCGGGAAGCAAACTCCGGTGAACTGTGCCGGAGAAGAAGACACCGAATTGGGGATTCTCGATACAAGGCAAAAGAGCTCAATTCTAAGCTTGAGAATGATCTCTAGGGCACAACAAGGCAGCTGGAGGGGTTAATTTCACTGGAGGATGGCTGGAGAAGCTCAGCGGCGAGGTCCAGTGAACTGATGAAGTTCCAAATCGGGATTTCTTCGATTTGAGCACAAATGGGGATTTTGATTCCACAGGCTTGCTCTACTAAGCTCACTGATCAACTTCTTCTACAGAATCGAGAGCTAATTTGGAGAGAATCGAACGGCATTGGGGAAACAGGGCAAATCGGGAATCCGGCGATCACCGGCGATGGGGATCGATCTGGTGCAATTGGGAGCCATGACACAGAGAGGGAGAAGAGGGGAACTCACCAATGGCTTTGGATTGGAGATTGGGGCTGTGAAATGGGCTAGCACCGTGAGCTCTCTCACTGGCTCGCTAGAGAAGAAGACATTCACGGCGGTGCTGGGGAGTTTGGTGGATTTCTGGTGCTGGAACTGAAGCAAAGCACTTAGGAGTATTTATAGGCTAAGAGGCGGAGCTAGGGAGGGGGAATCCAACAACAAGGCTTGTGCCGGGGAGAAGCTTTGTCGGGCGAAGGCGCAACAGCGGCGACGACGACGTGACGCATGCGGCTGTGCAGTTGCTTTGCCAGCATTGTCGGGCGCATTGGAACTGGGTTTGAAACGGCGCGGATGCGGAGGCAACAGCAAAGCTCCGGCGGTGACACGTACACGCATGCAATGCCACGGCAACAGGCGTGTGCACGCGAAAACGCTGCTGGAGCGCGGGCGTTTAACCGCTGGACTTGGCGAGGGTTTTGGTTGCTGGCATGTGCGCGCGGGATGGCTCAACCGATCATGAGCACGGGCGACAAGAGGCGATGGCCAGTAGTGAGCAAACGCGACAAGAAACACGGCGCGGCTCCGGTGAAGTGCGCTGGTCGAAGGCAACGACCAGGGGCTGGTCGAAAACAGCAGCAAAAGGGCAGAAGGGCAGATTTGCAATTCTGAAAGTTGCTCCAGGGACTGATCTGTGAGGAAAATTTGAATTGGAATTGGGCTTGATTGTAAATCTGGAGATTTGGAGGGCTGATCTAAAATCTGATTTCAGGAATGAGTTGCATAAGATTAATGGAACTCATCTAGCCAAAGTTTGACAAGATCAGGCAAGATTTGAAGGATTTCGACAAAAGTGGGGAAAACGACTTTAGGGTAAAACAGGGTAATTAGGGTTTCAAAAATGGCGAGGGTCGAAACTCAGGTTTAGGGCAGGATTTGGAAATTCTTCCAGAAGGGAAAAATGTTCAGAATAGTGAATGGGAGATATTCACTAAATCAGACCAAAGTTTGGAGGTGGTCTGAGACTTTTAGTCTTTTTGGGCTTCTGAAAAATCTGAAAAGGGCTGATTTGTGAAAAAGTTCTGAACGAAATAGTTTGATTGCCAACTTTTTGGGGTAAGCTGCTGGCACAACTGGGATCTCATTCTGAAATAGAGAGGGATGAGGCAAGCCAAGATTTGGGAAAAATCGGGGTGTTACAGCGCGTCATAAGCGCACGGCACGAGAAACCAAACGTCGCGCCTCCGGTGGCTTGGCTCGGAGATTTTCCCGGTGACATGTACCATACCCTCCGGGGACTCGAGCATTGTCCTCGGGGGGCATGGGGGGCCGCTGTTGGGGGAAATCTCCGTGAGACTAAGTCCAGGTAAGTTGCATCACATTTGCCCGGGGATGTGGCCTCCGGTGCCTGCCCCGAGCGCTGCCTGCCCCGGGCGCTGCCTTTTGGCTCCCGGGACCTAGCCTGCCGTGTCGGTCCCGGGCGCCGCCATTTGCCCGGGGACGTGGCCTCCGGTGCCTGCCCCGGGCTCCGCCTTTCGGCTCCCGGGACTTGGCCTCCGGTGCCGGTCCCGGGCGCCGCCATTTGCCCTCGGACGTGGCCTCCGGTGCCTGCCCCGGGAGCCACCTTTTGGCTCCCGGGACCTGGCCTGCGGTGCCGGTCCCGGGCGCCGCCATTTGCCCGGGGACGTCGCCTCCTGTGCCTGCCCCGGGCGCTGCCTTTTGGCTCCCGGGACCTGGTCTCCTGTGCCGGTCCCGGGCACCGCCATTTGCCCGGGGACGTCGCCTCCGATGCCTGCCCCGGGCGCCGCCTTTTGGCTCCCGGGACCTGGTCTGCGGTGCCGGTCCCGGGCGCTGCCATTTGCCTGGGGACGTGGCCTCCGATGCCTACCCTGGGCGCCGCCTTTTGGCTCCCCAGACCTGGCCTCCAGTGCTAGTCCCGGGCGCCGCCATTGGCCCGGGGATGTGGCCTCCGGTGCCGGTCCCGGGCGCCGCCTTTCACCCGGGGACCTGGCCTCCGGTGCCGGTCCGGGGCGCCGCCTTTTGCCCGGGGACATCACCTCCGGTGCATGTCCCGGGCATCATCGCCGTTCTAAAGGTAAAGTCCTTGGTTCTTGATCACGTCCAGGTCACGCGTGGAGCGCCTCGGGAATCAGCGACCACCTGTCAAGCATCCAAGGCACCTGACCGGGAGAAGGACGTCGCTACCCCTCGATCCGACGGTGGCGTCCGGGGTAGTTTAGTCTTTTTGCTTCTTTTAATTTGGGGCTATAAATAGCCCTTGTACCCCCTGTTGTAAGGACAAGTGATTCATTATTGCTAAGTAGCCAAAACTCACAGGTGTGCTCCGGAAGCCTCTCCCCGAGAGAGCCTCCCCAGTCGACTCCGGTCGGGAGCACGCCGATAGGACTAGGGCCCCCACCGGGACCCGAACCTGTATAAATCCTCGTGTCACTTCTTGTGTTTGTCCGTCGGGGGAGGACCAGTCACCCGGTCAGCCCGCGTCGTGTTTTCTTCTCTAGGATCATTCACAAAACCTGCCGGGGTATTCGTAATAACACGACAATCCTAGAGCAACTACTCATCATTAGATGAAAGACCACGACCATGACCAGATCATCAATTTCAACCAAGACCAAAACTAAGACCAAAATCATGACCAAACAATCAATTCACATTTGATATATCAATGATATTCAATTCACTTCTAAGAATGCAAAATCTACACTCATCTAGGGGTTTGGTAAAGATATCCGCTAATTGCATGTTAGTTTTTGCATAATTTACATCTATATCCCCTTTTGCCACATGATCTCTTATAAAATAGTGCCTACTATCAATGTGCTTTGTTCTACAAATGTTGAACCGGATTGTTTGCAATTTTTTTGGCACTTTCATTATCATCAAAGAGTGGCACTTTTTCAATGAGAATTCCATAATCCAAGAGGGTTTGCTTCATCCATAAAATTTGAGCACAACAACTACGCGCCGAAACATGCGGATGGAGAGAGCTACAGAATTTTGTTTCTTAGATGACCAAGAGACTAGTGATCTCCCCAAAAGTTGACAACTAGCGGATGTGCTTTTTCTATCAATTTTGCAACCTGCATAATCTGAATCCGAGTAACCAATTAATTCAAAGTTTGCATCTTTAGGGTACCAATGTCCTATATTTGGATAGCATTTCAAGTACCTAAGGATTATTTTAATAGAAATCAAATGACATTCCTTACGATATGATTGAAATCTAGCACATAAGCAAACACGAAACATAAAGTCAGGCCTAGATGCGGTAAGATAAAGCAATATACCAATCATAGATTGATAAAGTTTAGAATCAACCACTTTTCCATCGTTGTTCATATCGAGATGTCCATTAGTTGCCATGGGAGTATTGGTGGCTTTAGCATCTTCCATCCCAAAGAGCTTGAGCAAGTCCTTCACATACTTGGTTTGACTCACAAACGTTCCATTCTTGAGTTGCTTGATTTGAAGTCCAAGGAAGAAGCTTAGCTCTCCAATCATCGACATCTCAAATTCCCTAGACATCATTTCTCCAAACTCATGACAAAATGATTCATTAGTAGACCCGAATATGATATCATCAACATATATTTGGAACACAAAAAGATCTTTTTCAACCACTTTTGTAAATAGCATTGTGTCCACCTTCCTAATTTTAAAACCTTTCGAAATAAGAAAGTCTCTAAAACGTCCATACCAAGCTCGAGGAGCTTGTTTAAGTCCATAAAGAGCCTTAGAGAGCTTGTATACATGATTTGGAAAATTTGAATCTTCATAACTAGGAGGTTGTTCCACAAAAACTAATTCGGGTATTTCTCCATTTAAAAAAGCACTTTATACATCAATTTGAAATAATTTGATGTTGAAATTTGATGCAAATGCAAGAAGTATGCGAATCGCTTCTAATCTTGCTACAGGTGCAAAAGTTTCACCAAAATCTAAACCTTCAACTTGCGAATATCCTTGTGCAACAAGACGTGCTTTGTTTCGTACTATTGCTCCATTTTCATCTTGTTTATTCCTAAAAACCCATTTTGTTCCAATCACATTATGATCCTTAGGTATTTCTACTAATGTCCATACTTTGTTTCTAGCGAAATTATTTAGTTCCTCATGCATGGATGATACTGGCCTAGACCGTCTCACAGCAGAACGAGATTGGAGCAGTAAGGCGAGTATTCAGTTGTTCTTTCCTTAGGGACTAAAGAAGCGAAATCGTATAAAACTAGACTAAATTGGTGAATAATGAAACTAAAACAGACGAGGGAAAGAGAGAAGATGTCAGAAAAATGCAAAGAAAGAGAGAGAGGTGATCACCTCGACAAGCGACTGTTGTTTGTTCTGGACTAGCGTTTCGTAATACAAGTGATAGAAAGAAATCATGTAGTGGTAGCGCGCGAGGCAGTGCAGACAACCATCATCGATCGTAATCTACGGCGAGTATCAACGAACCACGATTACAAAACAAACACCAATTATCATCTCAGCCATGACCATAATGTACTCACACTACCACAGAAACAAACATCCTGGACGGCACATCACAGACGGGTATGAACTGTTCAATGGAAAACCATCTGCGAAGGCCTGTCGGGAGAATATATTCAGATATCACAGACGGTTCTGATGTGAAAAACAACTGTGACAGTAAACTAGACGGTTCTGAACACAAAACCGTCTGTGATAGATACAATCGGTTCCCAGCTGAGAACCGTCTGTAATAGTCTACTTATCATAGACGATTCTAACCTAAAACCCGACTGTGATATATACAATCGGTTCCCAGCTGAGAACCGTCTGTGATAAGTAGACTATCACAGACAGTTCGGAACTCAGAACCGACTGTGATTTATACAGTCGGTTGTGAACTACAAAGCGTCTGTGATAGTCTACTTATCACAGACGGTTCTGATGTCTGAACCGACTGGAAAAGTACTGGCGCTTTGAATTCTCAACTGTGATCATTTCTGTCTCCGATCTTCGCCCGCGGCGCCTAGGAGAACATGAAGCATCGCTTTGGAAGTTCTATAAATTGACAATGGAAAAATTGTCATTTATTTTACAAGTTTTTATAGTTCTCAGACTGTTTGACTCCTTAGCTTCTCTGCGCCAATGGCATCCTCGATGGCATCGTCAGCCTCGCCCTCCCCGGTAAGAACTCTCAATCTTTTGGACTTACCCCTGTATTGTTAATCACTGTTCAATACATTCTTGACCTGTTGATTTGCACAGGGAAGGGGAGCCGTGGAAGACACAGGCAAAGTCAAGGCCGAGCTGAGTGTGAGACCCCCATTTGAGGATCACCTTGGTAACCGCCCAGGTAGGTTACACACAGCAGGATGACACATGAGCTCCAAACCACACAAGCATATTAATAACATTAAACAAGTAGCAGGCCAGCATGGCCAATATTACATAGCCAAAGCACCGAAAATGGCGCTAACTAGAGTTGCTAAGAAAATAACAAGTTTATCATAACCAGAATCGGTATCCAAGTACCGAACACACAACATAAAACACAAAGCAACAACAAACAGATTGATTTCCATCCGCAGCGGGGTTGGAGGAACTTCTCCCACATCTGTCTTGACTTGGCGCGCAATCCTTCTAGAACGTGGGCTCGCCCGGGGTGCTTCCATCTTCAGGTGTGTACTCATAACTGAAAGAATCGGGATCCTCGAATCCCTCTTCTACAGTGGGATAAAAATGCAAGGGTGAGCACTTGGTGCTCAGCAACACTCATTCCAGGGATTAATGTGATTGTACTTACATGAGAGTGAAATATATGATTCCGGGGTTTTAGTTTCATATGGATAGAGATATATAGATTTCCAAGTCCTTTATTCAGTAAACAGCACTTTTGTCATTTAAAATGGTACTTTAAACATTAAACAGGTTTTCAATAAAACATTAGATGTAGTGGTCTCCCACGAGTCACTACTTTGTTAACCGCATTATGAAAACATTCCAAATATTACTTGTGCTATAACCCATGGATAACATCCACTACGAAAAGACTCCTGAACCTGGGAGTACAGAGTATCTGATACTTCTTTTATACTTTGCAAAGATGTACCTCTTTTTAAATCCACTGGTTCACTCGGCTTTCAAGTCGGATCAGCTCCATGTGACTTATACACATGTGACAAGGCCGAGATCACACAACGCTTTTGCAGTTCAGTATTAACAGTATCCCCGCCCGGTAAATAGACAATTAAGTCTCAAGTACCGTTGTGGGTCCTCCCCACTGCCTTACTTCCTAGCCTCTGGCTTATGTTCCCGCAAGACACATAGCCTTGGTCTGTGTCCACGCAAGACATATGACCGTTCAAGATTACAACCGCGCACGGCTTAATCTGAGGCGTAGGGCGTCTTCCTTCATTTACGCCTTTTCCTCTCACTATTTTTCTGAACTCACATCACTCATGGCCGAACTGCGGCCCACCAGTTTCCACGCGAGAAACCAGACCGACAAACCATGCAGGGAACTGCTAATACCAAAAAGCTACTAAGTTGTGCCTGTCCCATACCAGGCAAGTGGTTGGTACGTTTACAATTCACATAGAGACACAGCACAAGGTTCTAGTCCTTATGAACCAATAGTGAGGAACATTCACATTCCCTGGTGCGCACCGCACCCTCTCCATACAATCCAATCCTCACTACTGATCCCTTTTATCAGTTTTCTTGACAAAACGGTTTTCATTATAACTTCTCATGTATTTGACCATGTCAAGTTTAATGTGGATATTCAGTATATGAGTCCTAGGGTGACAAAAGCATATATATGAAGGTTCAATGGCAAAAAGGGGTTTCGTGATCCTTTAGGTAATATCTACTCATGTCATTCAAACATAACTTGTATTTCAAATAAGCATGCATAGTAAGAAATAGTGAATATACTTCATATGAAAATATTGGGTGAGACATGATCAAAGGAATGAGGCTTGCCTTGCAATGTGGGGTCTAAGTACTCAGACGGATCTTCAAAGACTTCTTCCGCTCCTTCAGCTTCTGACTCTGCGGCAATCAAATAACACACAAACACATACCACATAAGCATACTGAAAATAGTTTCTATAGAAAGTATTAAGTAAATAAGTCATGCATGCAGGGGAAAAGGTTAGGGCAAGGTCACAAGGGCTCTGGTCGAAGAAACGGCTAAAAAGGGTTGAACGTCGAAGGGTCGACATTCAGTTCGTGGCTTTGGCATAGCTTCAAACTGATCTTAGGATGGTTTTCTGGAGAAGTGGTAGAAGAGAAAGTTGTAGATCTCAACTCCAGGAATCTAAAGGACAAGGTGGCATTTCAATTTCTCAACCAGAAGGGGTCAAACAAGGCTAATGCCAGTGGCTGACATGCACTGACATAGTGCTGGACATGGCCAGAAACTAGGGCATGGCTTAACTTTTGATCCAGGGCTCCAATTGATGCAACACTTTGTCTGGGAGGTAGGCATTACTAACAGGAATAAATCACTCAACAGGGACAAGAGCTGAAAGTGGCCGGAGGGTGGCCAAATCCGGCGATGAACTACGGTGGCCTGGACATGAACTGAGCTACTGGACAGTGATCTTGGCATAGGCATAACTCACAATCTAGGCAGATCCAGGTGTCGAGCTAGTGGAAGAAATTGCTCAGGGAGGTGAGGCGAAGCTAAGGGACAAGGTGGTGTCGGCTGAATCGGCCGGGAACAAATTCCGGCGACCGGCGCTGGAGAAGACGACACTGGACAAAGGGGGTTTTTGATTCAGGGCGAAAGAGCTCAATTCCACGCTTGGGGATGATCTCTAGGGCACAACAAGGCTACTGGAGGGGTCAATTTGACCGGAGGATCGCCGGCGTGGCCTGGCGACGAGAGCCAGTTTACTGGTGGCGCGCAATTTGGGGAGAGCTATGATCTCAGCTCGATTTTGAAAACCAGATTGGTAGGCTTGCTAAAAAGAGTATGCTGATCAATTTCTTCTACTGGTACTAAGGCTAATTTGGATTAAATCAGGTAGCATTGCAGGAACAGGGGTTTTGAGCTTTTCCGGTGATCACCGGCGTTAAGGTTCGCCGGGGTGCAATTGGGTGCTATGACACGAACAGGGGGAAGAGGGGAACTCACTGGTGGCTTTGGTTTGAAGAATGGTGCAGTGAATTGGGCTGGCACCGTGAGCTCCAGAGGTTGCTCGCCGGAGAAGAAAGCAAACTCGACGGCGGTGGGAAATTAACTGGAAATTTGGCTAAGTCTTGAAGTTGTGCTTCTTCACAGTACTGAGGGGGTTTAAATAGGCACGGGGACGGAGTTTGCGAGGGAAAACCCGACAGCGGTTGCTTGCGCCGGGGAGAAATTTGTCGGGCGCAGGCGCAACGACGGCGACGGCGACGTGATACGCTTCAGGCGGTGCTGCAGCTTTGCCAGTTGCATTGGGACTTCACCTGGAACGGCGCAGATGCGGAGGCAACAGCAAGGCTCCGGCGATGACACGTACACACATGCAAATGCCACGGCAACGGGAGCGCGCGCGCGAAATGCTACGGGAGCGCGGTCGTTTATCCACTGGGCGAGGCGATGCAACTGTGCTGGCACGTGCGCGGGAGGTGGCTTGGTTGTTCACAACACGGGCGACATGAAACGGTGGCCGGCGGCGAGCAAACGCGGCGAGAACCACGGCGCAGCAACGGCGACTCGCGCTGGTCGCAAGCCACGACCAGGTGCTGGTCGAAAGGACTTGAAAAGAAGTTTGGGCCGTTTTGCAATTTCTGAAACTTGCTCCAGGGGCTGTTCTGTGAGGATAATTTGAATAGGACTTGGGCCTGTTTGCAAATCTGGAGATCTGAGGGTCCGATCTGAAATCTGATTTCGCAGCTAAGTTGCAAAAGATTATTAGAACTTATCTGGCCAAAGTTTGGTAAGATCAGGCAAGATCTGAAGGGTTTCGACAAAATTGGGGAAAACAGTTTAGGGTAAAATAGGGTAATTAGGGTTTTAAAATGGCAAGGCTTGAAACTCAGCTTTATGGTGAGATTTTGGAGATGGACCCGAAGGGAAAAATGTTCTGAACAACATTTAGAAGGGAATGGCTGAAGCAGATTAGGGTTTGGGGTCCAGATGTGGATTTTGGCTATTTTAGGGTTTGGCAAAAACAGGGGTGTTACAAATCTACCCACCTTAGAAACAATCTCGTCCTCGAGATTAGGGCTGGTCAGAGAATAGGAAGGGAAATTCTCGGCGGAGATCTTCTTCTTTTTCCCAAGTTGACTCCTCCTCTGAGTGATTGTTCCACTGGACTCTGCAGAATCGGAGGGTTCTTGACTTCAGCACTTTCTCTCTGGTTTCCAGAATTCTAACAGGGTATTCTTGACAAGATAAGTCTGGTTGAATCTCGATCTCTGCAGGAGATATCTGTTCTGTTGGTTTTCTCAAGCATTTCTTCAGCTGAGATACATGAAATACGTCATGAATTCCGGTCAGTTCTAGTGGCAATTCCAACTTGTATGCCATTTCACCTCGCTTTTCCAGAATTCGATATGGTCCCACATATCTAGGTTTTAACTTTCCCTTCATCTGGAATCTTCGAACTCCTTTGTATGGCATAACTTTGAGATACACGTAATCGCCTTCCTCAAATGATAGCTCTCTTCTACGATTATCTGCATAGCTTTTCTGTCTAGATTGAGCTGTTTTCAGTTTTTCTTGTATGATCCTGACGTGGGCTGTGGCTTCTTCTACCAACTGGGGTCCTAGATGTTGCTTTTGACCAATTTCTGTCCAATACAGAGGCGTGCGGCATCTTCTTCCATATAGAGCTTCATATGGTGCCATTTGCAGGCTTGCTTGGAAACTATTGTTGTATGTGAATTCTGCATACGGTGGAAATAACTCCCAAGAGTCTCCATAATCCAGAACACATGCCCTCAACATATCTTCCAAAATTTGGTTTACTCTTTCAGTCTGACCTCCAGTTTGAGGGTGGTAAGCGGTACTGAATTTTAACCTTGTGCCCAGGGCTTTCTGCAGCTCTTGCCAAAATCTTGAGATGAACTGGGCTCCTCTGTCGGAAACGATAGTCTTCGGCACTCCGTGTAAGACAACTATTCTGTTGAGATACAGCTCTGCTAAATCCTTAGCTGTATATAGGGTCTTCACTGGGAGAAAATGTGCTACCTTTGTTAATCTATCTACTATGACCCATATAGAATCAAATCCTTTTTTCGTCCTTGGTAGTCCCACAATAAAATCCATTCCGATTTCATCCCACTTCCACTCTGGGATTTGTAGAGGTTGTAGCGGTCCCGCAGGCTTTTGATGTTCTGCTTTCACTCTTTGGCATGTGTCACAAGTTGCGACAAACTTGGCAATTTCTCTTTTCATTCCTTTCCACCAAAAATTTTTCTTCAAGTCCTTGTACATTTTGGTGCTGCCTGGGTGTATGGAATATGGGGTTTGATGAGCTTCTTGCATGATCAGGCCTTTGATCTCGTCGTCATTTGGAATGCAGATACGGTCATCGTACCATAGAATTCCCTGTTCATCTTCTCGAAGGTTGGTTGTATCTTTGCTCTTCATGTCCTCCTTCATCTCTTGAAGGTCTGGGTCAATCGTTTGAGCTTGTCGGATCTTATCTTTCAACTCACATTCCATCTTTAAGGTAGTGATGGTTCCTTGGTTCACTAATTCCAATTGCAACCTTTCGAAGTCCTTGATCAGTTGTGTCGGCACTTCTAGCTGTGTTATCTGGTTGCAACGAGACTTCCTGCTCAAAGCATCAGCCACTACATTGGCTTTTCCTGGGTGATAGTGGATCTCTAGATCATAATCTTTGATCAGTTCTAGCCATCTTCTCTGCCTCATATTCAATTCCTGTTGCGTGAAGATATACTTCAGGCTTTTATGATCCGTATAAATTTCGCACTTACTGCCTAGTAGGTAGTGTCTCCATATCTTCAGTGCATGTACAACCGCAGCTAGCTCCAAATCATGTGTTGGATAATTCTCCTCATGAGGTCGTAGCTGTCTAGAAGCATAAGCTATCACCTTCCTTTCTTGCATCAACACGCATCCTAATCCTTGTTTGGAGGCGTCACAGTAGACTTGAAAATCCTTTTTGACGTCCGGTAGTATCAGGATTGGTGCAGTTGTCAGTCTTTTCTTCAGTTCCTCAAAACTTCTTTCGCACTCCTCGGTCCAATTAAAAGAGGCGTTCTTCTTCAGTAGCTGGGTCAGCGGTTTGGTGATCTTCGAGAATCCTTCTACGAATCTTCGATAATATCCCGCTAATCCCAAGAAACTTCTAACTTCTGTTGCGGTTTCAGGTTGTTTCCACTCAGTAACAGCTTGTATCTTCAACGGGTCCATAAATATTCCTTCGCCCGAGATGATATGTCCTAAGAAAGAGATCTTCTTCAGCCAAAAAGCACATTTGCTAAACTTGGCATATAGCTGGTGGTCTGCTAGTTTCTGTAGCACTATCCTCAGGTGATGTGCGTGCTCCTCCTCTGTCTTAGAATAGACGAGGATATCATCTACAAATACAATGATGCACTTATCCAGGAATTCCATGAGGATCTTGTTCATTAGATTCATAAATACCGCGGGTGCATTAGTTAATCCAAAGGGCATCACTGTAAACTCATGCAACCCATATCTGGTCACGAAAGCAGTTTTAGGAATGTCCTGCTCTCGGATCCTTAACTGGTGGTATCCCGATCTCAGGTCTATTCTTGAGAATACTTTAGCTTCTCTGAGCTGGTCAAAAAGGTCATCTATCCTTGGTAAGGGGTATTTATTCTTAATGGTCATGTCATTTAGCTTGCGGTAGTCTATGCAAAGTCGCATGCTACCATCCTTCTTCTTAACAAAGAGCACTGGGGCTCCCCATGGTGATGAGCTTGATCTGATGAATCCTTTTTCTTCCAATTCAGCTATCTGCTTCTTCAGTTCCTCTTGCTCATGTCCAGCCATCCGAAACAACTTCCTAGCATACGGAGCAGATCCGGGTTTCAGTTCGATAGTGAACTCTATATCCCTATCTGGTGGCAATCCGGGAAGTTCTTCTGGAAAGACTTCCGGGTACTCGTTGACAATCGGCACCTCTTCAAGTTTCACTTTTTCAATGCAGTTCAATCTCTGCAGGTGGTCGCAGATTGGAGTTCTGTCTGCATGGAATGTAACTTGCTTCCCAATGGCATTTGTTAGGGTGATTGTTTTCTTTTCACAATCCATTAATCCCTTATGCTTGGCCAGCCAATCCATTCCAAGAATGACATCCAATCCTTGAAGGTTTAGAACTAGCATGTCTGCCAGGAATTCTAGATTGCCGATACAGAAGGCAACATTTCTACAGATAGAATTAACAATCATCCTAGCACCAGGTGACTGAATGATGATAGGATGCTCTAAAGCAATCACAGGCAAGTTATTACTCAACAAGCAATCTTTTGACATAAATGAATGAGTTGCACCGGGATCAAATAAAACAACTGAAATCTGAGAGGAGATCAAGAGTCTACCGATCACGACGTCAGTTGCCTCTCCTGCTTCTGCAGCAGTCACGAAGTTGAGTCTTCCTCCGGTGGTTGATGTTCCTCTTCCTCTGCTGGTTTGGAATCTTCCTCCTCTAGCTTGTGATGCTCCTCTGGCAATAGTTCGTGTAGGTGCAGGGGATTTGGCTGCCTGAGCTTTGGCAACATTGGGAGGTAAATGTTGAAGTGGACAAGTGTCTCTGCGGTGTCCTCTTCTGCCACGATGGAAACACTCTGTATTCTTCAGCGTACAATCTCTATAGAGGTGACTCCCTTTGCATCCGGGACATGTTAGAGTTGTTGGTGATGGAGTCCTCTGGGGTCTTGGAGGTGCGGGTGGTCTGAAAGCGGCTCTGGCATATGGCGCTGGTCTTCCTCGGCTAGAATTTCCTTGAAAAGGGTATGCTATACTTTTCCTCTTGCGGTCTTCTACTACTATGCCTCTTTTCTCCTCCATTTTGAGCACTCGATTCACAAGGACTTGGAAGTCCGTGAACTCGTGCGTTGATAGGTGATACTGATATGAGTTTTGTAGGCCTTCACAAAATCTGTCGATCTTCCGCTCTTCTGTCATGATATCTTCAGGTGCATACCTGGCCAATTTGATGAATTCATGCAAATACTGCTTCACCGTCCTTCCTCCTTGCCTTAAATTCAGGAATTCTCTGCGTTTGGCTTGGATAGCTCCTTTGGGGACATGGTACTTACGGAACTGTTCCTTGAATTCATTCCAGGTAATGGAATTCTGATCAGGGTGTACCGTCTTGTAATTTTCCCACCATGCTGCAGCCGATCCTGTGAGCTGATGGGGTCCATATAGCAGCTTCTCTTCATCATTACACCTGACAGTGTCTAATTTCCTCTCAATTTCTCTTAACCAATCGTCTGCCACAATCGGGTCTTCAGTGCAGGAGAAAGTTGGAGGACGTGTCTTTTGAAAGTCTGTCAGTCTTGCTCCAATGTTCGAACCTTCCTCGCAGCGTGTTGCGGAGTTTTGCATCAGCTGTTCCAGAATTTGACTCTGTACCTCTGCGGATCTCTGTCGGTTTTGCTCCATCCATATCAGTATTTCTGTCAGATTTCCTCCTTGCGGTACTGAGGCCGATGAATTTGGCTGATCTGAGTCATCTCTAGTCCTTCTCGTTGATGTGTTCCTTGGGGCTTCTTCCGAGCCTTGGATTCTACCTCTGGTGTTCACCATTCTGTTCTGACAAGATAATTGAGAAATGACTACTAATTCAAGAGAGCACAGATTGAACACTAGCTGAAATGAAAGATCAACCCAAGAGATTGGATTGGAACATGCGATTGCCATTTTCAAAGGTTTTCGAAAGATACAAGGTTTTCACCTTTACAGCTTTAGAGTTACCAACAAACAATACAAACAAGGCAGCTACCACAACAAGAGCTAAAGGCTAACGATTACAAGGGCTAAAGCAGAAGGGTCAAGCTGAAGAGAAAACTAGGATCTCCTGTCGGTCCTGGAAGAACTGCAAGGTTCCACTTCCTCAGGGTCTTCCTCTTCTTGATCTTCGTCGGCATCCATAGGGTCCCATTGCATATCATTGTCCTCTTCTTCCTCAGATGAATCGTTGGTGTTACATGTAGCAATCTCTTTTCCTTTGCCTTCAGGAACTTCCTTCCCTTTCGCAAGAGTAGGATATTCTAGTGCAGGGGTGTTGATCACAATGCCACGCGAAGCAGGCGTGAAATAACCCAGGTAATCCCTAGGTCTTCCCACACTCTTGCGGGCTGTGAGTCTTATCTTCAAGCGGTTCTTCTTGTTCACCGATCCTTCATCTTCGACTTCTCGCGCTTTGCTAGGTTCAGCCAACTCCTGAATCTGTTTTTCTTTCTCTTGGAGTTCTGAGCGGACCTTTGCAAGCGCTCCTTCGAGATAGTGACGGTCATCCCGAGCATTCTCATGCTCACGCAACAACCGAGTGTAGCTTGACTCCAAGACTTGGACTACATCTCTGGTTTTGGTTAGGATGGCGTCTCTCTGGTTGGTGGAGGGATGAACAGTTCGACGATCTGATCCGGGAACTTGGTAGGGTACAAAGCAAAAAGGAGAACCTATAAGAAAGTCATCGTACAGCTGGCGGATGGTACCTATAGCACGACGAGCAGCGTCTTGGATAGCATCTTCTTCTTCTTCTCTACGAGCTTCCTTTCTTGTTGATCCTCTCCCGATCTCTGGAATCTCGTACACAATCACCGAGGCACGGAAACCAAAAGGTCTACCATCGACTTCTTCTCGACGGACGTAGTATATGGGTCGTTGGTTGTCTCTTGCTCCCAGAAATTGCAACATCATCCAAAGCATCAATGCCCATGATCCCAACTCGTCTCCGTGAATTAGCTTCTTACCAGGGGCCATCTGCGATGATGAGACACGGAACACTTAAAAGTAGGAAAAAGGTTTTGAAAATTTTCAAATAATACTCGTTATGCTTTTCTTAAACAAATTAGGTTTTTCACAATTAGATTTTTACCAAATAATCTAACGATTCTCTACTTTAGGTACGCCCATTCTAGTAAGGGTCACGACCTACAGTCAAGCTTCATGCTCTGATACCATTCGCTGTGAGACCCCCATTTGAGGATCACCTTGGTAACCGCCCAGGTAGGTTACACATAGCAGGATGACACATGAGCTCCAAACCACACAAGCATATTAATAACATTAAACAAGTAGCAGGCCAGCATGGCCAATATTACATAGCCAAAGCACCAAAAATGGCGCTAAGTAGAGTTGCTAAGAAAATAACAAGTTTATCATAATCAGAATCGGTATCCAAGTACCGGACACACAACATAAAACACAAAGCAACAACAAACAGCTTGATTTCCATCCGCAACGGGGTTGGAGGAACTTCTCCCACATCTGTCTTGACTTGGCGCGCAATCCTTCTAGAACGTGGGCTCGCCCGGGGTGCTTCCATCTTCAGGTGTGTACTCATAACTGAAAGAATCGGGATCCTCGAATCCCTCTTCTACAGTGGGATAAAAATGCAAGGGTGAGCACTTGGTGCTCAGCAACACTCATTCCAGGGATTAATGTGATTGTACTTACATGAGAGTGAAATATATGATTCCGGGGTTTTAGTTTCATATGGATAGAGATATATAGATTTCCAAGTCCTTTATTCAGTAAACAGCACTTTTGTCATTTAAAATGGTACTTTAAACATTAAACAGGTTTTCAATAAAACATTAGATGTAGTGGTCTCCCATGAGTCACTACTTTGTTAACCGCATTATGAAAACATTCCAAATATTACTTGTCCTATAACCCATGGATAACATCCACTACGAAAAGACTCCTGAACCTGGGAGTACAGAGTATCTGATACTTCTTTTATACTTTGCAAAGATGTACCTCTTTTTAAATCCACTGGTTCACTCGGCTTTCAAGTCGGATCAGCTCCATGTGACTTATACACATGTGACAAGGCCGAGATCACACAACGCTTTTGCAGTTCAGTATTAACAGTATCCCCGCCCGGTAAATAGACAATTAAGTCTCAAGTACCGTTGTGGGTCCTCCCCACTGCCTTACTTCCTAGCCTCTGGCTTATGTTCCCGCAAGACACATAGCCTTGGTCTGTGTCCACGCAAGACATATGACCGTTCAAGATTACAACCGCGCACGGCTTAATCTGAGGCGTAGGGCGTCTTCCTTCATTTACGCCTTTTCCTCTCATTATTTTTCTGAACTCACATCACTCATGGCTGAACTGCGGCCCACCAGTTTCCACGCGAGAAACCAGACCGACAAACCATGCAGGGAACTGCTAATACCAAAAAGCTACTAAGTTGTGCCTGTCCCATACCAGGCAAGTGGTTGGTACGTTTACAATTCACATAGAGACACAGCACAAGGTTCTAGTCCTTATGAACCAATAGTGAGGAACATTCACATTCCCTGGTGCGCACCGCACCCACTCCATACAATCCAATCCTCACTACTGATCCCTTTTATCAGTTTTCTTGACAAAACGGTTTTCATTATAACTTCTCATGTATTTGACCATTTCAAGTTTAATGTGGATATTCAGTATATGAGTCCTAGGGTGACAAAAGCATATATATGAAGGTTCAATGGCAAAAAGAGGTTTCGTGATCCTTTAGGTAATATCTACTCATGTCATTCAAACATAACTTGTATTTCAAATAAGCATGCATAGTAAGAAATAGTGAATATACTTCATATGAAAATATTGGGTGAGACATGATCAAAGGAATGAGGCTTGCCTTGCAATGTGGGGTCTAAGTACTCAGACGGATCTTCAAAGACTTCTTCCGCTCCTTCAGCTTCTGACTCTGCGGCAATCAAATAACACACAAACACATACCACATAAGCATACTGAAAATAGTTTCTATAGAAAGTATTAAGTAAATAAGTCATGCATGCAGGGGAAAAGGTTAGGGCAAGGTCACAAGGGCTCTGGTCGAAGACACGGCTAAAAAGGGTTGAACGTCGAAGGGTCGACATTCAGTTCCTGGCTTTGGCATAGCTTCAAACTGATCTTAGGATGGTTTTCTGGAGAAGTGGTAGAAGAGAAAGTTGTAGATCTCAACTCCAGGAATCTAAAGGACAAGGTGGCATTTCAATTTCTCAACCAGAAGGGGTCAAACAAGGCTAATGCCAGTGGCTGACATGCACTGACATAGTGCTGGACATGGCCAGAAACTAGGGCATGGCTTAACTTTTGATCCAGGGCTCCAATTGATGCAACACTTTGTCTGGGAGGTAGGCATTTCTAACAGGAATAAATCACTCAACAGGGACAAGAGCTGAAAGTGGCCGGAGGGCGGCCAAATCCGGCGATGAACTACGGTGGCCTGGACATGAACTGAGCTACTGGACAGTGATCTTGGCATAGGCATAACTCACAATCTAGGCAGATCCAGGTGTCGAGCTAGTGGAAGAAATTGCTCAGGGAGGTGAGGCGAAGCTAAGGGACAAGGTGGTGTCGGCTGAATCGGCCGGGAACAAATTCCGGCGACCGGCGCTGGAGAAGACGACACTGGACAAAGGGGGTTTTTGATTCAGGGCGAAAGAGCTCAATTCCACTCTTGGGGATGATCTCTAGGGCACAACAAGGCTACTTGAGGGGTCAATTTGACCGGAGGATCGCCGGCGTGGCCTGGCGACGAGAGCCAGTTTACTGGTGGCGCGCAATTTGGGGAGAGCTATGATCTCAGCTCGATTTTGAAAACCAGATTGGTAGGCTTGCTAAAAAGAGTATGGTGATCAATTTCTTCTACTGGTACTAAGGCTAATTTGGATTAAATCAGGTAGCATTGCAGGAACAGGGGTTTTGAGCTTTTCCGGTGATCACCGGCGTTAAGGTTCGCCGGGGTGCAATTGGGTGCTATGACACGAACAGGGGGAAGAGGGGAACTCACTGGTGGCTTTGGTTTGAAGAATGGTGCAGTGAATTGGGCTGGCACCGTGAGCTCCAGAGGTTGCTCGCCGGAGAAGAAAGCAAACTCGACGGCGGTGGGAAATTAACTGGAAATTTGGCTAAGTCTTGAAGTTGTGCTTCTTCACAGTACTGAGGGGGTTTAAATAGGCACGGGGACGGAGTTTGCGAGGGAAAACCCGACAGCGGTTGCTTGCGCCGGGGAGAAATTTGTCGGGCGCAGGCGCAACGACGGCGACGGCGACGTGATACGCTTCAGGCGGTGCTGCAGCTTTGCCAGTTGCATTGGGACTTCACCTGGAACGGCGCAGATGCGGAGGCAACAGCAAGGCTCCGGCGATGACACGTACACACATGCAAATGCCACGGCAACGGGAGCGCGCGCGCGAAATGCTACGGGAGCGCGGTCGTTTATCCACTGGGCGAGGCGATGCAACTGTGCTGGCACGTGCGCGGGAGGTGGCTTGGTTGTTCACAACACGGGCGACATGAAACGGTGGCCGGCGGCGAGCAAACGCGGCGAGAACCACGGCGCAGCAACGGCGACTCGCGCTGGTCACAAGCCACGACCAGGTGCTGGTCGAAAGGACTTGAAAAGAAGTTTAGGCCGTTTTGCAATTTCTGAAACTTGCTCCAGGGGATGTTCTGTGAGGATAATTTGAATAGGACTTGGGCCTGTTTGCAAATCTGGAGATCTGAGGGTCCGATCTGAAATCTGATTTCGCAGCTAAGTTGCAAAAGATTATTAGAACTTATCTGGCCAAAGTTTGGTAAGATCAGGCAAGATCTGAAGGGTTTCGACAAAATTGGGGAAAACAGTTTAGGGTAAAATAGGGTAATTAGGATTTTAAAATGGCAAGGCTTGAAACTCAGCTTTAGGGTGAGATTTTGGAGATGGACCCGAAGGGAAAAATGTTCTGAACAACATTTAGAAGGGAATGGCTGAAGCAGATTAGGGTTTGGGGTCCAGATGTGGATTTTGGCTATTTTAGGGTTTGGCAAAAACAGGGGTGTTACACTGAGGGCCCTCCAGGAGGAGCACAAGCTCCTCACGGAGAAGCACACTCGGATACGGCTTGACCTTGACGATCTCTTCCAGCGCATTCAGCGCATGAAGACGGATGGTGACAGTGCTAGGGCAAGGACGAGGCGTCTTCGCGAGGAGAAGAAAGCCGCGGATATGACCATCGCTGGCTGCGGTTTGACAATGAAGGATACCATCGCGAAGCTGAGGGAGGTCGCAGGCCTTCTCGACGCTGTAGTAGTTGATCCTGAGAAGGACAACTTGTCGCTGGAGGAGTCCTGTGTCCTGGCTGCAAGTCAAACTGACTTTATTCTAGATGCAGCCAGGGCTAAGACCACTCCTTGACCTAGCATTCTGTATTTTTACTTTTTTTGTAAGTGATGAAAAAAATTATTGAAAACTTTGTTCTTATGTCAACTTTCCAATTTTCCAACACATTCTTGGATTGCATGCAATCTTCCCTCTTTCTTTATCTTTCTTTAGCTTTTGTCTAACATTCGACCATACAAAGGTATGCACACTGTGTGCGATCAAGGAATGCTATCGCGATCTTTGGCTTGTGAGGGCAGTCCATCGGAGCTCTTCAAATAATATAGAAACAATATAGAAGTCGCAGGTCCCATGCAAATAATATAAAAAGAATATAGAAGTTATATATCAACGTGCTTTGAATATCACAAACGGCTCTGAGGTAAAAAAACGTTTGTGATTGTCACATTAGAGACGGTTTTTATGTAAGGCCCGACTGTGATAGTCCCAACAGTGTCCGCCGCCTAGAATTCTCAACTTCTATCAATATCACAGACGGTTTTTAACTCCAAACCGTCTGTGATAGTAATATTACAGACGGATTTTATGTAAGGACCGACTGTGATTGTCAAACAGTTATCGACGCTTCAAATTCTCAACTTCTTTCAAATTCTCAGCGGTTCAACTGGAAGCAAAACTCCAGGGAGGGAACAAGTATTTGTAGAAGTCGAACAGTTCAATATTCAACAGACATATTAAAGACAGTTCGGACATCAGAACCGTCTGTAATATTAACGCAGACGGTTTTGATCTCCCAACTGTCTGTGATAGTCCCAACAGTGCAATTCTCTACATGCAATTGTTGATAACCGCACATAATAACAGCGCAGATGAAGAGACTTATTTATTTACTTCAAATTTAATTTGCATTGAATTATGTAATCTGACGCTTCAACTTCCAAAGTGGGCACTACTGTTTTGCCGTGTTCCAGTTTATCTCCCGAGAATATTTATCATGACGGTATTGATCTTGAAAAGAAAGTAGTGCGCTCCACTTCAAATTCTCAACAGTGTGTTGTGTCTTCTCCATTTCTGATGTTTGTGCGGCGCACTAACCTGGGGACACGAAGCGTCGACTTGGAAATTGTTTTTCATTAATGTTGAAAAATGAACTAAAAATTTGTTCTTATGTAAATTTTGCAATTTTCCCTCATTTCTTGGAGAAAGAGAAGTGGAGCGGTTCAAATGGAAGCAAAACACTCCAGGGAGGGAACATATTCCAGGCATAGTAAAGACGGTTCGGACATCAGAACCGTCTGTAATAGTCATATTACAGACGGTTTGGACATGAGAACCGTCTGTAATATTAAAGCAGACGGTTTGATAACCCAACCGTCTGGGATAGTCCCAACAGTGCCCACCCTTCGAATTATCTACATGCAATTGTTGATAACCGCACATAATAACTGAGCAGATGAAGAGACTTAATTATTTACTTCAAATGTAATTTGCATCGAATTATCTAATCTGACTCTTCAACTTCCTTTTCCGTGTTGCAGTTTATCTCCCGAGAAGTTATCATGAATTTATTGACTTTGAAAACCAGTAGTGCGCTTTTTAAAACTCGAGGCACCCGCGCATATGAACCGTCACCTTCTGTTTCTATAAATAGCGAGGCTCCGAAATCCCTGTCTTTATTCCCTCCTCAACTCCCACCTTGATGGCGAGCCGAGATTCCAATGAGGTTATTGAAATTGAGAGTGATGAGGAAGAGATAAGGAATGAACTCGATCAGGATCTTCAGAAAGTAAGTCCTCTCTGAAACTCTAATGCAGATCTTTCTTTTATGACTTGATTACCTCGAAACAAATGCATTTCGAAATCCACAGGTGCCTGAGGAAATGCTCCTTCCAAAGAAGAGACTTAGAAATGATGAAAGATCCTCCAGTGGAGCTGCAGCGAAGACTCTAGAGGGTGCTGAGGCCTGTGTTGCCACATAGCCCCTTGCAACCCCTCCAGTTGCATCGACTCCACCTTTGGAGATCCACAACAATCCTTCCAATATCCCCTCTTCAACACCTTTGTATCATCAGCTTTTCTTGGATGATCAACTTTCTGGGGTAAGGCTCACACTTCCACGTCCAAATCCACTCTGAAGCTTGGCAATCATCTTCACCCTCCCAGCATACGTCCCTAGGAGAAGCTGGAGAAGCATATGTGCAGGAGGAGAAAGCTGCCTTGTGCAGAACTCTCCAAAAAGAAAAAAGAGGCGCTGGAGAAGCATTCTGAGGGGATGTCTTTTGTCATTCTGCACTTGGCAGAGTGCTTTGAGTTGTAGCTTCATCTCCACCTTTGTTGTATCAACTTTAATTTCTTGGATGATCCTACTGAGGCCAAATCCACTCCTTTGATGAGAGATGATGTTGATAGTCTTAGAGCCATTGGTAGTTCTCCTGGGGCGGCCAGTGTAGATCCTACTGATGCCAATACGTCCCTAGGAGAACTTTGTAAGTTACTTTCGGAACAGGTCGACGCTAATTAATTGGTCGCTTAATTGTATCTCTTATGTATGCAAAGATTGTAAGAAATAAGAAATTTCTTTTCCTTATATATCTGGCTTTTCGATTGATTATGTAACTGATAATCACCAAATGATGTTCTGTGTGAAAATGTTAACAAGAAAATACTACTGCGAACAAGACAGTTTTTAACTCAAAACCGTCTCTGATTGTAAGATTACAGACGATTTTAATTTCAGGACCGACTGTAATAGTCTCAAAATTCTTTGAAGATCCACAGACATATATACAACAAATATGAAAAACAAGCTAAAACCAAATAGTCTGAACGTTCATTTTTTTAAATACTAACATTGAAATAAGATAGAACCAAATATGAAAAATAAGTGGAACAACTGATGACCAGTAGTCGAATGCAAACAAACAATCCGGGATATTATAGACGGTTCGGACCTTAAAACCGTCTGTGATAATCTTGCAGATTGTTGATTTTATAATTAACACAGACGGTTCTGAGGTAAAAACCGACTGTGATAATCACGTACAGTTCTGATGTAAAATTCGACAGTGATAATCACAGACGGTTCTGAAGTAAAAACCGACTGTGATAGTAAAGCGGACGATTTTGACCTAGGAACCGTCTGTGATATTGTAATTATCACGGACGGTTTGGAGTTCATATTACCGACGGTTAATAGAGTGAAACCAGTCAGTGATATTCTGTTCTTCAAAAATGCACCGATATTACTGACGGTATTATATAGAAATGTCTGTATTGAACCTGGTATAAAAGGTCTTTTGGCGGATGTTTTGAGCTAGTTTTTCTCTCTTGCTCGACCTACACTGTCCAGTTCGAAGAGATTTGGGGCAAGGAAGAGCGAAATCTCGAGAGGCCGGGGGAGCATTTGGGGGCAACAATTTGAGGATCAAACCAAGGTTGGTACTTGCTCCCAAGGCATACACATTACTTGATTTCATCATCAATATCGATCTCCATTGATTTACTAATTAGCATGTGTATGAATTTGATTAATTGCAGATGGTCCAAGACTGGATGTATAATGACAACCGAGTGGGTGAGGAATACATGAAAGGTGTTTTTGATTTCGAAAAGGTTGCTGAGCAAGACATGGCGAAGAAGGGTTTACCATATATGTACTGTCCTTGTGTAGACTGCCAGAATATTAAGATGTTCACCAACTCATCTCAAATTGTCACCCACTTGATCTGACGTGGTTTCAAAAAGGGGTACACGTGTTGGGTCCACCATGGAGAAGAGCCAACTACAGAAACAAGTGCCACTCAGGTTGAGGAACAGGACATGTCGGATCCGAACAACGACTTCGACGAGGATATGCCAGAGGATGACAATTTAGATGACATGTTGCGTGATGTGGAAGGAAATTACAGTGAAAGGGAGTTTGGCAAATTCAAGCGCTTGATTGAGGACTCAGAAAAGCCGTTGTTCCCTGGTTGCAAGTCGAAGTACACAAAGTTGGCCTCTGTGCTTGAACTGTTAAAATTGAAGGCAAGCAACGGCTGGACCGACAAGAGTTTCACAGCACTGTTAGATCTTTTGGCGGACATGCTCCCGGAAGGAAACGAGTTGCCAAAAAACACCTACCAAGTGAAAAAGCTGTTGTGTCCTTTGGGAATGGAAGTAGAAAGGATACACGCATGCCCTAATGATTGCATCCTTTACCGTAACCACTACAAGGATATGCATGTTTGTCCAATGTGCGGCACATCCCGCTATAAGCGTACTAAGGACCGAACAGACGACGGCGACTACGCTGAGATAAAGCAAGGACCTCCTGCTGAGATGTTGTGGTATTTGCCAGTCATTCCCCGCTTGCAGCGTTTGTTTGCAAACCATAAAGAGGCAAAATTACTGCGTTGGCACTCGGAAGACCGGAAGAAGGATGGAAAGTTGAGACACCCCGTTGATTCTTCGCAGTGGAGAAACATCGACAGGGAATTTGTTAACTTCGGAGCAGAATTGAGGAATATAAGGTTCGGGTTGAGTACCGATGGAATTAATCCTTTTGGTAACATGAGCAGTCGGCATAGCACTTAGCCGGTTCTTTTGTGTATCTACAACCTTCCTCCTTGGTTGTGTATGAAGCGCAAGTACATCATGATGTCTCTACTTATCTCAGGACCAAAACAACCCGGAAACGATATTGATGTGTACCTAGCACCATTGATAGAGGATCTCCTAACAATGTGGAACGAAGGGGTGCAGGTATGGGACGCATACAAACGAGAGAACTTCATCCTACGTGCTATGATATTCTGCACCATCAACGATTTCTCTGCCCTTGGAAATTTGTCGGGCCGTACTACGAAAGGAACCAAAGCCTGCCCCCACTGCGAAGATGAGACAAAGAGCGTGTGGCTGAAGAATTGCAGGAAAACAGTGTACATGCGTCACCGTAGGTTTCTTCCGAAGAATGACGCGTATCGTAAGAGGAAGAGGGAATTTGACGGCCACAAGGAAGATGGTTCAGCCCCGAAGCCTATGCGCGGGAAAGATGTTTACTCACGGGTGAAGGACATAGACGTTGTGTTTGGAAAGGGTGGTAAATTGAAACCCCGCACGAAGAACACTTGGAAGAAGAGATCGATATTTTGGGACTTACCGTATTGGGAGCATTTAGAGGTTCGTCATTGCATTGATGTCATGCATGTAGAGAAGAATGTTTGTGACAGTTTAATCGGCCTATTGCTGAACATTCCAGGGAAGACAAAGGATGGCGTCAATGTGCGGCGTGACATGATCGAAATGAGAATCAGGCCCGAGCTAGCACCGAGAGAGGACGATAAAGGCCGTATATACCTCCCCCCTGCATGCTACACTTTGTGCAAGGCTGAGAGGACATAACTCTATAAGTGTCTCTGTGGTGTTAAAGTTCCATCGGGTTACTCCGCAAATATGAAAAAGCTTGTGTCCATGGGCGATTTGAAATTGCTGGGTATGAAGTCTCATGATTGTCACGTGTTGATGACACAAATGCTTCCTGTTGCCATCCGGAGTATTCTGCCGCATAAGGTCAGAGAGACGATCACGAAGCTATGTTTTTTCTTCAATGCAATTTCTTTCAAGGTCATTGATCCCGATGGACTGGATTCTCTGCAGAGCGAGGTGGTTCGAACTCTCTGTCAGCTTGAGATGTATTTTCCTCCATTTTTTGATATCATGGTCCATCTCACCGTCCACCTTGTCAGAGAAATCAAGATATGTGGACCCGTGTTCCTACGTTATATGTATCCATTTGAGAGGTACATGGGTGTACTTAAGGCCTACGTGAGGAATTGGTCCTGGCCCGAGGGTAGCATTGTCGAAGGTTATGCAGCGGAAGAGGTTGTTGAGCTCTGCGTCGATTACATGGCCGAGGTAGAAACAATAGGAGTTCCTGTGTCTCGTCACGAGGGGAGGCTTGATGGTGTTGGCACTATTGGACGGAGAGCCATCACTTCTGATTTCGATATGTACTCGAAAGCTCATTTTTGGGTCTTGCAACACATGACGGAGGTGTCTCCGTACATCGACGAGCACAAGGAGATGCTATGACAAGACAATCCTCGCCGATCCGAGGTTTGGATCACGGGACAACATGACAGTCGATTCAACGCGTGGATGAAGGTGCGAATCACCGGAGAGTCCGCAAGTGAGAACCTTAAATGGTTGGCAAAAGGGCCCACGTTTACTGTACAGACATGGCAGGGATACGACATCAATGGGTACACATTTTACATGAAAGCTCAAGATCGAAAGAGCACTGTGCAAAATAGTGGAGTGAGCGTAGAAGCTTTCCATGAGGGGTTCACCAAGACAGGCCCAACAAGGGTAGTACGTGGATTGAACTCGTACTACTGGTTCATTGAAGAAATTTGGGAGCTCCATTATGTACTGTTCAAGATTCCCCTGTTTCGATGCCGATGGGTCCAAATCCCACAGGGTGTGAAGGTTGACAGTTACGGTTTCACTTCTGTGGATCTCGATCGCGTTGCTTATAAAGATGAGCCATTCATACTTGCAAATCAAGCCATTCAGGTCATTTATGTCACTGACCCGGCCAATAAGAAGTGGCACGTCATCCTTCATGGCAAGAGAAGGATTGTTGGAGTTGAAAATGTCGTAGACGAGGAGGAATACAATCAATTTGATGAGATTCCTCCATTTGGAGATGGCATACAGGTCGATACTGAAGACACCGACGAAGCCAGTTACGTGCGTATGGATCACCAGGAAGTGTTATACTTTAAAGGTAATCAACTGTACGTCCTTATCTCTCTGTTTCCATCGGTATAGCTTATATCTCCTGTAATTCTCGTCTTTGCAGGGCCGCGGCAAGTGGAAAGTTGAGGATAACATGGCTGTGTATGTGGAAATTGTCGGTGAAAGTTCCCATTTGTATGTAACATTAACTTGAGCATGCTCCACGTACATTGTATTTTAAATTTATTTGAGCATGCTCCACATTGTAACCAATTATCGGAACTACGTACACCGTAACCAATTTACAGAGCATTTGGACTACATTTGAAATATCTGAGTGTTCATTTAAAACAAGTTTTCGAGCATTCAGAGTTGAAAGCTAAAGATCAGTTTCAAGTTGTAAAACTAACGTTCAATAGAGAAATTATCACAGACGGTTTTGACCTATCACAAACGGGTATGAATATAGAACCGACTGTGATATTCCCAACAGCGTCTCCGACTCTTCAAGTGTACACGTGCACGGTCGGTTCTCAAGTCGCAACCGTCTGTGATAATCTCAGTCACAGTCGGTTCTCAACTCACAACCGTCTGTGATAATCTCTCACTATGTAGATTACCACAGACGGTTTTTATTTGAGAACCGACTGTGATAATATTATCACAGACGGTTATATATATAGAACCAACTGTGACATTATCAACAGTGTCGGACTCTTTGAGTTCTTGACGTGCACCGTCGGTTCTCAATTCCAAACCGTCTGTGATAATCAGAGTCACAGTCGGCTCTCAACTCAAAATCGTCTGTGATAATCTCTCTGGTGACTATCACTATGTCGATTATTACAGACGGTTCTGATGCGAGAACCGACTGTGATAATATTATCATAGACGGTTGTGAGCATTGGACCGACTGTGATAATATCGTCGCGGTTAATAGTTCAAGGCGGAGTTTGTCCCGCTCATTCCAGTCTTCGCAACTGTTTGCCCTAGCTCTCTCCGCCCTCGCACTGTCCGTCGCGATCACCTCCATCGCCTCCCACCTTCTCCTCCTCTCCGTCCGTCGCGATCACCTGCATCGCCTTTCCACCGTCAGGCGTGATCACCTCCATCGCCCTCCCGCCTCCGATGCGATCACCTCCATCGCCTCCCCACCGTTTCTGTCATTCTTGGTTAATTATAAGTATTTGGGTTTTGTTATAGAATTATTAGTTGCAGATTTACTTAAACTGTTCTATCTTTCACTTATGTTAGGAACTATGTCTGGTGACGAAATGCACCACTCGGGGGTCAGGGTGACCTCGCTGGCGATGAGATGCCTGGGCCGGAGGTCGCCTCGTCCGCCGTGACCCCGCAGAAGAAGAGAAAGGGGTGAGGCCGGACGACATGCGCGCGTCTGGACAAGCGGGAAAAGCAGCACGTCCAGTTCGACGACAATGGTGTGCCGGAAGCTCCGGACAAACTTGTCGGTCAGTACCGCTCACTATGCGGCAAAGTGGCAAGGGAGCGGGTGCCCATCACCACCTCCGACTGGGGTCAAGTGCCCCCAGAGTGCAAGGATGCGCTGTGGGAAGAAATGCAGGCGGCGTTTCACATTCCCGAGGATCGCCACTTCACCATCCGCCGGAGGACACTAATGTCAATAAACAAGGCATGGAGGAACTTCAAGAGCCACCTTGTCAGGCTCTATGTGAAGGAGTCGAAGACCCCCTTCGATGACTTCCCTTTCGTGACTCCCGAGGCATGGCAGCAGTTCATCGAGATGAAGGCCAAGCCAGAGTTCCAGGAGCTTAGTGCGAAGGGCCAGGCTAACCAGGCCAAGAATACCCACCCACACAGATTAGGCAGTGGTGGGTATGTGGGGAAGAAGGCGTTGTGGAGGAAGTAGGACGAGGAGGCTTCCCAGTGTTCGGCCGGCAGTCCTTATGCGGGCATAACGGACGTGCACGCCCGCAATTGGTGCCGAGCAAGATTGACGATGAACTCCTCCGGAAGCATCTCTGTGAGTAACCCTGCGGACAGGGAAGTGATCGACCGGCTCTTAAGATTGTCCAATCACGTACTATCCTCGTAACACGCATGCAATGGGCTGTATTGTTAAGTTCTCCTGTTGCAGGTGACGCTGAGTGCGCAGGCGGCATCCGGAGAGTTCAACCCCTGGAGGGACAGGGATATCCTCACAGCGGCACTAGGAAACAAGGAGCATCTAGGCCGCATGCGCGGCCTCAGTGCCACTGTTCCTTGGAGGCATGGTTTCCCTGATGATGAGGAGGCGGCTAAGAGGAGAAAGAGATCCCACCAAGCCAGCGATGAATGGCTCAAGGAGGAGATGCGATCGGAGTTCGCTGTTCAGGACAAAGCACTCCTGCAGCAGTTGTCGAAGATGCGGTCCATGTATGAAGAGCTAAGAAAGGCGACCCAGGGCACCCCCCTTCTAGCAGCGGAAGTACCGACCCCCATTCTTGGCCACCGTAGTAGCTGCGCGTCTGCACCGGGGTCTTCGCAGACGGAGCCCTCTCCAAAGTATCCGGTGGACTTTCTGCAGGTAATGACCGTTTATCTATGTTAATTCATTCGAAAGTGAAAAGCTGTGAAATTCAGTATGTTAATGCGCACTGTTTGTAGGAACTCGGCTCCTGCAAGCTTATGGTGCTGGCCGGTCTCTTCCCGATCAAGGCTGCCTGTGGGATGGCGCAACCATGCACGACGGGGGCCACAATCCACGATGCCCCTCTATGTGAGGGTTTTGCACGGGTCCAGGTGGACAGTGTCTTTGACCATTGCAAGGGTTTTCCGTTGGAGAAGCCGCCAAACGACGAGATTACCACTCTCGAAGATGCGGTGCACACGTTCGTGCAATGGCCCAAGAAAGACATCGTCTTGTATGAGGTAATTCTCCCACCAGTTTCATAATTCGTACTGTAATAATAGCCCTCAGAGTTAGTGTCCTAATACGTAGGTTCTTACATCATAGACATCACAGACCGACACACGGCCTACTAGCCAGCATACCCCTCCAATGACGAAGCTGACTCCGACTAAGAGGCAACCATTCAAGAAGCTGGCTAGTAGGGGAAAAGCAAAGAAGAGCCCAGCGAAGGAGAGCGAGAAGAGTGCGCCAGCTCATACCGTTCGCTCTGGGGATGCCCATGGCCTTCGATACCGCAATTCCGTGCAGCTGCATGACCAACTATGCCAAATCTAAGGGCATACCTATTGGTTTCTTGGACCCCCAGATGGTCACCGAGGTGATGTTTAGGGCCGACGCAGACTTCGTTGTCGACTACATCAAAAGAGGGTTGCTTGCTCAGGTCAACAAGGAGTATATACTTGTACCCTACAACCAGAGATGAGTGCTTTCATCAGTACTTCACCCGTAGATTAGTGTCTCCATGTGCACACCCCCAAATTTAGATTAAATTTTTAATTCTTTACGTGTAATATGTAGCTACAACTGGATCCTGCTGCTACTTATTCCGAAAAGCAACAAGGTGTTCTACCTTGACTCATTGCGGAGGAAAGGGTACTCGTATTGCGGCGCACGTGATGTATTCGAAAGGTGATGTGGACCTGTCTTGTATGCATCTAGATTTACTGTCCTCAAATTGTCAATTTCGGCTATCCTCAAACTGTCAATTTTGACTATCTACAGGGCTTTTACGAAGTACTTTGCCGAGGTAGGGAGACAACACGAGTGGCGAGCCGATAAGTTTCAGTGGTTACAATTTTCGGTTCAAATTTCAACTGGCATCTGTTTTACTTTATAACTTGTCCCCACCTAACTCTCTGTCTGTAAATTGGCAGTGCCATCAGCAGCCGGACGACAATACATGTGGGTTCTACGTGATGCGCCACATGTATGACCTGATCATCACCCCTCACCGGCCAAATTTCCCCGAGGTATACAACTGCTCCCCTTTGTATCAATTTGACAGAATTTACAACTGCACCTAATTTTTTATGTACCAACTCTTGCTGCAGGGGGTCGACTTCCCTTCAGAAAGCCTTGACCCTCGGCAGATTGGTATTGTCCGAGGGATGCTCGCTGAGTTTTTCCTTTCGGAGGTCATATCAACCAAGGGGAAGTTTAGGGACCCGCAAGGTTCGTATTAGTGCGGCCTTACATTTATTTGTACATCTAACACACTGACTTTAATTGTCAATTACATTTATTTGTTCAATTGTACATATTTCTGAGTTATGTGCCGTATATATGAAATGCTATACAGAGGGGTACAAATATATTTGAGTACTGTGCATATGAAACTGTATATATTTGAGTACTGTACAAATATATTTCTGAGTTCAATTGTACAAATATATATGAGACTATATATATTTGAGTACTGTGCATGTATGAAATTCATGAACTGTATATATGAAATGCAATTTGTACAGAGGACATCTCAGACGGTTTGTAAGATCAAAACCGTCTGTGCATATTACGCACAGACGATTTTGATCTTACAACCGTCTGAGATTATAACAGTCACCGATAATGACACTATCACAGATGGTTTTGACCTCAGAGCCGTCTGAGATTATAACACTATCACAGACGGTTCTAACCTAAAAACCGTCTGTGATATTCAAGATTATCACACTATCGCAGATGGTTTTGACCTCAAAGCCGTCTGTGATACTCTAAATACACAGACGGTTCTGAGGTCATAACCGTCTCTGATACTCCAAATAGACAGACGGGTTTTAACATCAGAACCGTCTGCGATACTCATATTATTACTGACGGTTCTGAGATCAACACCGTCTATGTTAGTATGAGTATCTCAGACGACTTTGATGTCATAACAGTCTGTGTATTTTGAGTACCACAGACGGTTCTGATATCAAAACCGTCTCTGGTAATCTGAGTATCACAGTCTGTTATGACATCAAAGCCGTCTGAGATACTCATACTAACACAGACGGTTTTGATCTCAGAACCGTCAGTAAAATATGAGTATCGCAGACGGTTCTGATGTCAAAACCGTCTGTGTATACTCAAATTATCAGAGGTCAAAACCTGAGTATCACAGACGGTTCTATTCTGAGACCCGTCACTGATAATGTGAGGATCCCAGGTGGTTTTGACATCAGAACCGTCTGCGAAACTCAAATTATCAGAGACGGTTCTGAGATTAAAACCGTCTGTGGTAGTATGAGTATCACAGACGGTTCTGATCTTATAACAGTCTGTGAAGTATGAGTATCACAGACGGTTCTGATCTTATAACAGTCTGTGAATGGAGAGATCACTGACGGTTGAAAACATCAAAAACCGTCTGTGATAGTACATGATTATCACTGACTCGAATATCACTGACGGGTAAGAACCGTCTATGATGACTGTTTTGACCCGACTGTGATGATGAATTCTGTAGTAGTGTCAATCAATATTCCAACAACAACTCAACAAAACCACAACTTAACAGCGAACAAAATTGCAAATAATCAGCCTCTTCAAAGAGCCAAGATGTTCAAGACAATAAAAATTGATCCTCTAGTATCTCAACTTGACATAACATCACAACGCAAAAGAAGATCACTGAGCAGATAGAAAGTTGTCCCCAAAACACACAAGTGACTCAAGAGATTGATTACAAGAGTTTAAACTCAATATCAATCACAAAACTTTACACAAGATATCAAGACTTAATTCAACTCAAGATGCTCTAGAACTTTGCAAATGAATTCAGCACAACAGGAGATCAAATCAATTCAGAAATGCAATTCGATTTAAGATAGACTACAGTACAATGCAAATTGCAACAATATTGAGAAGCAGATGTAGGATTCATTTAGTAAGGAACCTTTTTCAATTCAAGGCAATAAGCACTAAGACAACAATATAGACTTGATAATAACAATACAATCATATAGTTCAATCAAAGATACCACAATCATAACCCAGCATCACTCAAGAGGCAAAGCAAAGAATCAATTGAAATGCATCAACACTATCTCATGACTGTCTCTAAGTGGTTCACTGTCAATAGCCATACTGAATAAAATTTAGATCAGAATGAATTTTGTTCAACTCAACTTCAGAAATTTGATCATGACATTGTAGGACTTAGTTCAGGTGGCATACACACATTTCAATCACAAGAGAAAGGGGAGGAAAAGGGGATAACCACATAGTGTTTGTTGCTGTTCTTGGTTTCTGGGTTGCTGGTGTAGATGACCCAAGTTGATGAAGCTGGAGCTGGTTGTGGTCATGCCTGGAGCGGGATAGTCGTGGCCGTCGAGATTGAAGTCATCGTCGGTGAGGTCGAAGTAGAATGGTCATAACCATTGAAGGTGTGATGGTCGGAGTGGTGATCGATGATGCGTGATGGCGGTGTGGAAGCACTGGGGACCCGGCGGCGGTGTTGGGGTCGGCAGATCTGGTACGAGATTGGTTGCGTGGCACGGCTGAGGGAGGAACAGAGGTGGCAGCACGACGAGTAGAGTGAGGCAGCGTGGTAGATCTGGTGGGATGTGGTAGGAGATGGCGGAGTGTAGGCGCGAGGTGATGGCGATGCAGCACTGTAGTGGCGGCTAGGGAGGCATAGTGTGGGAGGTAGTGCGAGATCAATGGCGCACTGGATCAGTGGCGGGCTCGGCTGTAGGGTCCAGATCCGGCAGGATCGGCTTAGATCGACAGCGGGGACGAGATGGCGACACTGTGGAGTGAGGCGGCACAGTGGATCGTGAAGGATCCAATGGCGATGTGGCATGCCAGCGCTGGATCTATGGCGGCGCGTTGGAACGGCACTAGAGAAGACAAAGATGTTGGTCGAAGGATGTCGACTAGAGGGGGGTGAATAGGAGATATTAAAATTTTAACCCCAAAAGATAGATTCTAATTTAATTAGCACAATTCGACCATAGAATAGAGTTAAGTACAACAAACAAAATACAAGTTCTGTTCAATGACTAAATAGTGCAAAGAAATGATTGAAGACAATTTAGCAGTGGAAATACAACTCAATATAAAATAGAGAAGGAAAGAGATAGCCGATGACACAAGAATTTTTCCCAAGGTATTGGAAGTTTGCCGACTTCCACAAGAGTATTGCCTCGATTTCACTATTAGTTGCTTTTCTCCTTCCCAGATAGTCTTAGCACCAAACCTTCACAACCGAATACCATGCCTCACTGGTCTCTACCGGTCTTCTAGGTGACGTCAATCACCAAGAGTAATAAGTATAGCACAATCCCTTGATCTACTTTTACACAAGAAGCTCAAGATGCTATGCAGATGTACTCTCTCTCTCAATGCTCTTTACTACACTCTCTGGATAGACTCCTCAAGACAACAAATGAATTGAGTACAGTAACACTAACTCCAGGTACCAGAGTAAATGAAAGAGACTTGAATGCTCTAGGTCTTTTGCTTTTAGCTAGCAACAACTAGCGGGAACAAGACTAGTCTGAGCTCCCTGTCCTCTACTAGCAACAACTAGCGACAGAAGAATGGAATGAATGATCAGAGTGAATGCAACTCAACACTTGAATGCAACAATGACTTTCTTTTAATTCAATGGCATTAGCACTCTTGGTGAAAGCCACGCAAGCTGCATTTATAACCCTCGGCTAGAGACTAGCCATTTGCCCCACACAAGCACAACGTCCACTAGCCATTTTGTCCACCTGACAAGACGTCCACCAGCCCTTAGCATTAAATGCACTTGTCAGTGACTGTTTGAACACAAGTTTGCGGGAGAATCTTGGAGAAAACTCTGAAGAACTGCGGTCAGTACAACAAATGTTTTCTGATCATACACTACCTGAATTGAATGCTACCCAGAACCCATCTGGAGCGAACACGGCAGAGTTCAGTAAGGCAAAACCAGAAATGAAACCGATCTTATTTGACCGCGCGTAGTTCTTAGTACAAGCGTGACCATGAGCTGATACAACCTCGATCAAGTTCACAACTATTATGACATACTTAGTATAGTATAGACATGATTGAGTCTTGATTCGACCATGGACACAGTGACCCATAGTAATGAGACCACACCAGCCTCAAGACTGACACCAACGCCACTCAAGCCGCACACAGTCATTATGACCGCGACAATCAAAGACTCAGCCATGAGACCACGAAGGTCGCATACACTGTCATTCGACCAGAAAGGCCGTTCACATAATCTGACCACTAAGATCGCAACACAGTCTTTGACCAAGAAGGTCACAATAGGTCACTGAGACCATCTCAATCACACACAACTTCTGAGACCACACATGTCACCGCATTGGTCGCTCAAACAACCTACTATGCGATCATATACACAAAGACTGCGCGACTATGGACAGTGAAACGCACGGACTGTGTAGCAGATATACAAAGCTATGCAGAATAAGTTAAACAAGCAACTTAGCTATATGACATGCATTTTGAGCTTCAAGGGTATAAGATAAATCAAGGAATTATACCCCTCTTGATAGTACGACCATAAAATCTAAAACTAAAAAGATTAAACAAGGTCGACTATACCATGATTAGCCTTCAGAAGATACTACCGAAGAATAATAGAAACACCTCAGTCTTTATCGCAGATGTCTGTTAGTAGAGCTTCATTCTTTATTGCTAGTCATCTCTTATGAGTACTCTGATTTGAGAGGTCATCATCCTTGAGACCATAGATACTACAACCAAGGATACTTCGATTAGTTGTCGCAGTCATCGACTTTGGTTATTTTTGTTGTCTCCCAAGGGTTCTTAGCATTTTGCTTCATCAAGCCTGATCTGAAAACACTTGTAATAAATAGGTTAGTTCTTTTAATTGTCATTAATCATTAAGACTATAAAGCTTTATTTAAACTCCCTCGAACCCTTAAGTGGGCATATATTCGACAATCTTATTACAGATTTTGTACTCGACCATCTCCTCAAACCTTGACCAGTTTTTGTTCAAATGATTTTCTCGAGGTTTTTTCTTCATTGGTTTCCAGTTCATGGCCTTTGTCATAAATTCATCATGCTTTTATCTGCAACTTGACAATACTTAATGATAAACATGTTAGTTCAGATTATTGTCATTAACATTAATTCTATTCTTTGTCATTAATCACTGAAACAAATAAACCTTAATCAGGTTTATATTTAACAATCTCCCCCTTTGTAGTGATTGATGACAACCTGAAAAGCATGATGTATGAGTACATGATAAAAAACAATTGAAGAGTGGTTACAGAATGGTGGTGCAAAAAAAAATCCCCCTGACTCATAAATTTTCTTTTATACCTCCCCCTTACTCATAGAAGATGTGCTATTTTACCATAATGTCCTTACCATGAGTTGAATTTATAACATTGTTCTTACCTCGTTTTAAGCATTGTATAGGGTATGCAATCTTCAATGAATTTGAAGTACTCCCCCTAAATGTGTCATCTCAGAAAAAGGAATGATTTGATGCACTTTTGCAAATATGAAAACATTGAGAAGATTTTACTAAGGAAATCAAATTTATGAGAATCATAAAGACTGATTTTTGAAAGATTCATGCGAGCAAACGAGCAATAAAAGATCAATTAACATTTGAGACATCAATAACATTCAATTCATTACGTAGCTTGCAAAATCTTGACTCGTCTAAAGGTTTAGTGAATATGTCTACTAGCTGGTTTTCAGTTGACACATAGCTGATCACTATATCTCCTTTAGCTACATGATCTCTCAAGAAGTGATGCATGGCATCAATATGCTTAGTGCGAGATTGTTGGACAGGGTTGATGGCTATTTTAATAGCACTCTCATTATCACACAAAAGAGGCACACTATTCACTTTGATTCCATAATCTATCAATGTCTGTTTCATCCATAAAAGTTGTGCACAACAACTACCGGCTGACGGCTTCTGCGGTCGAAAGTGCAACTGAGTTTTGTTTCTTGGAGGACCATGATACTAATGATCGACCTAATATATGACATCCACCAGAGGTGCTCTTTCGATCAATCTTACATCCAGCATAATCAAAATTAGAATATCCAAGTAGATCAAAGTTAGCGTCCTTGGGATACCAAAGCCCAATATTCTAAGAGTATTTCAGATATCTAAAAATTCTCTTGACAGCCATCAAATGACACTCTCTAGGTGTAGCTTGGAATCTAGCACACATACATACGCTAAATATGATATCTGGTCTGGATGCAGTAAGATAAAGCAAGCTACCAATCATTGAACGATATTGAGTAAGTTTTACCAGTTTACCTCCTTCATTCATGTCAAGATGATCGTTGGTCGCCATTGGAATCTTGATTGGTTTGGTATCCTCCATGTTGAAGTGTTTGAGAAGGTCTTTAACATATTTTCTTTGGCTTATGAATGTACCTTCCTTAATTTGTTTAATTTGAAGTCTGAGGAAAAAGCTTAATTCACCGACCATGGACATTTCGAACTCTTTGGACATAGTTTCACCAAAAGCTTGACAGAGAGATTCATTAGTAGATCCAAAGATAATATCATGAACATAGATTTGACACACCAATAAATCATTTTCAATAATCTTGGTAAATAGTGTGGTGTCAATTTTAATAACCTTAAAACCTTTTGAGATGAGGAAATCTCTCAGGCGTCATACCATGCTCTAGGAGCTTGTTTGGGACCATAGAGAGCTTTTGATAGTTTCTAAACATGATTTGGAAATTTTGCATCTTCAAACCTAGGGGGTTGTTTTACAGACACAAGTTGAGAAATCTCACCATTTAGAAAGGTACTTTTAACATCCATTTGAAATAATTTAATGTCGAAGTTGGATGCAACTAATCAGGAAACAGGTGCAAACGTTTCTTCAAAATCTAGTCCTTCAACTTGCGAATAACCTTGAGCAACTAATCTAGCCTTATTTCTTATGATTATGCCATTCTCATCTTGTTTGTTCCGAAAAACCCACTTTGTACCAATGATGTTATGATCGAGTGGTCTTTCTACAAGAGTCCAAACATTATTTCTACCAAAGTTATTTAGCTCATCATGCATTGCATTGACCCAATCATTTATGCCTTTAGGTTCAAAGCTGGAAACAAATGATGCATGCTGGCAAAAGGATGAAATTTGAGAACGAGTTTGTACGCCCTTACTGACATCACACAAGATTTGATTCAGAGGATGATCTTTGGTGATCGTTTGATGAAGTCTCGGGTTCTATAAAACTTCATCATCGTTCTCTTCGGCCTCTGGTTTGAGATCTTCTTGAGCAGCATTGTTTTGAATGGTCGTGGAAACTTGTGAGACTTCGATATCTATGGTCACAGGCCTGTGCTCAAAATTTGTTGGAGTGGTCGCGGGTTCTCGAGAGACATTGGCTTGAGTGGTCCCAGCTGCCTTGTTTCTTTGATCTGGTGATTTTTCATTTTTGGGCTTGATGTCACCAATAGTCAATTCTTTCATAGCTTCCCTTAAGCCACTGTTACCTAAATCATCAAAGTCGACATGCTCTCCTTGAGAGCCGTTAGATTCATCAAATTTGACATTACAGGATTGTTCTGTGCATTTAGTTATAGTGTTGAAAATCTTATAAGCTTTACTAGTGGATGAATAGCCAACTAGAAAACCCTCGTCAACACGTCTTTGAAACTTACCAAGATGCATGTGTTTTTTAAGGATGTAGCATTTGCAACCAAAAACTCGAAAGTATGAAATATTTAGTTTTCTTCCAAGAATCAATTCATAAGGGGTTTTGTTTAAAAGTGGATGAGTATAAAGATGTTGATAGCATAGCAAGCTGTGTATAGTGCCTCTGCCCAAAACCGAGTAGGTATCTTGTATTCATCAAGCATTGTTCTAGCCATTTCAATCAATGTTTGATTCTTTCATTCTACAACACCATTTTGCTGAGGTGTGTAGGGTACAGAGAGTTCGTGTTTGATTCCAAACTCATCGCAAAAATCAATAAAACCATAATTTTGAAATTCTCCACCATGATCACTTCAGAGTTTCTTAATGGAGAGTTCAAATTCTTTTTCGGCTCTTTTTGCAAACTTTTTAAAACAAGATGGTGTTTCAGATTTGTGAGCCAAGAAATATACCCAAGTAAATCTTGAAAAATCAACAACAATAACATAGCAAAAACTACTGCCCCCAATGCTTTGATGTTCAGCAGGACTAAAAAGATCCATATGCAAAAGTTCAAGGGGTCTGGATGTGGATAAAACATTTTTAGCTGGATGCGTACTTGCAATTTGTTTTCCAGCTTGACAAGCACTGCAGAGCTTGTTCTTCTGAAACTTCACATCTTTCATTCCCAAAACCAAATCCTTTTTCAAAAGTTTGTTCAACTGATGCGTTCGTACATGAGCTAGTCTTCGATGCCAAAGCCAGCCCAGAGAAATTTTAGCCACATGGTAGGTTGAAATACAATATGTTTTTGAACTGAAATCGACCAGTTACAAATCACCATAACGAAAACCTTTGAAAACAAGAGATTTGACTTTGATACTTTCAACGATAACTCTATTTGGGTCAAATATGCAGCGAAAATCCAAATCACAATTTTTTGCAAGCGAAAGAAGATTAAAGTTTAGGGATTCTACAAGCAACACATTTGAAATGGAAAGGACATTTGTAATTGCAACTTTACCTAGTCCAATTACCTTTCCTTTGCTGTTATCACCAAAAGTTCTCTTGTCTACATTTCCACTATCTTGTTCGAATGAGGTGAATCTTTTTCCATCACCAGTCATATGTTGGGTACATCCACTGTCGACCACCCATTGTCTTCCACCAGTTCTGTAGTTCACCTGCATCAAAGATTTTAGGCAGGTTTAGGTATCCAAACTTGTTTGGGTCCTTGGGTGTTAGTGATGAGTGTCTTGGGCACCCATATTTTCTTCTTGCGATCATCCAAGAATGGTGTCCCAACAAATTTAGCAACAGTTCGACCATAGACTTTCTAAGTATGTATGAGCATTATAATCTATGTCACGGCTTTTATAGCAAGTGGACATGATTCGAGCAGATATCCTATATCATGGAATTTATAACAGAATGAATTGAAAGCCTTAACAAATACAGTTTTGATTGTTGCTTTCTTTCTTTTATGAGAATTATAGCCTAATCCTTCTTTTCTGAAGGAACATTTTTGCTCACATAGGAGTTGATCAAGGGTTTCTTTACTTTTAAAGCATTTTATCAGACCCTTGTTTAGCTTTTAAATCTAAATTTTCTAGAATGACATCAGAGATATCACAAGCATTTGATAATTCAACAATCTTATCATCTAGATTCAAATCATCACAAGTGGTCGAAACAGAGTGTGAGATGTCATATGAAGAAATTTTTAAGATATCACAAGTGATGCCTATATCGACCTTGGACTCTAAACTAATAAGATTTTTCAACAGTAAGATTTCATGAGAGTCCTTTAATTCATCATATGAATTATTTAGTGAGGAATTTTCTTTTCTTAGCACTTTATTTTCTTTTGCTAATCTACTAAGAACTTCATTTTGTTCCATCACCATTTCAATAAGCTCATCGTAGGAGGGTTCATAGTCTAATACCTTTGTATCATCACTTGCCATAAGACAGAGAGATGATTGGTCATTTGCAATTGCCACTCCTGCCATCGTCTTGGAGCTAGAAGGTGCTTCATTGTTGGAGTCAGAATCCTCAGATCCTGAGTATCATTCTCCAATGCATGCTTCACCCTTCCCTTTCTTTTTGTAGAGCTTTTTAAAGAGCAGTTTCTTGCCCTTTGATTTCTTCTAGTCATCTCTCTTCTGATTATCACTTTTCTTGTTCGGGCAACTAAAAGCATAATGCCCTTTCTCATTACATTCATAACAAGTGATATTCTTGAAGGACGTCTTCTTGCGTGATCCTTCCTTGTTGAATTTGTTGAGAAGTTTTCTTGTTCTTCTCACGAGCAGAGCCAGATCATCATCAGAAGCTTCATCTGAGCTGGAGTTTTGGTGGTGGATCTCTTCGGCCTTGGCCTTAAAAGCCATATTCTTCTTCTTTCCACCTTAAGCTTCTTCGATGTCCCTTCTTTCCACCTTCTACATTTCCTAAGTGATAAGAGTACCCAGCCAGCTCGGTGGGAGTAGTAGATGATAGGTCCCCATTAATTAGCACAGTCACAGTGGTGTCGAATCATGATAGAAAAACCATAAGCAATTTGCACACAACATCAATATCTTCGAACTTGGTACCTAATCCTTTAAGATCATTAATCAAAAGGTTTATACGAGTGAACATGTCACTCACATTTTCAGAATCAAGCATAGGAAAAGAATTATATTCTTTGTTTATTTTAATGAGTCTAGCTTCTTTAACTTTTGAGGTTCCCTCATGAATAACTTCTAAGGTTCTCCACATTTCATGAGAGGTGTCAAGATTACTAATTCTATTAAAATCATTTACATCTAAACCATTGAATATAGCATTTTTGTCTTGAGCATTAGCTTGGAGGTTTTTTGTTTCTAAGGGAGTGAGATTTTCCATGTCAAGAGGGGCCCTAAAACCATCTTTAGTTACTCTCCAAGCGTCTAAATTGATTGACTCTATATATACAACCATTCTAGTTTTTCAGTAGATATAATTTTCTCCCTTAAAGAAGGGAACCTTCCCATTGTAGGTTTTCTCTATAATAGACATCCTCTCTCAAGACGGTAAAGTCTTACAACTAAGAGACTTGGCTCCGATACCACGTGTTGGTCGGAGGATGTCGACTAGAGGGGGGTGAATAGGAGATATTAAAATTTTAACCCCAAAAGACATATTCTAATTTAATCAGCACAATTTGACCATAGAACAGAGTTAAGTACAACTAAATAGTACAAAGAAATGATCGAAGACAGTTTAGCAGCAGAAATACAACTTAATATAAAATAGAGAAGGAAAGAGATAACCGATGACACAAGAATTATTCCCGAGGTATCGGAAGCTTGCCGTCCTCCACTAGTCCTCGTTGAAGCACTCTACACAAGAGTATTGCCCCGATTTCACTAGTGGTTGCTTTTCTCCTTCCTGGATAGGCTTAGCACCAAACCTTCACAACCGAATACCATGCCACTTTGACAAGTCCGTCTTGAGAAGGTCGCTAGTCTCTACTGGTCGTCTAGGTGACGGCAATCACCAGGAGTAATAAGTATAGCACAATCCTTTGATCTACTTCTACACAAGAAGCTCAAGATGCTATGAAGATGTACTCTCTCTCTCTCAATTCTCTTTACTACACTCTCTGGATAGGCTCCTCAAGATAACACATTAATTGAGTACAGTTACGCCAACTCCAGATACCAGAGTAAATGAAAGAGACTTGAATGCTCTACGTCTTTTACTTTCAACTAGCAACAACTAGCGGGAACAAGACTAGTTTGAGCTCCCTGCCCTCTACTAGCAACAACTAGCAATAGAAGAATGGAATGAATGATTAGAGTGAATGCAACTCAGCACTTGAATGCAACAATGATTTTCTTTTAATTCAATGGCATCAGCACTCTTGGTGAAAGCCACACAAGCTGCATTTATAACCCTTTGCTAGAGACTAGCCGTTTGCCCCACACAGGCACAACGTCCACTAGCCGTTTTGTCCACCTGACAAGATGTCCACCAACCCTTAGCATTAAATGCACTTGTCAGTTATCGTTTGAACACAAGCTTGCGGGAGAAGCTTGGTGAAAACTCTGACGAACTGCGGTTAGTACAACGAATGTTTTCTAATCTTACACTAGCTGAACTAAATGCTACCTAGAACCCATCTGGAGCGAACACGGTAGAGTTCAGTATGGCAGGACCAGAAATGAAAACGATCTTATTTGACCGCGCGTAATTCTTAGTACAAGTGTGACCATAACCAGTATAAGCTGATACAACCTCGATCAAGTTCACAACTGTTATGACATGCTTAGTACACTACAGACATGATTGAGTCTTGATTCGACCATGGACACAATGACTGAAAGTAATGGGACCACACCAGCCTCAAGACCGAAACTAAGGCCACTCAAGCTGCACACAGTCATTATGACCGCGACAATCAAAGACTCAGCCATGAGACCACGAAGGTCGCATACGCAGTCATTCGACCACGAAGGCCGTTCACATAGTCTGACCACTAAGGTCGCAACACAGTCTTCAACCACAAAGGTCACAACAGATCACTGAGACCATATCTATCACACACAGCTACGGAGACCACATAGGTCACTGCATTGGTCGCTCAGACCACCTACTGTGCAATCATATACACAAAGACTGCACGACTATGGACAGTGAAACGCACGGACTGTGTAGCAGATATTCAAAGCTATGCCAAATAAGTTAAATAAGCACCTTAGCTATATGACATGCATTTTGAGCTTCCAGGGTATAAGATAAATTAGGGAACTATACCGCTCTTGATAGTATGACCATAAAATCTAACATTGAAAAGATTAAACAAGGTCGACTATACCATGAATAGCCTTCAGAAGATACTATAGAAGAATGATAGACACACCTCAGTCTTTATCGCAGATGTCCGTTAGTAGAGCTTCATTGTTTATCGCTAGTCATCTCTTATGAGTACTATGATTTGAGAGGTCGTCATCCTTAAGACCATAGATACTGCGACCAGGGATACTTCGATTAGTTGTTGCAATCATCGACGTTGGTTATCTTTGTTGTCTCCCAAGGGTTCTTAGCATTTTCCTTCATCAAGCCTGATCTGAAAACACTTGTAATAAATAGGTTAGTTCTTTCAATTGTCATTAATCATTGAGACTATAAAGCTTTATTTAAAGTCCCTCAAACCCTTAAGTGGCCATATATTCGACAATCTTCTTGGAGAGTCTGTACTCGACCATCTCCTGAAACCTTGACCGGTTTGTGTTCAAATGATTTTCTCGAGGTTTGTCTTCATTGGTTTCCAGTTCACGGCCTTTGTCATAAATTCCATCATGCTTTTATCTGCAACTTGACAATACTTAATGATAAACATGTTAGCTCAGATTATTGTCATTAACATTAATTCTATTCTTTGTCACCGAAACAAATAAACCTTAATCAAGTTTATATTTATCAGAAGAGACGCTGGCCGCCGGCAATGCCCGGTTGTCGGGGCCGGAGGTGATGAAGATGAGGTTCGGGATGAATTTGGAGCAAAGAGGGGAGAAGAAAGAAGGGTAGCTAGGCCTAAGGACGAAGAGGGAGGTAGAACGGGAGAGAGGAGACCGGTGGCTTACCACCGGCGTGGACATGGCCGCTGGCGACCAGCTCACCGCGGCCGAGAGAGAAGCAGTGGGGGTTTTTGGGTATAAGCCCGGCCAAGGAACCACAATGGCGACTAGGGCGATTTTAGTGTTTTGGCTGTTTTGCAAAAAGGCCCTCGTAGTTTTCAATAATAGCGATTAACTCCCTCCAAGTTAGGGTTTAGGATTTTTGAGTCTAGGCCAGTTTGCAGATGGTACTCGGATTTGGAAGAATTAGCAATTGGACCCTTGGTTGTTAGGTTTAGCTGTTCTAGACTCCCGAAGACTCTGACTTTGATGTGGTGAGCTCCTACGCGTCCGTAACGACGCGTATTTCTGTACGGAATCGTCCATTCACTAGATCAGTCGATGAAGCTCCTCAATTTACCCAAAGGTCACCCGAATTGCGTCGACCTATGATTAAAATAATCAAAACGCACAGTCGAGGTCGAAGGACTGCCAATACAAATATATTTGAGTATTTGATGATTTTTTTGACTAAAATGAGCATGAATGAGGAGAAAATATCTAGAAAATAAGCACACATACAAGAATTATCAATGGCATTTACCCAATCCGGATCACTAACGGCTTCATCTACAAGTTTAGGTTCCAAGGAAGAAACAAAGGAAAAATGTTCACAAAAAGAAGCAATACAAGAGCGAGTTTGAACACCCTTACTAACATCACCCAATATTTGATCTGAAGGGTGATCTTTGACAATGGCTTGATGTTGTCTTGGTGCTTCAACTTGTGATGCTTCCATTTGATCTGTCTCCAGTGGATTAACAATACACTACTACAGAATTCATTATCACAGTCAGGTCAAAACAGTCATCACAGACGGTTCTTACCATTTAGTGATATTCGAGTCAGTGACAATCATGTACTATGACAGACGGTTTTAAACCGTCTGTGATCTCTCCCTTCACAGACTGTTATAAGACCAAAACCGTCTATGATACTCATACTACACAGACTGTTATAACATCAGAACCGTCTGTGATACTCATACTACATAGACTGTTATGACATCAGAACCGTCTGTGATACTCCTAATACACAGACTATTATAACATCAATGCCGTCTGAGATACTCATACTACCACATACGGTTTTGATCTCAGAACCGTAAGTAATAATTTGAGTATCGCAGACGGTTCTGATGTCAAAACCGTCTGTGATCCTCACATTATTACTGATGGTTCTGAGATCAAACCCGTCTGTGATACTCACATTATTTTCTTGACGGTTATGACATCAGAACCATTTGCGATACTCTTATTATCAGAGACGGTTATAACCTCAGAATCGTCTGTGGTACTCCGAATACACAGACTGTTATAACATCAAAGCCGTCTGAGTTACTCATACTAACACAGATGGTTTTGATCTCAGAACCGTCAGTAATAATATGAGTATCGCAGACGGTTCTAATGTTAAAACCATCTGGGATTCTCACATTATTAGAGACGGTTTTGAGATCAAAACCATCTGTGATACTTAAATTATCAGAGATGGTTATGACCTCAGGTCCGTCTGTGATAGCGTCCTTATCACAGACGGTTGTTTCAGAACCGTCTGTGTATTTAGAGTATCACAGACGGCTTTGAGGTCAAAACCATCTACGATATTGTCATTATCAGCGACGGTGGTAATATCACAGTCGGCTTTGAGGTCAAAACCATCTGCGATATTGTCATTATCGGGGACGGTGGTAATCTTGGAACCGTCTGTGATTGTTTCCTTATCACAGATGGTTTATACTCTCAGAACTGTTTGTAATAGTGAATATCACAGACGGTTTTTAGGTCAAAGCCATGTGTGATAGTGTTATAATCTCAGAACCGTCTGTGATAGTGTGATATCACAGACGGTTCTGAGGTCAAAACCATCTGAGATAGTGATAGTGTGATATCACAGATTGTTTTTAGGTCAAAACCATCTGTGATAGTGTCATTATCGGTGACTGTTATAATCTCAGACGGTTTATACTCTCAGAACCGTCTGTGCATATGCACAGACGGTTTTGATCTTACAAACCGTCTGAAATTATAACAGTCACTGATATCCTCTGTACAAATAGCATTTCATATATACAGTTCATGAATTTCATACATGCACAGTACTCAAATATGTACAGTCTCATATATACATGCACACAACTTAGAAACATGTACAAGCATTTCATATATACAGCACAGAACTCAGAAATATGTACAATTGAGATTGAACCAATAAATGTAATCGACAATTAACGTCTCTTTGATCAGTTATCCTTTAAAAAATAATAGGTTTTGAGACCCCTCTATTGGACAGCTTTTTTGATTATAGGGGAAGACTTTATTGGAAATGGCTTTATTGCTATCCACTTTCCTAAGCTTTAAGTCAGTGTGTTAGATGTACAAATAAATGTAAGGCCGCACTAATACGAACCTTGCGGGTCCCTAAACTTCCCCTTGGTTGATATGACCTCCGCAAGGAAAAACTCAGCGAGCATCCCTCGGACAATACCAATCTCCCGAGGGTCAAAGCTTTCTGAAGGGAAGTCGACCCCCTATAGCAAGCGTTGGTACAGAAAAAATTAGTTCAATGCAGTTGTAAATTCTGCCAAATCAATACAAAGGGGAGCAGTTGTATACCTCGGGGAAATCTGGGCAGTGAGGGGTGATGATCAGGTCATACATGTGGCGCATCACGTAGAACCCACATGTATTGCCGTCCGGCTGCTGATGGCACTGCCAATTTACAGACCGAGAGTTAGCTGGGGACACGTTATAAAGTAAAACAGATGCCAGTTGAAATTTGTACCGAAAATTGTAACCACTGAAACTTATCGGCACGCCGCTCGTGTTGTCGCCCTCCCTTGGCAAAGTAGTTCGTGAAAGCCCTGTAGATAGTCAAAATTGACAGTTTGAGGATAGTAGAAATTGACAGTTTGAGGACAGTAAATCTAGATGCATGCAAGACAGGTCCACATGAATATCAGACCTTTCGAATACATCTCGTGCACCGCAATACGAGTACCCTTTCCTCTGCAATGAATCAAGGTAGAACACCTTGTTCCTTTTCGGAATAAGTAGCAGCAGGATCCAGTGGTAGCTACATGTTACACGTAAAGAATTAAAAATTTAATCTAAGTTTGGGGGTGTGCACATGGAGACACTAATCTACGGGTGAAGTACTGATGAAAGCACTAACCTCTGGTTGTAGGGTACAAGTATGTACTCCTTGTCGACCTGAGCAAGCAACCCTCTTTTGATGTAGTCGACAACGAAGTCTGCGTCGGTCCTAAACATCACCTCGGCGACCATCTGGTGGTCCAAGAAACCAATAGGTATGCCCTTAGATTTGGCATAGCTGGTCATGCAGCTACACGGAAGTAACCAATTAATAAATGACATATATCCGTATATGCACGAACAGGTGTAGGATAGTAGGATACTTACAGCACCCAAGACCGTAGGATTGACAAGTCGAGCGCATCTTTGTTCAGTAAATTGTACAGGTCTCGAAAGTCACCGAGTAGGTCCCAACGTCGTTATGGAATTCTGCCACGGTGTACTTGACCATGATGTGCGTCGGACGCTGCGTCTTGGTCTAGTTTGTCCTCCTCATGTACCATGCATGCAGGCTCTGGCATGCTAACCCCATGGTCAAAATTGTGATGTCGGAGGCCATGGGCATCCCCAGAGCGAACGGCATGAGAGCTGGCGCACTCTTCTCGCTTTCCTTCGTCGGGCTCTTCTTTGCTTTTCCCCTACTAGCCAGCTTCTTGAATGGTTGCCTCCTAGTCGGAGTCAGCTTCGTCATCGGAGGGGTCAGCTGGCTAGTAGGTCGTGTGTCGATCTGTGATGTCTGTGATGTAAGAACCTACATATTAGGACACTAACTTTGAGGGCTATTATGACAGTACGAATTATGAAACTGGTGGGGGAATTACCTCATCCAGGATGATGTCTTTCTTGGGCCATTGCAAGACCGTGTGCACCGCATCCCCAAGAGTGGTAATCTCGTCGTTTGGCGGCTTCTCCAACGGAAAACCCTTGCAATGGTCAAAGACACTGTCCACCTGGACCCGTGCAAAACCCTCACATAGAGGGGCACCGTGGATTGTGGCCCCCGCCGTGCATGGTTGCGCCATCCCACGGGCAGCCTCGATCGGGAAGAGACCGGCCAGCACCACAAGCTTGCAGGAGGCGAGTTCCTACAAACAGTGCGCATTAACATACTGAATTTCACCGCTTTTCACTTTCGAATGAATTAACATAGACAAACGGTCATTACCTGCAGAAAGTCCACCCGATACTTTGGAGAGGGCTCCATCTGCGAAGACCCCGACGCAGACGCGCAGCTACTACGGTGGCCAAGAATGGGGGTCGGTACTTCCGCTGCTAGAAGGGGGGTGCCCTGGGTCGCCTTTCTTAGCTCTTCATACATGGACCGCATCTCTGAAAACTGCTGCAGGAGTGCTTTGTCCCGAACGGCGAACTCCGATCGCATCTCCTCCTTGAGCCGTTCATCGCGGGCTTGGTGGGATCTCTTTCTCCTCTTAGCCGCCTCCTCATCATCAGGGAAACCATGCCTCCAAGGCACAATGGAACTGAGGCCGCGCACGCGGCCAGGATGCTCCTTGTTTCTTAGAGCCACTGTGAGGATATCCCTGTCCCTCCTCGGGTTGAACTCTCCGGATGCCGCCTGCGCACTCAGAGTCACCTGCAACAGGAGAACTTAGCAATACAACCCATTGCATGCGTGTTCCGAGGATAGTACGTGATCGGACAATCTTACCAGCCGGTCGATCACTTCCCTGTCCGCAAGGTTAGTCACAGAGACGCTTCTGGAGGAGGCCATCGTCGATCTTGCTCGGCACCAATTGCGGGCGCGCACATCCGTTATGCCCGCATAAGGACTGCCGGCCGAAGACTGGGAAGGCTCCTCGTCCTGCTTCCTCCACAACGCCTTCTTCCCCACATACCCACCACTGCCTAGTCTGTGTGGGTGGGTATTCTTGGCCTGGTTAGCCTGGCCCTTCGCACTAAGCTCCTGGAACTCTGGCTTAGCCTTCATCTCGACGAACTGCTGCCATGCCTCGGGAGTCACGAAAGGGAAGTCATCAAAGGGGGTCTTCGACTCCTTCACATAGAGCCTGACAAGGTGGCTCTTGAAGTTCCTCCATGCCTTGTTTATTGACATCAGTGTCCTCCAGCAGATGGTGAAGTGGTGATCCTCGGGAATGTGAAACACCGCCTGCATTTCTTCCCACAGCGCATCCTTGCACTCTGGCGGCACTTCACCCCAGTCGGAGGTGGTTATGGGCACCCGCTCCCTTGCCACTTTGCCGCATAGTGAGCGGTACTGACCGACAAGTTTGTCCGGAGCTTCCGGCACACCATTGTCATCGAACTGGACGTGCTGCTTTTCCCGCTTGTCCAGACGCGCGCATGTCATCCGGCCTCGCCCCTTTCTCTTCTGCTGCGGGGTCACAGCGGATGAGGCGACCTCTGGCCTAGGCATCTCATCGCCAGCGAGGTCACCCTGACTCCTCGAGTGGTGCATTTCTTCACCAGACATAGTTCCTAACATAAGTGAAAGAGAGAACAGTTTAAGTAAATCTGCAACTAATAATTCTATAACAAAACCCATATACTTATAATTAACCAAGAATGATAGAAACGGTGCGGAGGTGATGGAGGTGATCTCGTTGGAGGCGGGAGGGAGATGGAGGTGATCGCGCCTGACGGTGGAAAGGCGATGCAGGTGATCGCGACGGACGGAGAAGAGGAGAAGGTGGGAGGCGATGGAGGTGATCGCGACGGACGGTGCGAGGGCGGAGAGAGCTAGGGCAAACAATTGCGAAGTCTGGAAATGAGCGGGACAAAGCCCGCTTTGAACTATGTACCGCGTCAAGATTATCAATGTCGGTCCAACATTCACAACCATCTGTGATAATATTATCACAGTCGGTTCTCACATCAGAACCGTCTGTAATAATCGACATAGTGATAATCACCAGAGAGATTATCACAGACGGTTTTGAGTTGAGAGCCGACTGTGACTCTGATTATCACAGACGGTTTGGAATTGAGAACCGACGGTGCACGTCAAGAACTCGAAGCGTCGGATATTGTTGAAAATATCACAGTCGGTTCTCAAATAAAAACCGTCTGTGATAATATTATCACAGTCGGTTTTCAAATAAAAACCGTCTGTGATAATCTACATAGTGAGAGATTATCACAGACGGTTGTGAGTTGAGAACCGACTGTGACTGAGATTACCACAGACAGTTTCGACATGAGAACCGACCGTGCATGTGTACACTTGAAGCGTCGGACACGCTGTTGGGAATATCACAGTCGGTTCTATACTCATACCCGTCTGTGATAATTCAACCGTCCGTGATAATCTCTCTGTTGAACGTTAGTTTTACAACTTGAAACCGATCTGTAGCTTTCAACTCTAAATGCTCGAAAACTTGTTTTAAATGAACACTCAGATATTTCATGTTGGGGGAAATCTCCGCGATACTAAGTCCAGGTAAGTTGCGTCACATACGCCCGGGGACGTGGCCTCCGGTGCCTGCCTCGGGCGCCGCCTTCTGGCTCCCGGGACCTGGCCTCCGGGGTGGGTCCCGGGCGCCGCCATTTGCCCCGGAACGTGGCCTCCGGTGCCTGCCCCGGGCGCCGCCTTTGGGCTCCCGGGACCTGGCCTCCGGGGCGGGTCCCGGGCGCCGCCTTTTGCCCGGGGACGTGGCCTACGGTGCCTGCCCTGGCGCCGCCTTTTGGCTCCCGGGACCTGGCCTCCGGCGCCGGTCCCGGGCGCCGCCATTTGCCCGGGGACGTGGCCCCCAGTGCCTACCCCGGGCGCCGCCTTTTGGCTCCCGGGACCTGGCCTTCGGCGCCGGTCCCGGGCGCCGCCTTTTGCCCGGGGACGTAGCCTCTGTTGCCTGCCCCGGGCGCCGCCTTTTGGCTCCTGGGACCTGGCCTCCGGTGCCGGTCCCGGGCGGCGCCTTTTGCCCGGGGAAGTGGCCTCTGGTGCCCCACCCCGGGCGCCTCCTTTTGGCTCCCGGGACCCGGCCTCCGGTGTCGGTCCCGGGAGCCGCCTTTGGCCCGGGGACCTGGCCTCCGGTGCATGTCCCGGGCCTCATCGCCCTTCTAAAGGTAAAGTCTCTGGTTGTTAATCACGTGCATGTCACACGAGGAGCTCCTCGGGAATCAGCGACCACCTGTCAAGCATCCAAGGCGCTTGACCGAGAGATGGACGTTGCTACCCCTCAATCCGACGGTAGCGTCCGGGGTAGTTTAGTCTTTTTTGCTTCTTTTTGGGGCTATAAATAGCCCTTGTACCCTCAGTTGTAAAGACAAGTGATTCATTATTGGAATAGCCAAAACTCACTGGTGTGCTCCGGAAGCCTCTCCCCCGAGAGAGCCTCCCCAGCTGACTCCGGTCAGGAGCACGCCGACAGGACTAGGGCCCCCACCGGGACCCGAACCTGTATAAATCCTCGTGTCAATTCTTGTGTTTGTCCGGCGGGGGAGGACCGGTCACCCGGTCAGCCCGCGTCGCGTTTTCTTCGCTAGGATCGTTCACAAAACCTGCCGGGGTATTCGCAATACCACGACATTTCAAATGTTGTCCAAATGCTCTGTAAATTGGTTACAGTGTACGTAGATCTGAAAATTGGTTACAATGTGGAGCATGCTCAAATAAATTTAACATACAATGTGGAGCATGCTCAAGTTAATGTTACATACAAATGGGGACTTTCACCGACAATTTCCACATACACAGCCATGTTATCATCAACTCTCCACTTGCCGCAGCCCTGCAAAGACGAGAATTACAGGAGATATAAGCTATACCGATGGAAACAGAGAGATAAGGATGTACGGTTGATTACCTTTAAAGTATAACCCTTCCTGGTGATCCATACGCACGTAACTGGTTTCGTCGGTGTCTTCAGTATCGACCTGTACGCCATCTCCAAATGGGGGAATCTCATCAAATTGATTGTATTCCTCCTCGTCTACGACATTTTCAACTCTAACAATCCTTCTCTTGCCATGAAGGACGACGTGCCACTTCTTATTGGCCGGGTCAGTGACATAAATGACCTGAATGGATTGATTTGCATGTATGAATGGCTCATCTTTATAAGCAACTCGATTGACATCCACAGAAGTGAAACCGTAACTGTCAACCTTCACACCCTGTGGGATTTGCACCCATCAGCATCGAAATAGGGGAATCTTGAACAGTACGTAATCGAGCTCCCAAATTTCTTCAATGAACCCGTAGTACGAGTTCAATCCACGTACTACCCTTGTTGGGCCTGTCTCGGTGAACCCCTCATGGAAAGCTTCTACGCTCACTCCACTATTTTGCACAGTGCTCTTTCGATCTTGAGCTTTCGTGTAAAATGTGTACCCATTGATGTCGTATCCCTGCCATGTCTGTACAGTAAACGTGGGCCCTTTTGCCAACCATTTAAGGTTCTCACTTGCGGACTCTCCAGTGATTCACAGTTTCATCCACGCGTTGAATTGACTGTTATGTTGTCCCGTGATCCAAACCTCAGATCTGCGAGGATTGTCTTGTCGTAGCATCTCCTTGTGCTCGTCGATGTATGGAGACACCTCCGTCATGTGTTGCAAGACCCAAAAATGAGCTTTCGAGTACATATCGAAATTAGGAGTGATGGCTCTCCGTCCAATAGTGCCAACACCATCAAGCCTCCCCTTGTGACGAGACACAGGAACTCCTATTGCTTCCACCTCGGCCATGTAATTGATGCAGAACTCAACAACCTCTTCCGCTGCATAACCTTCGACAATGCTACCCTCCGGCCGGGACCGATTCCTCACATAGGCCTTAAGTACACCCATGTACCTCTCGAATGGATACATATAATGTAGGAACACGGGTCCACATATCTTGATTTCTCTGACAAGGTGGACTGTGAGATGGACCATGATATCAAAAAACGATGCAGGAAAATACATATCAAGCTGACAGAGAGTTCGAACCACCTCGCTTTGCAGAGAATCCAGGCCATCGGGATCAATGACCTTGCAAGAAATTGCATTGAAGAAAAACACAGCCTCGTGATCGTCTCTCTGACCTTATGCGGCAGAAAGCATTTGTGTCATCAACACGTGACAATCATGAGACTTCATACCCAGCAATTTCAAATCGCCCATGGACACAAGCTTTTTCATATTTGCGGAGTAACCCGATGGAACTTTAACACCATAGAGACACTTACAGAGTTCTGTCCTCTCAGCCTTTCACAAAGTGTAGCATGCAGAGGGGAGGTATATACGGCCTCTATCATCCTCTCTCGGTGCTAGCTCGGGCCTGATTCTCATTTCGATCATGTCACGCCGCACATTGACGCCATCCTTTGTCTTCCCTGGAATGTTCAGCAATAGGCCGATTAAACTGTCGCAAACATTCTTCTCTACATGCATGACATCAATGCAATGATGAACCTCTAAATCCTCCCAATACGGTAAGTCCCAAAATATCGATCTCTTCTTCCAAGGGTTCTTCGTGCGGAGTTTCAATTTACGACCCTTTCCAAACACAATGTCTATGTCCTTCACCCGTGAGTAAACATCTTTCCCGCGCATAGGCTTCGGGGCTGAACCATCTTCCTTGTGGCCATCAAATTCCCTCTTCCTCTTACGATACGCGTCATTCTTCGGAAGAAACCTACGGTGACGCATGTACACTGTTTTCTTGTAATTCTTCAGCCACACGCTCTCAGTCTCATCTTCGCAGTGGGGGCAGGCTATGGCTCCTTTCGTACTACGGCCCGACAAATTTCCAAGGGCAGGGAAATCTTTGATGGTGCAGAATATCATAGCACGTAGGATGAAGTTCTCTCGTTTGTATGCGTCCCATACCTGCACCCCTTCGTTCCACATTGTTAGGAGATCCTCTATCAATGGTGCTAGGTACACATCAATATCGTTTCTGGGTTGTTTTGGTCCTGAGATAAGTAGAGACATCATGATGTACTTGCGCTTCATACACAACCAAGGAGGAAGGTTGTAGATACACAAAAGAACCGGCCAAGTGCTATGCCGACTACTCATGCTACCAAAAGGATTAATTCCATCGGTACTCAACCCGAACCTTATATTCCTCAATTCTGCTCCGAAGTTAACAAATTCCCTGTCGATGTTTCTCCACTGCGAAGAATCAGCGGGGTGTCTCAGCTTTCCATCCTTCTTCTAGTCTTCCGAGTGCCAACGCAGTAATTTTGCCTCTTTACGGTTTGCAAACAAACGCTGCAAGCGAGGAATGACTAGCAAATACCACAACACCTTAGCAGGAGGTCCTTGCTTTATCTCGGCGCAGTCGCCGTCGTCGGTTCAGTCCTTACGCTTATAGCGGGATGCGCCGCACACCGGACAAACATGCATATCCTTGTAGTTGTTACGGTAAAGGATGCAATCATTAGGGCATGCGTGTATCCTTTCTACTTCCATTCCCAAAGGACACAACAGCTTTTTCTCTTGGTAGGTGTTTTTTGGCAACTCGTTTCCTTCCGGGAGCATGTCAGCCAAAAGATCTAACAGTGCTGTGAAACTCTTGTGGGTCTAGCTGTTGCTTGCCTTCAAATTTAACAGTTCAAGCACAGAGGCCAACTTTGTGTACTTCGACTTGCAACCAGGGAACAACGGCTTTTCTGAGTCCTCAATCAAGCGCTTGAATTTGCCAAACTCCCTTTCAGTGTAATTTCCTTCCACATCACGCAACATGTCATCTAAATTGTCATCCTCTGGCATGTCCTCGTCGAAGTCGTTGTTCGGATCCGACATGTCCTGTTCCTCAACCTGAGTGGCACTTGTTTCTGTAGTTGGCTCTTCTCCATGGTGGACCCAACACGTGTACCCCTTTTTGAAACCACGTCGGATCAAGTGGGCGACAATTTGAGATGAGTTGGTGAACATCTTAATATTCTGGCAGTCTACACAAGGACAGTACATATATGGTAAACCCTTCTTCGCCATGTCTTGCTCAGCAACCTTTTCAAAATCAAAAACACCTTTCATGTATTCCTCACCCATTCGGTTGTCATTATACATCAAGTCTCGGACCATCTTCAATTAATCAAATTCATACACATGCTAATTAGTAATACTACTCTATGTACGGTCGACACACAATAAATTATATAAATCTAGCTAGCTAGTGTTTGATGCCGAGTTTGCGGTATAAATAGTTAACTACTACTTGAACTGCAAGCAATTAGTTGGGGGCGTGGATAACACACATCATAAAGCAATTAAATAGCTACAGTACAGGTCGAAAATGAGTTACAACCAGGATTTGCTACTGTAGCTTCCCCTCCCTCTCACTCTAATTTGATCAATCAATGGAGATCGATATTGATGATGAAATCAAGTAATGTGTATGCCTTGGGAGCAAGTACCAACCTTGGATCGATCCTCAAATTTTTGCCCCCAAATGCTCCCCCGGCCTTTCGAGATTTCGCTCTTCCTTGCCCCAAATCTCTTCAAACTGGACAGTGTAGGTCGAGCAAGAGTGTACGACTAGCTCAAAACATCCGCCAAAAGACCTTTTATACCAGGTTCAATACAGACGGTTCTATATAATACCGTCGGTAATATCGGTGCATTTTTGAAGAACAGAATATCACTGACGGGTTTCACTTTATTAAACCATTGGTAATATCGGTGCATTTTGTGTAGAACTATGACAGAAATATCACAGACGGCTATGAGCTCAAAACCGTCCGTGATAATTACAATATCACAGACGGTTCCTAGCTCAAAACCATCCGCTTTACTATCACAGTCGGTTTTTACTTTAGAACCGTCTGTGATTGATCCGTTTGAGACCTAGCCTTGGTTTTCGCACTAGGCTCGCCCAGATTCTAATATGCGGAATAACGGGATCTTACTCGGAAATACCGAAACCCAAAGTAATTGCACAACTCTTTATTTCAAAGAGGGCTTTACACGTCGAACGTTCGGCACACTTGCCTACGTCGAAGGAACTATAAGTGTCTAAAACTCAAATAAGTTCTATGACTCTTCGATTGAATTCGATGATCTAAACTAGACCTATTACAAGGTATTTATAGTCCAATCGTATGAGTACGTATCAGACTTAGAGACCTAAACGTATTAGACTCATATAACTAATCCTAAACAAATAAGCTTAGTTATACACATTCGAATCTGATTACAATTCCGAACAGGGAACAAATTCCTTTTCCTGATCGCGGACCAATCCATGGTCGCGAATCCTTTCCGAACACGGTTAAGGTCGCGAAGCCGTATGCGATCAAGATTTGGTCGCGAAGCCGCATGCGATCAGGACTTGGTCGCGAAGCCACATGCGATCAGGACTTGGAGATCCTCCCAGATCAGTGATTATCACTGTCGGATTTTACATCAGAACCGTATGTGATTATCACAGTCGGTTTTTACCTCAGAACCGTCTGTGTTAATTATAAAATCAACACTCTACTCTACTATCACAGACGGTTATAAGGTTCGAATCGTCTATAATATCCTGGATTGTTTGTTTGCAGTCGAACCGTTCGACTAGTGGTCATCAGTTGTTCCACTTGTTTTTCATATTTGGTTCTATCTTATGTCCATGTTAGTATTTTAAAAAATGAACGTTGAGACTATCTGGTTTTATCTTGTTTTTCATATTTGTTGTACGTATGTCTGTGGATCTTCAAAGAATTTTGAGACTATTACAGTCGGTCCTGAAATTAAAACCGTCTGTAATGTTACTATCAGAGACGGTTTTGAGTTAAAAACCATCTTGATTGCAGCAGTATTTTCTTGTTAACATTTTCACACAGAACATCATTTGGTGATTATCAGTTACATAATCAATCGAAAAGCCAGATATATAAGGAAAAGAAATTTCTTATTTCTTACAATATTTGCATACATAAGAGATACAATTAAGCGACCAATTAATTAGCGTCGACCTGTTCCGAAAGTAATTTATAAAGTTCTCCTAGGGACGTATTGGCATCAGTAGGATCTACACTGGCCACCCCAGGAGAACTACCAATGGCTCTAAGACTATCAATATCATCTCTCAGCAAAGGAGTGGATTTGGCATCAGTAGGATCATCCAAGAAATTAAAGTTGATACAACAAAGGTGGAAATGAAGCTGCAACTCAAAGCACTCTGCCAAGTGCAGAATGGCAAAAGACATCCCCTCAGAATGCTTCTCCAGTGCCTCTTTTTTTTTTTGGAGAGTTCTGCACAAGGCAGTTTTCTCCTCCTGCACATATGCTTCTCCAGCTTCTCCTAGGGACGTATGCTGGGAGGGTGAAGATGATTGCCAAGCTTCGGAGTGGATTTGGACACGGAAGTGTGAGCCTTACCCCAGAAAGTTGATCATCCAAGAAAAGCTGATGATACAAAGGTGTTGAAGAGGGGATATTGGAAGGATTGTTGTGGATCTCCAAAGGTGGAGTCGATGCAACTGGAGGGGTTGCAAGGGGCTATGTGGCAACACAGGCCTCAGCACCCTCTAGAGTCTTCGCTGCAGCTCCACTGGAGGATCTTTCATCATTTCTAAGTCTCTTCTTTGGAGGGAGCATTTCCTCAGGCATCTGTGGATTTTGAAATGCATTTGTTTCGAGGTAATCAAGTCATAAAAGAAAGATCTGCATTAGAGTTTCAGAGAGGACTTACTTTCTGAAGATCCTGATCGAGTTCATTCCTTATCTCTTCCTCATCACTCTCAATTTCAATAACCTCATTGGAATCTCGGCTTGCCATCAAGGTGGGAGTTGAGGAGGGAATAAAGACAGGGATTTAGGAGCCTCGCTATTTATAGAAACAGAAGGTGACGGTTCATATGCGCGGGTGCCTCGAGTTTTAAAAAGCGCACTACTGCTTTTCAAGGTCAATAAATTCATGATAACTTCTCGGGAGATAAACTGCAACATGGCAAAGGAAGTTGAAGAGTGAGATTACATAATTCGTTGAAAATTAAATTTGAAGTAAATAATTAAGTCCCTTCATCTGCTTAGTTATTATGTGCGGTTATCAACAATTGCATGTAGAGAATTCGATGCGTGGGCACTGTTGGGACTATCACAGACGGTTGGGATATCAAACCGTCTGCTTTAATATTACAGACGGTTCTCATGTCCAAACCGTCTGTAATATGGCTATTACAGACGGTTCTGATGTCCGAACCATCTTTATTATGCCTGGAATATTGAGCTGTTTGACTTCTACAAATACTTGTTCCCTTCCTGGAGTTTTGCTTCCAGTCGAACCGCTCCACTTCTCTTTCTCCAAGAATGTGTGGGAAAATTGTAAAATTTACATAAGAACAAATTTTTAGTTAATTTTTTCATCATTAATGAAAAACAATTTCCAAGTCGACGCTTCGTGTTCCCAGGTTAGTGCGCCGCGCAAACATCAAAAATGGAAAAGACACAACACACTGTTGAGAATTTGAAGTGGAGCGCACTACTTTGTTTTCAAGATCAATACCGATATGATAAATATTCTCGGGAGATAAACTGGAACACAGCAAAATAGTAGTGCCCACTTAGGAAGTTGAAGCGTCAGATTACATAATTCGATGCAAATTAAATTTGAAGTAAATAAATAAGTCTCTTCATCTGCGCAGTTATTATGTGCGGTTATCAACAATTGCATGTAGAGAATTGCACTGCTGGCACTATCACAGACGGTTGGGAGATCAAAACCATCTGCTTTAATATTATAGACGGTTCTGATGTCCGAACCGTCTTTAATATGCCTGTGGAATATTGAACTGTTTGACTTCTACAAATACTTGTTCCAGTTGAACCGTCTGCTTTAATATTGCTTCCAGTTGAACCGTTGAGAATTTGAAAGAAGTTGAGAATTTGAGGCATCGATCACCCTTGGGACTATCACAGTCGGTCCTTACATAAAAACTGTCTGTAATATTACTATCATAGACGGTTTGGAGTTAAAAACCGTCTGTGATATTGAAAGAAGTTGAGAATTCGAAGCGTCGGGCACTGTTGGGACTATCACAGTCGGGCCTTACATAAAAACCGTCTGTAATGTGACTATCACAGACGTTTTTTACCTCAGAGCCGTTTGTGATATTCAAAGCACATTGATATATAACTTCTATATTCTTTTTATATTATTTGCATGGGACCTGCGACTTCTATATATTGTTTCTATATTATTTGAAGGGCTCCGATGGACTGCCCACACAAGCCAAAGATCGTGATAGTCGTTCCTTGATCGCACACAGTGCACATACCTTTGTATGGTCGAATGTTCGACAAAAGCTAAAGAAAGATAAAGAAAGAGGGAAGATTGCATGCAGTCCAAGAATGTGCTGAAAAATTGGAAAGTTGACATAAGAACAAAGTTTTCAATAATTTTTTTCATCACTTACAAAAAAAAGTAAAAATACAGAATGCTAGGTCAAGGAGTGGTCTTAGCCCTGGCTGCATCTAGAATAAAGTCAGTTTGACTTGCAGCCAGGATGCAGGACTCCTCCAGCGACAAGTTGTCCTTCTTAGGATCAACTACTACCACGTCGAGAAGGCCTGCGACCTCCCTCAACTTTGCGATGGTATCCTTCATAGTCAAACCGCAGCCGGCGATGGTCAAATCCGCGGCTTTCTTCTCCTCGCGAAGACGCCTCGTCCTCGCCCTATCATTGTCACCATTTGTCTTCATGTGCTGAATGCGCTGGAAGAAATCGTCGAGGTCAAGCCGTAGCCGAGTGTGCTTCTCCGTGAGGAGCTTGTGCTCCTCCTGGAGGGCCCTCAGCTCGGCCTTGACTTTGCCAGTGTCTTCCACGGCTCCCCTTCCCTGTGCAAATCAACAGGTCAAGAATGTGTTGAACAGGGATTAACAATACAGGGGTAAGTCCAAAAGATTGAGAGTTCTTACCGAGGAGGGCGAGGCTGACGATGCCATCGAGGATGCCATTGGCGCAGAGAAGCTAAGGAGTCAAACAGTCTGAGAATTATAAAAACTTGTAAAGTAAATGAAAATTTTTCCCACTGTCAATTTATAGAACTTCCAAAGCGATACTTCGTGTTCTCCTAGGTGCCGCGCGCGAAGATTGGAGACAAAAATGATCAAAGTTGAGAATTCGATGTGCCGGCACTTTTTCAGTCGGTTCAGACCTCAGAACCGTCTGTGATAACTAGAATATCACAGCCGCTTCTTAGTTAACAACCGACTGTATATATCACAGTCGGTTCTGAGTTCAAAACCGTCTGTGATATTCTAGTTATCACAGACGGTTCTCAGCTGGGAACCGATTGTATCTATCACAGTCGGGTTTTAGGTTAGAACCGTCTGTGATAAATAGACTATTACAGACGGTTCTCAGTTGGGAACCGATTGTATTTATCACATTCGGGTTTTAGGTTAGAGCCGTATGTGATAAGTAGACTATTACAGACGGTTTTGTGTTTAGAACCGTCTGGTTTACTATCACAGTTGTTTTTGACATCAGAACCAACTGTGATAGCTAAACATATTCTCCCGAGAGGCCTTCGCAGACGGTCTTTCATTGAACAGTTCATAACCGTCTGTGATGTGCCGTCCTGGATGTCTGTTTCTGTGGTAGTGATAAGAGGTGATCATGTATGTTGTTCATCACACTCTATATTATCATCATCCTCTTGATCATCATCTCTAGGTTTGATGTCTCCAATAGTAATATTCTTCATCGTTTCTTGGAGATCTCCACCTACAACATCACAAGACACTTGCTCCTTTTGAGAGCCATTAGATTCATCGAATTCTAAATCACAAGATTCTTCAATACAATTTGTATTTTTGTTGAAAACTCGATAGGCTTTGCTATTGGTGGAGTATCTGACTAGAAAGCCTTCACCCACTCTTCTTTGAAATTTTCCACCAATGTTCTTCTTCTAAGGATATAGCATTTACAACCAAACACCTGGAAATAAGAGACATTTGGCTTACGCCCAATAAGAAGTTCATAGGGAGTTAAATTTATAAGAGGATGCAAATAAAGCCGATTAATAGAATAGCAAGCGGTATGCACGACTTCGGCCCAAAAGAGAGCAGGAGTGTCATACTCACTTAGCATTGTTCTTACCATTTCTATTAGTGTTCGATTTTTTCTTTCTACAACCCCATTTTGTTGTGGTGTGTAGGAAGTTGAAAATTCGTGTTTAATGCCCAAAGAGTCACAAAAATCAACCAAGGTCGAATTCACAAACACTCCACCATGATCACTATGGATTTTCTTGATGGAAAATTCAAATTGGGTGGAAACACGTTTTGCAAAACTTTTAAAAACATCGGGGCTTTCAGATTTTTGAGAAATGAAGAAGACCCAAGTGTCGACGATTTGGAGTCGGGGTCCTTAGTCGATCTTATGCAAATTTGTGAGTTGTAGGACCTTTCAGGGCGCTCTTCCGGAAAGGTAAGGTGAATCAAGTCTGTAGAGGCACAAGAGAATTTATACAGGTTCAGGCCCTCGATGGTGGGAGTAATACCCTACGTCCTGTTGTGATTTCACTATATGTAATAAAATGTTTGTACAAAAGGGGTAGAAGAGAAGATCACAGGCGATGATCTCTTCTATGTTAGTGTCTACCTAACTATATCTAAGCCTTCAGGTTTGGTGAATGCTTGGTAGTGCTTGTATGCTTATCACTTGCCCTCTTTGGAACGTGCATTGACTACCTTTTTATATTGGACAAAAGGGCGCCAATACGAAACGGCATTAGACAGTTGTTAAGATGCAGTTTTGTTAACCGCACCTAACTCCCACGCAGGCTTAACACGTGCAATCAAGGGATAACCGCACATGTTAACCTCCTGGCAGTTGTCTTCATACGTGGAAATATCTTCGTGATTCTCGGGATATGCCCATTCAAAGTGCTAGGCCTTCTCTGATTATCCTGGTCGCAGACAATCAAAGACCTTCTGATCGCACACTGTCTGGAGTTTCCTGACCGCGCACTGTCTGTAACCTCATGATCGCGCAGGGGCTACAACCATAATGTATCACTGTATCTGCGCTCTTTAGATCGTTTGAGACCATAGCGACAGACTTATTGACATACGTCTAGTCTGATTCTGTCCTAAACCAGATGGGCAATACTTTGAACCAGCTCGGGTGATAATCCTCATCTTCTTGATGGAAAATTCAAATTGGGTGGAAACACGTTTTGCAAAACTTTTAAAAACATCAGGGGTTTCAGATTTTTGAGAAATGAAGCAGACCCAAGTATAACATGTAAAATCATAAACAATGACAAAACCATAGCTATTTCCCTCGATACATTGGAACTCGGAAGGTCCAAATAAATCCATATGCAAGAGTTCTAAAGGTTTGCAAGTTGAAAGAGTGCACTTTGTCGGATGTGAAGTAGCTACTTGCTTGTCCGCTTGACAAGTGCTACAAGGTTTGTCCTTCTCAAAATTCACATCCTTCAAGCCAACTACCAAATCACATTTTAAAGCCTTCTTAAGTTGATGCATTCCAACATGTGCAAGTCTTATATGCAAAAGCCAACCCTTTGATGTTTGAGAGATGAGACATGTTGAAAGGGATGCATCTTTTGAGTTGAAAACAACACGATAGAGATTTCTTTTAAACTTTGAAGATCAAATAGTTGTCTTTTAAACTTTGAACTAAAACATCTTTAGAAGAAAATATGCAATGAAATCCAAGATCACAAATTTGTGCAACAGATAACAAATTAAAATTCAATGATTCAACAAGTAAAACATTTGAAATTGAAACACCATGAGATATAGCGATTTTACCCAAGACAACCACATTTCCTTGATGATTGTCGCCAAAGGTGATCTTTTGGTCTTCACTTGAGTTATCTTCTAATGATGTGAACAACATTTTGTTACCGGTCATGTGTTCGATGCATCCACTATCTAGCAGCCAATGTTTTCCACCGGTCTTGTACTTCACCTACAAAAACAAAAGAATCAAGTCTGTTTAGTTACCCAAACCCTTTTGGGTCCTTCGATGTTAGCAATCAAAGCTTTGGGCACCCAAATAGATTTCTTCTTTTTATTTAGCATGGTGCTCCAACAAACTTTGCTATCACATATCCTTTCTTTGACCTCTTAAGCATGTAGCATGCATCAAAATGAGTTGAAGTCATTAAAGGACAAGAATCTTGTGAATGACCAATTTCATGACATCTAAAACAAAATTTGTTGCATGCTTTTACAAAAATAGTTTTTGTGTTTGGTTTATTTCCTTTCTTTGGAAAGTATCCAAGTCCTTCTTTTCTAAATGAGCATTTTTGCTCACTAAGAAGAAGATCAAGAGATGCTTTCCCTTTGTAACAATTTTTGAAACCTTTACTAAGTTTCTTGATTTAAGTCTTTAGTTCATTGTTTTCATTTAAGATTATTTCATTAGAGGGTGATAAATGGCATTGCAATTCTTTATCACTAGAGCTAGATGAACATGGTGTATCAATTAAATCATTGCAACTAGTTGACATTTCAATTTTTGAGACTATATTTGGTATATCATCAACTAAGTCACAATATATTGCAGCATTCCTTTTAGTTGGTGAGTTAGTATGATCCGGGAGGATCTCCAAGTCCTAATAGCATACGGCTTCGCGACCAAGTCCTGATCGCATACGGCTTCGCGACCTTAACCGTGTTCGGAAAGGATTCGCGACCATGGATTGGTCCGCGACCAGGAAAAGGAATTTGTTCCCTGTTCGGAATTGTAATCAGATCCGAATGTGTATAACTAATCTTATCTGTTTAGGATTAGTTATATGAGTCTAATACGTTTAGGTCTCTAAGTCTGATACGTACTCATACGATTGGACTATAAATACCTTGTAATAGGTCTAGTTTAGATCATCGAACTCAATCGAAGAGTCATAGAACTTATTTGAGTTTTAGACACTTATAGTTCCTTCGACGTAGGCAAGTGTGCCTAACGTTCGACGTGTAAAGCCCTCTTTGAAATAAAGAGTTGTGCAATTACTTTGGGTTTCGGTATTTCCGAGTAAGATCCCGTTATTCCGCATATTAGAATCTGGGCGAGCCTAGTGCGAAAACCAAGGCTAGGTCTCAAACGGATCAAGTTGGTATCAGAGCAACTTTCCTATCCTGTGGATGGTGAAGACTCGCCAGGGTTACAAAACCTCCGGCGAAATTCCAGGCGATCAATTGACAGTTCCTACAGCCGTGTCTCCGACAATGTCTGACGATACCTCCATTCAAGCTAACCTAGCCGAAAAAGTGGCTAAGCTCTCCACCGACATGGAAACCGTGCTTGCTTGGATTAAGCAGCAGGCCATGATTGTACCTCCTGAAGTAGAGAAGGTTATGGGTGAGAAGACTGGTGAAGACTTGCGTAGGGCAGACGAAGATGAAGACGAAGGCGACCACAAAACCGACGACCTCGCCAACACCTCCTTAGCTGTCGGATCTTTTAAGGTCGACGCTAAGATTGATATACCCATATATGATGGGGTGATCGATGCCAAAAAGCTGGATTCTTGGATCGATCAACTTGAGACCTACTTTGACCTTAAAGGGTTCAGTAGCGCTCAAAAGGTCAAATTTGCACCTTTGAAGATGAAGGACCACGCCAAGACATGGTGGAAGGTCCTTGTCGCTAGTGGTGAAGCTGACGACCTTGCGTGGGGTCAATTCAAACGACTTCTGCGACAAGAATTCTATCCGATGGGTTACCTTGAGGAGAGATGGGAGCGTTGGCACAGATTGTATCAACGGCGCGACCAGACTGTCCAAGACTATACGACGGAGTTTCGGCGACAAGCAATGGTCATCGGCATCTCACTGTCCGATCCTCAGGTATTTCGGAAGTACACATCTGGACTTCAGAAATCGATCAGTACTGAGCTAAGTCTGTTCAGAGTTCAAGACATCTCGACCGCGAGTACGACTGCTTTGGCGATTGAGAAGAAGAATAAGACCCGCAACGATAAGAACTTGAGGGAGATTTCAACCACGACAAACTCCGGAGAGGGTACCCACGATACGGGTAACACTTGTGAGCATTGTCATGTTGCTGGGCACACAAAAGAGAAGTGTTATAAACTTCATCCTGAACTGCGACCAGAAAGAAAAAGGAGAGATGAACCAAGCACACGAACAGCTATGGTTACTTCTATTCCGCTCGCAGAGGAAATTATCCAGTTGGATTCGGTTGAAAAGGCGGACACGACATTGTCTCTAATGGCAATGCCGAAGGAGAAAGGTTCGGGTTCATCAATTGACTACAACCCGACAGAGGAATTGTTCACTGTTAACATACAGGTGAAGCACGAGGTGGTCGCAGCCATCTTCGACCCCGGAAGCCAAAAGAATTTGGTCTCCTCCGGGCTGGTTCGACGACTTGGTTTGCAGACGACTCAACATCCTCGACCGTATCCTCTGGGATGGTTCACTTCTGACGTGAATCAGCAGATCAAGAGTCAATGTACTCTAAAGTTTGCAATATCTGCTCGTTACATCGACGAGGTTCAATGCGATGTCATCCCCATCGATATTTGCCAAGTGATTTTTGGAAGTCCGTTCTTGTACGATCGTGACGCCCATTACCACCGAAGAGCTCAAGACTACGACCTCACAAAGGATGGGACGAAATTTATCATCAGCAAAAACGACCACGTCGACACCAAGGACTTGTTGACAGCAAATCAGGCAAAACGGATTGTCAATGCATGCTCAAAGTGTGTGCTGAGCGTGATGCGTCCAGTTAGCCAAGGGGATTGTGATACATCGAGTATGGAAAATGATGGTTGTTTGGCGAGCTTGCCTGCAGAAAACAACGTGCTGTTCGCAGAGGTATATCGTCGATCACCACAACGACTAGTTGAAAACGACATGCAACTTGTCTCTACGGCGCCACTATTCAAAATTCGCAATCCTAGCTTTGGGATCGGTGATAGTATTAACCTCGACAAGGGGAAGGCTATCCGCGAGTGGCCAAGGCCACAATCCATGACGGAGGTGCTAAGCTCCATGAGCGCCTATCCATACATTCGATCCGACGATTGTAGCATTGCTCATCGTGTGTTCGTTCCAAAACTCCCAGTCGTTCTCTACGTCATCACGGTTGGTCACCAACGGGTGTTGGCTCCTTCTCAACAGGGGAGTCATGATTCGGGAGGATCTCAGGTCGCGTTTGCAACGGATTTGCGACCACGAAAAGATTTGCGACATTGGAAAGGTTTGCGACCTTGGGAAGGATTCAAAGTCTTCGAGCCTTCAATGCTGGATGATGAGCCAGATATTATAGTACCATCTGTTGAAGACTTGGTCTATCAACGAGACAAACCTCTACATGAAGATGTGATTCTGGAAAAGAAGGTGACTACCACCCGCAGTGGCACCAAGGAGACTTTTCGAATCAGTCGGAAAGATCAACGAGCACGTGCGGCAAAGTGGTACACCAAAGAAGATGGACAAGCCCAATTTCCACATCTCCAGTTCAATCGAGAGGTCGCAACAGGGGTTGGCTCCTTCTCAACAAGGGAGTCATGATCCGGGAGGATCTCCAAGTCCTAATCGCATACGGCTTCGCGACCAAGTCCTGATCGCATACGGCTTCGCGACCTTAACCGTGTTCGGAAAGGATTCGCGACCATGGATTGGTCCGCGACCAGGAAAAGGAATTTGTTCCCTGTTCGGAATTGTAATCAGATCCGAATGTGTATAACTAAGCTTATCTGTTTAGGATTAGTTATATGAGTCTAATACGTTTAGGTCTCTAAGTCTGATACGTACTCATACGATTGGACTATAAATACCTTGTAATAGGTCTAGTTTAGATCATCGAACTCAATCGAAGAGTCATAGAACTTATTTGAGTTTTAGACACTTATAGTTCCTTCGACGTAGGCAAGTGTGCCTAACGTTCGACGTGTAAAGCCCTCTTTGAAATAAAGAGTTGTGCAATTACTTTGGGTTTCGGTATTTCCGAGTAAGATCCCGTTATTCCGCATATTAGAATCTGGGCGAGCCTAGTGCGAAAACCAAGGCTAGGTCTCAAACGGATCATAGTAAGATCCTTGATGAGTAGACCTTCATAAGAGTCTTTTAAATCAGAGTAAAGAGCAAGTAAAGAAAATTGCTTTTCTTTAAGTGCTCTATACTTATTCTTTGTGATTCCAAGAGCATCATTTAATTCACTAATCATTTCAACTAGATCATCATATGAAGGGTCAAGAGAGTGTACCTTCTCATCATCCTTAGCCATAAGGCAAAAAGATGAATTTGTTGATGTGTTGTTGTTGCCAAGAGCTAATCTGGCTAGCTTCTTGGAACAACCTCCCTCATCATCAGAGTCGGAATCGAAGCTCTCTTCTCTAGACATCCATTCTCTGAAACATGCTTCGTTGTTTCCACCAATGTTTTTCTTGAAGAATGTCTTCTTTTAAGGATCTTTCTCTTCTTATCCCAAGGCTTGTTCTTATTTTGGCATCTTGAAGCTATATGTCCCCTTTCATGATATTCATAGCATATGATGTCCTTGAAATTTGCTTGTTTTGACCCCTTTGGTCTCATTTCGATGTTGACTCCCTTCTTGTGCAACTTACGAAGAAGTTTTTTGGTGTTCTTTACAAGAAGGGCTAGATCCTCATTGGAGGAACCATCATTTGAATCACCTCTAGAGTTGGCTATGAATGCCAAGTTCTTATTTTTCGTCTCCGATGATTCGGCCGCCTCCTTCTTGATGCACACGGTGGCCCGATCTTCCGACAGGTAGAGGTAAGTCGATTGGTGGAGACTCGACGTTGACGATCCGGCTTCCGATCAGAACTGATCCGAACCCAGCAATCGCTACACCACGGCTCCGATGGTTATCAACCATGCACAAACATGATTGACCTCGCCAAGAAGGCTTATCCCTGCATGCGAATCGAGAACACAAGCAAGAACGAGAAAGAAGCAATCTGAAATATTGCAAATATAAATTGAATCTCACGAGTTGGGGTTCCACAAACCGATACACGGCGAAACTGTTCTTTGACAGATTAATCTAAGAAAAACCCAAGTCTAAACGACAGCCATGGCGGCCATATATATACTGTATGGGGCGGCCATGGGGTGGAGGAGGAAACCCTAGGGGTACATGGGCCTTGGGCCCAAAGTGGAGCGTCGCAGCGCACGTGAGATTCTGGTCGCAATCTTGTTTTGATGATTCCTGTTGATCTGTAAGGAATTTGGACATGGGACTGGATCCGTTGGAAAGCTCTCGTCGTTCTCTTGTCTGTAGAGTCCAAGAACGTCGAAAACGGACTTCGTATGTGGCCTGTACGTCCGTTTGAAGTTGGACTACGCGCAGATGGCCGAACCAGACTCGCGGATGAATTGAGCTCACTTGTGGGCTGGCCTTGGAGCGACGTGGCTTGTGCGACCTTAGAGGTGTAGAGGCGCCTTTCTTGAGCACGTCTTGTGTTTGGGGAGGTGGCCAAGGTGGAGGCCGAACTTGTGGCGGCGACAGCACAAAATCCAGACGATGTACGTGCTGCCAGCTTTCGCGTCCTGGCCAAGGTGGCGGACGATGACATCTTGATGACCACCATGTTGATGTCGTCTTGGTCATAACCATGATGTACATGGTCTCATCACTTCTTCTCCTTCCGATGCATCTCATGGGTGATGAGGTTCCCATAGAGATCGGTAGGCATAGTGGATGATAAGTCGGAGTTGGTGAGGACCGTCACAAGAGTATCAAAACTCTCTGGAAGAGCCCTAAGCATTTTTCTAACAATCTCAATATTAGTAAAAACAACTTCTGAGTCCTTTGAGCTCATTCACAATGTTTTCTAATCGAGTGAACATGGAATCCATGGACTCAGTTGGTGACATGGTGAATGTCTCATATCTTTGCCTAACCATGAGCAACTTTGCCTCCTTGACCCTAGTGGTGCCCACATATTTCTCCTCGAGGGTGGTCCAAACCTTGTGAGCGGTGGTAAGACAAGCCGGCAAAGAGAACATTTTTGGCACGGGCATTTAAGTGGAGTTTTCTCCTATCGTCATCAAAGTGACTTGCTGGATGAATCGCAGTAAACTCAATCTTAACAATCTCCCAAACATCAAGCCCCGTAGCCTCTAGAAAAACCGTCATGCGCACTTTCCAATAGGGATAGTTTGTCCCATCAAAGATAGGCGCACGTCCGGTGTGACCAAGATGAAAACCCTCATTTGAAGCCATCCACTCTCCAGGTGGTGAAGCCTACTCAAAAGAGAGACCACGCTCTAATACCACACGTAGGATCGAGGATGCCGACTAGAGGGGGTTCAATAGGAGGCTTTTTAAAACTTTTATGAATATGAACTTTTTCACAATTAAAGCCTAAACAATAAAATAAAAGAAAATAAGAACTGAACCCAAAACAATAATAGATTATACAAGTAAAATGAGAGGAAGAGAATCTAACACAATGATGTATCCCGAGGTCTCGGAGACTCACCCGGTCTCCCCTACTCCTCGTTGAAGCACTCAAATGAATGAGTCTTGCTTCGATGTCCACTAAGGTTGCTCCTTCTCCTCTCTGGAAAGGTGAGCACCAAACCTCTTACAAACACACCAAGCCTCTCCGACAAGCTTAGTCAATGGAGAGATCAACGGCCACGCCTCCAAACCGTCTAGGTGATAGCATTCACCAAGAGTAACAAGTTGCAATATCTTCTCTTGACCTCCAACAAACACCGAGAAAATCTAGAGACGCAAATGATGCAAGATGATTTTTCTAGGAAGGTCTCTCACAATCACAAATAATGATTTTGATTAAAAGATCAAAACTTTAGTGCTAGAAGACTTTGGCTCAAGTGTATATATGAATATGGCTCAAAGATATGTTGAAAAAATGCTCAAAGGTGTATAGAAAAACTACTCAAAAGTGTTTATAAAAACTGCTGAAAAAGTGTTTATAAAACTACTCAAAAAGTTTTTATAAAAATTGCACAAAAGTGTTTATAAAAACTGCTCAAAGATGTTTAGAAAAGCTGCTCAAAAAATGTTTATAAAAACTGCTCAAAAGTGTTTATAAAAAACTGCTTAAAAAAGTATTGATAAAAACTGCTCAAAAGTGTGTATAAAAACTGCTCAAAAATGTATACAAAAACTGCTCAAAAGAGTATAAAAAATTGCTCAAGGTGTATATGAGAATAGAGCTTGAGATATATGAAAATACCTCTCAGCGAGCTGTTATGGTCGAATAAGGAAAGAAATCAGTATAGCTAACAGCCAACTTCGACCTCTAACGGCTAGTAAGTAGCCGTTGGATTGAACAGTACTTGGAAGACCTCTGGATGAATGAACAGTGCTCGAATGACCTCTGGTCGAATGAACAGTGTTTGAATAACCTCTGGTCTAATGAACAGTGCTCGAGTGACCTCTAGTCGAATGAACAGTGATCGAAAGACCAATTTCAGTCCCTCTTTGGAATCTATATATTTTTCTTAGATTCAACTAGCTGTTGTGAAATAAAATGAATGCAACTTATTGTTGCATCTAGGCCCTTTTTTGTTGATTTTGATTATTGATGACATTAAGTGTCTTGGACTAACCGTACCTTTGAGTTATTTGTATACAGAGGTATTTCTGTAAAGTCTGCAAGTGATCCGGGAGGATCTGCAAGTCGCAAGCGCAAAGTCGCAGTGTCACCTGAGGTTGTAGTTCAAGATCGAGAGCCAAGGACGAAAGCGCAAGGTCACCAAGAAAGAAGTTACAAAGACCTAAGGTAAGTGCTTTTTTTTGTACCGATCTCAGTGTTTGGAGTATTAACCGGATTTATAGAAATTCTCTTTTGTTTTAATCGTACTATTAAGAGGAGTTGTGAACTCTCTTTTAATTCTACCAAAAATTGAGAAACTCTTAGGTCATATGTTGCATTCATTTTGTTTAATATTCTTAGTCAAAATCTGAGAAATATATATATATTTGAAAGAGGGACTAAAATTGGTCATACGAGCACTGTTCATTTGACCAGACATTCCAACGGCTATTTACTATCTGTTAGACGTCAAAGCTGCCTATTAGCTGTACTGATTTCTTTCCTTATCGACCATAACAGCTAGCTGAGAGGTTGGGCTATATATAGAGGTGTTTTGAGCAGTATTCTTACACATCTTCAAGCCATATTCTCATATACACCTTCGAGCATCATTTCTCTACTGTTTTGAGCAGTTTTAAAATAGTTTTTGAGCACATTTCTCTACTGTTTTGAGCTGTTTTTAAAACAATTTTTGAGCAGATTTCTCTACTGTTTTGAGGAGTTTTTAAAACAGTTTTTGTGCACATTTCTCTATTGTTTTGACCAGTTTTTAAAATAGTTTTTGAGCAGATTTCTCTACTATTTTAAGGAGTTTTTAAAACATTTTTGAGCAGATTTCTACTTATTGATGAGCCATATTCATATATACAATTGAGCCAAAGCTTCCTAGTGCTAAAATATTGATCTGTTGATCAAGTATCATTCCTTGTGATTAATAGAGAGCCTCCGAGAGCATTCATTTGCATCCTTAGAGTTTCTCAGTGGTTGTTGGAGGTCAAGAGAAGATCTCGCAACTTGTTACTCTTGCTGATCGCCTTCACCTAGACGGTTTGGTTGTGTGGCCATTGATCTCTCCATTGACGGAGTTTGTCGGAGAGGCTCGGTGTGTTTTTGAGAGGTTTGGTGCTAACCTTTCCAGGGTGGGGAAGGAGGAACCCTAGTGGAAATATCCTTCATAGATAATGAAGTAAGACTCATTCATTTGGGTGCTTCAATGAGGAGTATGGGAGACCAGGCGAGTCTCCGAGATCTTCGGATACATCGTTGTGTTTGTCTCTCTTCTTCTCATTTTACTTGTGCAATTTATTTGTTTAATTGATTCAGTATTTATTTTCTCTTAGCACTTTTAGGCTTTAATCTTGCAAAAGTTGTTTTATTATGAAATTTTTTAAAGCCTCCTATTCACCCCTTCTCTAGTCGGCATCCTCGATCCTACACATGGTATCAGAGCGTGGTCTCTTTTTTGAGTAGGCTTCACCGCCCAGAGTGAGGATGGCTTCAAATGAGGGTATTGCTAGAGGCCATGGAACTTGATGTTTGGGACATTGTTAAGATTGAGTTTACTCCTCCGGTTGATCCGGCATGTCACTCCGGTGATGATAAGAGAAAACTCTACTTAAATGCCCATGCCAAAAATGCTCTCTTTGCTAGCTTGTCTCTAAATGAGTTCAACCGCGTGAGCAACCTTACCACCACTTACAAAGTTTGGACCACCCTCGAAGAGATATGTGAGGGCACCACTGGGGTCAAGGAGGCAAAGTTGTTCATGGTTAGGCAAAGATATGAGACATTCACCATTTCACCAACCGAGTCTGTGGATTTTATGTTCACTCGGTTGAACAACATTGTTAATGAACTCAAAGGACTCAGAGTTGTTTTTACTAACATTGAGATTGTAACAAAAATGCTTAGGACTCTTCTGGAGAGTTTCGACACTCTTGTGATGGTCCTCACCAACTCCAACTTATTATCCACCACACCTACCGATCTCTATGGGAACCTCATCACCCATGAGATGCGTCGGAAGGAGGAGAATGAGGCGGCCGAATCATCGGGGACGAAAAACAAGAATTTGGCATTCAAAGCCAACTCCAAAGGTGATTCAAACAATGGCTCCTCCGATGAGGATCTATCCCTTCTTGTGAAGAACACCAAAAAACTTCTTCATAAGTTGCACAAGAAGTGAGTCAACATCGACACAAGACCAAAGGGGTCAAAGCAAGCAAATTTTAAGGACATCATATGCTATGAATGTCATGAAAAGGGACATATAGCTTCAAGATGCCCAAATAAGAACAAGCCTTGGGATAAGAAAAAGAAAGATACTAGAAAGAAGAAATTCTTCAAGAAAAACAATGGCGGAAACCAAGAAACATGCTTCGGAGAATGGATGTCTGGATGAGAGAGCTCTGATTCTGACTCTGATGATGACGGAGGTTGTTCCAAGAAGCTAGTCTGATTAGCTCTTGGGAACAACAACACATCGACAAGTTCATCTTTTTGCCTTGTGGCTAAAGGTGATGAGAAGGTACACTCTCTTGACCCTTCATATGATGATCTAGTTGAAATGATTAGTGAATTAAATGATGCTTTTGAAATCTCAAAGAAGAAGTATAGAGCACTTAAAGAAGAGCACTCTTCTTTACTTGCTCTTTACTCGAATTTAAAAGAAGCATATGAAGGTCTACTCATCAAGGATCTCACTAACTCACCAACTAAGGTAGATGTAGCTCTTTCTTGTGACTTAGTTGATGATATACCAAATGTAGTCTCTAAAAATGATATGTCAACTAGTTGCAATAATCTACATGATACACCACATTCATCTAGCACTAGTGATAAATATTTGCAATGCCATGTATCACCCTCTAATGAAATAATCTTAAATGAAAACAATGAACTAAAGGCTCAAATAAAGAAACTTAGTAAAGGTTTAGAAAATTGTAACAAAGGGAAAGCAGCTCCTGATTTTCTTCTTAGTGAACAAAAATGCTAATTTAGAAAAGAAGGACTTGGATACTTTCTAAACAAAGGAAATAAACCAAACACAAAAACTATTTTTGTAAAAGCATGAAACAAATTTTGTTATAGATGTCATGAAATTGGTCATTCACATGATGCTTGTCCATTAATGACTTCAACTCATTTTAATGCATGCTACATGCTTAAGAGGTCAAAGAAAGGATATGTGATAACAAAGTTTGTTGGAGCACCCATGCTAAATAAAAAGAATAAATCTATTAGGGTGACCAAAGCTTTGGTTGCTAACATCGAAGGACCCAAAAGGGTTTGGGTACCTAAACAGACTTGACTCTTTTTTTTTTTAGGTGAACTACAAGACCGGTGGAAAACATTGGGTGCTAGATAGTGGATGCACCGAACACATGACTGGTAACAAAAAGTTGTTCACCTCATTGGAAGATAACTCAAGTGAAGACCAAAAGATCACCTTTGGCGACAATCGTCAAGGAAATGTTGTAGGCTTGGGTAAAATTGCTATATCTCATGATCTTTCAATTTCAAATGTTTTACTTATTGAATCATTCAATTTCAATTTGTTATCCGTTGCAAAATTTGTGATCTTGGATTTCGTTGCATACTTTCTCCTAAAAATGTTTTAGTTGAAAGTTTAAAAGACAACTCTTTGAACTTCAAAGGTTTTCATTTTGAAAATCTCTATCTTGTTGATTTCAACTAAAAAAATGCACCTCTTTCAACATGTCTCATTTCTCAAACATCGAAGGGTTGGCTTTGGCATAGAAGACTTGCACATGTTGGAATGCATCAACTTATAAATCTCGTGATTGGTAGTTGGCTTGAAGGATGTGAATTTTGAAAAGGACAAACCATGTAGCGCTTGTCAAGCGGGCAAGAAAGTAGCTACTTCACATCCAACCAAGTGCTTTCTTTCAACTTGCAAACCATTGGAACTTTTGCATATGGATTTGTTCGGCCGTGCTGAACATCAAAGTATTGGAGGAAATAGTTTTTGCTATGTTATTGTTGATGATTTCTGCAGATTTACTTGGGTGTTTTTCTTAGCTCACAAATCTGAAACCCCATCTTGTTTTAAAATATTTACAAAAAGAGCTGAAGAGGAATTTGAACTCTCCATCAAGAAAATCCATAGTGATCATGGTAGAGAATTTAAAAATTCTGATTTTATTGATTTTTGTGATGAGTCCGGAATCAAACATGAATTCTTTGTGCCCTACACACCTCAACAAAATGGCGTTGTAGAATAGAAGAATCGGACATTGATTGAGATGGCAAGAACAGTGCTTGATGAGTACTGTTGGGGGAAATATCCACAGGACCAAGTAGCGCTTGTCCCGGGCGCCGCCTTTTGCCCAGGGACGAGGCCCGTTGGTGGCTTGTCTCGGGCACCGCCATTTGCCCGGGGACGAGGCCCCCCGGTGTCTTGTCTCGGGCGCCGCCATTTGCCCTGGGACGAGGCCCCCCAGTGGCTTGTCACGGGCGCCGCCTTTTGCCCGGGGAAAAGGCCCCCAGGTGGCTTGTCCCGGGCACCGCCATTTGCCCGGGGATGAGGCCTCCCGATGGCTTGTCCCGGGCGCTGCCATTTGGCCGGGGACGAGGCCCCCCGGTGGCTTGTCCCGAGCGCTGCCTTTTGCCTGAGGACGAGGCCCCCCGGTGGCTGGCCCCGGGCGCCGCCTTCCGAAGACAAGGGTCTCTGGTCCCGGGTCACGTGAGGATCACGCGACCCGCACCTCGGGAATCGGCGGACACCTGTCAAACATCCAAGGTTCCTGACCTGAAGAAGGACGTCGCTGCCCCTTGATCCAATGGTGGCAGGTGGGGTAGTTTAGTCTTTTTGCATCTTTTGGGGCTATATAAGCCCTTGTAACACCTCATGTAGGGGGACAGTTCATTTTTTACTCTAATAGACAAACAAATAGGTGTGCTCCGGAGCCATCTCTCCCTCGAGAGAGCTCCCCTAGCCAACTCCGGTTGGGAGCACGCCGATAGGACTAGGGTCTCCACTCAGGCCCGAACCTGTATAAATCTTTGTGTCACTTATTGTGTTTGCCCGACGGGAGAGGACCGGTCACGCAGTCAGCTCACGTCATCTTTTCTTCGCTAGGATCATCTACAAAACCTGCCAGGGTATCCGTAATACCACGACAGTTGGCGCCGTCTGTGGGGACTCGTGACAAATCGCCATGGCTCCCCCAAGAACGAGGGCTCGCACCCTTCCCAGAGACGCTGGTCCCAGTGACCTGGCGTCACCCGTTTGAAGCACGGCCATCCCAACACTACCGCCCGGACACGGCTGAACCCAGGTACCACCTTTAACACTCCCAGTAACCTCCGGCGGACAGGGCTCCAAGTCCAACCCGATGACCTCGGACCAGCTTTCCCCCGGTAGCTCCGCCAGCTTCCCGGGACACCTTGCTTGAGGCCTTAGTGGAGGGCCAGCTCCGTGCCCAACACTCTATGGATGAGCTGCTCCATGTCTTGGCCCGACCAGCAGCCCCCACTTACCCGCAGTTCCCGTTCATGGGGGCCATGCCCCCGTTTATGGCTCACCTGGCGGCCCCTCTGGTCCCGGGAGGGCCGGACGCTCCGTACGACCCCACCGGAGGATATCCTCCCCCGGCGGGTCCCTCGTCCAGAGCCCTCCCGACGCCGGGAGTCTTCCCGATGCCGGGGGGTTATCTCATGCCTGGGGCCTTCACTGTACCGGGGGGTCACCCTGCTCCGGGTCTCTTCCCGGGGCCAGGGGCCCACCTCATGCCTGGGGCTTTCCCTGCGACGGGAGCCAATCCCGTCCCGTGGGTCGCATTTACCGTACCGGGGGCGGTGGACACAGCAGCTCCCCCGTCGCAGCGGGCCTCCCCCGCAACGGCGTTCCAGCTCCGGACGTCGCCACAGGGGTTTCCCCCTCACTGGCCCCAGTAGCACCCGAGTCTGTAGCTGCAGCGCGTGAGCTCCCTCCTCCCCCGGAGCCGCCCCCGAGGGCACCCCGGCAGACCAAGTCCGCTTCACCCGAGAGGAGGTTGAGCAAATGCGGACCACCAAGTCTGGGGAAGAGCCTCCCCCTGGTAGTGGACGCGGGGAGCCTCGCTCCCGCTTTGGCTGGGGGAAGAGACCTGCCGCAGAGCCAACCTCTCCTGGGGAGCACCCGGACGTCCTGGAGGTCAGCTCCACCAACCCGGAAGAAAAACGGCGCTCCCGCCATGCCGGCGGACCTCTTGGGCCCCTCGCCGACTCCAACAACGAGCGCGCGTCCCATGTCAAAGGGGACGACGATCGGGACTCCCCACGAGAGGTGGAAGGGGCTAACTAGCCGCTGTGCCACAGACTCTGGTGCATTCGATGGCCGCGGCCTTACCGCCCGCCGCACATCGAACACTACAATGGTGAGGCCGATCCTTATGAATTTGTGCAGGTATATTCCACAGCCATCTCGGCGACTGGGGGGACGAGATGGTACAGTGCAACGTCTTCCCCCTCTACCTGACCGGGATCGCCCGCTCGTGGTTCTACAACTTGAAGGCCGACTCCATCAAGTCCTTCCCGTAGCTCAAACGCGAGTTATGCGCAAACTTCCAGGGGAACTATGTGCGTCCCCTGGATTCCTCACAGCTGTACACCATCCGGCAGAGGACGGGGGAGGCCATCCGCAGCTTCTTCAAGCGCTTTGCTCAGGTCAAGAGCAAAGTGGCTCACGTCCTTGACTCCATAGTCATCGAGGAATGTAAGAGCAGGATCCTCCCGGGGGAGCTCCACCGGAGACTCTCCCGAAGCTGCCCCTCATCCGCCGATGAGCTCTTCAACGTACTCAAGAAGTACGCTCGGGCGGAAGCGGACAACCTCTGGAAGAAGAACCAGGGGGCCCCACCCCCGTCGACTGGGGGGCCACGGACCCCCTCAAACGCCTCAAGGGGGGAATAGTAGCGTGCCACGGCCTCGGGACACCTTTGTCCTCGGTGGCGGAGGTGGCTCGCGCAACGCCTAGAAGGGCAACCGCCCCTTCCCCAAGCTGAAAGCCCGTGGGGGAGGACAGTCATCCCGCGGTCGAGAAATCCCCGCGGTGGGAGGCAAAGAAGGTCTGTGGTGCACCTTCCACAAGTCCAATACCCATGCCACTCGGGAATGCCACCAACTGCTCCAACAATTTGCCGCATTCCTCGACCAGCATGTGCAGGGGGGACTCCGGCCTCCTTGCCCCCTCAGTCGGCCTTACGAGCCCTTCCTGCTCCCGCGGGGGGACAACAGGGACAAATGCGGGAGGGGGAGCCGTCGGAAACTCTCCCCTTCCAAATCTCCCATAGACTTATTAACGTCATCACGGGAGGGTCCGCCTCTGGGCGGGACTCTAAGCGTCAGCGCAAAGAGTATGCACACGAAGTAGAGGTGGTGGGGGTGCTGCATACGTCTCGGCCACCCAAGTGGTCGAACGTCCCCCTCACTTTCACGGCAGAAGATGCGCGTGGGGTTCGCTTACCCCATGATGACATGCTCATCGTATCCGCTACCATCTACAACTGCCAGCTGGCCCACATCCTCGTGGATGGCGGGAGCTCCACCGATGTCCTCTATCTAAAGGTGTATAGGGAGATGCAGGTGGACGAGAAGTGCTTGCAACCCGCAGCAGGGCCCTTGCAAGGGTTCGTCCTGGAGAAGACGATCCACCCTGTGGGGAAGGTGGATCTCCCCATGACCTTCGGCACCCAGGACAACTACCGGACAGAGATGGTCCGGTTTGATGTGGTAGACCTCCCCTCTTCTTACAACGCGATCATGGGGAGGACCATGATCAACCGCTTGGGGGCAGCGATCCACCAGAACTACCTCTGTGTGAAGATCCCCGGGCCTCACGGCGTGATCACCGCCCGGGGAGACCAAGATGTGGCCCGTGCTTTATTCGAGTGCGCCGCCGCAATGATCGGGAGTGTCAACATCATCAAAACTCCGGGGGGGGCCTCTCCCCCGGAGTCAGACACCGCCGTGACACCTTCCGGGAGGTCCGTTCCCAAGCCGCGCCTGGAAGGAGACCTCCGGAAGATCCCACTGTCCCCGGACGACGGGGACAAACTGTTAGGATCGGGGCGAATCTCCATGAGGAGTACACAGAGCAACTCACGGCTTTCCTATGCCTCCGACGTTTTTTCTTGGAGGCCCTCCGACATGCGAGGCATCACCCGGGGCGTCATCGAGCACAAGCTCGCGGTGACCCCCGGCCACCCCCGGTCAAGCAGAAGCTGAGGAAACTCTCCCTTGAATGCCAAGAGGCGATCAAGGTCGAGATTGCCAGGCTCCGAGAGGCGGGGTTCACTCGGGAGGTCCTGCACCCCGAGTGGCTTGCGAACCCCGTTCTCGTGAAGAAGTCGAACGGCAAGGGGCGAACTTGCGTGCACTTCACCGACCTTAACCGCACTTGCCCTAAAGACAACTTCCCGCTCCCACGAATTGACCAGTTGGTTGACTCCACCACGGGGTGCGAATTGATGAGCTTCCTAGATGCATATTTGGGCTATCATCAAGTCCGGATGGCGGAAGGGGATGAGGAAAAGACGAGTTTCATAACTCTCCTCGGAACCTTCAGCTACGTCCACATGCCCTTCGGGCTGAAGAATGCTGGAGCAACCTTCCAGCGACTCATGACGCTGGTCTTCAAGGACCAGATCGGTCGCAATGTCGAAGTCTACGTTGACGACGCGGTCATCAAAGGTCCCCGCGCAATTGCTCACATAGGTGATTTAGTGGAGACCTTCCGCAACCTTCGTGCATATAGGTTGAACCTCAACCCAGAGAAATGTGCCTTCGGCGTGCGCGGGGGGGAAGCTCCTGGGCTTCCTTGTGTCCCAGCGGGGCATAGAGGCCAACCCCGAAAAGATCCGGGCATTCCTGGACATGCCCCCGCCGCGCTTGGTCAAAGACGTTCAATGACTCACTGGCCGCTTAGCCCCGCTGAGTTGTTTTGTCTCACGGTCGGGGGAACGCGGCCTCCAATTCTTCAAAATCCTCGGGGGGCTTGAAGGGTTCCGATGGATGCCCGAGGCCCAGGAAGCCTTCGACGATTTGAAGAAATATCTCATGAGCCCCCCAATGCTCGTGAGCCTGTCCCCGGAAGAGCCTTTGCTCCTCTACCTCACTGCAACCCCGGTCGTCGTAAGTGCGGTATTGGTAAAGGGGCAAGACGGGCAACAACATCCCATGTACTACGTGAGCGAGGCCCTCCAAGGGGCCAAAACTCGGTACATAGAGATGGAGAAAATCTTCTATGCCCTTCTGATGGCGTCCCGGAAGCTTCATCATTACTTCCTGGGATACCCCATCACTGTCCCGTCATCCCTCCCCTTGGGGGAGATGCTCCGAAACAGAGAAGCTACAAGCCGGATAGGGAAGTGGGGGGCCGAGCTCGCCCCCTATTCCCTTTCCCTCACGGGGCGCTCCGCCATCAAGTGACAAGTCCTCGCCGACTTCATGGCGGAATGGACTCCTGCCTCCGGGCCCGGGGGCGAAGACCTCCCTACGCTGCCCCGACGTAGCGACCATTCGACACTCATGTTCGATGGCTCCCTGTGCCTCGCCAGGGCCGGCACGGGAGTAGTCCTCTGGAGCCCCGAGGGGAGGGAACTGGAGTACACGGCGCAGCTCAAGTTCCCTGCCATGAACAACATCGCCGAGTACGAGGCCTTACTCCTCGAGTTGCGCCATGCGCGCTCCCTGGGGATTCAACACCTCCTTGTAAAAGGAGACTCCCAGCTCGTAGTTTGCCAAATGGACAAGTCCTACTTGTGCCATGACGTGAACTTAAGACTTTACTTGCAGGAAGTGCGCAAGATGGAGAAGCACTTGATGGCCTAGAGGCCCGACACATCCCGCGAAGGGATACGATCGGGCCGATACTCTAGCCCGGGCAGCCAGCGCCCGGGAACCGCTCCCCAAAGGGGCTTTCTTGGAGATCATTGCGAAGCCCTCGGTGACCTCCCCGGACGAGGGTGATAAGCCCCGCGTCCAGGAAGTCGTCGAAATCACCCGGACTTCATCTTGGATGGATCCCCTCGTCTCCTTCATCAAGGGGGAGGGGGACCCTCTGAACGAGACTGAGGCCAAGCGCCTCCGTGCCAAGGCTCGGGCATACCTCCTATTGGAAGGAAAGCTCTACAAGCAGGGGGCTTCCGCCTTGCTCCGTTGCCTTCCATGGCCGGAAGGGCTCCGGATTCTCTGGGATATTCATGCGGGAAGCTGCGGGTCTCATCTGGCCCTGCGTGCCATCGCGGCCAAGGCCCTTCGCCAGGGTTTCTATTGGCCCACGGTGATACGTGACGCGTGAGACCTTGTCTCCACGTGCGAGGCCTGCCAGAAAATGGCCAAGGGTTTGAACCTCCCCCCCCCCCCGTAGCGCTGCAGACTATCCTGTGGCACCCCGAGCAGGGTACCACGACTACTCCTGTGGAGACCTAGCTCACTGCAGCTGGCCTCATACATACATACCACTGACTTCCCAGGATAAGTCAAGCACAGGAGTTCATTGCAGCAGAGTAACTTACAAAATATCATTCATAAACAGTATGGCCTGCTGGCCTGGTACAATAAAAGAGTAATACAATGCCTTCACGGCACAAATGGTCTAATTAAAACAAAAGACAACTACTCGGCGGAAGCTAGGCGAAACCCCCACAGTCGTAAGAAGTTGATAGCAGAACAGCACACTTCAGGGTTCTGGCAGAACTGGCTCTCTTCCTTCTGGATCCACGAAATCTTCCAAGCCTTCGTCTTGGTATTGTAGCACTCCATCTATTGTTGATAAGTTGCAAGGGTGAGTACTTACGTACTCAGCAAGTCATAGGTAAGAGTAGAGATACGTATAGTAGAGATGACATGATCCTATGCTATTGAGGGAAAAGAGGTGAGAGGGTTTTTCCATAAATACTTTTCTTCCAAGCTTTTCAAATCTCATGCTCATGGCAGCATTTCATATACTTAGGGCACAATCCACATGCCTCATAGATATCACATGATCACTAAATTATGGTACTACCGCGACACGTCAACACATGACAGCCCACGGCAGCACCCCTTATTATGACAACACATGTCATTTGGGTAATCTTGAACTAACAAATTTTATTTTATAAAACTATACTTGTGTCACACCCCGTGGATTCAATCCACCGCGGCATACTCCTAAAACTCGGGAGCACGAAGTATTCGAATACATTTTTAACTCTGCAGAGGGGTACCAATTTACCCGCAAGATATATCCACTTTCATGCCCTTCCTATCACAAGGATTGGACCCCTGACTCACTTCATACTATGAGCGGCAAGGTGGAGATAACAAGAACTTTTGCCATGTTTCACATACAATTCACCCCAGACCCCGTGGTTTTCTTCACGCAAACCACAGTTGTGGCCGGGTTTCACAACCCCCACTAATTGGCATCTTCCCCTCAGGGTCAGCGTGCATGATCACATCCTGTGATATGTGTTGGAGCGCACCCCGTGTTTAATCGTGAGTTTGTCATATAGGGGTTTCGTGTGTGATTCACTTACTACTTGTTCAGGCCTGTCCCATACCAGGCTTGCGGTCGGCACGTTAATCATGCCACTAGACGCACAACACAAGGTTCTAGTCCTTATATGCCAGTGACCAGCTCATACCATAATCCATGCACTTCTAGTGCAACCAAGCACATCCAGTGCTTTCACCATTCCATACCAAAATACTGGTCATGGCTAGGGGTTTTATTTCATGAATATTAATATACATAATATATTAGTTCATGGCTCATTATTTGATCAATTCACATTTCACAGGCATCAGCCTGATGCTGCCATTTCATAATTCAACTATTCTCAATCTTTCTCATGCAATATTATTATTTTATAATCAAGGTATATTCTAGCAATTCATAAAATATAGGTCCAAGATGTTCAAGAATATGACTTGCCTTCCGCGTCATAAGAAACAGCAGTTGATGTCGGGTCTGCGACGAAGTCTTCGAACTCAGACTCTTGCTCTGAACAAGGATCAAACAAGCAAACAGGCATTACAATCAATCCTACTCTTACTATTCCACTATATGCGATAATGCAAGGTAAAAGCGTCTCGGCGATACAAGATTTGGAAGCGATTAGAGTTAAACTATGGAAACTAGGGTTAGGATTAGTTGTCAAAGGTTTAGAAGGTTCCAAAGGTTCCAAAATATCAGAATGATATCAAGGTTGCGACTGGTTCGCTCAAAAACAGCGAACGTCTTTAGGTCGACATTCGGTTCAAGGCATCGACATAGGGTCGATGGATGATAGAGGACTCAACTCAAGTTGTGACAGTAGCATAAAATGTAGATCACAACATCAGGAGTCTAAGGGACAAAGTTATGTTCAGTTTGCATACCCAGAAGGGGTCAAACTGGCCCAATGCCATTGGCTGACATAGGCTGGCAAGGGCTGACAATGCCGAAGAATGGCATTGACATGGTTTGAATAGTTCCCAGTAGCCAAAATGGGTTTTGATTCAAGAATATGATGCACAAGGTAGTGAGGCAACTATTTGACAAAGTATTTTCTGTTTTTCATGACCAGAGGTGGGTGAACAGGGCTAATGCCACTGACTGGCATAGTTTGACATAGAGTTGACATGGCCAGAAACTAGGATTTGCCATAACTTTTGATCTAGGGCTCCAAATGATGCACCACTTTGTCTGGTAGTTAGACATTTGTAACAGGAACAAATGTCTCAACAAGATCTAGGGCAGGAGATGGCCGGAAAGTGATGAAAACCGGCAAAGAAGTTGACTGGCCTGGAGCACATGCAACATAAACAGTGCAGTAACTAGGGCATAGCTATATCTCACAATCTAGGCCGAATTGGTAGTCGTGATAGAAGACAAAGTTGCTCAGAATGGTCCAAAACATCTAAATGGCAAAGTGGCTAGGGCTGGTTTGGCCGGAATCGACGGCCGACGACTGGAGCAGAAGAAGATGACATGAAAATTGGGGTTTTCGATTTAGGGCAAATGAACTCAATTCCTTGCTTGTACATGATCTCTAGGGCATTAGAAACATACTGGTGAAGTTAGATTGGCTAGAGATGCACCAGGAAAGCTTAAACAGTAAGTTCAGTGAACATGCAAGGTTCCAATTTGGGGATTTTCACATATCAGCAAATCTGTCAATTTTGGTTGCTTAGGGATGTTAAGCAAGGTCTACTGAGCATATTTGATTACTGGCTCGAAGGTCGAATCGATCTGGTTGAGGATTAATTGCTCGTCGGAGCTACTAGAGAGAAAAGGAGATCGCCGGCGACTGAAGGTGTTTAAACTAAATTCCAAGCTCGAGAAGCATGAGGGGGACGAGGGAAACTCACTGGGGGTGTTGGATTGAAGTAGGAAGCAGTGGAGAGGCTTGGCACCGAAGCTCCCTTTGCTGCTCACCGGGGAAGAAGAAGAAGACGGCGAGTTTGGGGACTTAGGTGTTTCTGGTGGGTGTGTGATGTTTCACTGAGGCCAGAGGCTATTTATAGAGGTTTTGGAGGCGATGCAATGGCTAGAAGTGCACGGGAAGTTGAAGCCGGCAAGGAAGTGATAGGAAGCGACTTCACGGCGAAGACAGGCGGCGAAACGACTCGGTTCAGCGGCCGTGAGAGCTTTTGCAGCTGGAGCTGCTGCGATGTGAAGGCGAACTGATGGCTGGCCGCGGCGAGTTCTCCACGTGGCGCAAAGCTCCTGCGTCGACCGTTGCTGGTGGCGTGCAAACGAGAGAAAACAATGGCTGTGAGTCGCGCCGGGGAAGATCCACAGTGGCCAACGCCGAGCACACACGTGGCAGCAGGCAAAGCAACAGCAGTGGCGCGCTCGAGGTCGAAGGCTCCCGTGCTCGTGCGCTGTTCCAGGTCGTGGTCGAAGTCCCAGGCGCTGGTCGAAGACAGTAGCTGGTCGGTTGCACTGAGGTGAGGTCGAATCCAGGGGTATAATTGTGATGATTTTGGTTGAAGTCTAGACTGATTTGTAATTCTGGTCTTAGAGAGGTTCAATTTGGGATTTGGTTTCATGGCTGAGTATAATATTTCTATTAATACTCATTTAGCTCAAATTTGGAGAAAATTTGATAAGGTTTGAGGGATTTCACCTATTTTCGAAAATAGGGTAAAATAGATCTGGATTTTGTCGATCTCGAATTCTGGTAATTAGGGTGAGATTTGGAAGTCTGATCAGAAGGGAAATCTGTATCAAATAGTATTTGGGAGGTGTTCCCTGAAGAAATTCTAAGGTTGGAGTTGATTTGTGGATTTTAGCCTTTTCAGGCTTCCAGGTAAACAGAGAAAGGACTTATTCGCAGTAAAATTTGGACTAAACTGCGAAAAGTGCTTAGATGAAACAATCTGGTTTCCAACTTTTTGAAGTAAGTTGAGGATATACCTAGGAACATATTCCAAAAGATACTTGAGTCTGGATAGGGTTAGATTACGATAACTCAGTTATCTGGAATCTGGGGTACTTAGGGTAAATCTGAATTTCCTGTTTTCGAAAACAGAAAGAGACTTAGATACTGGGAGTTAGGGTTAGAATTCAATTTGGTTCCTGAAGACTTTTATCTTCAGAATAACTGGTAGGTTAAATCTGGATGGTCAGATCTTGATCTGGATCTAGAGAATAGATTTGGAGATTTTTAGGGTTTGGGAGAGATTAGGGTTCAGCTGATCTGGCTACTGCTACAGAGATACATGCATGCAGGATTTTATGCAGAAACTTTTCACCCCCAAAACCAGGGTGTTACATATCCCCATCACTTGGCCCTTGGCGCGATGGGGAATAGACCTCTTAGGCCCCTTCCCCCCAGCACCCGGGGGCTACAAGTATGCGGTGGTCACGGTCGACTACTTTACTAAGTGGGTAGAGGCCGAACCTCTGGCCAGCATCACGTCCCGGGCGGTACAGCGGTTTTTCTGGAAAAATATCATATGTCATTTCGGCGTCCCCCGAGAGATCACTGTCGATAACGGCACCCAATTCGACTCGGTATATTTTCGGGAATTCTGCGAAGGCTTGGGGCTCACCATAAACTTCTCCTCGGTAGCTCACCCCCAGAGCAACGGTGTAACACCCCAGTTTTTGATTATCTTTTCTGCTTGCGAATCAGCATAACTTCTTTGGAAACCCTGATATTTTAACCCTATCTTGATCTTGGGTATGCCACTACCTTAACCTAAAAAGTTGGCTGCTAAACTTCTTTCCCCAGATCATTTTCACATTTCAGTCCAAAAGCGTTTCAATTTAGTCCTTTTCAGAAGTTTCAGAAAACCCAAAAAGGCTAAAAGTCCCAGATCACCTCAAAATCCAAATCTGATCAAGTGATAACCTTTCTTTCATTTTTCTGAACATTTTTCCCTTCTGGAAGAATTCCAGAATCTCGACCAAAACCCTAGTTTTAGCCTCGACAAAAGTTCAAACCCTAATTACCCTAATTACCCTGTTTTCAAATTTTATCAAAACCACCAGATGATATCGGATTTCATCATTTTTCCTGCTAGATGAGTCCAAGACATTTAGTAGCACTCATCTGCAAAATCAGAATTCAAATCAGCCCTTCAGATCTTCAGAATTGCAATTAGGTCCAAATTCCCGAGCCAAAACCTTCGCGTTTCAGTCCAAAGCCTTGCAAATAAGCCCCTGGCCTTTTCTTCGACCACGACCAGGAGACCACGTCCACGACCGCGACCAGTGCTCGTTCGACCAGCGCCCTGCCGCTTTGCCGCACCGTTGAACTCGTCGCCGGCGAAGCCCCTCGCGCTGCCACCTCACGGCCACGTAGCCACTAGCCGTGCGCAGCTGTACCGCCACCGTGGAGCGCTCAAGCCCCACCGCGCCATCTTCTTCCCCGCGCGTGCCCTGCTGCTGCTGCTGCCAGGAGCTTTATGCCACTTGGCTGCCATCCCGAAGATCTTCGCCACCACCTCCTGACGGAATCCTGATATCCCGTGATTCGCCGTCTCTGGCAGAGCCCCGCCGCGTCCCGAAATGCATCGATGACCGTCCCGGCGTCAGAAGAAGATATCCCCGGCGATTGCTGCTGCTCCCGAGAGCCTCACCCACGGCTATATAAACCCCCTCCCTTGCCCAGCATTGCCTCACACCATTCCACAACTTCAAACCGTAGCTTCCTTCACCAGAGAGTAGCTGAGTTCCTCAGCGCCGCCGCGAAGTTCATCTTCCCCGGCGAGCAACCGTTGAAGCTTACGTCGCCAGCTTCACCCGAAGCTTCCCCCTCCAAACCAACGCCACCAGTAAGCTCCCTACACCTCTCTCTACGTTTCATAGCCGTTAATTGGTCCCCGGCGCACCTCAACGCCGGCAATCACCGGAAAACCGGAAATCCCCTGTTCCCGCAATGCCGAGTGATTCAAGCCAAATTGATCCTCGTGCCTGTAGAGGATATTGATCAGTGAGCTAGGAGGAACAAACCTGCAAGCTTGGATTCGCCAATTTTGCCCCGAGCGCCGGATTTCCATGTTCGAGCCTCGGTAGTTCGCCGGAGCACGCCGCTGTGCTTCTCCAGCCGATCTCTGGCAAAATTGAGTGCACCAATAGCCTTGTGACAGCCCCTAGATGCTTCCCGAGCGTTGAATTGAGTTCAAACGCCCTGGAACAAAAACCCCCAAATCGGTGCCTTCGTCTTCTGCCCCGATCGCCGGAGTTCGTTTTTCGGCCAAACCAGCCGATGAGACCTTGTCATTTAGATAGACCTCAACCCCCTGAGCAATTTTGTCTACTAGCCCGACCCCTAAATCGACCTGAATCAAAAGTTATAGCCATGCCAAGGTTGCTGTCCAGTGGCTTAGTCCATGTCCAGGCCACCGTGTTTGCTCACCGGATTTGGCCACCCTCCGGCCACTTTCAGCCCTTGAGCCTGTTGAGAGTTTTGTAGCTGATATCAATGCCTAAACCCTAGACAAAGTTGTGCATCAATTGGAGCTCTGAGTCAAAAGTTATCCAATGCCCTAGTTTCTGGCCATGTCAAACACTATGTCAGTGCATGTCCACCTGTGGCATTGGATGATTTAGACTTGTTTCTTTTGAGCAATTGAAATGCCACTTTGTCCACTAAGCCTTTTGAGCCATGTTCTACAACTTTCCCTACTATCACATATCCAGAAAACAGACCTAGAACCGATTTAGGGCAATGTTAAGCCATGAGCCGAATGTCAGCCCTTCGACATTCAAGCCCTCTGAACCCATCTCTTCAACCAATGTCAAGTGACCTTGTCTAAACCAATTCCCCTGCATGCATGATGTATTTACGCATTATTTTCTAGTGCTTGTGTGCTTATATAGTGTGTATGTGTTGTTTGTACCCGTCGTGGAACCAGACGTTGAAGGAGCAGAGGAGATTCCTGAAGATTCATTTGAGCAGCTAGACCCGTCACTGCAAGGCAAGTCTCAAACCCTTGATCATGTCTCACCTATTATTTTGGAATGAAGTATGTTAACCGTTTTCAAATATATGCATGCCTTAGATTCAAATAAGAATTATGTTTCAATAAAATGACTAGATATGACCTAAATGATTGTAAAGCCCCCTTTGATATTGAATATCCCTGCACCCTTGTTACCCTAGATTATCATGCTTAGGCTATGCTATGCTTAAAGATTATATGACAAATGTTGAATGGTCACATATGAGAAAGGCATGTTCAAAACCCCTTTTTGTGAAAGAAAATGTGATTGGAATCGATAGTGAGGATGGTTTGATTGGATGGTGCTGTGTGCGCACTGGGAATGTGAAAGACTCCTCACTAAAGATTCATAAGGACTAGAACCTTGTGTTGTGCTTCTATGCGGCATGAAAAACGTACCAACCACCTGCCTGTTTATGGGATGGGCGCAACTTAGTAGCTTTCTTTAGTGTTAGCTTTTCCCTGCAATGGTTGTCAGTCCAGTTTCTTGCGAGAACTGGTGGGCCGCAGAAGGCCATGAGTCATGTGAGTTCAGAAAAATCATGAGAGGAAAAGGTGGAAAGAAGGAAGACGCCCTAAGCCAGATTAAGTCGTGCGCGACTGTAATCAAGAGAGGCTATGTGTCTTGCGAGAACATAGGCCCAGGCTAGGAAGTAAGGCAGTGGGGAGGACCCACAACGGTACTTGAGACTTAACTGTCTATTTACCGGGCAGGGAAATGGTTAATACTAGGACTGTAAATTGTTGTGTCATCTCGGCCTTGTCACATGCGTAAAAGTCGCATGAAGCTGATCCGACTTGAAAGCCGAATGATTGGTGGATTAAGGTGGTACACCTTTGCAAAGTTTAAAAAGTATCGGATACTCTGAGCTCCCAGGTCATGGAGTCTGCGCGCTGTGAATTCTATTCACGTCGATGCAGCACAAGTAGCTTTTGGAAGTTTTTCACAAAATCTGAGTAAAGTGGTGACTCATGAAAGACCGCCACACACAACATTTCTGAAAATCTAGCTTAGGATTTCAAAAGCCCCGCTTTCGAGAATAAAGACCTTTCTTTAAGGCTACATGTGAAAATCTATTATATATTTATACACAGAGCCAAAGAGCTGTTCTTTGAGAAATTCCCCATCATCTATATATTTATGCATTGTTACTTGGGACTTGTTGAACACCATGTGGACAATGTGCTCACCCTTGCTTTTACAAACAAATTTAGAGGAAGGATTCGCCGACCCTGAATCTTATGGTCTTGAACCCAATGTGGAACAAGAAGAAGAAACTGAGGACCCATCTGGTTAAAGGGTTATGCACCAAGGTGGAGTTCGATGTGGAGAAGGCCCATGCAATGCCGCCGCTGCAGAGAAAGAAGACTGAAGGAGTCCTTTTGTTTATCGTTGCTGTTTTATTTTGTGCCGACCCTCGTGTCGAAAACTCCTTAATTTGTATTAACAATTAAATGCGTCATTTCGGCGCTAAGTTATTGTAATGTTGGTCCTTGTGATCAGCACTTGTTTTTAATTACTCGCATTTTTATATAATGCATCTTGTTGTTGTGAGCTGTAATGTGCCTTTTCTGAGTGCAATCCACCTGGGCGATTGCCACTGGAATCCTCAAATGAGGGTCCCACAAACGGGGCCATTGAAAGGGTCACTGGTGTAATCCTACAAGGGTTATGCCGACGGCTCGAACAAGCCGCCTCGAAGCGAGGTGCATGGGCAGAGGAGCTCCCTATCATCCTCTGTTACATGCGCACAACTCTGAGCCGGGCAACAAGACGCACCCCCTTTTCCCTTGTATACGGGGCTGAGGTGGTCCTTCCCTCGGAGATCGGTTTCCGGTCACTGCGGGTCGAGCTCCTAGAGGGAGCCACGACCACGAAATACCAAGCCAACGAGGCAAATCAACGACTGGAGGTCGACCTCGTGGAGGAGGAACGCGACCGAGCGCTCCTCCGCCACACCATGTACGAGCGCAAAATGGCGCGCGTATACAACCAGTGCGTCTGCGAGAGGGCTTTTCGCCTCGGGGACCTCGTCCTCAAGCGCGTCACTGACCCCCAAGCCCAGGGCAAGCTCTCCGCCAAGTCGGAGGGCCCCTACAGGATCTCGATAGTCCTGAGCTCGGGGGCTTACAAGCTCTCCAACCTTCAAGAGCAGGAGCTGAAGCACACGTGGAACGTACGCTTGCTTCGCAAGTTCTACGTTTAGCCTACGGGCTCATCCCCTCCCCTAGATCGATCACGCCGGAGGGGAGGGGAACATTGTACTCACCATTCCCTCCCCTGCCGCGATCTTGCGGGGGGAGGCATTGTACCTTAATTCATTATCAATGCAATTGGTTTTTTCCTCAACTCTAGCTCAGTGTAGGTTTTTACATTACCGTCTCTCACGGCGATGCCCTCCCCGTGAGGAAGTGGGCTATCACGACCCAACAAGTCCCTACAACGGGAGGCCCACTCCCGTACGGTGACTTACGATCACCCCTCATGGATTGAGGGTGTAAGCGGCAACCCGGTCCTCAGGGACCGTGCTAACGGGTCAATTTGAGAGACTAGTCTCCTACTCAAACACTCAGACCCATCATCGGATGCATCCTCCTCCGGGAGTCAGTTATCTCCTCAGCGAGACAGAATTCTCGGATATTCTTTCTTGGAGATCTCGTTCCCGGCTCCCCATTTTCATGAAGACCGGAGGGTTGTCTCCCGGAAAAATTATCCCCGGGAATTTCACGTTCTCGAATCTTCTTGGATGTTCTTTCCCGGAGACCTTATTCCTGGAAATATTTCTGGGAATCTCGGATTTTCTTGGATGTTCTTCCCCGGAGACCTTATTCCCGGCTCCCCGTTTCCACGGAGATCAGAGAGCTTTCTCCTGGAAAAATTCCCGGAAATCTTGGGTCTCCCGAAAAGCTCTGTCCCAGCTTCCCGTTCCCAAGGCAACCGGATGACCTCACCGGGAACTTCAAAAAATCATTCCCGAAAGTTTTTTCCCGGACCTCCGTTCTCATGGCGACCGGGAAAATTTCTCGCTGGAACCTTTGAAACACTTACGAAAACTTAATCGAAGGGCTCTTATCCCGGGGCTTCGTCAACTCCACAACGCGCGGAGCTACCCTCCGGCCCGCTATGGAGGGGGGGATAACCTGCCCCCGGGAATCACCCTGTTTCGGACTATTCACAAAGTACACAAGCAAACTTAGCTTTATTGAAAAAATTTAACCAGAGGACATCTTCCCCCTCCAGTGGGTATCATTACATCAAACATGATACAACCCGGGGTACAACCCAGAAAGATCCTACGCCTAATAATCCCGGAGGCCCTCCGATATCTCTCGGGCCAGGTCTCGGTACAAGCTGCGTATACGACGCTGGGCCTCCCGGAGCAAGTCTTCGGGCCGATACTCGTAGTCCGCCGGTGGAAGTATTTGAAGCGGGGGAACCCTCCGGGACCTTGGTCGCGGAGGGGATAGTTCGGCACGGTGGTTGTCGAAGTTGTCCAGGTGCCACTCCGGATGCCACCGCAATCGGATTGGCTCCCGGGAAACGCCCCTGCCATGTCCCCCAGAGAAAAGACTTAACAAAATGAAGGCGGCCTAGGCTTCCCCCGGGTGACATCCACCGGAGACCAGGGGCCCCACCTCTGGAGAAGCTCCCTGTATCATCGGGACGCCTTTGAGGTTGCGCTCCAATCTCAGGGGCCTTTGGCCGGAAGTAACCTTTCGAGGACTGGGAGCAACCTCCCGAGAAACCTGGTAAATTTGATTTGAAGACATAGCAAAAATTTAATTTCTATAGCATCAAAATGTTTGTGTATAAGTGTCTGAGGCTTCCTCTAAGAAGCTATCGGGAGCAAAAACCCTAAAGCAAAAAAGGGCCCTATCTAAAGGCCCGGGGGAAGGCTCATACTTGTTCGTTGGTGTCCCCCCCCCCGGGAGGCTCCCGCCGGAGCCGCAGCGTCCGCCCACGGAGGCGCTGGCACCGGGAACCTCACCTGGATTATCCGGTCATAGAAGCCGCCGGCGAGCTGCTCCACTTTTCGCCTAGATGGCTCGAATAACTCCGGGAAGCTCCGGGGGATCCGGGCCCCAATGGCCCGGACGCCAACCCCCCGGTACTCCACGAGCCTGGCTGCAGCGGCCACCACCAGGATCGCCTGACCCGCCCGGGCATCAACGGCCTCTGGTATCGCGGAGACTTATGCGTTGAGAAAACGCACCGCCTCCGCGAGCATCGCCGGCGCCGCCTCCGAGGCGCCTCTTGGGCCGAGGCTCACTCCGAGCCCCTCGAGGGCTGAGCGCATGGAGCGGCCCGTGTCCGTCACCGCCCAGGCGCTCGAGCCCTCGAGCTCCCGGAGGGCGTCCTCCTTAGCCTACGCTTCCCTCTGAAGCCGGTTGTTGGCGTTCTCGGAGATGTGGATCTGGGCCTGGACCCGGGCTAACTCCCAGAGGGCGTCATCCCGCTGCTCCAATTAGGTGGCGGCCTTCCCCTCCGCCTCCTTCAGTGCGCCATTGAAGCGCGCCTCGATCCCCCAAGAGATGGCCGCCCCCTACAAGCGCAAGAGTTAGTGAAAATCCAAGTTGTAGTATCGAAGGAAACAAGCCACCGACTCGAGGACGAACCTGGATCTGGAGGGATTGAAGCTCACCACAGCGCTCGTGAAGCATCCCTTGCGAGACGTAGTCTTGGACCTTTCGGGTGTGCAAACTCTCCGTGAACCGATCGACCTCCCCCGCGGACAACAGGGGAGTCTCCCTCCCGACGACACCGAACACATCGGGACCGACGGCGGGCCCCCTTGCAAAAGACACGGGGGTGATGAGAACCAGAGTGGTGGTGGCCGGCGTCCTTGCCGCCAAGGAGGTAGCCGAAGAGGAGGCCGACGGACTTTCGGAGGGGGTCCCTCCCCAGGGGGGATCAGGAGCCCCTTTCCCTTTCCAGGCCGCGGGGCCCCCGGGACCTCCGTCGCCGAGGGGACCTCATAGACTGAGGGGCTCCCCCCCTCGTCTACCGGCCATTCGACACACGGAGGGGAGGCCTTCGCGAATCAAACCTCTGGCCTCTCCAGCTCTGATGGCGCCGGGGCCGCAGGAAGCGCAACCGCCAAAGGAGGAGAGGGGGCGTAATCAGCTAAATCGGACGCCCCCCCCCCATCGTTGGCTGGTTCCTTCCCCCGAGCCCCTCCGGAGGCCTCGGGGAGGCACGCGAGCTCCCACGCCTCCACCGCCACCCCCTCCCGGAGTTCTCCGGGGGAGGACGCGTCAGTTCACGCCGGGGAGGTGCCCGCGCGCGCCGTGACCCGGGGGCTGCATCCTGTGCCTTCACGGGCGTAGAGCCCGGTGTCGTCGATGAACCGGTGGCTTTCTGAGCCTTTGCCCGCTTTGGCTCAGAGCCCCCGGTGACCTCCTTCCCCCTCTTGTGGAAACCGGGGGTGGGGAGAGGCGTCCTCGCCGGTAGCCTCAGCCCGAAGGCCTCGGCCACCAAGTTCCGGGGACGACCCTCCCCCACGATGCGCACGATGCGCTCATGCTCGTTGGCATAGTACCTCCCGAGGAGGTTCTTTGCCTTTTCCTGGGCGGCCGGATATGGCCGGACTGCAAGAGGTAATAGTTAGAAAAATTAACGAAAGAAACGAGCGAGGTAGCCGGGAACTTACGTCGGGTCACCGGCTTTTGCGGGGGCCACTGGGCCGGACACATCCCGATCCCCCTCCTCCCGTGCGAGAAGGGGGAGATCTTCAGCAGCGTCAGCTCCTCGGCGGCATCCCCCATAGAGCGGACCCCCGAGAGCCCACCACCTTGCTGAGGACCTTCAGCTCCTCCTCGGTCCACACCGGGGGCTTGGGAGCGGATGACCGACTGTAGGAGGGGGGATCCGGTGAATACATCACCTCGTCGTCCCGGACCCGGAGGTAGAACTACCTCCGGATCCAGTCCCCCCAGTGGTCCCGGGAGGCCACTACGAGGTACTCCGCTACCCGGGATGGCAGTAGCTAGATCATCACTGAGCCGAACGGAGACTTTGGCTCTCCCTTCACCAGGTGGGAGCTCCTCACCGCCGGCTCGTAGAAGAACCATAACAGCCTGAGCGTCGGCTCCCGTCCGGTGGCTGTATCGAACAGCCATATGAAGAGGCCCATCCGAACGAAGGTCTTCGGCGTCAGGTGGTTCAGTGCCACTCTGTACTCCTTGAGAAACTCCCGGAGCAACGGGTGCACCGGGAGCCGGAGCCCGGCCTCGAGGAAAGCCTCGAAGACCACCACTTCTCCGGCCCTAGGGCGAGGGGCTCCGTCTTTCTTCGAGGGGATCTGGACGTCCCCGTCCGCGACCACCCCCCGATCCACAAGGGACTGCAGGTCCCCGGACGTCAACTCCGAGGCCCAGAGGAAGTCAGCGGTGACCTCCTCCGGAGGCACCTCAGCAGCCTTGGCACGGCCCTTGGGTCCCATTTTAATTCTTCCGGTGGCTTAGGCTCTAAAGAAAAGGGCTTAGGGGTTCCGGTGGCTAAGCTTCCGGGGAAGAGGCCTACCGGAAGAGCTGAGGGCGCTGATGGAGTTTGAGGTTTGAAGGTTGGAATGGCTTCTCCGCGCCCCTCAAGGCCCTATTTATAGGGGCCAAACGCGGCCCCAATGGGTGCCACGTGGCCCTTCATGGTGCATCTGCGGTGTTCAATTCAAACAGCGCACGGGAAACGAAGGGACGAGCGCGCGAAACGATTCATCGCCGGTTCGAACTGCGAGCGGCCATTATGGCCGAACGGTGCACTCCCATCGAGACGAAGCCTTAATGAACGTCGGCGCGGCCATAAACGCGGGGGGCGGGAATCGAAGCGTCACAGTCCCGGGGATATGTCCCTGTGGAGATGTTCCCAGTAACACAGACCATCCCCCCTCGGGGACTCGAACATCATCCCCGGAGGGCATGGGGGGCTGCTGTTGGGGGAAATCTCCACGGGACCAAGTCCTGGTAAGGGGCGCCGCTATTTGCCCGAGGACAAGGCCCCTCAGTGGCTTGTCCCGGGCGCCGCCTTTTGCCCGGGGACGAGGCCCCCCGGTGGCTCGTCCCGGGCGCCGCCATTTGCCCGGGGACGAGGGCCCCCGGTGGCTTGTCCCGAGCGCTGCCTTTTGCCTGGGGACAAGGCCCCCGATGGCTTGTCCCGAGCGCCGCCTTCCGAAGACAAGGGTCTCCGGTCCTGGGTCACGTGAGGATCACGCGACCCGCACCTCGGGAATCAGCGGACACCTGTCAAACATCCAAGGTTCCTGACCAGAAGAAGGACGTCACTGCCCCTCGATCCAACTGGGGCAGGCGAGGTAGTTTAGTCTTTTTGCATCTTTTGGGGCTATATAAGCCTTTGTAACACCTCATGTAGGGGGACAGTTCATTTTTTACTCTAATAGACAATCAAATAGGTGTGCTCCGGAGCCATCTCTCCCCTGAGAGAGCTCCCCTAGCCAACTCTGGTTGGGAGCACGCCGACAGGACTAGGGTCTCCACTGAGGCCCGAACCTGTATAAATCTTTGTGGCACTTGTTGCGTTTGCCCGACGGGAGAGGACCGCTCACGCGGTCAGCTCGCGTCGTCTTTTCTTCGCTAGGATCATCTACAAAACCTACCAGGGTATCCGTAATACCATGACAAGTACAAGTGGCCTACCCGGTTTTGGGCAGAGGTAGTTTACACAGCATGTTATGCCATCAATCATCTTTATACCCATCCGCTTTTGAACAAAACCCCTTATGCACTAATTATAGGGAGAAAACCAAACATTTCATATTTTCGAGTCTTTGGTTGCAAATGTTATATTCTTATAAAGTGCATGCATTTTGGAAAATTTCAAAGACATGTTGACGAGGGTTTTCTAGTTGGCTATTCATCCACTAGTAAAGCATATCAGGTTTTCAACACTACAATAGAATGCATTGAAGAATCATGCAATGTAGAATTTGATGAATCTAATGGCTCTCAAGGAGAGCATGAGGATTTTGATGATGTAGGAAACAATGGCTTGAGGGAAGCTTTGAAGGAGATGACCATTGGTGATATCAAACCCAAAAATGAAGAACAAAAGTCACCTAGTCGAAAGGATAAAGCACCTATAACCACTCAAGCAAATGTCGCTTGAGAGCCCACGACTACTCCGGATGATGTTGAACATGGTCTTGCAACCACAAATACTGATGCTGCTCAACCTGCGACCACCCTAAACAATGCTGGTTGAGAAGACCTTGAACCAAAGATTGAAGAGAATGATGATCAAGCATCACCGAACCCGAGACTTCATCAAACGTTCGTCAAAGATCACCCCCTGAATCAAATCTTGGGTGATGTTAGTAAGGGTGTTCAAACTCGCTCTCGTATTGCTTCTTTTTGTGATCATTTTTCTTTTGTTTCTTCCTTAGAACCTAAACGTGTAGATGAAGCACTTAGTGATCCAGATTGGGTAAATGCCATGCATGAAGAACTAAATAATTTCACTAGAAACAAAGTTTGGACATTAGTTGAAAGACCTAAGGATCATAATGTGATTGGAACAAAATGGGTTTTTAGAAATAAACAAGATGAGAATGGAGTAGTAGTACAAAACAAAGCTTGTCTTGTTGCACAAGGATATTCTCAAGTTGAAGGTTTGGATTTTGGTGAAAATTTTGCACCCGTAGCAAGATTAGAAGTTATTCGCATTCTTCTTGTTTTTGCATCAAATTTGAACATCAAATTATTTCAAATGGATGTGAAAAGTGCTTTTTTAAATGGAGATATATGCGAATAAGTTTTTGTGGAACAACCTCCAAGTTTTGAAGATTCAAATTCTCCAAATCATGTGTACAAGCTCTCTAAGGCTCTTTATGGACTTCAACAAGCTCCTCGAGCTTGGTATGAACGCCTTAGAGACTTTCTCATATCAAAAGGTTTTAAAATTGGGAAGGTAGACACAACCCTATTTACAAAAGTGATTGAAAAATACCTTTATGTATGTCAAATATACGTTGATGATATCATATTTGGGTCTACTAATTAATCCTTTTGTCATGATTTTGGAGAAATGATGTCTAGTGATTTTGAGATGTTGATGATTGGAGAGCTAAGCTTCTTCCTTGGACTTCAAATCAAGCAACTTAAGAACGGAATGTTTGTGAGCCAAACCAAGTATGTGAAGGACTTGCTCAAGCGCTTTGGGATGGAAGATTATAAAGCCATCAAAACTCCCATGGCCACTAATGGACATCTCGATATGAACAACGACGGAAAAGCGGTTGATTCTAATCTTTATCGATCTATGATTGGTAGATTGCCTTTTATCTTACCGCATCTAGGCCTGACATCATGTTTAGTGTTTGCTTATGTGCTAGATTTCAATCATCTCTTAAGGAATGTCATTTGATTGCTCTTAAAAGAATCCTTAGGTACATGAAATGCTATCCAAATATTGGACTTTAGTAACCTAAAATTTAATTTTGATAGAAAAAGCACATCTGGTAGTTGTCAACTTCTGGGGAGATCACTAGTCTCTTGGTCATCTAAGAAACAAAATTCCGTAACTCTCTCGTGATGCGGAGTATCACCCGAGCTAGTTCAAATAATACACGTCTAGTTTAAAGATAGAATCAAATTAGACGTGTGTCTATAAGTTCGTCACTATGGCCTCAGACGGCCTAAAGGGCACGAACACAAAGATAATTCATGATCGCAGCCCTTACGCGATCATGAGGCCGCAAATAGTGCGCGGTCATAAAACTGCAGACAGTGCGCGGTCAGAGGGTCATTGACTATGTGTGACCAGAATAGTTCGGGAAGGCCTAACTCTTTGAATGAGCATATCCCGAAAATCACGAAGATCTTTCCATGTATGAAGACAACTGCCAGGAGGTTAACATGTGTGGTTATCCCTTGATTGCACGTGTTAAGCCTGCGTGGAAGTTAAGTGCGGTTAACGAAACTACATCCTAATAACCGTTCGCGGTCATTTCGCGTTGGCGCCCTTTTAGTCGATATAAAAGGGTAGTCCATGCACGTTCTAAAGGCAGTTAAGAATACAAGCACTACCAGGCATCCAACAAACCTGAAGACTTAGACATAATTAGATAGACACTAACATTGAAGAGATCTTCGCCTGTGATCATCTCTTCTTCCCTCTTGTAAACATTTTATCTCATATAGTGAAATCACAACAGGACGTAGGGCTATTACTCCCACCATCGAGGGCCCGAACCTGTATAAATTTTTTTGTGCCCGTATAAACATTACTCATCCTACCTTCCCGGAGGAGCACCCTGAAACGTCCCGCAACTCACAAATTTACATAAGATCGACTAAGGACCCCGAGTCCAAATCGTCGACAACTGGCGCCCACCGTGGGGCCTTTTCTCACGGTGCTTTCCCTTCATCTGGAGGTTTGGTGAGCCATGTCTGGAGCATATGATTCCGAGAACGACTTCGATCTCGACGATTATGCCCATATACAAATGCCTTCGCCTAGCGATCCCATTCCAATGGAAGTGGTAGAATGCGAAGAGATTCCAAAGGGACGTCAAGAGGACACTTCTTTCCCTACCCGGGTCTTGTCCATCGACCAGGGGATGGAAGAGACAGGTCCAAAACTTGATGTTAGTTCCACCATATAAAAAATCGAGTCTCGATCACCATGTGTACTCGTCGAGGACCAGGATGGCAGCGACCAGGAACTCAGTCCAGGGAGGTTTGATCCTGACAATCTCCACTCTCTCTTTGATTTCGAGTTCGACTCAGAGCAAACAGAGATGTTCACTCCTTCTGTAGCTTTGCTCCCCTGAGAATTCGCTGCCTTCTCAGAGGAAAACCCCAATCAGCGGATTGCTAGGGAAGAACAGGAGCGCAGACAAAAGGGGGAACAAGAACGCAAGCAAAAGGAGGTCCAAGACCGTGAACGATAAGATAACGAACTCCGTAGAACAGCCCTAGAGGCTCTACAAAATGCGCAGGCTCATTATGACGCCGCCCCTAGTTCCTCCCGTCGCCCGCATGGTCGCAGGCGCGAGCAGACACCTTCTTTACCACCAGAGCATTTACCGGCGAATGAAGAAACGATTAAACCTGGTGCACCCAAGAGAAGTACGCATGGCCAACTTCGATCTATCGCGGAGGTCTTGCGTAATTTTCCTCCTACCCTCACAGACGCGGAAAAACCGGCTTATGCAAGGATCCTGGCGGAGAAGCTGGACGAGGTCGCATCTGAGGCAACCCCTATAGCTTCCTCCCGATCTATGAAATGTTCTCATGAAAAGGAGTATTCTTACTCTAGTCATGGTAGGCGTAATCGATTACCATCTGGATCACGTCGGCATGACAAATCCAGGCGTGTGGGAAGTTCTCGTGATCGAGATCGAATTCCCGTGCATTCTCATCTAGGACCACGTGGCGCATCTCCATCGCGTGAAACCGCTCGTGGTTCTATTGGAAACCGTGGAATGCTCCACAGTCCCTATGTAGGTTGTAATGCTTTTTCGCCAGGCCTCCGTGCGGTCGTCTGGCCGGATAAGTTCAAGCTAGGGGCTAATGAGAGGTTTGATGGGACCCAGAATCTGTAACACCCTAAGTTTAGAGGTGAAAACTTCCTTTTTCATGAACATCATGCATGCATATATCTGTAGTAATAGCAAGATCAGTCAGACTCTAATATATCTCAAGCCCTAAAATTTCCAAATCTATCCTGTGAACCCAAATCAAGATCAGATTTCTCAGATGTGATCTATCAGTTACTCTGAGTACAAAAGCCTTCAGAAGCCAAATTCAATTCCATCTCTAACTCTCAGATCTTGCAATCATTTTCTGTTTGTGAAAACAAGAATTTAATTAATATCCTAATTACCCTAAATACTTTGAACTCAGATTTAGCCAAATCTTGACTTAATCCAGACCAGATTATTCTTGGATTATGATCATGGGTATGCCAATACCTTAATCCAGAAAGTTGGCAGCCAGATTTCTTTATTTAAGCCTTTTTCACAGATCAGTCCAGTTGTATCGCGAATCAGTCCTTTTCTGATATCTGGAAACCCAAAAAGGCTAAAATCCTCAAATTAACTCCAAATTCAAATCTGTTTCAGGGAACACCTCCCAAATGCTAATTAATACAAAATCTTCTTTTATCAGAACACCCAAATCTCTCACCAATTATCTTGAATTCAAAATCGACCAAAACTCAGATTTTAATTACCCTAAAATACCCTATTTTCACTTTATATGAAGGACCATCAAATCATGCCAAATTTTACCAAATTTCTTGCTGGATGAGTATAAGGTATAAGTTTATATTCATCTATGAAATCAGATTGCAAATTATCTATCTCTAAACAAGAAATTACAAATCAGTCCAAGATTCAACCAAAGATTCTTGCAACCAGGTCCCTGGCTCGACCACACCTGCAGTTCACAACCGGAGCAGCCATTTCCGACAAGAGCTCGCAGTTCCATCGACCTCGATCACAGCCAACAGTGCACAGTGTTCGACATCGACCACTTCGACCAGCGCCGTTGTGACCGCGACCAGGAGCGCCGTGTCGCCGTGTCTTTGCCGCCGATCGAGCGCCACTCTAGCCTGTGCCTTTTCACAACCATGTTTGCATGCGCACACGTGTTTGCACCTTAGCTATTGCCGTGGCAGTCCTTGTCTAGCACAACAACAGCTCGCGCGCCAGAGAGAAGCTACACCTTCTCATTTGCTCGCCATTGCTTCAACCCGAAGCCTCCACCGGCGCAAGCATCTTTGCCTCCAAGCAGTGAGCTTCGCTTCACCTTGCCTTGCCTTTAAATAGTAGTCCAGAGCAGCTTCTTCATCTCCAGCACTGCCCTCCAGAAATTCTTAGCCAATTAAACAAATTTCCTTCGACTTTGTCTTCTTCTCCGGCGAGCCGCCGAGGAGGTTGACGACGCCAGCACGCTCCACTGCATCAATCTCCAAATTGAATCCACCAGTGAGTTCCCCTCATCAAACTCTCTGTGCTGTATCATTTAATTGAATCCCCGTGCCCCTCATCGCCGGTGATCGCCGGAATTGCCAGAACCCCTGTTCCAGCTTTACAATTTGATTTAATCCAAATTAGCCCTCGATCCGGTATAATAAAATGATCAGTGAGCTATCCTTAGCAAGCCAGTGCATCAAGATGTCGAAATTGAGCTCGAATCGAAGCTATCTCCAAGTTTGAGCTTCACCAGTCGCCGGCTCTCACCGCCAGGCTTCTCCGGTGATGCTTCAGCCAAATTGATCGTGCCAATAGCTTTCTTATGCTCTCCTCTTACTCCTCGAGCAAGGAATTGAGTTCAAATCCTGTATAACGAAAAACCCTGAGTCCAGTGTCTTCTTCTCTGGCGCCGGCCACCAGAAATCTGTTCTCGGTCGATACAGTTCCATCCACCTTGTCCCTTAGATGCATCTCAATCTCTTGAACAATTTTGTCTACTAGCGTGATGTCTAATGCGGTCTAAATCAAAAGTTATGGCTATGCCCTAATTTCTGTCCAATGCCATGACTTGAAACTCCAGCCACCGTGTTCTTCGCCGGTTTTCACAACTTTCCGGCCATCTTCAGCCTTGGAACCTGTTGTATCATTTGTTCCTGTTATCAAGGCCTATCTCCCAGACAAAGTGGGGCATCAATTGGAGCCCTAGATCAAAAGATATGGTAGGCCCTAGTTTCTGGCCATGTCAGTCCAATGCCAGTCTATGCCAGCCAGTGGCATTAGCGCTTTTCACCTCCCTCTTGACATGAATCTTGAAAATGACTTTGTCTCTTAGACTCCTGATGTTGTGATCTACATTTTCCTCTTCTGTCACAACTTGAGTTGAGCCCTCTATCAACCATTGATCCTTTGTCAACACCTTGAATTGAATGTCAACCTAAAGACGTTTGTCATTTTTGGGCAAATCAGCTGCGGACTTAATGTCATTTCCATACCCTAGAACCCTAAAAGTCCCTAGCACCCATCTTCAGCCCTAATCCTATGAGTTAGTCCTAACTAGCTCTAAATCCAATTATTCCAAAATCATCAAAACATTTCTTCTTTGCATTATTGAATGTAGTAGAATAATGTATTGAAAAGGTTGTGATTCTTGGTTGCTTGCTTGATCCTTGCTCAGAGCCAGAGCCAAAGTTCGAGGACTTCACTGCCAACCCGACATCAACTGCTGTATTTTACGACGCGGAAGGCAAGTCATATTCTTAGACATATTGAACCTACATTTTAACAGTTGCTATAATATAACCTTGAATATAAATAATATTGCATGTGAAAGATTGAGAAAGATTGAATTATGAATTGGCAGTACTAGACTGGATGCCTGTGAAATGTGAAATGATCAAATAGTGAGCGATGAATTAATATATATATTTATATATATTCATGAAATAAAGCCCCTAGCCGTGACCAGAATTTTTGTATGGGATGGCAGTAGCACTGGAGGTGCTTAACTGCACAGGATGTGCAGGCACTAAAGGTGCATGATTGTGGATGGTCTGGTCACTGGCATATAAGGACTAGAACCTTGTGTGGTGCGTCTAGTGGCATGAAACACGTGCTAACCGCAAGCCTGGTATGGGACAGGCCTGAACAAGTACTTATGTGGATCGCAAACGAAACCCTTGCATGAGATGGAAAACAATACACTAATTTCACGGAGTGCGGCTCCTCCACATATCACTGAATGTGATCATGCACGTTGACCCAGTAATGGGAAGAGACTTAGGGGTGGGGGTAGTACCCGCCACAACTGTGGTTCACGAGAGATCCACAGGGTCAGGGGTGGATTGTGAGTGAAACATGACAAAAGCTCTTGTTATCTCCACCTTGTCACTCACAGTATGAAGTGAGCCAGGGGTCCAATCATTTTGATAGGAAGGGCATGAAAGTGGAATATCTTGTGGGTAAATTGGTACCTCTCTGCAGAGTTAAAAACGTATTCGAATACTCCGAGCTCCCAGGTTTATAGGAGTCTGCTGCGGTGGATTAAATCCACGGGGTGTGGCACAAGTATGTTTTCTAAGTAAAATTTGATAAGTCAAGATTACCCAAATGACATGTGTTGTCATGATAAGGGGTGCTGCCGTGGGCTATCGTGTGTCGACGTGTCATGGTAGTACTATAATTTACTGAACATGAATAGCGATGATATGTTATGAAAAGTGCTGCCATGAGATGAGATATGAAAGAAAAGACTATTTTACAACCATCCACATTTCTTTACTAGCATAGGTTTATGTCATCCCTACTATATGTATCTACTCTTACCTATGACTTGCTGAGTACGTAAGTACTCACCCTTGCAACCTACAAATTAGTAGATGGAGCGTTCCATGTTCGAGATGAAGGCGTGGAGAACTTTGTGGATCCAGAAGGAGGAGAGTCAGTTCCGTCAAAGTCCTGATGTGTGTTGTTCTGCCGTCACATTCTCACTGTGGGAGGGTCACCTATCTTCTGCTGTGTAGTTGTTATTTTGCTAAACCATGTATGCCGCGAAGGTATTGTAATCTCTTTATGTAATATTAAGGCCAGCAGTGAAGTGAGAGGCTTCCTAGGATTAGCTAGTTATTACTGGAGATTTGTCAAAGGATTTTCCAAGATTACTAAGCCACTCACCAGACTACTAAAGAAGGATGTTCCATTCGACTGGACTGAGGGATGTGAAGAGAGCTTTGAAGAACTGAAGAAGATATTAACAACACACCTGTTCTTACGTTACCAGATAACAAAAAGGATTTTGAGGTTTATTGTGATGCGTCAAAGCAAGGACTAGGTTGTGTCCTTATGCAAGAAGGGAGAGTTGTAGCTTATGCATCAAGACAGTTGCGACCACATGAGGAGAACTATCCAACGCATGATTTGGAATTGGCCGCTGTTGAGTACGAAGTAGGCAGGTGTATCCAATCTCTGAAGCATGAATGACGTCTTGGGTCTTCGTCAAGATAGCGTCCTCTCGGTCACTTGATGGAAGAACGACTCAGTACTCTGATCTGGGGACCTGATAAGGCACGAAGCGGTAGGGGGAATCTGAAAGGTAGTCACTGTATAACTGCCGGATGGTTCCTACGGCACGACGGGCAGCGTCTAAGATGGCATCTTCTTCCTCTTCTCTGCGGGCCTGATGTCTTACTGAGCCTCTCCCATGCTCGGGAATCTCATAGATGATCACTGAAGCTCGACAACCGATGGGTCGTCCGTTGAACTCATCTTGCCAAACACAATACACTGGCCTTTGACTATCCCGCGCTCCAAGGAATTGCAGCATCATCCACAGCAGTAGCGCCCATGATCCAAGCTCGTCACCATGAACGTATCTCCTGCCGGAAGCCATCTGGAAGACAGAACAAAAGGCACCTATGAGTTTAAAACGAAGTCTAAAACCATTTTCAAATAATAGAAAAATAACATTTTCCTTAAACAAAATAGGTTTTCGCAAACAAATTTTGTCGTGGTATTGCGAATACCCCGGCAGGTTTTGTGGATGATCCTAGCGAAGAAAACATGACGCGGGCTAACCGGGTGACCGGTCCTCCCCCGCCGGACAAGCACGACAAATGACACGAGGGTTTATACAGGTTCGGGTCTCTGTGGGGGCCCTAGTCCTATCGGCGTGCTCCCGACCGGGGTCGGCTGGGGGATCTCTCTCGGGGAGAGGGGCTCCGGAACACACCTGTGAGATTGTCTATTCTAGCAATAACGAGCAAGTTATCCTTTACAAGAGGTGTACAAGGACTTTTATAGCCTCAAAAGAAGCAAAAAGACTAAACTACCCCGACTGCTACCGTCGGATCGAAGGGTAGCAACATCCTTCTCCCAGCCAGGCCTCTCAAATGCTTGACAGGTGTCCGCTGATTCCTGAGGCACTCCTCACGTGACCCGGGAACAAGGGCTCCTGTCCCCGGAAGGACGACTTGTCCCCGGGTGAATGGCGGCGCCCGGGACAGGCGGCGGGGGCCTTGTCCCCGGGCCAAAGGTGGCGCCCAGGACAGGCATCGGGGGCCTTGTCCCCGGGGCAAATGAGGCGAAAGGCGACGCCCGGGACAGGCACCGGGGGCCTTGTCCCCGGGCGAAAGGCGGCACCCGGGACAGGCCCCGGGGGCCTTGTCCCCGGACGAATGGCGGCGCCCAGGACAGGCGCCGGGGGCCTTGTCCCCAGGCAAATGGGGGCGCCCAGGACAGTCCCCGGGGGCAGGCACCGAGGGCCCTGTCCCCGGGCCAATGGCGGCACCCGGGACAGGCGCCGGGGGCCTTGTCCCCGGGCCAAAGGCGGCACCCGGGACAGGCGCTGGGGGCCTTGTCCCCGGGCAAATGGCGGCGCCCGTGACAGGCACCGGGGGCCTTGTCCCTGGGCTAGAGGCACAACTTCTTACCTGGACTTAGTCTCGCGGAGATTTCTCCCAACAAATTTTGTCAAAGAACTAGCGATCTTTTATCTTCTAGGGACGCCAAGGTCTATCTAAGGGTCACGACCTACAGTCGAGCCTTTGCTCTGATACCAGCTTCTGTGGGACCCACATTTGAGGAATCCGGTGGCAACCGCCCAGGTGGGTTGCACTCAGAAATAGTACATTGCAGCTCACAACAACAAGATGCATTATATAAAAATACAGGTAATTAAAACAAGTGCTGATCCGAAGGACCAACATTACAATAATATAGCACCAAAATGACGCACTTTAATGTTGCTACAAAATTAAGGAGTTTTCTTCGACGCAAAGGTTGGCACAAAATAAAACAACGACAATAAGCAAAAGAACTTCAATGGTCTTCATCTTCAACTGCAGCGGCGTTGCATGGGCTTCCTCCACATCGGACTCCACTTGGTAAGTGACCCTCTAACAAGCTAGATCTTCTGTAGTAGTTTCTTCTTCTACCATGTTGGGTTCAAGACCGTAGGACTCAGGGTCAATGAATCCTTCTTCTAAATTTTGTTTGCAAAAGCAAGGGTGAGCACATTGTCCACATGGTGCTCAACAAGTCCCAAATAAGAATGCAAATATATATAGATGAGGGGGAAATTCTCAAAGAATGGCTCTTTGGCTCATAGAATAGATTTTCACTCTTAGTTTTGAAGAAAAGATTTTTGTTTTCAAAACCGAGGCTTTTAAAACCCTAAGCTAGATTTTCAGAAGATGTTATGTGTGGTGGTCTCCCGCGAGTCACCACTTTACTCAATTTTTTGTGAAAAACTTCCAAAAGCTACTTGTGCTTCATCGACGTGGATAGAATCCACCGCGAGTAAACTCCATGACCTGGGAGCTCAGAGTATCCCATACTTTTTATGACTTCGCGAAGGTGTACCACCTTAATCCACCGATCACTCAGCTTTCAAGTCGGTACCTCTCCATGTGACTTTTACGCATGTGACAAGGCCGAGATCACACAATAGTTTACAATCCTAGCATTACCAATTCCCTGCCCGGTAAATAGATATTCCAGTCCTCATTACCACTGTGGGTACTGTCGCACCCCGAACAGGGTACCACGACTACTCCCGTGGAGACCCAGCTCGCTGCGGCTGGCCTCATACATACATACCATTGACCTCCCAGGATAAGTCAAGCACAGGAGTTCATTGCAGCAGAGTAACTTACAAAATATCATTCATAAACAGTATGGCCTGCTGGCCTGGTACAATAAAAGAGTAATACAATGCCTTTACGGCACAAATGGTCTAATTAAAACAAAAAGACAACTACTCTGCGGAAGCTAGGCGAAACCCCCACAGTCGTAAGAAGTTGGCAGCAGAACAACACACACCAAGGATCTGGCAGAATTGGCTCTCCTCCTTCTGGATCCACGAAATCTTCCAAGCCTTTGTCTTGGTCATGAAGCACTCCATCTATTGTTGATAAGTTGCAAGGGTGAGCACTTACGTACTCAGCAAGTCATAGGTCAGAGTAGAGATACGTATAGTAGAGATGACATGATCCTATGCTATTGAGGGAAAAGAGGTGAGAGGGTTTTTCCAAAAATACTTTTCTTCCAAGCTTTTCAAATCTCATGCTCATGGCAGCATTTCATGTACTTAGGGCACAATCCACGTGCCTCTTAGCTATTATATGATCACTAAATTATGGTACTACCGCGACACGTCAACACATGACAGCCCACGGCAGCACCCCTTATCATGACAACACATGTCATTTGGGTAATCTTGACTTAACAAATTTTAATTTATAAATCAATACTTGTGTCACACCCCGTGGATTTAATCCACCGCGGCATACTCCTAAAACTCGGGAGCACGAAGTATTCGAATACATTTTTAACCCTGCAGAGGGGTACCAATTTACCCGTAAGATATATCCACTTTCATGCCCTTCCTATCACAAGGATTGGACCCCTGACTCACTTCATATTGTGAGTGGCAAGGTGGAGATAACAAGAACTTTTGCCATGTTTCACACACAATTCACCCCAGACCCCGTGGTTTTCTTCACGCAAACCATAGTTGTGGCAGGGTTACACAACCCCCACTAAATTGGCATCTTCCCCTCAGGGTCAGCGTGCATTATCACATCCTGTGATATGTGTTGGAGCGCAGCCCGTGTAAATCGTGAGTTTGTCATATAGGGGTTCCATGTGTGATCCACATACTACTTGTTCAGGCCTGTCCCATACCAGGCTTGCGGTCGGCACGTTAATCATGCCACTAGACACACAACACAAGGTTCCAGGTCCTTATACGCCAGTGACCAGATCATACCACAAACCATGCACTTCCAGTGCTGGCACATCCTGTGCGACCAAGCACATCCAGTGCTTCCACCATTCCATACCAAAATACTGGTCACGGCTAGGGGTTTTATTTCATGAATATAGATTTATATACATATATTTATCAATTCATGGCTCACTACTGTAACACCCTGAGTTTAGGGGTGAAAACTTTCTTTTTCATGAACAACATGCATGTATCTATAGTAGTAGCCAGATCAGTATCTATCTCAAACCCTAAATCCCCAAATCTTTCCTGTGAACCCCAAATCAAGATCAGATTGTTCAGATGTGATTTATCAGTTACTCTGAACCTAATAGCCTTCAGAACCCAGATTCAATTCTAACCCTAACTTCCAGAATTATCAACTCCTTTCTATTTTCGAAAATAGAAATATTTTATATTACCCAATTACCCTAAGTTTCAGAAATTCAAATTTAATCAAAATCTTGGCCAAGTTCAGACCAAATTATTCTTGGATTATGATCAAGGGTATGTGTGGGACCCTCATTTGAGGAATCCGGTGGCAACCGCCTAGGTGGGTTGCACTCAGAAATGGCACATTGCAGCTCACAACAACAAGATGCATTATATAAAAATGCGAGTAATTAAAAACAAGTGCTGATCACAGGGACCAACATTACAATAATTTAGTGCCAAAATGACGCACTTAAATGTTGATACAAAATTAAGGAGTTTTCGACACAATGGTCGGCACAAAATGAAACAGTTATAATAAGCAAAAGGACTTCATCAGTCTTGATCTCCAACTGCAATGGTGTTGCACGGGCCTTTTCCACATCGGACTCCACTTTGGTACGTAACACTCTAACAAGCTGGGTCTTCAGTTTCTTCTTCTTATTCCATATTGGGTTCAAGTCCGTAGGACTCAGGGTCAATGAATCCTTCTTCTAAATTTGTTTGTAAAAGCAAGGGTGAGCACATTGTCCACATGGTGCTCAACAAGTCCCAAATAAGAATGCATGTACATATAGATGAGGGGAAATCCTCAAAGAATGGCTCTTTGGCTTCATTTATATATATAGAATAAATCTTCATGCTTAGTTTTGGAGAAAAGGTCTTTATTTTCAAAAGCGAGGCTTTTAAAACTCTAAGCTAGATTTTCAGAAAATGTTGTGTGTGGTGGTCTTTCATGAGTCACCACTTTACTCAGATTTTGTGAAAAACCATCCAAAAGCTACTTGTGCTGCATCGACGTGGATAGAATCCACCGCGCGCAGACTCCATGACCTGGGAGCTCAGAGTATCCGATATATACTGTTTAAACTTTGCAAAGGTGTACCACTTTAATCCACCAATCACTCAGCTTTCAAGTCGGTACCTCTCCATGCGACATTTACGCATGTGACAAGGCCGAGATGACACAACAGTTTACAGTCCTAGCATTAACAATTCCCTGCCCGGTAAATAGACAGTTAAGTCTCAAGTACCGTTGTGGGTCCTCCCCATTGCCTTACTTCCTAGCCTGGGTCTATGTTCTCGCAAGACACATAGCCTCTCTTGATTACAGCCGCGCACGACTTAATCTGGCATAGGGCGTCTTCCTTCTTTCCACCTTTTCCTGTCATAATTTTTCTGAACTCACATCACTCATGGCCCTCAGCGGCCCACCAGTTCTCGTAAGAAACCGGATCGACAACCATTGCAGGGAAAAGCTAATACTAAAGAAAGCTACTAAGTTACGCCCGTCCCATAACCGGGCAAGTGGTTGGTACGTTTTTCATGCCACATGGAAGTACAACACAAGGTTCTAGTCCTTATGAATCTCTAGTGAGGAGTCTTTCACATTCCCAGTGCGCACACAGCACCATCCAATCAAACCATCCTCACTATTGATTCCAATCACATTTTTCTTTCACAAAAAGGGGTTTTGAATATGCTTTTCTCATATGTGACCATTCAACATTTAACATATAATCTTGAGCATAGCATAGCCTAAGCATGATGTTCTAGGGTGACAAGGGTGCATGGATATTCAATGTCAAAAGGGGCTTTACAGTTATTTAGGTTATATCTAATCATTTCATTGAAACATAGCTCTTATTTGAATCTAAGGCATGCACATACTTGAAAACAGTTAACATACTTCATTTCAAAATAATAGGCTAGACATGATCAAGGGTTTGAGACTTGCCTTGCAGTGATGGGTATAGCTGCTCAGATGAATCCTCGAAGATCTCTTATGTTCCCTCAACGTCTAGTTCCACGGCGGATACAAACAACACATACACACTACATAAGCACACAAGTACTAGAAAATAGTACGTAAATATATCATGCATGCAGGGGAAAAGGTTTGGGCAAGGTCACTTGATATTGATCGAAGAGATGGGCTCAAAAGGACTTGAATGTCGAAGGGCTGACATCCGGCTCATGGCTTGACATAGCCCTAAATTGGTTTAGGTCTGTTTTCTGGAGATGTGACAGTAGGGAATATTGTAGAGTACAACTCCAGGAATCTAATGGACAAGGTGGCATTAAAATTGCTCAAGTGAAACAGGTCTAAATCATCTAATGCCACTGGTGGACATGCACTGACATGGTGCTGGACATGGCCAGAAATTAGGGCATGGCATAAATTTTGATTCAGGACTTCAATTGGTGCACAACTTTGTCTGGGGGCTAGGCCTTGGCAACAGGAACAAAACACTCAACAGGCTCAAGGGCAGAAAGTGGCCGGAGGGTGGCCAAATCAGGTGAGTAAACACGGTGGTCTGGACATGAACTGAACTACTGGATAGTGATCTTGGCATTGGAATATCTCTTGATTCAGGTCGATTCAGGAGTCGAGCTAGTAGACAATATTGCTGAGGGTACTGGGATCTATCTAAGGGACAAAGTGCCCGGAGCTAGATCGGCCTGTGAGGAATTCCGGCGACCGGCGCTAGAGAAGACGACATGTAAATTGGGGGTTTTCGATTCAGAGACTTTGAACTTGATTGCTTGCTCAAGGAGTGAGAGGGTGAGGTGAGGGAACTATTGGTGAAGCCAATTTGGTCGGGGGATGGCCGGAGAAGCTCGTCGACGAGAACCAGTTCACTGGTGGCGCGCAAATTGGGGAAAGGCACAATATTGGCTCAATTTTGAAATCCAAACTCGTAGGCTTGCTAAAGGGAGTGTGGTGAACAATTTCTTCCACTGGCATGAGGGCTGATTTGGATCGAATCAGGTAGCATTGAGGAAACAGGGGATTTGGGCTTTTCCGGTGATTGCCGACGTTGAGGTTCGCCGGGGGCCAATTAAATGATATGATACGGAGAGGGGGATGAGAGTAACTCACTGGTGGCCTTGGTTTGGAGTGAGAAGCTGCGGGCGAAGCTGGCGACGGTGGCCTCAAAAGCAGCTCGCCGGAGAAGAAGGTCTTCACGGCGGCGCTAGGAAAATAGGTTGCTCTCTGGTGCTAGAAGCTGAAGCTTGCAGCTAAGGGGTGGTGTGAAGAGATGTTGCGGTTGAGTGGGGGCTTATATAGGCGAAGGGCTGGGCTCTCGGGAGTTGAGGCAAATCCAACAGATGCACGTGACTGACACCGGAGGTGGGACCGAGACGACGTTGGGACGCGGCAACGACTGTGCCAGGTGAAGGAATCACGGCAAATCCTACTGGAGCAGGGCGACGGGATCACTGGCTTCGGCATGGCTGCAACGTGGCGTTGCTTTGCTGCTGCTGGAGCACGCGCGCGCGCGAATAGTGAAGCTGCAGTCTCCGGTCGTCGCCACGGTGGCGTTCCTTGGCGCGATGTGAGCACGTGCGGTACACGTGGGATTCGGCCGTTGGCGGCGGCGAATCTAGCTGGCGGTGAAGGCTACGGTGGTCCACGGCAACGGCAACAGCTGCGGTCGAACGTCCTCAGGTCGTGGTCGTGCACGCGAGCTCTGGTCCTGGTCGAAGAAAAGAAGCCAGGGACTAAACCGCGAGGCTTTGGACTGAACTACGAAGGTTTGGACTAATCTGCAAGGAGTTAGGTTAGGGAATTTGGGTCTATTTGCAAATCTGAAGATCTGGAGGGCTGATTTGAATTCTGACTTTGCAGATGAGTGTTACCAAAATACTTGGACTCATCCAGCAGGAAAAATGGCAAAATCTGATAAGATCTGAGGGTTTCGACAAAAATCGAAAACAGGGTAAAATAGGGTAATTAGGGTTTGACAATTTTGTCGGGGCTGAAACTAGGGTTTTGGTTGAGATTCTTAAGTTCTTCCAGAAGGGAAAAATGTTCAGAAAAGAAAAAGGAAGACAACCATTTGATCAGATTTGAGTTTGGAGATGATCTGAGACTTTTAGCCATTTTGGGCTTTTTGAAAATTCTAAAAAGGGCCAAACTGAATACTTTTGGACTAAAATGTGAAAATGATCTGGGAGATGAAGTTTAGCTGCCAACTTTTTAGGTTAAGGTAGTGGCACACCTAAGATCAAAATAGGGTTGAGACATCAGGGATTCCAAAGAAGATATGCTGACTCGCAAGCAGAAAAGATAGCCAAAAACTGGGATGTTACAGTATGCCAATACCTTAATCCAAAACATTGGCAGTCAGATTTCATCATCTAAACCCTTTTCGTAAATCAGTCCAAGAGTATCACAAATCAGTCCTTTTCCAGATTTTCCAGAAGCCTGAAAAGGCAAAATGTTACAAATCATCTCCAAATCCAAATCTGATTCAGGGAATACCTCCCAAATGCTTTTCAACACAAAATCTTCTTATATGAGTATCTCAAAATCAAATCCTAAATCCCAGAATTCGATATCAACAAAATTCAGATCTATTTTACCCTAATCTATCCTATTTTCAGTTTATATCAGAAATCATTCAAATGTTTCAAATTTTATCTTCTATCTGTGCCAAATCATCTGTTGAATTAAGTTTGCCAAATCAGCAGAATCAAATTCAATCCTAATCTTCTAAATCTCCAGATTTACAGATTAGTCCAAAACCAATAAAAATCATCACAAATCAGTCCAGATTCGACCAGGGCAGCAGCTAGTTCACGACTAGAGCCTCGCCGTGATCCTTGCGCCGTGTTTGCTCGCCGCCGGCCAAGCCTTGCCTGCGTTTGTGACCGTGCATGCTTGTGCGCACGCGTCCACGCCACAGCCATCGCCGTGGCAACGCCGTTGCAACGTCGACGACCAAAACCTGCTCCCGTGCGCGACCAGCAGCAGCAACAGCAACCGTTGTCAGCAACTCCGCGCCACGTTGCCTTGCTTTGCCAGCCATTGTCGCCACCGCTTTGTACCGCCCGACATCGTTGAGTCCCGATGAAGCAACAACTTGCTCAGTAGTTACATCGCCTGTGCGCCATCGCATCCCCGTTCACCGTTGTCGCGCCTGCACCCGGCCAGTCAAGTCATCGGCGCCAGTTACTTTGTTGCTCCCTCCTTGCCAACTCCATCCCTGGACTATTTAAGCAACCCAACACTCTGTGTAATCTTCACTTCACCAGAACTTAGCTAAATTCCAAATCTCCTCCGCCTTCGTCTTCTTCTCCGGCGAGTTCAGCTCGGGGGCTCACAATGCCAGCTCCAATCACTGAACCTCTTGCCAAATTGAAGCCAGCAGTGAGTATCTCTCATCCTCCTGATTGTACTGTTGCATTCAATTGCTCTCCGGTGGACCCTAACGCCGGTGATCGCCGGAAATGCCAAATGCCCTGTTCCGGCAATGCAGCCCAATATACCCCAAATTAGCTTTCGATTCTGTGGAACAAAATGATCAGTGAGCTATTTGAAGCAAGCTTGTGCATCCAGATTTCAGAATTGAACCCCAATTGAAGTTTTCCCTAAATTTGAACTTCACCAGTCGCCGGCGATCGTCGCCAGGCTTTTCCGATGATCCTCCAGCCAAATTGATGTCGCCAGTAGCTTATTTGTACCCCTCTTTCACTCCCTGAGCTTGGAATTGAGTTCATTTGACCTGTATCGAAAACCCCCAATTACAGTGCCATCCTCTCCGGCGCAGGCCACTAGAAATCTATTCCCGGCCAATCCAGCTTCAGCCACCTTGCCCACCAGATGTGCTTCAATCCCCTGAGCATTTTTGTCTTCTAGCCCGATCTCTGAAACTGTCCAGATTGCAAGTTATAGCCATGCCAAAGATCTTGTCTAGTGGCTTCACTGTGCCGTGTTGCCACCACACTTCTTCACTGATTTTCATCACCTTCCAGCCATCTTCAGCCCTGGAACCTATTGAATCATTTGTTACTGTTATCAAGGCCTACCTCCCAGACAAAGTGGTGCATCAATTGGAGCCCTGGATCAAAAGTTATGGCAAGCCCTAGTTTCTGGCCATGCCAGTTCAATGTCAATCTATGCCAGTCAGTGGCATTAGCTCTTTTCACCTCTTTCCAGTTGTGCAAATTGAAAATGACTTTGTCCCTTAGACTTGTGGAGTTGTGCTCTACATTTTATTCTACTGCCACAAGTTGAGATAAACCTTCTATCATCCATCGACCTTATGTCGATGCCTTGAACCGAATGTCAACCTAAAGACGTTCGCTATTTTTGAGCGAACTAGTCGCAACCTTGATATCATTCTGATACTTTAAGACATTTGGAACCTTGTAAACATTTGACAACTAATCTTAACCTTGGTTTCCATAACTTAACCCTAATCAGCTTTTGAATCCAATCATTTCAGAATCATCGAGACATTCATCTTTGCATTATTGCATATAGTATAATAATGTATTGAAAAGATTGTGATTCTTTGTTGCTTGTTTGATTGGAGAGCAGATCAAGAGCCCGAGTTCGAGGACTTCACTGCTGATCCGACATCAACTGCTGTATTTTACGACGCGGAAGGCAAGTCATATTCTTGGTCATCTTGAACCTATATTTTAAGAGTTGCTATAATATAACCTTGAATATAGATAATATTGCATCTGAAAGATTGAGAATGGTTGATTTATGAATTGGCAGTACTAGACTGGTTATCTGTGAAATGTGAAATAAACAAGTTTGAGCCATGAACTAATATATATTTATGTATTTATATATATTCATGAAATAAAACCCCTAGCCGTGACCAAAAAAATGGTATGGAATGGTGGTAGCACTGGAGGTGCTAAACTGCAAAGGATAGCAGGCACTGAAGGTGCAGGGTTGTGAATGGTCTGGTCACTGGCATATAAGGACTAGAACCTTGTGTTGTGCGTCTAGTGGCATGAACAAACGTACTAACCGCAAGCCTGGTATGGGACAGGCCTGAACAAGTACTTATGTGGATCGCACATGAAACCCCTGCATGAGATGGAAAACAATACACTAAACTCACGGGGTTCAGCTCCTCCACGTATTATAATCATGCATGTTGACTCAGTAATGGGAAGAGACTCGGGTGTGGGGGTATATCCCGCCACAACTGCGGTTTGTGTGAACAAAACTGCAGGGTCAGGGGTGAATTGTGAGTGATACATAACAAAAGTTCTTGTTATCTCCACCTTGCCGCTCACAGTATGAAGTGAGTCAGGGGTCCAATCATTTTGATAGGAAGGGCTTGAAAGTGGAATATCTTGCGGGTAAATTGGTACCTCTCTGCAGAGTTAAAAACGTATTCGAATACTTCGTGCTCCCGAGTTTTCTAAATAAATTATTTGTTAAATCAAGATTACCCAAATGACATGTGTTGTCATGATAAGGAGTGCTGCCGTAGGCTGTCGTGTGTCGACGTGTCGCGCTAGTACTATAATTTAGTGAACATGAATAGCAATGCTATGTTATGAAAAGTGCTGCCATGAGATAAGATGAGATGAGATATGAAAGAAAAAGATTATTTTATAAACATCCATAATTCTTGACTAGTCTAGGTTCATATCATCACTACTATATGTATCTACTCTTACCTATGACTTGCTGAGTACGTAAGTGCTCACTCTTGCAACCTACAAATCAGTAGATGGAGCGTTCAATAATCAAGAGGAAGGCGTGGAGAACTTCTTGGATCCAGAAGGAGGAGTGTCAGTTCCGCCAGAGCCCTGATGTGTGTTGTTCTGCCGTCCACTTCTCATTGTGGGAGGGTCACCTATCTTCTGCTGTGTAGATGTTATTTTGCTAAACCATGTATGCCGCGAAGGCATTGTAATCTCTTTATGTAATATTAAGGCCAGCAGGCTACACTGCTTAAATATTTTGTAAGTTACTCTATTGCAATGTAATATACTCCTGTGCTTGACTTATCCTGGGAAGTCAAGGGTATGTATGTATGGGACTAGCTGCAGCGAGCTAGGTCTCTACAGGAGTAGTCGTAATCCCAGTTTTGGGGCGCGACAAGATTATGGTATCAGAGCAATATGAGAACTTGACTGTAGGACGACACCTTTAGGGATTGGCTGTGCCAGGAAGACGTAATTTATTTAGAAACTATTTGTTGAAAGCTTTATTTTGATAAAAATAATGAGCTTTGTAGCTCCTAAAAACTTTTATTTCAATATCTTATTTAGATTTTCTAAAATTCGGTAAGATTGTGAGAGTGCGTTCTATTGTCTCAGAGTGTCTTAGGGGTTAGTGTAGATAGAGCTAGTGATGCTCTTGATAGTCTTGTGATTTGCTGTTGCTTTTGCAATGGTTAACTTGTGTATTATGGCTAGTAGCCTAAGTATTTCATGCATTAAAGTAGTTTGCATTAATTTTTGCACTGCTGTCTTAGTTGGCCCTAGTTAGTTAGATCAGTCTAAACCTTTTCAGAGCCACCATGGTTGATACAAGGAGATCCTGAAGCAGTGGAGAGGACATAGAACAGACTCCGCAGGAAGAAGATACTATGACGAGAGACCCTTTGTTTCAGCAAGGATCTCAGAGTTCCAATCCTCCCCAGAATGAACAACTCAGTCTACAGGAAATTCTTCTGTCAATGGAGAAGAATCGACAGGAAGCTCAGACGGCCCATACTCAGTTGTTGGCTCAGATAATTCAGAGATTGCCTATTGGAACAACAGAAGGAACTATTGTAGGAACTATATTAACAGATTTCCAAAAGACCCGTCCACCAACTTTCTCTAGTGCGACCGATCCCATGGTTGCAGATGATTGGTTAAGGGATATCAAGAGGAAACTGGACACAATCCGATGCAGCGACCGAGAGAAGGTTTTGTTTGGATCACACCAGTTAGCAGGAGCTGTAGCTGCATGGTGGATGAACTACCAGGAGGCTCACCTTGACAAAGATAACATCTCTTGGACGGAATTCAAGGAACAATTTCGGAAATTTAATGTACCTACCGGCGTCATAGCTGCCAAACGTCGGGAATTCCGTAATTTGATTCAAGGAAACAAGACGGTTACAGAATATCTACACCAGTTCACTCACCTAGCCCGGTATGCACATGGAGATGTTGATACTGAGGGGAAGAAAATAGAACGCTTTGCAGAAGGACTTCAACACTACCTGCAGTACCAAATCGCCTCCCATGAGATAACTGAATTTCAGACACTAGTGAACAGGGTCCTAAAGATAGAGGAGAAGAGGAATATAGGAGAAGAAAATCGGAAGAGGAAGATGCTCCGGCAAGCGCGACCACAGACAGACCCAACTAGAGGAAAAGCTCCTATCACCTCCAATTTTCGACCATCATACCAAACTCCCAGACCAGCAATGGCGTTGTGCCCAAACTGCAGAGGAAATCATCTTCAAAAGGACTGCCCTCACATGAACATCCATTGTTTCCACTGCGGACAGCGTGGACATCGTAGGGAATTTTGTCCTTGGATTCGACTTCCATCATCCATTGCCAGGTCACAGGCAAGAACACAACCAGAAGCACCCAGAGTACCAGTGTCACAACCACAGAATTTTAGAGGAACTCCACCAGGAAGAGGAGGAAACATGGCCAACCGAGGAAGAGGAAGAGGTGGAACACCAACAACAATTCCAGGAGGAAAACTAAACTACACTTCCATCCAAGAAGCAAGAAACGCCACCGACATTCTTCTAGGTAGATTTCTGACTCAGTTTGCATCTGCCTTAATATTATTTGATCCTGGTACTACAAGTTCATGTTAAAAGCAATTACATCTGAAGTTGAAACACAAATAGAGCAAGTACCTTTAAAATACTCCATGTCAGATTATAAAAGTTCAGTGGGAAATCATTCAAAACTAGAAGCTACTTGGAAGAAGGAAGAGAATTTTCAGTGAACCTATCTCTATTCTTATCTTTCCTTGCCTTAGGTAAATCTCGGGGCGAGATTTCTTTAAGGAGGGTAGATCTGTAACACCCTGAGTTTAGGGGTGAAAACTTTCTTTTTCATGAACAGCATGCATGTATCTGTAGTAGTAGCCAGATCAGTATCTATCTCAAACCCTAAATCCCCAAATCTTTCCTGTGAACCCCAAATCAAGATCAGATTGTTCAAATGTGATTTATCAGTTACTCTGAACCTAAAAGCCTTCAGAACCCAGATTCAATTTTAACCCTAACTTCCAGAATTATCAACTCCTTTCTGTTTTCAAAAATAGAAATATTTTATATTATCAACTCCTTTCTATTTTCGAAAATAGAAATATTTGCAAAGCAACGTCTTCCCCCTCTACCTCACCGAGATCACCCGCTCATGGTTTTACAACCTGAGGGCCGGTTCCATTAAGTCCTTTGTGCAGCTCAAGCGCAAGTTCTGCTCGAACTTCCAGGGGAACTATGTGCGTCCCCTGGACTCGTTGCACCTCTACATCATTCAGCAGAAGACGGGGGAGACCATCCGGAGCTTCTTCAAGCGCTTTGCTCAGGTCAAGAGCAAGGTGGCGCACGTCCCTGACTCCACAATCATCGAGGAGTGCAAGAGCGGGATCCTCCCCGGGGAGCTCCATCGGAGGCTCTCCCGGAGCTGCCTCTCCTCCGCCAATGAGCTCTTCAACGTACTTGAAAAGTACGCAAGGGTAGAGGAGGACAACCTCTGGAAGGAAGACCAAGGGGTCCCCCCACCCCCCCCCCCCCCCCCCCCCCCCCCCCGCAAAGAGGGATGTTGGGGACTCACCCCGCAAACGTCTCAAGGAGGGACATCACATCGAGTCGTGGTCTCAGGATGTTTTCATTCTTAAAGATAGAGGCGACTCTCGCAAAGCCGATCAGGGCGGCCAGCCCTCCCCCAAGTGAAAAGGGGGGGAGGCTAGCCCTCCCGTGCTCGGGACAATCCCTTGCTGGGAAGCAATGAGGTTGGGGCCGACTTATGGTGTGCCTTCCACCAGTCCACTTCCCATGCCACTCGAGAATGTAACGCGCTTCGTCAACACTTCGCGACATTCCTCGAGCAACATGAGCAGGGGGAGAGACATACCTTGCCCCATCAGTCGGTACAGGCGCCCCCCCGCTACCTGTGGGGGACACCAGGAGCTGGCCCAAGAAAGGGGCTCAACCGATGTTCCCCCTTTCCAAAACTCCCAGGGACATGTCTCCTGACTTTGGGGGATCCTGTCCACGAGCCCCGCATTGGAACCTCGAAGCGAGGCCCTCCCCGTGATGTGTGTACTTGGCCTCCGGGCCTCCCCCTCACCCTCTCGCGCTTTGCAGGGGGGCGAGGCGTTGTATCAATTTACTTAATCAATGCAAATTAGTCATTCATGTATGAATCTTTTCTTGCAGGGTGTATTTTTTTCACCGCCTCCAAGGCGATGTCCTCCCAGCGAGGATGCCCTCACTTAGAGGATGCCCTCCCTGTGAGGATGATCTTCTGGGGTGTTGGGAGAAATCTCTGCCCGATAGATCCCGGTGACCCGCTTCCCGGGCGCCGCCACCATCCTGGTGATAAGCGCCCCGGGGGCAGGTGTCCTCGTGTCTCGGGCGCCGTCACTGTCTCCCGGTGAGAGGCGACCCAGTGACGGGCGTCCTCGCGTCATGAACGCCGCCACCATTCCAACAACGCAGGGTCTTTCCCCGCACCGGGGGCTCACTCCGCTGCAGGAGCCTTCCTCGAGCCGGGTACGGACCCCGTGTAGGGAGCTGTCCCGGCGCCGAGGGTTTACTCCACGCCGGGGGTTGACCCCATGCCATGGGTGGTTCTCCCAGCGTGGCTGCCCTCCCCGAGAGGATGCCCTCCCCGCGAGGATGCCCTTAAGAGGATGTCCTCCACGAAGGATGCCCCTCAGAGAATGCCCTTGAATGACGGTCACGGGCTCCTACTCCCCTAGGGCGGCATACAATCCCCCTCGGGGACTGAGGGCGTAAGTGACAACCCGGTTCCTAGAAACCACGATAACGAGTCACTTTGAGGGGTGAGTCCTCCCCCTAATACTCCAAAAGTCCCGACAACGGGAGCCTCGCTCCTTGGGTGGCTTACGATAACCCCTTGCGGACTGAGGGGGTAAGCGGCAACCCAGTTTCTTAATTGTGGTAACGAGTCACTTTGAGGGAATAGTCCCCCCTCAAATACTCCAGAGTCCATCATGGCGCTCACTCTCCTCCGGGAGCAAATTTCTGGACCCAAAATTTCTTGACCGGCTCCTCGTTCTCACGGTGACTGGGGGAATTTTCGACCGGGTCTCGAAACTTTTTGACCAGGCAATTCGTCACCGGCTCCCCGTTCTCATGGCGACCGGAGCAGTTTTCTACATGCTATCCGAATGCGACTGCATTTTTCTCCCAGGGGGACTTTGTCTCAGGAGAAGGTTTTTCCCGTCCGGGGGCTCCGCGCCGCTCGGATGAGGTAACATCCTCTCCCAGTGGACTTTTTCCCGGGGGGAGGTTTTTCCCCCGGGTGGACTTCTTCCCAGGAGGAGCTTTTTCTCAACCGTGCCATCCGGACGCTGTAATGTTCTCTCCCAGGGAGACTTTCTCTCGAGAGAAGGTTTTTCCCGTCCCGGGGCTCCGCGTCGCTCGGATGAGGTAACATCCTCTCCCGGCGGACTTTGTCCCGGGGGAAGGTTTTCTCCCCCGAGAGTACTTTGTCCCGAGGGAAGATTCTCTCTCCCGGGTGGACTTTGTCCCGGGAGAAGGTTTTTCCCGTCCAGGGGCTCCCCGCTACCTGGGTGTGGTAACATTCTCTCCGTGGGGGACTTTGTTCTGGGAGAAGCTTTTCTCCCATCCGGGGGCTCCGCGCCATCCGGACGCGGCTACGTTCTCTCCCGGGTGGACTTTATCCCAGGAGGAGGTTTTTCTCAACCGCGCCGCCCAGACGCGGTAATGTTCTCTCCCGGGGGGACTTTGTCCCGGGCGCTACCTTTTTCCCAGGGACAAGGGCCCCGGTGACCCCGTCCCGGGCACCGTCTTTTGCCTGGGGACAAGCGCCCCGGCTGCCCCTTCCCGGGCGCTGCCATTTGCCCTGGGAAAGGCCCCCAATGACCCCGTCCCGGGTGCCGCCTTTTGCTCGGGGACAACGGCCCCGGTGACGCATCCCGGGCGCCGTCTTTTGCCTGGACACGGGCCCCGGCTCCCCCGTCCCGAGTGCCGCCATTTGTCCGGGGACCAGGGCCCTGGTTATCCTGTCCCGGGCATCGCCATTTTCCCGGATGCAGCTAAGTCCTCTCCGAGGGGAGGGTGGCTTTGCCCCAGGAGAGGGTTTCTTCCGTTCTGGGCTCCAAGCCCCCCGGGAGCGGTTTTCTCTTCCTCACAGCGACTTTACATCCCAAGTTCAAATCCTTCCGCCCGGAGATCCCTGGTCCCTCAGAAGCGAAAGGGTTCTATCGTAGCACTGTGCGGGAAAATTACCCCGGAGACCTCAGTGTCATCCGGGGAAGGGTTTTACACATACCCTCTGGGGCCACAGCGTGTCCCCGAGGGCCTAGGGGTATCCTGTTGGGGGAAATCCCATTACCTCCGGGCAGTCTTCGAAGCAGGCTCCCGAGCGCCCTCGGTCCTTTGTGTGGAGAAGGTCTCCGGCGGGTCGTGGGCCTCTGGGCCCCATGTCCCGCGGGTCTGCGGAGCGCCTCGGTCCTTCGTGCGAAGAAGGTCCCCGGCTTGTCTCTGGACCTTCGGGCCCTGGGTCCCGCGGGGTGTCCGGAGCGCGTCAGTCCTTCGTGCGGAGAAGGTCCCTGGTGGGTCCCTGGGCCTCTGGGCCCCGGGTCCAATGAGGTCCTTGGAGCGCCTCCGGGCCCCAGGTCCCAGGGGACTTCTGGAGCGACTCGGGCCTTCATGCGGAGAAGGTCCCGGGGGTCCCCGGGGCTCTGGGCCCCGGGTCCCGTGGGGTCTCCGGAGCGTCTCGGCCCTTCATGCGGAGAAGGTCCCCGGCGGGTCCCTGGGCCTCCGGGCCCTGGGTTCCTCTGGAACCAGCAAAGACACTTATCAAGCATCCAAGCTCTTCGGCCGATGAAATGACGCCAGCACCCCTCGATCCAACGACCATAGCTAGGGCTTTTTGGTCCTTTGCGTGTTTTGGGGCCTATAAATACCCCCCTTATACCTCATTTGGAAGAGGACTCCAATTCATTTCAACACACTCAAACAACATGCTCCCTTGGAGACCTCTCTCCCCGAGAGAGCTCCTCCCCAGCGGACTCACGTCCGAAGGGTGCCGATAGGACTAGGGCCCCACCGGGACCCGAACCTGTGTAAAAATAACCCTGTCAATTGCTACGTTACCCGGCGGGAGGTGACCGGTCACTCGGTCAGCTCACACCGCTGTTCACGTGTCAAGTCTTTCCGTGAAATCTGCCGGTGGTATATTCTACGCCACGACACCGCTCTTGCATGCCTCGATGACTGTAGAGTCAGGACGTGAGCTACTTTGTAGTTGACCTGAGTGAAGTGCTTGAAGAAGATGCGGATGGTCTTCTGTTGGATGGTGTAAAGCTGCGACAAGTCCAGGGGACACACGTAGTTCCCCTAGAAGTTCACGCAGAACTCACGCTTGAGTTGTGCGAAGGACTTGATGGAATCGGCCCTCAGGTTGTAGAAGCATGAGCGGGCTATTCCGGTGAGGTAGAGGGGGAAGACGTTGCATTGCACCATCTCGTCCCCTCCAGCTGCCGATATAGCGGTGGAGTACACATGCACAAATTTGTAAGGCTCGATATGCGGCGGGCGGTAAGGCCGTGACCAGTGAATGCACTGGAGATGGCGGCACAGCGGCTGATTAGCCCCCTCAACCTCCTTGGGAGATTCTCGATCGATGTCCCCTTTGATAGGAGATGCACGCCCGTTATCAGAGTCGGGGAGGGGTCCAAGCGGTCCGCCAGCTCGACGGTAGCGCCTCTTCTCCTCAGGGTTAGTCGAGCTAACCTCCTGGATGTCCGGGTGTCCCCCGGAGGTGGCAGTCGCTTCCTCGGCCGGTCTTTTCCCCCGGTAGAGACGGGAGCATGGCTCACCGCGACTGTGGGCAGGGGGGCTTCTGATCGGTAGCGGGAGGTTGCCTCCCCAGACTTCGCGGTGCGCATTCGCTCGACCTCCTCCCAGGTAAAGCCAGTCTGGTCTACAGTGGGAGCCCTCGGAGGGAGCCCCAGGGGAGGAGGGAGCTCATGCGCAACAGTCACCGGCTCGGGGGAGGCCACTGGTGCAGAGGTCGGGCCCGATGTGGGGTGAGCACCCGAAATGGTGACGTGGGTAGGTACGGGGGCGGCGTAAGCCCCCGAAGCTACCACCGGCGCGCTCCCGAGTGTTATACTGGGGAGGCCTCCGGACACATGGGCGACCACGGATGCGGGGAAGGCTTCCGGCGCGGGGGGGGGACCCCTGGCGCGCAGAAAGCCTCTGCCTCCGGCGCTTGCGCAGCCATCCTGGGCTCGGTGCCGGGTATTGGGGGTTCCGGACCGGACACCGGATAGCCTCCCGCAAAGGGGAGGGTCTCAAGCACAGGCCCAGCCCCGAACGTGGGCAACATCCCCGGCACGGAGAAAGCCCCGGACGTGGGGAAGCCTCGCGGGATTGGAAATGCTCCTTGCACGGGGGAAGCTCCAGATGTTCCCGGCGCGGGGGAGGTGGCCGGAAGCCCCATGAAGAACGGTGATGGTCCCCCTATAAACGGATATGGGGGCGGGTAAGCAGGAGCTAGGGGACGCACTAAGACGAGTAACAACTTCTCCAGCGTGTGCTGCATACGGAGTTGGCCCTCGACCAAAGCCCCAAGCAAGGGGTCTCCGGTTGTCTGGACCACCGATCGGGGGGCATTAGGCCGCACAAGCGCGGTCGCGTTCGGCAGCCCGGAAGTGGGAACACCTACACCGAGTATTTTGGGAGTTGGGGGAAGTACCTCTCTCCGGACGTCCCCGGCCGGTAGGGTTGTCACAGCGGCGTCTTCTTGCATGGGCGGCGCCGGGTCACTGGGACCAGCACCACCGAGAAGGGAGAGGGCCTTGGCCCTCGTTCTTGGGGGAGCCATGGCAATTCGTCATGATTCCCCACGGACGGCGCCAACTGTCGTGGTATTGCAAATACCATGGCAGGTTTTGTGGAAGATCCTAGCTAACGAACAACGATGTGAGCTGACAACGTTACTGGTCACCTCCCGTCGAGCAAGCACAGAGAGTGACACAAGGATTTATACAGGTTCAAGTCTCAGTGGAGACCCTAGTCCTGTCGACGTGCTCCCGACTTGAGTCGGCTGGGGGAGTTCTCTCACGAGGAGAGTGGTCCAAAGCACACCTATTGGTTTTTGTGTATTGATGCAAATGAATTGTCCTCTGTTACAAAAGAGGGGTACAAGGGCATATATAGGCCCAAAAGAAGCAAAAAGACTAGACTACCCCGGCTACAGCCGTTGGATCGGGGGGTACCGACGTCATTCCACCGACCGAGGGAGGATTGATGCTTGACAAGTGTCCTCACCAGTTCCCGAGGAGCTCCTCCCACGCGACCCTGCACAGGCGGCACTTGCGGCCTCCGCCCGGGACGGGGTCACCGAGGCCGTTGTCCCCGGGCCAAAGGCGGCGCCCGGGACGGGGTCACTGGAGGCCTTGTCTCCGGTCAAAAGGCGGCTCCCAGGACGGGGTCACTGGGGCCCTTGCCCCCGGGCCAAAGGAGGCGCCCGGGACAGGACCACCGGGGGCCTTTGCCACCGGGCAGATGGCGATGCCCAAGACCAAGCCAACTGGGGTCATGGTCATCGGGCAAATGGCGACGTCCGGGATGTGGTCACTGGGACAGATCGAGCAGAGATTTCCCCCAACAAATCCATCTACTTAAACCAGGCTTGTAAGCTGGTTTAATTCGGATAAGAATAAGATATAAATCTGAAATAAATCTTCTCAACCAAATTGTCACCGAACTTGAAATATTTTGAAATATCACTTCATTCTTGATTTTCCACATATTCCAAAAAGCTATAATTATCACTTCCCAATTGAAATCCTCAGATTCTTTAGTCTTCATTTTAGAATTCCATATCATGTCCCAAATATTATCCTCCATTATCCAACAAAATCCAATTCTATTCCAGCAAATAATAGCAAATGGACAAAGAAAGAAAAGATGAATTTGAGTTTCAATTTCAACATTTGGACAGCAAACACAATCCTGATCATCCAGATGAAACTGCTTTATGGCTAATAATTCTCTTGTATTCAGCCTATTATTCAAAAAAGTCCAAAAGAAAATCTTTTGTTTGAGCAAACAACTATTCTTCCAACAACTTTTGAAGATGCGATTGACCAAGGATATCCAAGTAGACTTTTTTTGAAGAAAAATTGTCATTAAAAGTATCTTTGAAACACCAAATATCTTTATCATCGCCCAACAATTGAAGGTTCAGATGCAATTGTGACAACTGGACAAATTGCTGATACGTAGTTGGAGACAAAGGCAATGAAAAATAGTCCACTAATTCCTCCTTAGCTATAAAATTCCTAACAGAATCATCCTGCTTGACAAAAGAGAATAATTCTGCCCATTCATAAAACAGCACATTACTATGCCATAGATCTGTCCAAAGACTGCAAGATGAACCACTACCAATTACACATTTGAACAATCCTTGGAAGAATGAAAGATTATGCAAGACATCTTTCCACCAAAAATATCCTTTCGACCCAGACCATTGAGGAAGATTATTGGAATAATAAGTTTCCCAAACAAAATTATTCCAAGGGATGTCCTTTTGATTGAAAAACTTGTAAATGAACTTAATTAATAAAGCCCATGTTTTGAGCTCTTAGATTCAGCACCCCTAAACCTCCTTTCTTTTTTGGTCTACAAACTTTTGACTAGGCGACTAAGCAATTACCTCTATTGCAAGCAACTTGACCCTTCCAAAAGAAACCCCTTCTAATGTTATCAATTCTATTGACAATCTTCTCTGGCAACTTTAGCGTACTCATATAGAACATCGACAAGGATGATAAAACTGAGTTTAAAAGCGTTAATCTTCCACCAAGAGAAAGAAAAGAGAGGTGCCATCCTGTCAACCTTTTCTCAATTCTATTAATTAGACCTTCAAAATCAGCCATATTTGGCCTTGTAAATGGAAAAGACCCCATTTTGCACCCAAGAATTCCAGCCAAATTAGTTCTTGTTTCAACATCACAATGTATTGGGGCTAAAAGTGACTTATCAAAGTTTACTTTCAGGCCTATTGATAATGCAAATGATTGCAGAAGATCTTTTATTAAGAAAATTTCTTTAGACAAAGCTTTTAAAATAATAAGAGTACCATCCGCATATTGAATGATAGGAAAGTCTTGATTTGTTAAAGTATTAATCATAAGCTCCAACAAACCCTTCCTCTTAGCCAAATTCAAAATACTTTGAAGCAAGTCTGCAACCAACACAAACAACAATGGAGAAAGAGGATCACCTTGCCTGACACCTCTTTTACAATCAATAATTTTCCCAAGAACATTATTGAGAAGAATATTAGAAGATCCTGAATTCAGTAAAGAAGAAATCCATGATAACTACTTATTCCCAAATCCTCTAACTCTCATGACTACCAGAATTGAATTATGTTCAATAGTGTCAAAAGCTTTCTCAAAATTTAATTTAAGCAAAACAGTTGGAATGTTCTTGACCTTACAAGTATGAATGTACTCAAAAGTCCAAGCCAAACAATACTGAATAGAACGCTTTCGAATAAAACCATATTGATTTTTATGAATAGTATTAGAAATCACTTCCTGAAGCCTAGAAGCAAGAATCTTCGTAATCATCTTGATAGAACTATTAACAAGAGATATCGGCCGAAAATCCTTAACAAAAGAAGAACCTTCTTTTTTTGGTAAAAGAATAATCCAAGAAGAATTAAGTCTCTTAAGATCCACTGTTCCTTCGCAAAAACTACTAAGGAGTTTATAAAAATCTAACTTAATAATCTCCCAACATGATTTATAAAATAAACCATTAAATCCATCCGGACCAGGACTTTTGTTAGAAGCCATATGAAAAATCAACTTATCAATTTCCTCCTGAAGAATAGGGCTTTCTATCAATCTCCCTTAAAATCATTAAGAATATCTTCTAAATTAAAAACACAAGAATGATAATTAGAAGTCCCAATCTTGTCTTTAAAAGATGACCAAAGAAGATCAGCCATATCTTGATGATTATCAATATTACTTCCAGCATTATCACATAAGTAGGTAATAAAATTGCTTCAAAATTTTTTTGATGCCACAACATGAAAAAACTTAGTATTTTCATCACCAAACTTTGCCCACCTAAATTTACTTCTCTATCTCCAATACTCATTCTCAACTTTCAGAAGTTATTTTAAGTGAGCTTTTAAAGAAAGACGAAACTTGAATTCCAAAGAGTTAAGAGATCTCTGTTCTTCCAAACCATCTAGCAGAGCAATAATCAAATTGGAATTATCAATCCAAGTTTTCCTTTGATTAGGCATCTTACCCCAAAGCTTGAAAGCTTTACAAAGCACTCTGAACTTACTAACAATTGCTTTTGCAATATTATTTTCTTCATTAATAGAATTCCAGGATTTAGAAACCAAGTCCATAAATCCTGACCGATTTACCCAATGATTCTCAAATCTAAAGATATGACCCAAGGGTAACTTTGAATTAATTCTCACCACACAAGGCGCATGATCAGAAATAGATTTACTTAACAAAGAGATTGTAGTATTAGGAAAGACTTCAAACCAAGCTCCATTAGCAAAACAACCAGTCAAGCTTTTCCAGAAGCAGATTAAATTGAATATTCGACCAAGTAAAGCTTCTCCCTTTAAAAGGGATCGCCTCTAGCTGAAGTTGGTTAATTGCAGCATTAAAACCAGCCATCTCATTTACATTAGCTCGACCTTTGTTTCTGTTGGGACTTGATCTCATAAGATTGAAGTCACCTAAAACCAACCATTTATAATTATCCGGCATCAAAATGCTTTGAAACCATGTCAAAAATTCTTGTTTACCTTGAGGAGTGCAGGAGGCATAAATATTTGTAACAATCCAGGTCAAACCAGAAATTTTGTGCACTAATTCAACTGTCAAAGAGAATCTGTTTTTATAAACTCCTTCACCTCGAAATAGCTTTGAATTCCATACAGTAAGAAGGGCACCTGAATTACCAAAGGAAGGAATAAAATCAAACTCCAGAAAGTTCTTTGGGCAGCAGCTTTTAACCAAAAATAAATCTACTGCCTCCAACTTAGTTTCTTGAAGACAGATAAGACCACATTTAGCTTCCATAGCTTTATTAAACACAGCTCTCTTTTTGTCAGAAGCATTCAAACCTCTAATATTCCAACTAAGAATATTATGGTAATTGTTTCGAGCCATATAAGAAAGCAGTATATTTTTAAAATAAACTATTACAAACATTGCAATAGTCAGATTCATCATACAACCACCATAACAGCAACTGGAACAAATAAGCTAATCCTTCTATCAACTTCTTTTCTTATAACCAAGTTCTCAAAACCCACAAAATTTCCATCAAAACCAAACAAATCATCATGGAGAAATCAATCATCAAGTTCTTCAATGATTGGCCCTAGTAGATGTTGAGCAGATAACAAATCGTTCGACATGCCACAAGCCAAGCCCAGAGCTTGAACCATAGGAAAAGAAAGATGAGGTGCCACCTCAGGTCGAAAGTCTTTAAATTTTGCCGCCAACCTAGGGCTTCTTCTAGGACTTCATGTTGAAATAGGAGCAGGAAACTTTTTCTGAGAACGATGCTTAACACCCAGAAGAAAAAGGAGAGCCTTCTTATCATTCTTGACTAACTCCCATCCTTGATCAGAGGAAGAAACCTTTGAAGCTTCAGGATTGAATAGCGTCCAAGACACTTTAGAGCACAAAGATGAACTGTCTCCCCTGATGAAAAGTCCACGAAGACAGTGGACTCATCAAAGAGAACATTTCTGATCCATTTGAGACCTAGCCTTGATTTTCGCACTAGGCTCTCCCAGATTCTAATATGCGGAATAACGGGATCTTACTCGAAAATACCGAAACCCAAAGGTTGATCGAAAACACAGCTCAAAGTAATTGCACAACTCTTTATTTCAAAGAGGGCTTTACACGTCGAACGTTAGACACACTTGCCTACGTCGAAGAAACTATAAGTGTCTAAAACTCAAATAAGTTCTATGACTCTTCGATGATCTAAACTAGACCTATTACAAGGTATTTATAGTCCAATCGTATGAATACGTATCATACTCAGTAACCTAAACGTATTAGACTCATATAACTAATTAATCCTAAACGGATAGACTTAGTAATCTATATTTGGATCGGATTACAATTCTGAACAGGGAACGATCGCGAAACCTTTCCAAACACGGTTAAGGTCGCAAAGCCGTATGCGACTTGACCTAAAGATCCTCCCGGATCAATTTCCATTGGTTAGCACCGGAGAAAACTACAGTTGATTGCAAAGAAGAAAACCAGCAGATTGCCCCAAAGAGCTGTTAGAATCAGAAAAAGAAAGATCCAATGATTCTTGAACCATAGGAACCCAGGGAGGCCAATTTTGCAATTCTTGATTGTTAATAACCAAAGCATCCCCATGTGGATCACCTTCAATATCGTGTTCCTGCAGCTCTTGATTATCCTCTTCACTTATGCACAAGGGAGAAGAACTAAAAATCTTAAGAGGAATGCGAACCTTCTCTAGCAGCCACTAATTCCTTGAAAAACCTGATGAAGTTCTCAGCAAAAATCATTTGCAAGTCATCCTCAACACGAAAATCAAAGGAAGAGTTCAAAGACCCAAAAGAAAAATCATTAACCTCTCCACTAATAGGTTGCCTGGCATGGATGGCAACCGGAGGCTTAGAAAACCGGGCCAATGAGAAGACACCCTTTCGGATGAAAATTTTCGTTTACATTTGGCGTTGATACAAAAACTGCTAATATGCCCATAATTAAAGCAAATAAAACATCTAACAGGAGATAAACAATCTCTTTTAAGATGCCCATGGGCAAGGCACTTAAAACATTTTAAATCAGTAAAATGACAACCATCACGAAAGGAAAACTTATGAATCCCCTGAACTCCCTTAGTAGACTCGTCTTACCGAAAATGAAATGAAGGCTTGCTCGAAAATACCTTACGACCAGGGACCGCAGCCAAGCTCAAAAGAATCCTACTGCTAACTTGCCGAATGGGAACGAATCCTTTGGCCAAATCAGCCTCACGAACAGCTTTTTGAGAGTGAACCAAACCATTGGTCAAAACATCCTCATGAACAACTTGTCGAACAAGAAAGGAAGAATTGGTCGAAACCCCAACAGGATCCTTTTTCAACCAAATCTGCCTAACCTCCAGATCTTTCCTATTACCCACCTGACGAGGATTGACACCCGGGTCACTTCTAATAAACTTCTGGTTCAAGACAGGTTCGAACCAGACACGTGTCTGAAGATGCGGACTCAAGCTATTCTGAGAGGCATCACCACGAGGTCGCAAGCTTTACGCGATCAAGTCGCAGCTTTACGCGGTCAGACCGAAAGCCTTGCGCGGTCAGAAGTTCGTGGGCTATACGCGAACTACACATTCGGGATATTACGCGATCAGCCTAATCCCGCGGTCAGAACATCTGCCGATCAGGATACCTGGGATCTATCTATCCGGTTGTCCATACGACAGGATATTCTAGGTATCCCGAAGATTCCTACACGTGGAAAAACAACCGTCAGGAGGTTGACACGTACAGTTATTCATGAATAACACGTGTTTTAACCTGCGTGGAAGTTAAGAGCAGTTTCAAAAACCATATCCAACCATCCGTGCAACCGATTGATGCAGTTTTCTTCACATGGCGCCCTTTCAAGCAGTATAAAAGGATGGCATGACGCATCAATCAGGGGAATCCAAGTTAGCCAAGTCTACGGCACACCTCATACAGCATTTTTAAGTCTTCTTTAGCTTATCTTTGTACACTTTTTACAGGAAAAATCCTCGCCTATGAGGACTTTTTCCTCCACTTGTAAACCTTTACCATACTTAGTGAAATCCCAACAGGACGTAGGGCTTTTACTCCCACCATCGAGGGCCCGAACCTGTCTAAATTCTCTGTGCTCCTGTTCACCATTGTTCAGCATACCTTCCCGAAGGGTCATCTTGAAAGGTCTCACTATTACAAATTCTGCATAAGTTCGGCTGAGGACTCCGAGTCCAAATCGTCGACAGCTGGCGCCCACCGTGGGGCCTTTCTCAAGGCGTCTTAATTGAAATTCGGAGGTTTGCCGAAACATGGCCGGAGCATATGATTCCGAGAATGATTTCGATCTCGAGGATTATGCTCATATCCCAATGCCTTCTCCAAGTGATCCTGTTCCGATGGAAGAGGTCGAAGGCCAGAATCTTCCCCAGGATGAATCATCTCCCCAAGTCATGATAATCGACCAGGAGGTAACTGGCACAAGGTCAGAACCCGCAGAGGTTCTTAATGTGTTAGGTGATGAATCCGGCCCGTCATGCGATCCCGCTGAGGGAAAGTATGATGGTGACCCCGAGGTTAGCCCAGGAAGGTTCGACCCTGATAACCTTCACCGTCTCTTTGATTTCGAGTCTGACTCGGAACAGACCGAGATGTTCTCCCCATCGACAACTTCTCTCCCTAGGCAGTTTGCTGCGTTGTCGGAGGAAACTCCCGATCAACAGGCTGCCAGGGAAGAACAAGATCGCAAACAGAAGGAGGAGCAAGATCTCGAGCAACAAAACAACGAACTACGCAGAACTGCCCTAGAGGCTCTTCAAGATGCGCAGGCTCGTTACGATGCTGCCCCGAGTTCTTCTCGATGGTCACGTGGTCGTAGACGTGACCAGACTCCTTCCTTACCACCGGAGCATTTCCCAGTGGACGAGGAAACAATAACACCTGGTGCCCCTAGGAGAAGTACCCATGGTCGACTGCGATCTATCGCGGAAGTCATGCGCAATTTTCCTCCTACGGTCACGGATGCGCAGAGACCGGCCTTTTACAGGATCCTGGCGGAAAGACTGGATGAGGTCGCATCCGAGGCGACCCCGACAGCCTCTTCCCGCTCAGTGACACATTCCCATGAACGAGATGGTCCTCATTCTGGCTCTGGCCGACGGAATTACCCGCCGCCTATACCGTCCCGACAGGACAAATATCGGCGAATGCAGGACTCTCGTGCTAGGGATCGAGTTCCCGTTCATTCTCGTTTGGGACCCCGAGTAACCCCGCCATTAAGTGAGTTTGCTCGAAACCTGACCGAAAGTCGCAGGACGGTCCACGGTCCTTACGTTGGTTGCAAAGCTTTCTCGCCTGGCCTACGAGCGGTCGTTTGGCCCGATAAGTTTCGACCAGGGGCCATTGAGAGGTTTGATGGAACTCAGAACCCATCCGAGTTTCTTCAGATCTATATTACTGCCATCCAAGCAGCAGGAGGCGATGACAAGGTCATGGCTAACTACCTGCCAACAGTCCTCGTAGGACCGGCTAGAACCTGGTTGTTCAATCAGCCTGAGGGTTCTATCTACAATTGGGAAATGCTATGCGATGCCATCCTCAGCAATTTCCAAAACTGTTACCAAAAGCCGGGTAAGGAGGATGACTTGCATAGATTGCGGCAAACTTCGACCGAAACGCTTCGGCAGTTTGTCAAGAGGTTTGTCGGGGTAAGAAATACCATCCCGAACATATCTGATGGCTCCGTAATCAAGGCATTTAAGCATGCCGTTCGATACCGGAGATTCACTGAAGACTTGCTCATTCACCCTCCTCGATCGGTGGCCGATCTGTTCGATATGGCTGATCGATACTCCGATGCAGCCGAGGCAGTCGAATGGAACCGAATGGTTGACAAGGGGGACCTACCGCCCCAACCAGGTTTCAAGGACGCCAAGAAAGAAGATTCGAGCAAAAAGCCGGAGTCTTCCCTGGGTGGGAAGTCAAAAAAGTCGAAGAGGAACCGCTCTGGACAGTACCGTGAGGTCGCGGTCGCGGAGAAACCACCTTCGACCAAAGGTAATAAGTCTTCTTTTAAAAGTAAAACTGCTTCTGGTGGCCGGGATTCCGACCAGCCAGAAAAATCAACTAATCCGCAGGAGGGCAAAAGGTGGTGTCCACTCCACAATTCCGCAGGCCACGATCTCAAAAACTGCAGAAGTTGGTTGAAACAGCTGGATGATTTCTACCAAGGAGCTGGGCCAATGCCAACCTTACCGCCCAAAGAGCAGGCGTGCGGGGTTAGAGACGTCGATGGAGATGAAGAAATGGCTTACCAGGTACCTCAAAATCATGTTAATGTCATTTTCGGAGGTTCCTCCTCTTTCGTTTCCAAAAGGCAGTTTAAAACTTTTTGCCGAGAGGTTAACCAAACAGAAACATCCCTTGGTGAACCTCAATATCCCCGTTGGTCGGATATGCCTTTGACGTTTGATCGCGCTGACTGTCCTGCGGGGCTAACTCGACCATTGAGGTTACCTCTGGTTATTACCCCAATCATCAGTAACGCGAGGGTCGAAAGGGTCCTGATCGATGGGGGAAGTTCCCTTGATCTTTTATTAGTCAAGGCACTCGACGAGATGCAAATTCCTCGTTCGAAGATCAAGCCCATAATCCATCCGTTTTATGGGATAATCCCAGGCCCCTCCATGATGCCATTGGGACAAGTGGTCCTCCCAGTCACTCTGGGAGAACCAGATAACTTTCGAACAGAATTGGTTACTTTCGATGTAATCGATTGTGATTCAGCTTATAATGCAATCTTTGGCAGGCCGACTCTTGCTAAGTTCATGATGGCAACGCACTATGCTTATCAGTGCGGGAAATTGCCTGGCCCCAAAGGTATCATTTCGGTCCGAGGAAGTCGCAACGTGGCGCTCACGTGCGACCGGCTATCTTTGGAGATGGTCGATCAACTTCCCCTCCGGGACGCTCAGGTCGCCACTGTCGCCACCGATGCGATCAGGGCTGCTCCTCGACCAGATGAGAAACTCAAACAAGTTCCTTTGTACCCAGATGACCCATCCAAGACAATTCGGGTTGGGTCAGCCCTGGATGACAAATAGGAACTCGACCTCGTTGCTTTCCTCCGGGCTAACGCAGATGTGTTTGCGTGGAAACCGTCCGACATGCCCGGTGTCCCAAGGGAAGTAATTGAGCACAGGTTAGCAATCCAACCTGGACAACGACCAATAAAGCAAAAGCTCAGGCGTTTTGCCACCGACCGACAGGAAGCCATCCGAGAAGAGTTAGACAAACTCTTACAAGCCGGGTTTATCCGCGAAGTGAATCACCCGGACTGGCTCGCCAATCCGGTCATGGTCCGCAAGTCAAATGGCAAGTGGCGCATGTGCGTCGACTATACTAGCCTCAACAGTGCCTGTCCGAAGGACGACTTTCCCCTTCCCCGCATCGACCAGCTGGTTGACTCCACTGCGGGTTGCGAACTGATGAGTTTTCTGGATGCCTACTCGGGATATCATCAAATTAGCATGGCAGAAGACGATGAAGAGAAAACTGCCTTCATCACCCCGTTCGGCACGTACTGCTACGTCAGAATGCCGTTCGGTCTCAAGAACGCTGGTTCCATGTACCAGCGCTTGATGCAAAAGACCTTTCTTTCCCAGATAGGGCGTAATCTCGAAGCATATGTAGACGACTTGGTTGTAAAGAGTACCAAAAGATTGTCTCATTTGGACGATCTTGCTGAAACCTTCTGTAACTTGAATCGCTTTGGAATAAAATTGAACCCGGAGAAATGTTCTTTCGGGGTTTCTTCCGGAAAGCTTTTTGGTTTTCTTGTGTGTTCCAGGGGCATTGAGGTTAATCCTGAGAAAATCAGAGCTATTGAGCAAATGAGGTCGCCCTCGACCATGAAGGATGTTCAACGCCTGGCTGGTCGCATGGCGACTTTAAGTCGTTTCATATCGCGATTAGGCGAAAGGGGACTACCTTTCTTTAAAGCCTTGCGGAAACATCATAACTTCACGTGGTCAGATGAGGCCGAAAAAGCGTTTCAGGAGGTAAAAACATATCTATCCAGTCCGCCAGTATTGGTGTCTCCTGAAAAGGACGAACCATTGCTTCTGTATTTGGCGGCCACCCCACACGCGGTCAGCGCAGTTCTGATCGCGGAAAGAGAAGGAGTGCACAGACCCGTCTACTATGTGAGCGAAGTACTTCATGGTCCTAAGGAGCGCTACCCTGAGGTCCAGAAGATACTTTACGCGCTACTGATGGCTTCCCGTAAGCTACGACATTACTTTCAAGCACACAAGATCACAGTACCTTCCTCTTTTCCTTTAGGGGATATTGTCCGAAATCTAGAAAAATCTGGTCGAATCGCCAAATGGGCGGTCGAATTCGGTGCCTTTGAGATCCACTTTACCCCTCGCACGGCGGTTAAGTCTCAGGTTTTGGCCGACTTTGTGGTCGAATGGACCAACCCTGAGCCACCCGTGCAGTTGGAAAAGGAACTGGAGTGCCCCGATTATTGGACAATGTACTTTGACGGCTCCCGTAGTTTTCAACACTCGGGGGCTGGAGTGGTCTTAGTTACACCTCAGGGCGAACAGCTTAAGTATGTCATTCAACTACACTTTGTTGCAACCAACAATGCAGCAGAGTATGAAGGTCTTCTTGCAGGGCTCCGGGCAGCAAAATTCCTCGGAGTCCGTCGATTAGTGGTGAGGGGGGACTCACAGCTGGTCGTAAACCAGGTAAACAAGGAGTACAGCACCTCCGATGAGACAATGGCTCATTACCTGGGGGAAGTGAGGAGATTGGAAAAACACTTCAGTCACTTCGAAGTCCAATACATCCCGCGAAAGGACAACATTCTCGCAGACCAATTATCCAAAATTGGATCCTCACGCTCATCCGCTCCGGCAGGAGTGTTCATTGAACACTTGGACCATCCTTCGATCATGACTTCGGCCGAGGATGATCCGGCAATAGCCTTCGTTGCCAACCTCGGTCAGGAACAAGATTGGACTCATCCATTGAGGGTCTATCTTGAACATGGGACCCTACCCGAGGACGAAACCAAAAGCGATCGGTTAATTCGAAAGGCGCGTCTGTACAAACTCATAGATGGGGTTATGTACAGAAAGGGTACTCAAGGAGTATTCATGCGCTGCATATCTCAGGAGGAAGGAAAATCCCTCTTGAAAGAAATACATGACGGTGTATGCGGTGCACACGCATCATACCGAACACTGGTCGGAAAAGTTTTTCGACAGGGATTCTACTGGCCTTCGGCACTCGATGATGCCAAGCTTATGGTCAAGATGTGTCCACAGTGTCAGTTTCATGCAAGACAGGTTCATCAACCTGCTTATGCATTGCAAACTATTCCTCTCGCATGGCCTTTCGCGATCTGGGGAATGGACATCGTCGGTCCTATGCCACAAGCAGTCAATGGATACAAGTTTTTGTTCGTAGCCATTGACACGTTCACAAAGTGGATTGAGGCCGAACCAGTACGAAATATTACTGCATCAGCCGCACAAAAGTTCTTTCACAAGAACATTGTGGCACGATTTGGTGTTCCAAACCGTCTCATCACAGACAACGGTTCTCAGTTCGCTAGCGGTCTTTTCCTAGACTACTGCGATCAGATTGGGACCAAGGTGTGCTTTGCTTCCGTGGCACATCCACAAAGCAATGGTGCCGTAGAACGGGCCAATGGGCAAGTATTGCAAGGTATCAAAAAACGTGGTTTTGATCGCCTCAAGACCCGCTCGGGGGCTTGGGCAGACGAGCTCTATACTGTTCTATGGGCACTACGAACTACCTCTAGTCGAGCCACCGGTGAGACACCCTTCCATTTGGTCTATGGAGCTGAGGCTGTGTTGCCTATGGAAGTAAGTATTGGATCTATTCGCACGAATCAATTCGAACAGGTCAACCAATCCGAACAGCGATCACGAGATCTCATCCTCCTGGAAGAATGGCGTGATCGCGCCCTGATTAAATCCGCGGTATACTTGCAGGCTCTACGCAAGTATCACAGTAAAAAGGTGCGACCACGTGATCTCAATGTGGGCGACTTGGTTTTACGAAAAATTCAAGACTAGTCTAACCGCAATAAATTCTCCCCAAAGTGGGAGGGACCATACACTGTCGCCTCAGTACCGCGGCCAGGATCTGCGCGGTTAGCCATGGAGGATGGTCGGATTTTGTCCAATACTTGGAACATCGATCAACTTCGCAAGTTTTACGTGTAAGTATTCCAATCACCTTTTTCCTGTTCAATTAGCATCTTTCCATAAAAAGCATGTCTTGTTTTCATACAATGAGTGTTTTTCTTTAAGCCCAAATTATACAACTTCGACCTGGGGGCTGATCGCTGGCGGTTAGGTTATTACAGCATTTTTCAACCGGATTCGCTGGTCAATCTCATGATCACTTCCAGATAAGTTACTCCTAAATAAGCCGTTTCTCAACGCACATGGGACTATCTGGCTAGTCTTCGATCATCCGGGTGGCTATCAGTTTGCAATAAGGTTAAAATGTTATTTTAATCTTGATCATTGGTTTGAAGCGCATATCCCTGGTCATCATACTTATGTTTTCCCCTCTGCTTAAAATACTAAGGCTTCAGTATTCACAAAACAGAGGCGGGGGCTAGAGGAATATACTTATAGTATGAAACTTATGATGTGAATATGCACTTTCCTTTGAAAAAATAGTTTTACATACATAGCATTGTAATTACAATTGTTTGGTTACAAAATATAAGGATCATTCGATCCTTAGCTCAGCCAAGAGCTTGTCAACGAAAGGCTTAACTTCTTCAATAACGGCGTCAAGCAGTTCGTCACTCTCGACCTCAACCGGTCCCACCAGTGCGCTCAGATTCGCATCTGGGCCATGGTGAAGTCGAACCCGGCTGAGTACGGCAGAAGCGGCTGATCGGACTCTCATCCTGATTGTCTCTTCACGTCGCCGTACATCTCCAGGGAGATATTCGAGTAGTGATTCTGCTTGGGTTGTAAGCAGTGATGCCCAATCGCTGACATTTGGGTCGTCCTTCCTCAACTCTACCACATTGGTATTCAAAAGGCTGGCTATGGCCTTCAGTTTTTCGAAGACCAGTAGGCTCAACTCTTTGACCACACTTGATTGGTGTGGTCGAGCGAGGACTCGAGAAGCATCTTGTCCTGGCTGAGCTGTTTAATGCGACCTGCTTGCGCTGTACAAAGAAAAGAGGTTATTAACAAGAAACGTCTTTAAGTCTTCTCAAGTTGGGAATCGACTTACCAGTATTCTCAGACTGAAGTCTATTGATTTCAGTCCGTAGTTTCTGAAACTCTGTAACTGAGTTCAGCTTTATCTTGGTTAACTCCTTCTTCAGGAACGTAACCTCTCTGCAGCAAAATCAAGTTAGTCACAATTAAAGCCTACTTATATTAACAGAAGAATGACGATCCTCACTTGCGCAAGTTGTCACGATCTTTTTGAACAGCCGCCATGCTAGCCATTGCAGCATGCGACTGGCTCGTCACCCATGACAAGCCCTGTGACACAAAGCAAGAGAGTCAAGTATGCTCTAAAGGCGATTCAAGCGCCGAAACAGAGGTAATCATACCTTCATAAACTTATTCAAAGCGGCATCATCCATGCTAGCAGGAATCCTTGCTAGCGCGCCTGAAGTGCCTGCGACGGGGACAGTTGATGGGAGTGCCGGCCGGATGCCACCCCCAGAGGCCACTGGTGGTGACCTAGTCCCTGCACTTGTTTCACCTCCCGCGGTCCGGACGACTTCCTGAACCACGGGAGTAGAGCGCTCTTCGTTAGAGGCTCCCTCATTAGCCCTAGCTTCAACCTCCCCAGTGGCGGTTAAAGGTGTAGGCGCTGTCTTCTTTTGCCTAACAGGAAGAATGGGTCAGACATTCTTTATCTAAGATTACTGTCAAGTAAGAGTTCTTACCTTATTTTAAATCCCATTCGTTCCTGGGACTTCTGGGACAATTCCCCTTGCGAAGGAGAGCCGTCCCCGGTTCTTGCCTTCCTTATGGTAAATAAGACAGCACCCCCCTGCAAATGTCACGTTACAAGCATATTCTTAGGGAACAGGTAAAAACACATAGAAAGATCTTTACCTGGGCCACCGGACTAACTGGTGGGGCTGCATCTGAAGGCCTTGGCGATTCCTGAGTTGCTGGAACCGTCACAACCGGCCTTTGTTCGTCTACCTCCTCCTCTGTCCGCGGAGGAGGAGGATTTTCCTCCCTGGAATCCCCAGTGGACCCAGGGGGAAGCTCTCCTTCCTGTATGTACATTAACTTGTCAAATGCGCAGAAAGAGTCATGGAGGGAATAGTCGAAAAGATCCTTTACCTTAGTCGTCCCTTCGACCAGGGAAGCAGAGATGATTGATCCTGAAACCTCGGGGGCTTCAGGAATTGGAAGGTCACCCGCGACCACATGATCTTCGGTGGTCGCAGGGTCAGCCACGGCCACCTCTTCGGCAGCTGTGGTTTCTGCAGGGCAGCTTGGAGCATCGCTGGATGGAAGATCCGCGATCTTCCTCCTTCGAAGAATCAGAGGAACATCATCCTCTTCCTCCTCGCTCCCCTCTCCCTGTACGACGAAGAAGTGATTCCATGTCGCGCCTGAAAAAGTAGTAGGAATGCAATATCTTACCGCAGTCTTTCTTGCGGGACGAGGGATGCTTCGTGAAGACCCCTCTCCAGGGTTCAGCTTGGTCTTCTTAGAGGCAGGACTCTTTGTCCTGGGTCTCTGAGAGACCTTCTTCACGTTCCTCGACGTCAGCTTCTTCAGAGAGCCGACATTTTCACTTGGGAATGTTGCATCCGCAAACCTCCCTAGGAGCTGTTCTCATTCCAATGGGATTGATTAGTGCTGGACATACATGAAAACTGCAAAACAGAGGCCAAGTGGAAAGTTTACCTTTCGGCGCTCTTGTTTAAGGTCGTCGCCAGCATGAATCAAGCTTTGGGGGCGAGGTGATCCCTTGGGGCCCTCTACCTCGGCGTTGTACGCCCTGAGGAGGTAGTTAGTCCGCCTCTCAATCTCAATTGAGGGCAGGACTATTCCCAGATACGAATTAAATTGATACATTTCGAAAATGACATAAAAGGATTTCAATGTCAGAAATAAGTACCTTCGTTATAGTCCAGGGTAGTGTCCGCCATGGACGTGATCTCCCAAGCCGGATGAGCCCTTTCACGTAGGGGGCTCATCCGATTCTTCACAAAGTCTCGGATGACGTCACGTGCCGTCAGCCCTTGTTCGACTAAGTGAAGGATCACCTCGGCATGCTTCATGAACTCTGCGTTCATCGCCGGGAGAGTATCCAACTCGCTAGTTTTCTCCGGCCGCGAGTTCTCAAACCACAACCCGCTCTCGGTCGGCGGGGTGCAGTAAAACCATTTCTGGTGCCACCCGCGCACTGAGTCTCGCAGGGGTGGGGAGGGATACTCCTTTTTATCCCTCAGCCGGAAGTAGATGCATCCGGCGGCGTTGGTGCTCTTCGACCACGCCGAAAAGTAAAATCGTCGGAAAAGATCCACGCTGGGATATACTCCGACGAAGGCTTCACAGAGATGCTGAAATACTGCCAGAATCAGCATCGCGTTGGGGTGGAGGTTGATCAGTTCCCACCCGTAATGCTCAAAGATGTCCTTAAGGAACTGACTTTCAGGGAATCGGAACCCGCAACGAAAATACTCCTCAAAAACCACCAACTCGCCTTCTTGGACAGTTGGGGTTTCTTGGTCTTTCTCCGCAGGTCGCCAGTTAATGAGCAGCCGCGGAGAAAGGATCTCCTCCTTCTCAAGCGCCATCAGGCTCTCCTCAGAATGATGAATGGATCTGCTCCAGGACGCCATCTATGGTGTAGAATCAAAGGGGAAGCTGGCGATTTGGGGAAGATGAAAGCTGAAGAAAGTGAGGGTTTTGAGCGGCGGGAATTCTAAGGGTTTTTTCGCGGCTGAGTGGCTTCCTCAAGAAGCTACCTCCTGCTTTTTATAGACCCAAGGCGTCGCATTAATGAGTGAACGGCTCGTTTCAAACATTCCATTAAATGCTTTATTCATTTCCCATAATGGATACTGTCTCTGATGGACCCGATAAAGTACTCAGGCGTCGGATCTAAAACAAAAGGACTTCTTTGTTTTGGGAACTGAAAGTATAAAAGGACTGAAAAATTTCCAGTACTTTTCAAAGGAAGTTTTTCCTTTTTATACTTTGAACATTTTGTTCGAAAAAATCACGTAACCCAATTTTTTACGTACTGAAGTGTTTCTAATTGGGTTATGGTTTTATCGAAATCATGTTATAGGCTAAAACTTCGTCTCTAATCGAAGTAATAGTCTAACCGGATGTTCGACTCTGGTCGCAATTCAGTTCTAACCGCGGCCTTAAGTCTGATCGCAGCATCAGGGCAGGTCATGGTGATCTTTTAAAGCGTGATTCTAATCGCAGAACTGAAATTTCCTGTGTATGAATGGTCGCGGACTAAGCTTTTAACCATAAATTCGCACAGAAGGTATGAAGAATGTTCATATGAATAAAAGAAACTTTATTTATTACATTCTTTACATACAAAAGGAATACGGTCGATAAAAGCATCGACTTGTTCCGAGAGAAGTTTACAAAGTTCCCCGAGGGACATATTGTTGTCAGTAGGATCTACACTGACAACCCCCAAGGAACTAGCAACTACTCTAAGTCTATCTATATCGTCCCTAACAACAGACGCACTATTGTCCCTAATCAAGTCAGAGAGTTCTCGCTGTTGCTGAGCGAAGTCCCTCTCTCGACGGAAATGGTGCGCCTCTTCTCGGGATCGATCAAGACATTCTGCTAAACGCAGAATCTTCGAGGCCATATCCTCGGTCTTCTTCTCCAGGGCATTCTTCTCTTCCAGAAGAGTCTGTCCGGAAGGAAGAGACGGAGCAGCAGAAGGCTGATCGCTGGAGCCTCCTACCTCCTGCATTTTGTAAAAGTTAGTCATATTAACTAAAATTATCAGCAAAAAAGGGAGAAGAATTGTTACCTGTCCCGGTGCATAACCCGTTGATACACCCATCTTGGGAGGAAGATCACCATATGGTGGAAGTGCAACCTTCCCAGAAGAAGATTGCTTCGCCAACCCAATATGGCAATCATCTGGTCGAGGGATAGTCACCGCTTGCCGACCAGGATGTTGATCACCCATAAGGATGGGAGAATCGAATGTGATGGGATCTTTCTCTAAGGATAAAGGCCTAACTTGCCGAGAGGCATGGACGGGGAGGGTCAAAGGAACTGAAGGAAGAAAGAAACTCGCTACGTTCTTCACCTTTGTTCCACTGGAAGATCCTTCGTCAACCTTGGGTTTCTTCCTTAAGGGAGACAGGACTTCATTCGACCCTTGTTTGACAATTTCCCCTTCATCGCTCTCAATCTCGATGATTTCGTGATCTGCCATTGGGAAGAGTAAGTGAAAAGGAAGGAGGCCAGGTAACAAGAAAAAGACTTAGGCGTGAGAGGGAAATTGTAAATCTTTACATGTCCAGGGGTCTGGTATTTATAGCCGCCAGGGCGACGGTTCGCCTCCCGGACACCTCGAGTTTCGTTAAGACATTTACAATTTTACCTCGAGATAAAAATCTCTACGGCACCATCATTGCCCGTCACGTAATGTCAGAACCCGTCTTGAAAAACCAACCGTTTTCACTTAGTGCGCCACTAAGTGGAGAAGTTAAAGGGCCGGGTTAAAAATCCAATGCACGGTTTTTAAATTCGAAATAAACACGTCTCTCCGTTTTCTTCGAATTTGGGGGCTAGCTGACGAGGATTGACACCCGGGTCACTTCTAATAAACTTCTGGTTCAAGACAGGTTCGAACCAGACACGTGTCTGAAGATGCGGACTCAAGCTATTCTGAGAGGCATCACCACGAGGTCGCAAGCTTTACACGATCAAGTCGCAGCTTTACGCGGTCAGACCGAAAGCCTTGCGCGGTCAGAAGTTCGTGGGCTATACGCGAACTACACATTCGGGATATTACGCGATCAGCCTAATCCCGCGGTCAGAACATCTGCCGATCAGGATACCTGGGATCTATCTATCCGGTTGTCCATACGACAGGATATTCTAGGTATCCCGAAGATTCCTACACGTGGAAAAACAACCGTCAGGAGGTTGACACGTACAGTTATTCATGAATAACACGTGTTTTAACCTGCGTGGAAGTTAAGAGCAGTTTCAAAAACCATATCCAACCATCCGTGCAACCGATTGATGCAGTTTTCTTCACATGGCGCCCTTTCAAGCAGTATAAAAGGATGGCATGACGCATCAATCAAGGGAATCCAAGTTAGCCAAGTCTACGGCACACCTCATACAGCATTTTTAAGTCTTCTTTAGCTTATCTTTGTACACTTTTTACAGGAAAAATCCTCGCCTGTGAGGACTTTTTCCTCCACTTGTAAACCTTTACCATACTTAGTGAAATCCCAACAGGACGTAGGGCTTTTACTCCCACCATCGAGGGCCCGAACCTGTCTAAATTCTCTGTGCTCCTGTTCACCATTGTTCAGCATACCTTCCCGAAGGGTCATCTTGAAAGGTCTCACTATTACAAATTCTGCATAAGTTCGGCTGAGGACTCCGAGTCCAAATCGTCGACACCACCTGAGTAGAAATCCGAGTTGAGGATCTATTTTAAACAAGAATTCATTCCTTGGCTTGCTCAGAAGTCCACCTGACAAACTCAGCTTGCCAATTAGGGCCATCATCTCTCCAAAGAAAGAAAGATAAGGAGAACTTTTAATGAATGATCTCAGCAGAATGGAGAATTTTGAAACCAACTTTCTTATTAGCCTCCGAGAAACGAAAACCAAAATCAGAGAAATGAACCACATTGAATAATTTTGCCTCACTCCCAAAGTGAGCAACTAAAATATCAACAATCACCCTCACAGAAGGCCTGAACGCTGAACGTCTAATGAAGAGAGTAAGAAAGAATTCATTGGAGTCTCTAGCACAATCAAAAGTCACACCAGAATTGAGAGAAGACCAAACTTCATTCTCAAAAGAAATACCCAAATTCCAATCTAACTCCTTCGGATCAAACATAATTCAACAATCAGAAGACCAGGAAAGATCGGGAACACCAGGGCTAAACAAGAAAGAAACCCCCAAGAACGAAACCCTCCGAAAGAATCCCTCATTTACTGGAGCTAGTTGATGTTGGGGTTGAAACCGAGGAGTCGGTCGAATGGCTGTGGAGGAGGTCGCAGTGGGTGGCCATAGAAGACGCCGGTTGTCGAGCCGAATGAAGCTGCTAAAGGCGCGCTGGTCGTCTTGGTGGTCGAATGGCAGGTCAAAGTAGGGGTCGAAGCAGTGCTGGTCGTCGTCGTGGTCGAAGAGGAGCTACACGACGACGTGGTTGCAGAACGTTGGCAAGGCCACGGCGGCGGAGAGGATGGTGGCGCCGACATTCGAGGAGAAACAGCAACGGTGTTGCTCGGAGGAGTGGGGATCTGGCGGCGTGGAGGTTGGATCCAAGCAGATCTGACTCAAATCGGTGGCTCAAAAGACTGTGGGGGAGCAGATCCAGCGTAGAAACTGACTCGGCGATGGGGACGAGATGGCGGCGTGGAGGCGCAGGAGGGAGGCGGCGGCGCACGCGGGATCAGTGGCGGCGAGCGCGGGAGGCGCGAGAGGCGGCGGTGCACGTGAGCGTCAACAAAACCTGAATCTTTGAACTTATCAACCCCAAGCTTAACTTGAAGAAAAACAACGGACAGAAAATGAGAACACAACCATAACATAGAATGAAAGAAGAATTTTATGATCCGTTTGAGACCTAATATGCGGAATAACGGGATCTTACTCGGGATTACCAAAACCCAAAGGTTGATCGAAAATACAGCACAAAGTAAGTGCACAACTCTTTATTTCAAAGAGGGCTTTACACGTCGAACATTAGGACGCACTCCCTACGTCGAGGAACTATGTGTCTAAGACTTCAATCTAGACTCGATGATCTAAACTAGACCTATTACAAGGTATCTATAGTCCAATCATATGAGTACGTATTAGACTCAAGAACCTAAAACGTATTAGACTCATATAACTAACTAACCCTAAACAAATAAGCTTAGTTATATCTATTCGGATCGGATTACAATTCCGAATTGAAAACGAATTCCTTTTCAAGGTCGCGAACCAATCCATGGTCGCGAAACCTTTCCGAACTTAGTTAAGGTCGCGAAGCCGTATACAACCAAGTTATGATCGCAGAGCCTTGTGCGATCATGACCTGCAGATCCTCCCAGATCATTTTATTATTAAAGAAAGCATGCTAATTGAACAGGAAAATGGTAATGGGAAAAACTTACACATAGAATTTGCGCAATTGATCTATTTTCCATGAATTGGATAAAATCCTTCCATCTTCCATAGCTAATCGAGCCAATCCTGACCGCGGTATTGAGACCACAATATAAGGACCTTCCCACTGAGGAGATAACTTATTGCAATTGGACTAGTTTTTGATTTTCCTTAAAACCAGGTCACCCACATGAAGACTACGTGGTCACATTTCTTACTGTGATATTTACGCAAAGTTTGTAAATATGCAACAGACCTAATCGATGCTCGATCACGCTTTTCTTCGAGAATAGGAAATTCATCTTCTCGTACATCACTTTGATTATCAATCTCTAACTGACTTAGGTGAGTTGAACCAAGTTGAACTTCAATTGGTAAGATAGCTTTGGCACTAAAAACCAGTTGAAAAGGCATTTCACCCGTAGCTCGACTGGATGTGGTACGTAATGCCCATAAAAATGAGTAGAGCTCATCTACACAAGCCCCCGAATGCAACTTAAGGCGGTCAAAAACACGTTTCTTAATACCCTGTATTATCTACCCGTTGGCGCGTTCTACTACACCATTGCTCTACAGATGAGCTACGGATGCGAAACAGACCTTGGGTCCAATGTCGTCGCAATAATCTAAGAAAAGACCACTGACAAATTGTGAACCATTCTCGGTAATGAGATGACTTGGAACCCCAAATCGTGTCACTATGTTCTTATGAAAGAATTTCTTTACAGCTGCAGCAGTAATATTGCGAACTGGCTCAACTTCAATCCACTTAGTGAATGTATCAATGGCTACGAATAAAAACTTGTACCCATCGACAGCTTGAGGCATTGGCCCTACAATATCTATTCCCCAAACAACGAATGGCTAAGTTAAAGGAATGGCTTGCAAAGCATATGCTGGCGGATGAACTTGCCAAGCATGGAATTGACATTGTGGGCATGTCTTCACCAATTGCATAGCATCATTAAGTGTTGTAAGCCAGTAATAACCCTGTCGAAATGCTTTTCCGACCAGTGTTTGATTAGAAGCATGTGTTCCACATATGCCTCCATGTATTTTTCTTAGAAGGGATTTTCCATCTACTTGAGATATACACAACATAAGTACCCCTTGAGTGCCCTTTCTATATAAAGTTCCCTCAATGAGTCCATACATGCGTGCTTTTCTAACTAACTGATCACTGTCGGCTTCATCTTCAGGCAAGGTCCCATGCGCAAGATAGATTCTCTGTGGGACCCTCATTTGAGGAATCCGGTGGCAATCGCCCAGGTGGATTGCACTTAGGTAGGTACATCACAAGCTCACAACAAACAGAAAGCAATAGCTGCAATAAGAATAGATAAGCAGGTACAAGGTCACAAGGACCAACATTACAATAACATAGCGCCATGAATGACGCTAAATAGAGTTGCTACAAAAATAATAAGTTTGTCAACACAAGAGTCGGCATCGAGATACTGAACACACAAAACGATACAAAAGGCAACGACAAAGATTTTCGCTTCTGATGGAAACACCTCTGGTGGGGCTTCAACCACATCGGACCCGATGCGGCGCGGGACCTTCTAGAACTCTGAATCATCGGGAGCGTTTCCATCTTCTGCTTCATACTCATGACCAAGCGAATCAGGATCGAAGAATCCCTCTTCTGAATTGTTTGCAAAGGCAAGGGTGAGCATGCTTTTACACAATGCTCAGCAAGTCTTGTTATAGTAATGCAAGGAAAGAGGTCTCAGTTCCATAAATAAGAGTAGTGTAGATTTTCACTTCAAAATTCCTAGAAGAACGTTTTACTTTCCAAAGCAGATTTTTGGAAACCTTAAGATAGACTTTAAGAAAACATTGTGTGTGGCAGTCTTTCATGAGTCACCACTTTTATTAATCACCTTATGAAAACTTTTCCAAATCTTACTTGTGCTGAACCACATGAATAAAATCCACCACAAACATACTCCATGACCTGGGAGTACAGAGTATCTGATACTTTTCTTACACTTTGCAAAGGTGTACCTCTTTTTAAATCCACTTCTTCACTCGACTTTCAAGGTGGGCCAACTCCATGCGACTTATACGCATGTGACAAGGCCGAGATCGCACAACGCTCTTGCAGTCTAGTATTAACAGTATCCCCGCCCGAGAAATAGACAATTAAGTCCCAATTACCATTGTGGGTCCTCCCCACTACCTTACTTCCTAGCCTTGGCCTATGTTCTCGCAAGACATATGACCTATGATTACAACCGCGCACGACTTAATCCAGGCGTAGGGCGTCTTCCTTCCATCCACCATATCCTCTCATTATTTTCTTGATCTCACATCACTCATGGCCAAACTGCGGCCCACCAGTTTCCACGCGAGAAACTGGACCGACATTCCATGCAAGGGACTGTTAATACCAAAAAGCTACTAAGTTGTGCCTGTCCCATACCAGGCAAGTGGTTGGTACATTTTTCATGACACATATAGGCACAACACAAGGTTCTTGTCCTTATGAATGAATAGTGAGGAGACATTCACATACCCAATGCACACACAGAAGCCAACCAATCAAACCACCCTCATTGTCAATTCGTAATTCACATTTTCTTCCATAAAAGGGGTTTCAAATTCATTTGTCACATATTAGCCATTTCACAATCAACATGTGTATTTAAATATGAGCAAGATCTAAGCATAGCATCCTAGGGTGACAAGGTTGCATGAAAGTTCAATCATAAGGGGTTTCACAAGAGATTGGGTTATATCTATTCATATTTTTCCAACTTAGTTCTTATTTAAATATACAACATGCATATATTTTGGAAAACGATCAATTAATTCATTTTCAAACTATTGCGTGAGATATGATCAAGGGTGAAAACTTTCCTTGCAACGCGGGGTCTAAAAGATCTACTGGATCTTCGAACGCTCCTTCCAAATCTTCCGCTCCTTGATCTACACTCGCAAACAAAAGAACACACGACACACGCACTACATAAGCATACAGAAAATACTTTCTGTAGAGAAAATATAAATAAAGTATAAACATGTATGCAAATGAGGTGATTTGGTCGAAGGCAGAACAGCGAGGAAAGGATATTAGGGTTTGGCTCAAAGGACTGGACTTGAATGCAATGAATGCCTAAGGGTCGGCATTCGGTTCGCAAACAAACAAAGTCTGAGAAGGACATTAGATTGATCTGGGGCTTCTAGAAGACCAAAGCTAGTGCAAAAGGTTGCATTGCGTGCCAAACACAGTGAGGAACCTAATTGACAAAGTTAAATTTATAGAAAAGTTCTAGGATTAACAGAAAATCACAGCAAAGTCTTGGACACAGGGAAAACGAATGCCACTGAACTGCAATGAACTAGGGTGATGAGGACATCACTTCTTCGGATACCAACCATAATCCTCCGCTTGTTACACAAGGACCAATAACGCACGACCGAGCCCAATTGTTGCTTTGCCTGGTGGACTCATTCCCAAGTTATATATATATGGTTTTGAGAATGGTTTACTTCCTAATGATGATAATATTGTACTAAGAAACCATGGAGAGGACCAGCAAGGACGCGAGGACCAGCAAGGAGCCCAAGTCAAGTTGGAGTCCAAGACGGATTCGAGTTGGAGTCCGGTTCGGCCATCCAGGAGCAGCCTGCCTTCAAACGATCATAACTCCCTCATACGAAGTCCGATTGGGACGTTCTTATAGTCCACGGAGAAGCCCACGACGAGATATTTCCAATGGATCTGGTTCCACATCCAAATTCCTTCTGTATCGCCGGAAATTAACAAAACAAGTTTCAACCAGATTCTGATTGGGACAAGTCGGTGCTGTGACACCTTGTTTCGGGCCTTCGGCCCATGTATTCCCTAGTAGGTCATGAGAAACCCTAGCCACGCCGCCTCTTCATATAATCAGTAGCCGTCACTGTTTAGATTTGGATTTTGCTTAGATTATTCTGCCATTGCAGTTTCGCCGAACTCGGTTTGTGAAATCCCAACTCGTGAGGCAATTCAGTTGCTTCTTCTTCGTTCTTGCTTGTGTTCTCAATTTGCAGCAGGAACAAGCCTTCGTGGTGAGGTCAACCGTATCTTGGCGTGGTTGATAACCAATGGAGCCGTGGTGTAGCGATTGCAGGAGTTCGAATCGTTCTGATTGGAAGCCGGATCGTCAACGTCGAGTTCTCCATCAATCGATTTACCTCTACCTATCAGAAGATCGGGACACCGTTCACATCATACTGGATGACACACGCATGCGTTGCTTCGCCAACTATGTCAGGGAGGTAGGCGAGATCAAGACAAGGCTACTGGTGAAGTTAATTTGGCTGGGGTGGCTTAACGGCAACGAACGGCGAGGTCGATGTTGTCAGTCGCCTGAAACAAAGACGAGCTACGATGACAGGGCTCTAGAGAAGATCAATCTCGATATTGAATGAGGGGTTTTGATCTTGGAGTGGTGCTGAGTGTGCTGGAGTGAGGAATCGAGATGGGGTTGAGTTTCTGAGCTCGCCGGCATTGGCGCTGGACTTGGAGATGACAATGAGAAGTGAACCGGCGATTTAAAGCAATGCTGGTCAAATGCTCTGGACTACACCATCTAGGGGATATAAGGAAGGTGTAGGTGGGTTCGATTTGGGTGAAGACACAATGAGGCGTGCCGGCGACGTGAGGCATCCACGGCGGCGCGCGAAAAATCAGGAAACCTCTTGAATCGGGCTAATTTAAAAATGTGGCTGAATAGGCTTGCTAAGAACCTTCAGAGGATTGATTCATTCTACAGAAAGGGGTGGTGAAAAGGACTGGAGTGAGTTCAATTTCAGAAATAGGGAATTTGGCTTTCTCAGCGATCACCGGCGATAAGGTTCACCGGTGGCCAATTGGGAGCTATGACACAGGAAGCTAGGTGCAGGGAACTCATTGGTGAAGTTAGATTGAGGATTGGGGCTGTGAATTGCTCTGGCGATGGTAGCCTCAAACATGGCTCATCAGGGAAGAAGAGAGCAGTGAATGAGCTGGGACTTAGCCAATTTCTGGATTGTGAAGTTTGCACAGCAAAGGAGGGGTTTAAATAGGCTAGGAGGCGGAGCCAGCGAGGGAAAACGAGCCGGGGATGAGACCGGCCGAGCGCAGGGGGAACAGCGGCGAACGGCGATGCGACAGCATGCAGGTGGCGCATCAACTTTGCCAGCAATGGTCGGGACATTGGAACGTGCTCCAGGACGGTGCAAAGGTGGAGGCGACGAGGTAGCTCCAACGATGATACGTACATGCATGCAGGTCAAATCCTCATGGGCGCGTGCGAAACCTGCTGCTGGGGTGCTGGCGATTAACCGCTGGTCGAAGCACTACCACGGTGAAGCCCTGGTCGAGGACACGTGCGCACGTGGTAGCGCAATCGAGCACGAGCACAAGTGAAGAAGAAAACTGGTCGGCGGCGAAGGGGCACGGTGAACAGCACAGCACAACTCCGGTCGCAGTGGCTGGAGCTCTGGTCAAGAGCAACAGCCAGGGGCTGGTCGAAAAGGGCTGAAAAAGAATGCTAGGACTGATTTGAAATTTCAAAAACTTGCTCCAGGGACTGAACTGTAAATCTGGCAATTGGCTTAAGTAAAAAGGGATTTGATTTCACCAATTTAGTCCACTAAACTCAAGAAAATGTTTACTAGCAACAGATGACCATATTTGGAATTTTAAACATGTTTTGAACTGAGACGACAACAGGGTAATTACGGTAATTAGGGCTTAAATTTAGTGAGGCTGAAAACTAGGGTTTCGGGTGAGATTTTGAAATTCTTCCAGAAGGGAAAATTGTTCAGAAAAGTGAATGGAAAATATTCCCTAAATCAGATCAAGATTTGGAGATGGTCTGTGACTTCTAGCCTTTTTGGGCTCCTGAAAAATCTGAAAAGGACTGATCTGCGATACTTTTGGACTGATTTGCAAAAAAGGTCTGAACGAGGGAATTTGACTACCAACTTTGTGGGGTAAAATACTGGCACAACTGGGATCTCATCTTGAAATAGAGAGGGGCGAGTCAAGTCAGGATTTGAGAAAACAGGGATGTTACTACCTAACCTCCTTAAAAACAATCTCGTCCTCGAGATTCTGGTAGGTCTGAAAACAGGTAGGGGAAATCTCGATGCAGTCCTTCTTCCCTTTCCCATGTCGACTCTTCTTCTGAGTGGTTGTTCCATTGAAATCTGTTGTATTGAATGGTCCTTGATTTCAATCTCCTTTCACTGACCTCGAGTATCTTGATGGGGTATTCTTGGTAGGATAAGTCTGATTGAACCTCTGCTTCCTTAGGAGATATCTACTCCGTTGGCTTCTTTAGGCACTTCCTCAATTGAGACACATGGAAAACATCATGAACTCCTGCTAGTTCGAGTGGTACCTCCAATTTGTATGCCACCTCTCCTTGTTTCTCTAGTATCTTCTAGGGTCCAACGTATCTTGGGCTTAGCTTTCCCTTCATTTGGCATCGACGTACTCCTTTGTAAGGGGTTACCTTGAGATATACGTAATCACCTTTTTTGAAGATAATTTCCTTCTGTTGTCGGCGTAACTTTTCTGCCGAGACTAAGCCGTTTTCATTCTTTCTCAGATGATCTTTCCATGGGCTGTGGCCTCTTCTACCAGTTGCGGTCCTAAAAATTGCTTTTGGCCCACTTCGGTCCAATATAAGGGTGTACGGCATTTCCTTCCGTAAAGTGCTTCATATGGGGCCATTTGCAGACTCGCTTGGTAACTGTTGTTGTATGTGAACTCAGCATATGGTAGGAATAGTTCCCAAGAATCTCCGTAATCCAAGGCACAAGCTCTTAGCATATCTTCCAAAACTTGATTTACCCTTTCGGTCTGGCCTCCAGTTTGCAGGTGGTAAGCTGTACCGAACTTCAATCTTGTACCCAAGGTTTGTTGTAATTCTTCCCAAAATTTTGATACAAACTGGGGTCCTCTATCTTAGACTATTTCCTTTGGCACTCCATGCAGACTAACAATCTTGGTGAGGTATAGTTCTGCTAATTGTTTGGTTGAGTACTAGGTCTTTACTGGTAGAAAATGCGCTACCTTCATCAATCTGTCCACTGTGACCCATATGGAGTCGTAACCTTTCCTAGTCCTTGGTAATCCTGTTACGAAATCCATTCCAATCTCATCCCATTTCCATTCTGGGGTTGGTAGAGGTTGTAGTGGTCCTGCAAGCTTCTGATGCTTTGCTTTTACTCTTTGACATGTGTCGCAAGATGCTACGAACTCTGCAATCTGTTTCTTCATCTTTCTCCACCAAAATTGACTCTTCAAATCTTGATACATTTTCGTACTGCCTGGTGGATTGAGTAAGGGGTATGGTGAGCTTCATGTAAGATCACACCTTAAATTTCCTTATTATCCGGAACACAGATTCTATCATGGTGCCATAGAATTCCTTGTTCATCTTCTCTGAAATTGATTGCATCTTCGTGCTTCATGTCTTCATTCAACTTTTGAATGTTCGGGCCCGCCACTTGATCTTTTTGGATTTGATCTTTCAGCTCGCATTCCATCCTCAAGGTGGAAACAGTTCCTTGTTCAACTAACTCCAATCGTAGCTTCTCAAAATCCTTGAGCAGTTGGGGTGGTAATCCCAAATTTTTCACTTGGTTACAGTAGGACTTTCTGCTCAAAGCGTCTGCTACCACATTTGCTTTGCTGGGGTGGTAATGTACTTCAAGGTCGTAATCCTTGATTAGTTCCAACCACCTTTGTTGCCCCATGTTCAAGTCTTGTTGCGTGAAGATGTACTTCAAGCTCTTGTGATCAGTATAGATTTCACATTTGTTTCCCAAGAGATAGTGTCGCCAAATCTTCAATGAATGAACAACAGCGTCTAACTCCAAATCGTGGGTGGGATAATTCTCTTCGTGTGGTCGCAACTGTCTTGAAGCATATGCCACGACTCTCCTTTCTTGCATTAGGACACACCCTAGTCCTTGTTTTGATGCATCACAGTAAACTTCAAAGCTCTTCTTGTTGTCGGGCAATATAAGAACAGGTGCAGTCATTAACACTTTCTTAGCTCTTGAAAGATCTTCTCACATTCTTCAGTCCAATTAAAAGTGACGTTCTTCTTGAGCAATTGAAGTGGTCTAGTGATCTTGGAGAATCCTTCAACAAATCGTCTGTAGGAGCCAGCTAACCCTAAGAAACTTCTCACTTCCGTCATTGTTTCTGGTTGTTTCCATTCCATTACAGCTTGGATCTTTGACGGGTCCATGAATATTCCTTCACCAGAAATGATGTGGCCTAGGAAGGAAATTTCTTTTAACCAAAAGGCACACTTGTCAAACTTGGCGTACAATTGATGGTCTGCCATCTTCTTTAGCACTAGTCTGAGATGCTGAACATGCTCGTCTTCTGTCTTGGAGAAAATGAGAATATCGTCTACAAACACAATAATGAATTTGTCCAGATATTCCATGAGGACTTTGTTCATCAAGTTCATGAATACTGTTGGTGCATTCGTCAGTCCGAATGGAGTCACTGTAAACTCATATAATCCATATCTTGTTATGAATGCAGTCTTTGGGATGTCCTCCTCTTGAATCTTTAGTTGATGATAACCGGATCTCAAGTCGATCCTTGAAAATATTTTTGCTCCTTTGAGTTGATCAAAGAGATCATCAATCCTTGGCAGAAGATACTTGTTTTTGATCATCATATCATCATATCTTTCTTCTTGGCGAAGAGCACTGGGGCTCCCCAAGGTGAAGAACTTGTTCTGATGAAACCTTTTTCTTCTAATTCTTCCACTTGCTTTCTCAGTTCTTCCTATTCTTGTCTCATCATACGTGCAAGTTTCCTTGCGTATGGAGCTGATCCAAGTTTCAGCTCGATGGCAAACTCTATATCCCAGTCTGGCAGCATTCCAGGGAGTTCTTCGGGAAAAACTTCTGGGTACTCGTTGACTACTAGGACCTTCTCGAATTTGATCTCTTCAACACTGTTTAGGCTGTCCATATGGTCACTCAGTGGAGATCTTTCTGCGCAGAATGGGACTTGTTTTCCTTCGGCATTGGTTAGAGTGATGATCTTCTTCTCACAGTCTATCTAGCCTTTGTGTCTTGCTAGCCAATCCATTCCAAGAATGATGTCTAGCCCTTGAAGATTCAGAACTAGCAAATCTGCTAGGAATTCTAGGTTGCCGATACAGAAGGCAATATTTCTACAGATGGATTTGACTAGCATTCTAGCTCCAGGGGATTGGATTAGAATGGGAGATTCTAATGCTGACATAGGCAGTTCATTTCTCAAAGCAAAAGACCTTGACACAAATGAATGAGTAGCACCCGAATCAAACAAAGTAACAGAAAGCTTAGAGTGAATTAGAATTCTACCGATCACAACATCGGAGGCTTCTCCAGCTTCAGCTGTGGACGCATATGTCGATGATTTGGACTCGGGGTCCTTAGTCAATCTTATGCAAATTTGTGAGTTGTGGGACCTTTTAAGGCGCTCCTCTGGGAAGGTAGGATGAGTAATGTCTGTACGGGCACAAGAAAATTTATACAGTTCGGACCCTCGATGGTGGGAGTAATAGCCCTACATCCTGTTGTGATTTCACTATATGAGATAAAATGTTTACAAGAGGGAAGAAGAGATGATCATAGGCGAAGCTCTCTTCTATGTTGGTGTCTATCTAACTATGTCTAAATCTTCAGGTTTGTTGGACGCCTGGTAGTGCTTGTATGCTTAACTACCTTTAGAACGTGCATTGACTACCCTTTTATATCGACCAAAAGCGCGCCAACACGAAACGACCTCGAACGGTTACTAGGATGCAGTTTCGTTAACCACACTTAACTTCCACGCAGGCTTAACACGTGCAATCAAGGGATAACCGCACATGTTAACCTCCTGGCAGTTGTCTTCATACGTGGAAAGATCTTCGTGATTCTTGGGATATGCCCGTTCAAAGAGTTAGGCCTTCCCGAATTATTCCGGTCGCACATAGTCAACGACCCTCTGACCACGCAATGTTTGCAGTCTTCTGACCGCGCAAGGGTTGCGATCATGAATTATCTTTGCGTCCGCGCCCTTTAGGCCGTCTGAGACCAAAATGACGGACTTATAGACACACACGTCTAATCTGATTCTATCTTAAACCAGACGTGTATTCTTTTGAACTAGCTCGGGTGATAATCCTTGTCAGCTAGCTCCCAAATTTGAAGAAAATGAAAGGACATATTTACTCCAAATTTTTTATCCTGCATCGAGTTATGAACCCGACGTTTCAACTCCAATTGATTCTGTTATGCCGTGTGACGATTCATATCCCGAGAAAAATCCTGAGTTTTTCTCGATGGATAATAATGACTGAATTGACCCACTGTGAGGGCAACCGTAAGTGTGTTTTAAGAACCCGAGACATGTGTGGAAATAAACCGACGCCTTCTGGCTCTATAAATAGAACAGCTTTTTGGTTCTTTGAACTCACAAGTTTTTCACCACGACTAAGTCTTTTTCAGAGCTACTCCTCCTCTCTAATTACTCCCTCTAAACCTCAGTTCTTGTTTTGATGGCAGAGCAAGACCCCAAGAACATTATTGAGATTGAGAGTGATGAAGAGGAAGTGATACCCAAACTCGACCAGGACTTCCAGAAGGTAAGACTTTCCTGGAACTCTGGTTCATGCCATCATTTCAGATCCTGATCGTTTTCCAAATGTATTTTGGGAACATACAGGTGACTGAGGAACTGATTCCTCCAAAGAATAAGCCAAAGGTTGACGAGGGATCCTCCAGTGGAGCTTCTTCCACGGGTGCAAAGATTGGGGATACATCATTGCACTCTCTTTCTTTGTCCCATATAGTTCTTCCTGTCCATGCAACTCGGCAGGTTGAACCCTCATCTCCACCTTTGGAGATCCACAACAATCCTTCCAAGCTTCCATCTGCTTCTGGGGAAAGTCTCACACTTCTGCGATCAGACGATCCTCAGCTTTTGTTGGGTGATCAATTTTCTAGTGGGAAGGTTGCACTCCCGTGACCAGATAGTCCTCGACTTTTGTCAGGTGATCTACTTCCTGGGGGAAGTACCTCATCCTCCCGTCTAACTTTACTGTGAGGATTGGTAATTATTTTTCATTCTCTGTGCTGGTCGTTTTATCTTTTAAAACTAACACATACATGTGCAGGAGACGAAAATCTCTGGAGCCCCCAGCGATCAGCCTGCTGAAGTCCAGCCTCTTTTTGGTGAGAGTGTATCCCTCGAGCGAACTCTCCAAAGAGAAAAAGAGGCCTTGGAGAAGAAGACCGATGAGATGTCTTCGGCCCTTCTGCATCTGGCAGAATGTTATGACAACTCCCATGAAGAGGCGTGCCAATTTCGCTTGGAGAGGGACTATGCTCGACAGCAGCGAGAACTCTCCGATACAATAAGGAATAATAGCACTTCTTTGATTCGGGACGATGTAGATAGGCTTAGAGCCATAGCCAGTTCTCTAGGAGTAGCCAGTGTTGATCCCACTGATGTTAACATGTCCCTGGGAGAACTTTGTAAAAGGCTATCGGACCAGGTTGACGCTTTGGTCGCTTGTGTCCCTTTTGTATGCAAAGATTGTCAAAAATAAAAAATTTCTTTTCCTTACATACTTGATCTCTTAAAAAGGATTATGTAAAACTTGTAATCCAAATTAAGGTTCTTTATATTCTGTGAAAAATAGTTACACGAGAATGCTTCTGCGACCAAAAATACACAAGTAGGCTTCTCTCCGAAACTGGCTCAGGACAGTTCTTCGGTCTCAGAATAACATTAATACCGGAGACTGCGATCAGAACTGGAGTAACGATCACAAAATAGTTCTTTGGTCTCAGAATAGCATTGAGACCGTAGACTGCGATCAGAACTTGAATAACGATCACAGAACAGTATCTTGACCATACGGCAACCACAGCTGTTATGATCACACATATCCGCAGCGATCATAGGATTTCGTTGCGATCAGTATAGAGGTTATAAATTCATTCCAAAGCCATAAGGGATTTCTTCCTTAATAAACTTTTAGCAATTTCCAATATTTTTATCTGTACCATAGCCCCCGAATGTGAAATAAAATGATGAAAACACATTTCATTTTGGATTCATTATTAGGTATGGATAACGGGTTCAATAAGGAAAGACACCCATCATGGGAAATTAATAAATATTCGATGAAGGGTTGTCTCGGGCATATAAAAGGAAGAGGTAGCTTACTGGAGAAGCCAAAAACCCTTCATTGCCTTAGACTCTCCTACCGCACAAAACCCTCTTTTGCACTCCTCGTCTTCGTCATTTCCAAAGTCACCACTTTTCTCCTCAATCCTTCATAGTAATGGTGTCCTGGAGCTGATCTATCCACCACACAGAGGAGAGTCTGGTGGCACTAGAAAAAGAAGAGATTCTCCCCCCTCGGCTACTGATCAACTGGTGGCCAATGGAGAAAAATCAAGACACCCCAATCATCCAAGAGGGTGAATTGGTAATCTTCGAGGAGTACTTGCGTTGCGGGTTCTGATTCCCAGAAAGCGAGTTTCTGCGGGGAATCTTGGACCACTACGGATTGGAGTTAGTAAATCTCCACCCAAATGCAGTCCTTATTCTGGTGATTTTCCAACACCTATGTGAAGCCTTCGTCGGAGTGCTTCCAAGCGTGGAGCTTTTCCGGCGCTTCTACTTTTCAATCCATTCCAAGAATGATGTCTAGCCCTTGAAGATTTAGAACTAGCAAATCATGCTAGGAATTCTAGGTTGCCGATACAGAAGGCAATATTTCTACAGATGGATTTGACTGGCATTCTAGCTCCAGGGGATTGGATTAGAATGGGAGATTCTAATGCTGACATAGGCAACTCATTTCTCAAAGCAAAAGACCTTGACACAAATGAATGAATAGCACCCGAATCAAACAAAGTAACAGAAAGCTTAGAGTGAATTAGAATTCTACTGATCACAACATCGGAGGCTTCTCCAGCTTCAGCTGTGGACGCATAGTTCAGTTGGCCATGGCCTATAGTTGGTACTCCTCTTCCTCATCTTGACGGTGGAGCACTTCTACCAAGGTTCTGAACTGGAGTGGGGGATCCTGCTGCTCTAGCTCTGGCAACGCTGAATGGCAAGTGTTGGAGTGAACAAGTTTCTTTGCGATGACCTCTTCTTCCACAGTGGAAACATTCTACATTATTTAAAGTACAGACCTTGTAAATGTGATTTCCCTTGCATCCAGTGCATTGCAGTGTTGCAGTTGGTGTCGGTCTTGGGGTTCTCTGAGGCTGTCTGAATTCAGTCTGAATTTCGGTACTAGTCTTCCTCGACTTGTGTTACCTTGGTAAGGGTTGGATAAGGCTATTCTTTTCTGATCTTCCTCAACTACTCCTCGCTTCTCTTCCATCTTAAATAGTCTGTTAACCAGAACGTGAAAATCTGTGAATTCATGTGATGCTATCTGGTATTGTAAAGAGTTTTGCAGGCCTTCACAAAATCAGTCTACCTTCCTTTCTTCAGTTGCTATGTCCTCTGGTGCATACCTCGCTAGTTGGATAAGCTCATGCAAGTATTGTTTGACTGGTTTGTCCCCTTATTTGAGGTTCATAAACTCTCATGCAAGTATTCATCCCACGTGATTGAGTCTGGGTTGGGGTGTACGAACTGATATTTTTCCCACCAAGCTGCGATAGGTCCTGATAACTGATGCGGTGAATACAAAAGTTTTTCTTCATTACTGCATCTGTCTGTGTTCAATTTTCTCTCCACATCCCTCAACCAATCGTCAACCACAATAGGATCTTTGGTGCACAAAAAAGTCGGAGGGCGTGTTTTCTGAAAGTCTGACAGTCTTGCTCCGATTACTGATCCTTCAGTCTGTCCTAATGCGAATTGTTGCATCATTTGTCCCATCATCTAGTTTTGCACAGCCATGGACTGTTGTCTGTTTTGCTCCATCCATATTAGCACTTTGCTAATGTTACTTCCTTGCGGTTTGGAAGATGATTCTGGTTGATTCCAATCGGTACGAGCTCTGCTTCCAGATGTGGCTCTTACATCCTCAACATCCTCTTCGGTTACCCTTCCTTGAGATCTTCCGCGTGTGTTAACCATTCTGTTCTGACAGGAGATCAAGAAAAAGACTAATGATTTAAAGGAATCACAGGTAAGACACAAGCAGAACACCAACGTCAATCCGTGAGACAAGGATGGGAACATGCGAGATGCTTTTCACAAATTAGCTTTCATAAGATACATAGTTTTTCCTCTACGGCTTACAGGGATATTAAGTGATCAGAACAACTGAGACAACCACAAACTAAAGCGGCTAACAACCAAGGAGATCTAACGATAGCTGGGGTCAGGTACAGAAAAGGGGGGTTAAGCCAAAGGAAGTCTAGGATCACACATCAGCTTCGGAAGAACCACAGGCTCTACCTCTTCTGGGTCCTCTTCTTCCGGGTCTTCGTTTGCATCCATTGGGTCCAACTCCATATCATCATCCTCTTCTTCATCATCGGACGAAGTGTCAGTGTGGTCTTCGATGACTGCTTTCCCTTTGCCTATGGGAGCTTCTTTTCCTCCTCCAACATTGAGGCGTTCAGGAGCTTGGGAATTGATGACGATTCCACGCGACGCGGGTGTGAAATAGCCAAGGTAATCCTTAGGCCTTCCCACACTTTTGCGGGCGGTAATCCTCAACTTCGGACGGCTTCTCTTGTTAACTGACTCTGATGTCCCGGGGTTCCATTCTCTGCTCAAACCAACTAACTCTTGGATCTGCTTCTCTTTCTCCTGGAGATCTGCATGAGCTCTTTCGAGCATGCCCTCGAGATAATGCCGATCATCCCGAGCGTTCTCATGCTCACGCAGCAAACAGGTATATCCGGTCTCCAAAGCTTGAACGATGTCCCTGGTCTTCGTTAGCACTGCATCTCTCTGGTCACTGAACGGATGGACGACTCGGTGATCTGACCTGGGAATCTGACAAGGCACAAAATGAAAAGGGGAATCTACAAGGAAATCCTCGTACAACTGCTGGATGGTACCTACAGCGCGACGAGCAGTGTCCAGAATAGCGTGTTCCTCTTCCGCTCTGTGGGCTTCTTGTTTTACTGAACCTCTTCCAAGCCTTGGGATCTCATAGACCACTACGGAGGCGCGAAAGCCATAGGGTCTGTTGTCCACCTCCTCCTGCCAGACATAGTACACTGGCTGCTCACTGTCCAACGCTCCTAGGAATTGCAGCATCATCCTTAAAAGCAATGCCCACGACCCTAGTTCATCACCATGCATGAACTTATTGCCAAAAACCATCTGAGGAGACAGAACACAAAACTCCTAGAAGTTAAAACAATTTTTAAATCTTTTCCAAAGAGACAAGGTGAGAGAATGAGTTACATAGTATACTTTTTTTAAAGAAATTAGATTTTCGGAATTAACTTTTAGTCAAATAAACTAATGATTTCTGATCTAGGGACGCCAATATCTATCTAAGGGTTATGACCTACAGTCGAGCCTTTGCTCTGATACCATGCGTTGTGGGACCCTCATTTGAGGAATCCGGTGGCAATCGCTCAGGTGGATTGCACTCATATAGGTACATCACAAGCTCAGAACAAACAGAAAGCAATAGCTGCAATAAAAAATAGATAAACAGGTACAAGGTCACAAGGACCAATATAACAATATCATAGCGCCAAGAATGATGCTAAATAGAGTTGCTACAAAACTAATAAGTTTTTCAACACAGGAGTTGGCATCGAGATACTGAACACACAAAATGATACAAAAGTCAATGACGAAGATCTTCGCTTCTGACGGTAACAGCTCTGGTGGGGTGTCAACCACATCGGACCCGACGCGGCGCAGGACCCTTCTAGAACTCTGAATCATCGAGAGAGTTTCCATCTTCTGCTTCATACTCATGACCAAACGAATTGGGATCAAAGAATCCCTCTTCTGAATTGTTTGCAAAGGCAAGGGTGAGCATGCTTTTACACAATGCTCAGCAAGTCTTGTGATAGTAATGCAAGTGTATAGATGACGGGTGTTCAAGGAAAGAGGTCTAAGTTCCATAAATAAGAGTAGTGTATATTTTCACTTCAAAATTCCTAGAAGGTTTTATTTTCGAAAGCATATTTTTGGAAACCTTAAGATAGACTTTAAGAAAATATTGTGTGTGGTGGTCTTTCCTAAGTCACCACTTTTATTAATCACCTTATGGAAACATTTCCAAATCTTACTTGTGCTGAACCACATGGATAAAATCCTCCGCGAACATACTCCATGACCTAGTAGTACAGAATATCTGATACTTTTCTTACACTTTGCAAAGGTGTACCTCTTTTTATATCCACTTCTTCACTTGACTTTCAAGTCGGGCCAACTCCATGCGACTTATACGCATGTGACAAGGCCGAGATCACACAACACTTTTGCAGTCTAGTATTAACAGTATCCCCGCCCGGTAAATAGACCATTAAGTTCCAATTACCATTGTGGGTCCTCCCCACTGCCTTAGTTCCTAGCCTTGGCCTGTGTCCTCGCAAGACATATGACCTATGATTACAACCGCGCATGACATAATCCAGGCGTAGGGTGTCTTCCTTCCATCCACCATATCCTCTCATCATTTTTCTGATCTCATATCACTCATGACCGAACTGCGGCCCACTAGTTTCCACGCGAGAAACTAGACCGACATACCATGCAGGGGACTGTTAATACCAAAAAGCTACTAAGTTGTGCCTGTCCCATACCAGGCAAGTGGTTGGTACGTTTTTCACGCCGCATAGAGGCACAACACAAGGTTCTTGTCCTTATGAATTAATAGTGAGGAGACATTCACATACCCGATGCGCACACAGCAGCCAACCAATCAAACCATCCTCACTATCAATTCCTAATTCACATTTTCTTCCATAAAAGGGGTTTCAAATTCATTTGTCACATATTAGCCATTTCACACTCAACATGTGTATTTAAATATGAGCAAGATCTAAGCATAGCATCCTAGGGTGACAAGGTTGCATGAAAGTTCAATCATAAGGGGTTTCACAAGAGATTGGGTTATATCTATTCACATTTTTCCAACTTAGTTCTTATTTAAATATACAACATGCATATACTTTGGAAAACGATCAATTAATTCATTTTCAAACTATTGGGTGAGATATGATCAACGGTGAAAACTTGCCTTGCAACGCGGGGTCCAAAAGATCTGCTGGATCTTCGAATGCTCCTTCCAAATCTTCCGCTCCTTGATCTGCACTCGCAAACAAAAGAACACACGACACACGCACTACATAAGCATACAGAAAATACTTGCTGTAGAGAAAATATAAATAAAGTATAAACATGTATGCAAATGAGGTGATTTGGTCGAAGGTAGAACAGCGGGGAAAGGATATTAGGGTTTGGCTCAAAGGACTGGACTTGAATGCAATGAATGCCTAAGGGTCGGCATTCGGTTCGCAAACAAACAAAGTCTGAGAAGGACATTAGATTGATCTGGGGCTTCTAGAAGACCAAAGCTAGTGCAAAAGGTTGCATTGCGTGCCAAACACAGTGAGGAACCCTATTGAAAAGGTGGAATTTACTAGAAAAGTCCTAGGATTAACAGAAAATCACAACAAGTCTTGGACACAGTGATGCTGGTCAAATGCTCTGGAGATGACGGTGAGAAGTGAACCGGTGATTTAAAGCAATGCTGGTCAAATGCTCTGGACTACACCATCTAGGGGATATAAGGAAGGTGTAGGTGGGTTCGATTTCGGTCAAGACACAGTGAGGCGTGCCGGTGACGTGAGGCATCCACGGTGGTGTGCGAAAAATCAAGAAACCTCTTGAATCAGGCTAATTTCAAAATGTGGCTGAATAGGCTTGCTAAGAACCTTCAGAGGATTGATTCATTCTATAAAAAGGAGTGGTGAAAAGAACTGGAGTGAGTTCAATTTCAGAAACAGGGAATTTGGCTTTCTCGGCGATCACCGGCGATGAGGTTCACCGACGGCCAATTGGGAGCCATGACACAGGAAGCTAGGTGCAGGGAACTCACTGGTGAAGTTAGATTGAGGATTGGGGCTGTGAATTGCTTTGGGGACGATAGCCTCAAAAGTGGCTCATCGGGGAAGAAGAAGAGAGCAGTGAATGAGCTAGGACTTAGCCAATTTCTGGGTTGTGAAGTTTGCACAGCACAGGAGAGGTTTAAATAGGCCAGGAAGCGGAGCCAACGAGGGAAAATGAGCCAGGGACGAGACTGGCCGGGAGCAGGGGGAATAGTGGCGAACGGCGACGTGACGGCATGCAGGTGGCGCATCAACTTTGCAGCAGCGGTCGGGACATTGGAACTTGCTCCAGGACGGTGCAAAGGCGGAGGCGACGAGGTTACATTCTCAATGGATGAATCCAATCCTCTTCTTGCTCTAAGGTCGTGATGTCAGTTATCGCTTCTGACCCTTCTTTGATAGGAGGGGATTTTAAGTGCTCAATGAACACTCCTGCCGGAGCGGATGTACATGAGGACCCAATTTTTGACAATTGATATGCAAGAATATTGTCTCTTCGCAGAACAAACTGGACTTCGAAATTACTGAAGTACTTTTTCAATTTCCTCACCTCGTCCAGGTAATGACCCATTGTCTCATCGGAGATGTTGTACTCCTTGTTTACCTAGTTTACGACTAGCTGTGAGTCCCCCCTCACCACTAATCGACGGACTCCAAGGGATTTGGCTGCTCGAAGCCCAGCAAGAAGACCTTCATACTCTGTTGCATTGTTGGTAGCAACAACGTGTAATTGTATGACATACCAGAGTTTATCACGTTGAGGTGTTATTAAAACTACTCCAAACCCCGAGTGTTGATAACTGCGAGAGCCATCAAAATACATCCACTAGCACAAAAAAGCTTTCTTCTAACGGTTCAAAACACACCTCTACTAACGGTTTTTGTACCATTAGTTTTAGGCACGATATAACAAGACAAGCCATATTCTAACGGTAATTTACCATTAAAATAAGTGGCATATTCTAGTTTTTTATGAGATAACCTATAGAAAAACCTAACAAGTCTAATGGTTAACTAGCACTATCCGTTAGAACATTTCAATATTTTTTGATGGTTCAGAAAACTATACCGTTAGACGATATCACAATTTTCTAACGGTCAGTTTTTTAGTTCACCATTAGAATATATTATCAAATTCTAACGGTTCTTCCATGTTAACCGTTAGGGCATATCAAATTTTTCTAACGGTATACTTCTACACTACCGTGAGAATACTATATTTTTTTTCTAATAGTGCAATACTAGTTACCGTTAGAAGATTGTATTTTTTTCTATCAGATAGTTGTAATGAACCATTAGAAAATGTTGCTGTCTGCTAACTTTCTTTGCTATTTAGCCATTAGAAAAGCTTGGATATACAATACAGTACAGATACAAAAATAGGTACATTCACAAATATATACATTACATAGATTGACACATTGAACAGTTATTCACATTTATTCACACATTCAATTTATTCACATATATACGAACCAATACAAATACTAACCAATGGACAGCTATTCACAGTTATTCACATTTGAGTTCATTCTAGTGCCATACCCCAATTCATAGAGAGTAGACGAAAAAGAAAAAAATTACAACAAGTGAGCCAAGCTAGTCATGGTGTTTGGTTGCGCGCCACTTCATCCATAACATATTAAGCCCAAATTTGTCGCAACTCTCTAATCTTTGCATTATCGTATTTGTCTTTGGACATGGTGGTTTGCAAGCATGTGTAAATACTCAGTAATTAACTTCCTAGTTTTGAACGTGACATCCAATTTTCAAATTTGAGTTAGGTAAAATGCTTACCTGAGGGAATTGGGCAAAGTTTGTCCTAACTAGTTCATACATGTACCGCTGCACATAAAACCCACATTCCCACGAGGCTGGCTACTGATGGCATTGGGATAATTGTATATGCGAAGACATGTTAGCCATTCTTTCAATAAACTAATTAAGCATAAACTAAAAGACTCACGAGTACTGCATATTCTTTCCAAGAAATTCGGGAGCCCTGCCGTTCATCATGCCTCCCTCTAGTGGACACATAATTTTTGAAAGCCCTGCATTTCAGTTAGCATTGCTGATTAATATGTTATCATTAGCTAGTGAGGTCATAATTTTTGAAAGCCCTACATTTCAGTTAGCATTTCCTGCTACACTCTCCGCGCACTTGATATGTATTGCTCAGCATGTGCTGCGTCCTGCTCTAGCATCATGAGGCTTATTTTCTCTAGGTCGAAGAAACCCACCTTATCACATGCGGCCGTCAATGCTAGCCTCTACATGCACCTACATGCAAAGGACAGCATTAGTATTGCACAGAAAGTTACTACATTTTAAATGAACTACAACAATATATAGGATAAGCAAACTCACAGGACTCCAGTCCATATGATGGACATATCAAGCTCTCGCCAGTTAAATAGGTCGAACAGGTCCTCATGTGCCACGGATATGCTCCTAGGCTCACGGTCAAACTGCCCAGGCCTGAAGGGAACTATGAAGTTCAAGTTGCACAAGGCCCGGTGTATGTACCACTCGTGGAGGTCTCTGGTTGTGCTATCCAATTTGTGCAAAGCTGCCTCCGCCAAGAGTGGGAACCCGGTCCTGAACCTATCCGACTATCCCTTTGCCCCTTTACCTTTGCCCTTGCCTTTTGCCGGGGAGTGAGCCCGTAGCTTCAAAGGCAAGGGCGGGCTGTTGGCGGCTTTCTTCACAGGTGAAGGGGCTTTACTGGGAGGAGTGGATCCTCTGGCTAGGGTCGAGGTCGTCCTTGGAGTGTTGAGGTCCAGAGGAGATCCCTCATACCCTACGCTGGGGGTGGGGTCCCCAGGTAGTACGTCAGGCCACTTCAATTAATGAACATGTATGTTAGATTCTGCAAGTTGAGTGTACTAAGTAGGTTGTGATCTAAAATGTAGGATTTACCTGTTGTATTACAACACACTTCTTGGGCCATTGTATGTAGGAGCCCACTGCCTCCACAAGTGTCCGCATTTCCTGCGTTGGGACTGGCAACGGAAAAGCGTTGTAGCCCGGGATGGCCATGTCCACCTGTACCTTTGCAAACCCCAACCCCAGAGGTACGCAATGGACCCGGACATCCTCCCCAGACGGATATACGAACCCGTGGGCAACCACTGCCTGCCGGTCTCCTAGGTTAGTCACTAGGCTGCAGCTCTCCGGCTTCTGCAAATTTGCAACAATTGAAATAGGTTAGCGAAACAACTCTAACAGAACAGGAGTGGCATCAACTTAAGTGCACAGCTCAAGGCTTGCAATACCTCAAGTAGATCCACTGGATCCGCGAGGACCTTCGAAGAGCAACAGCTCAGCTGACCCCGCTGGGTACCGTTGCCCTTGGGAGCTAGATCTGCACTCTTGAACATCATCATTTGTTTCAGCTATACAAACTCTTCCCTCATATGTGCGAACGTGAACTCGACCTCAACCCACACCTCAGCCCGTAGCTCTACCTGTATCTTCCTGGAGAGCTCCACTTCCTTCTCCTTCCAGGAGCGGGCCTTCTTCCTCCGTGGAGCCGGATCTGCGAAGCCGGCCTTCCACGACACGGTGACTCCCACGGTCCATGTCCACCCGGGATGCTCCTTATTTCCTAGAGCTCAGGTGAGGAAGTCGTTCTCCCTCCACAGGGTAAACAATCCCTACATTGCCTCCTTCTCGGCAGAGATCTGTTACATTTAAAGCTACATTGTGAGACAAATACATATATACACTTGTGCGCACATAGTTTACGACGTTAGCCAACTTACCATTCGCTGCACAACCTCGACGTCCTTAGGGTTTGGAAACTCCACAGACCCCGTGGATGACACAAACCCTCTCCCCCTCCACCACTACTTGCATCTCGCATCCCGGATCTCGGAGAGCGGCAACTCAGGGGAGTCGACGAGAGAATTTTGCTCATCTTCCATCGTCCACTACTCCTCCTTCCCCGCATAGCCCCGGGATTTGAGCCAATGCAGGTGGTCGTTCCTCTTCTAGATCACCTTATTCTTCTTGCTAAGGGCCATGAACTTGTCAGTCCCCTTCTGTTTGGTGAATTCTTCCCATACTTCCTCCGATATGAAGGGGTACTTCTCGCAAGGAGATTTCCCCGCAACGAGGCAGGTACTGACAAGTCAGCTCTTAAAGGTTTTCCATGTTCCATTCATGTCCTTCAAGCAGGCCGTCTTAGGTCCATCGTCGGGGATGTTCCACTTAGCCTGTTTTCAAACCATGCATATAAGCACGAGTTAGTTAAACTTTAGGATAAGCCAAGGGAAAGTGATTACAAAAGAGTTCAGCGATTTCAATTAATTTTACCTTCACTTCTGCCCACAACCTGTCCCTCCCGTTCACCGTCACGTCCTTCTTTCACCAATAGCCCAACGTAGGCAGCGTACTTACCAACATTCTTTCCGATCAGCCTCCCAAATTGCTTGAACTCACAAGAAAGGTCGGTGAGTTTCGTCAAATGGCCCAACGTCGTCACGCCTCGCCCCATCCTCTTGTGTTGGGATGAACCAGTATCTTCAGTTACGTTGCCCCTCGTTGAATCACTGCTATCATCCGAGGAAGACAACAACATGGCTTTCCCTAAAATTCCATCAACAAACCATCAAAAATTGAATGGAAACAGAAAGCAAAACAGGCATGCACCAATTTTGTCTCTCAATTTTAGGGTTGACTGTACTTTAGATCCTAAAATTTTCGAGAGCAACATTTTGATCTTTTAATTTTAGAGTTGAGAACAGAAGGAAATGTGTACTTTTGATCTAGACATTGTCATAGGCATAAGACAACATATATGGGAATTAATTCTTCAAGGAGGAGCTCTATAACTTAATTAGTTGAGGATTAGATCTAATTAGGATTACTAAAAAGGTTGTCCAAAGCAAATAGTATTATAAAGCAAAAGGACCTATTTTTAGCATTTGTTCTATTCGTAAACACATCAACTACCGATAGTAGATAAGCTTTCTTCTAATGGTAAAAACATTGACTACCATCAGAAGATATTTCTGAATATTTTCATCTAGACATTTTCATAGGAAGAAGGCAACATATGAGAATTAATTCTTCTTGGAGTTCTATAACTCAGTTGAGGATTGGAGACTAATTAGGGTTGCTAAAGGGATGTCAAAAGAAAATAGTACTAAAAGGCCAAAAATTGTTGAAGGGTTCAGCAATTTATTTTATCCGTAAACACATGAGCTATTGATAGAAGATAACCTTTCCTCTATCAGTAAATACATGACTACCGTTAGAAGATGTATCTGAACACTACCAACATATAAAGTACAGTATATGGAAATTTCATACAAATGATCACACATACTGTCTCATACATCATACATGAACCAACTTACTTGTGTTTTAGTAATATTTTATTGAACCCTTCAACAAAATGATGACGAGGACCCAGTGGCCCCTACATTGTATATAAAAGAGAACCGTTTCATGTATATGTTAGGCGTAACATACAAGAATGAGTTAAATTAGTAGGAAATGCACTAACCTTTGGTGGTACGACACAAGAATGAACTCCCGATCCTGCTGCGCCAGTAGTGCCCTTGATATGTATTCCTCCGCATGTGCTTGGTCGTGCTCTAGCATCATGAGGCTTATTTTGTCTGTGTCGAGGAAACCCACCCTGTCACATGCCCTCATCGACGCCAGCCTATACATGCACTTGGATGCAAAGTAGACATTAGTAAGTAGTGCATACAAAGTGATTAGATTTATGAAATGAACTGCGACAACATATAGGATCAGCAAACTCACAGGACTCCAGTCCGTATGATGGACATATCAAGCTGCTGCCAGTTGAAGAGGTCGAACAAATCCTCGTGGGCCACCGATATGCTCCCAGCCTCATGGTGAAAATGACCTGACCTGAAGTGAACTAAGAAGTTGATGTGGCGCCTAGACTGGGTCAGGTACCACTCATGGAGACTTCTGGTTGTCTGATCCATATTGCGCAGAAGGTACTCCGACACGAGTAGGAACCCGTTCTTGAACGTACCCGGCTGGCTTTGTTTCGCCTTGCCTTGGCCTTGCCTTTGGCCGGGGAGTGAGTGTATACCTTCGAACGTTGGGGCGCGCTGCCGCCGGCCTCATTTGATGGTGAAGGGGCCTTCCGAGGTGGCGTGCATCCTTTCGGTGGGTTCGAGGCCGAAGGAGCTCGGTCATGCGTTGTGCTGGGTTGGGGTCCTCAGGAAGTGCGCTGGCATCCATCATCCACTTTAAGTTATGAAAGCGTAAGTTAGATTTTGCAAATTGAGTATATTAACTGAGTTGTAAGTTAGAATGGATAGGGTTTACCTCCTGTAGTCTAACACCCTTCTTGGGCCACTGTATGTATGAGCCCAATGCCTCGTCAATTGTCCACATTTCGTCTGTTGGGACGGGCAACGGAAAAGTGTTGTAGCCCAGGAGGGCCATGTCCACATGTACCTTTGCAAACCCAAGCTTCAGAGGTACGTAGTGGATTCAGACATCCTCCCAAGACTGATATACGACCCCGTGTGCAACCACTACAGGGTCGTCGCCTATGTTGATCAATAGGCTACAGCTCTATGGCTTCTGTAATTTGCAACAATTATAACAGGTTAGTGAAACAGTTCTAACGTAACGGGAGTGGCATCAACCAAACTGCATATATAGCTCAAGAGTTGCAATACCTCAATCAGGTCCACCGGATCCACGTGAACCTTCAAGCCACAACTACTTGGCCTACCAGAGTCGACCTCGGCAACTGGATTAAACCCTTGGACTGCACAATTCTTGGGCCACTGTATGTATGAGCCCAATGCCTCGTCAATTGTCCACATTTCGTCTGTTGGGACGGGCAACGGAAAAGTGTTGTAGCCCAGGAGGGCCATGTCCACATGTACCTTTGCAAACCCAAGCTTCAGAGGTACGTAGTGGATTCAGACATCCTCCCAAGACTGATATACGACCCCGTGTGCAACCACTACAGGGTCGTCGCCTATGTTGATCAATAGGCTACAGCTCTATGGCTTCTGTAATTTGCAACAATTATAACAGGTTAGTGAAACAGTTCTAACGTAACGGGAGTGGCATCAACCAAACTGCATATATAGCTCAAGAGTTGCAATACCTCAATCAGGTCCACCGGATCCACGTGAACCTTCAAGCCACAACTACTTGGCCTACCAGAGTCGACCTCGGCAACTGGATTAAACCCTTGGACTGCACAATTCGGCTGAGGCGTTCATACTTCTCGTTCAGTTGAGAGAACATGTCCGTGAATTGTGCAGCCAAAAGGCAGTGTGTCATCACCTTGAACCAATGAATTCGTCACATCTGACCGTATCTTCTCAGACAGCTCCGATTCCCTTTCCTTCCAGCTGCGAGCCTTCTTCGCCTTTTTCCCGGGCTCCGAGAAGCCTTCCTTCCATGGCACCACACCCCCCACGGTTTGAGTCTGCCTTGGATGCTCCTTGTTCCCTAGAGCCCAGGTTAGGATGTCGTTCTCCCTATGGGGAGTGAACAATCCCTGGTCGCCTCCTTCGAGCAAGAGATCTGTTACATTCAAAGCTCTACATTGTGAGGAAAAAATATATACAAACTTGTGCACACAAGAGTGATCATAGTTTTTTCTACCACACTCTATGATTCCAACCAGGAAGTTAGCCAACTTACGATTCACTGCACAACCTCAACGTCCCTGGGGTTTGGGAACTCGACAGTCCTCATGGATGACACGGTCCCTCTGGCCAGCCGCCAGCACTTGCATCACAGATCGCGGATCTCGGAGAACGGCAGGTCAGGGGAGTCAATGAAATTCGACGCCTCGTCTTCAGCCTTCTTCCACTGCACCTCCTTCCCCACATAGCCGGGAGAGCCGAGCCGGTGCGGGTGGTCGTTCCTCCTCTGGATTGCCTTGTTCTTCTTGCTAAGGGCCTTCGTACCAAAAACAAGAAAATTAATGCACCGTTGGTTACTCCATACAATGGTGTAACCAAGCAAAGTAAGCATACATACCTTGAACTCAGGGGTCCCCTTCTATTAGGTGAATTGCTCCCATACCTCCTCCGTTATGAAAGGGTACTTCTCGCATGGAGATTTACCTTTAGCGAGGAAGGTACTGACGAGGACGCTCTTGAAGGTTTTCCACGTGTTGTTCATGTCCTTCAAGCATGCTATCTTGGGACCATCGTCGGGGATGTTCCACTTGGCCTGTTTCAAATGGTGCATATAAGCAGGACTTACTTAATCTCTGAGATAAACCAAGGGAATGTGATTACTCAAGAGTTCAGGGATTTTGATTAATTTTACCTTCACTTCCACCCACAGCCTATCCCTCTCGTCGGCCTTAACATCCTTCCAGCTCTGGACGGTGATCTTCACCCTTTCCTTCGCCAACAAACCAACATAGGCAGCGTACTGGCCGGCGTTCTTCCCGATCAGTCTCCCGAACTGGTTGAACTCACATGAAAGATCTACGCGTTTGGCCAAACGGCACAACATCGTCGCGCCTCGCGCCTTCCTCTTGCGCTGGGACGAAGCAGCGTCATCTACATTGGCCCTCCTCGAATCACTACTATCAGACGAGGAATATGCCGACATGGCTTTACCTAAAATTCTATGAACAAACCATCAATTGATATGAAGAAAGGTACATGACAAAGTTCAAAACTAAAATGGAATCGCAATGATGAACCACCTCTATTTGTTAAAATGTCAAATTTTCATTCAAAAGGCCAAAAATCATCAATTCCTATCAACATGGTCTTCAAAATGTATTTAAAAGGTTTTTAGAGGCTTTCAACTATCTTGTTTTTAACCAAATCAGTTTCGAGTGCTAATCAAAATCTATTTGAATTGTGCCAAAACTTGTTTTACAAAAGTCCTAGATATCATTACCCCGAAGAAGTTTGAAATTGAAAACTTTCTCAAAAGAGTTTCAATTTGAAACTTATGGGTGTTTGAATCTCACCAGAAAACTTGCTTTGACCCGAAAAACATTTGGCTCTTTCACAAAGCCATACTTGCATAGATTGGATAATAGAAATTTTTTTTAGAACATGCAGTAGAACTACATATTTTCATTGAAAGAAAAAGGGGTATACTGGGTTAAAGTTCATACAACAAAAACTTCCAGCATGCAACAGAGTACCTAAGAAAAATAAGAAAGAGCCACTATTTTTTACACAAAATTGGATAATAGATAAGATTAGCAGTGCAAACTACGCTAGTCTCTCTGCAGGAGGGGCCATGAATGCACCACTGTAATGAGCAACACTATGCATAAATTTTTCTTTATGCAAAACCCATACAATCGTTGGTGCAGTTCAGAAGTAGATAGGTTTTAGATCAAGCATCAATGGTAGGATTGAGCCTGGGGAATTACTGATCATTGTTTTACAAGTTTTTTATAAGTTTTTATAAGCATCAATGTGTTATTAGCTCATCACAAACTAAACAAGTCAATCTTTAACATTCAGGCAAATCTCTTAAGACTCTAAACAAATCTAATGTCATAGCCAAGAAAAATAAAGAATTTTTTAGGAAATTTAAATGAACCAAAATTTCAGATGAAAATTAGAAAATGGGAAATAATTAACAGAAAATTTAGACTTCTCATGGTTTTGTGGCTGATTAGGGTCTTGTACTATCGGTTCAAAATAAGAAACCAATATAGGGATCATGCACTCAAAGATATGATTTTCCTATCGGTTCGACAATTAAAACTGATAGTGGACGACTATGTAACGAAATATTCTTAGTGATGTTCATCAAGTCTGTAATTCTCATATCTATCAAGTTTGTAATTCATGTACTTTTCATCTAGTTTTATATTTGTTATATATTGAATCACATATGAACAGTTCGATATCAATTTAAGAAATTGACGCGAGCGGCAAGATCAATTCTAATCGGGTTGGTCAAGAACACTTACAGTTCGTGGAGTGGCCTACGATGGCGCGATGCAGTGGCTGGTGGCGGTGGAGAACCCAAATGCGTGCGGCAATGGTGGTGCAGGAGCGAAAAAGGGAATGTAGGGGAGGCTAGGGTTTTCCCGCACGAGTACACACTTATTTGGAAATGTGTTCGGTTGGACTGGAGGGAAAATCCCATGTGTTTAACCTATTATAGAGGTCTGTATTATCGGTTAAAAATAAGAAACCGATATAAGACACTAAGTTTCATATCGGTTTGACAACTAAAACCGATAGTAAAATAAAATTGCAGTGAGGGTTTGGACTACTGCCATTGTGTTTCACTATTGGTAAATATTAAGTAACCGATATCAGAGTATTGATATTCCTATCGGTTAAAATTAAGTAACCGATATCAGATATTAAAATTCCTATCGGTTTGTTAATATAAACAGCTAGAAATTATTCATGGAAGATAAAGAATCATGTATAAATAACACAATGGCAGTCTAGTACTATCGGTTGGAAAAAAGAAACTGATATAAGTCATCATTACCTATCGGTTTGGCAATTAAAACTGATAGGACAATACAATGGCACTAGTACTTAGGGTTTTTCCTAAGAACAGTTACATATGTGTTTCAGTAAATCATTTTGCACTTGTAAAGACACCTGAAAATCCATGCAATTGACTTCCAATAATTTTGAAATAAATTAACAGTAAAGGCCAATTATGGAACATAAAGAATCATGCATATAGAAACTTTCTTCGAATAGCCAATCAAGATGGAGATATGAAAATGACAAATCAGCCAAAAACCACGAGGAATCTGGACTTTGCAGTTTTCATATTGATTTGTGAAAAGAATCAATTATTGCTCAAATCAAGTCCAATTGAAATGAAAATTTGCAGAAATGATTCTCAATGCCTCACGCATGTTTTCCCATCGAATTTTTGAAAAATGATTTGACAATGAACAGGAACATGACTAGGTGCATAACCACAGTAATCAGAATTTTCACAACATGATCAGTATTTATATTAATTCTTCAATTAAAGCTCCAAGTAATATACGTCACTTACATATTGCAAATTAGTCAAGAATGGTTGTCCACCCATAATCCTTCTTCGTGGTCGTCTCGCAGGTAACTTGTTTCGTCAATATCTTCGGTAGGGACAGATTGAAGAATTCCATCTAAAAATAGAGGTAGTTCATCAAACTGATTATACTCTTCTTCATCCACAACGTCATCGACCCCAACAATACGTCTTTTACTGTGAAGGAAAACATGCAACTTTGGATTGGCCGGGTCAACGATGTAGAACACCTGTGTGGCTTGCTCAGCAAGTATAAATGGATCATCTTGGTGTGCGACTCTACTGAGATCGACGAGAGTAAACCCATAATTGTCGACTTTAACACCTCGAGGGATTTCGACCCATTGGCATAGAAATAAAGGAATCTTAAGTAATACGTAATCAAGCTCTCATATTTCCTCAGTAACACTGTAATATGAGTTGAGTGCCCTTACCGCTCTGGCATCCTCTGAAATAGCAAGTAGTGTCACTCCACTACATTGCATAGTACTCTTCTCATCCTGAGTTCTTGTGTAAAATGAATAGCCGTTGATGTCATACCCCTGCCAAGTACCTAAAGTAAATCTAGGCCCTCTGGCCAACCATGTAACAACTTCATCTACGTTGCCCTTAGAAGCTCACAGGACTCTATTTTTGATCCACCCAGCAAACTTCCTGTTATGTTCTCTGGTGACCCAAATCTCAGGCTTCGAAGGATTCTGTTTTCGTAACATTTCCTTGTGCTCGTGTATGTATGGCTCCACCCCCGTCATGTGCTGTAAGACCCAAAAATGGGCTTTTGCATACAAATCACTAGAGGGGATGACTGCTTTGAATCCAATCGTTCCAATGCCCTGAAGCCTGCCCTCATGCCGGGACGTAGGAACGCCAATTGGGTCAACCCCGGCCATATAGTTGGTGCAAAATTCAATCACCTCCTCGGCGGCATAACCTTCAATGATACTGCCCTCAGGCCGATGTCGATTCCTTACATATCCCTTCAAGATACCCATAAATCTCTCAAATGGATACATGTAGCGCAGGGACACGGGTCCACAAAACTTAATTTCTCTGACAAGGTGAACAATTAGATGGACCATAACATCAAAAAAAGATGGAGAGAAATACATCTCCAGCTGACAAAGAGTTGTAGTCACATCGCGTTGCAAATCATCCAGTCCATCTAGATCAATTACCTGCAAGGACACAGTTGCAGCAAATATTCAGATCCAAAAAATCTGGCAAGTTCCATGAATGGAGCTAATTAACTTGCTAGGAGTACACACTTACCTTGCCAGATATTGTGTTGAAGAAATAACATAGCTTTGTAATTGTCTCTCTGACTTTGACTGGGAGAATGCCTCTGATAGCAATGGGAAGCATTTGTGACATCAGTACATGACAATCATGGGACTTCATACCAACCAGTTTCAAGTCCTTCATGGACACAAGTTTTTTCAAGTTCGCTGAATACCCGCATGGAACTTTGACACCATATAGGCACTGACAAAGTTCTATTTTTTCTCTTTTTGAGAAAGTATAGCAGGCCGGGGGGAGGTATGTACGCTTTCCCTTCTCCAACGGTGAAAGCTTAGTCCTTATGCCCATTTCGAGCATGTCACGGCGAACGTTGATGCCTTCTTTCGTCTTTCCCGGAGTGTTCAACAACAAACCAATCAAACTGTCACAAACATTTTTCTCTACGTGCATGACATCAATGCAATGTCGAACTTGTAAGTGCTCCCAATATGGCAGATCCCAAAGAATCGATCTCTTCTTCCAAACATGTTTTCCTGGAGGTTTAGAACATTTACCGAACTCAACTTTGATGTCCTTCACGTGCAAGTAAAGCTCCTTACCAGTCACAAACACTAGAGCTGATCCTTTCTCAAGCTTCCCATTAAATGACTTTCTCTTCTTACGGTAGGCGTGATGCATCGGAAGGAATCTACGGTGACCCATGTACACTGTTTTTCTGTTTCGGTAACCACATGCTTTCAGTTTCATCCAGGCAAATAGGACAAGCCTTGCCTCCTTTCGTACTATACCCCGACAAATTTTCATAGGCTGGGAAATCATTTATGGTGCAAAATATCATAGCACGCAACATGAAATTCTCTCGCTTATGTGCATCCCACACCCGCACCCCTTCGCTCCACAATTTATGTAAGTCCTCGACTAACGGTGATAGAAACACGTCAATATCACTCCCGGGTTGTCTGGGTCCTGAAATTAGTAACGACATCATGATGTACTTGCGCTTCATACATAACCAAGGAGGAAGATTGTAGATGCATAAAAGAACCGGCCAATTACTATGCCGACTGCTCATATTTCTGTGTGGATACATACCATCCGTACTCAGCCCAAACCTTATATTCCTCACTTCGCCGCCAAACTCACCGAATGTGCTATTAATATTTCTCCATTGAATAGAATCAGCTGGATGTCTTAGTTTTCCGTCTTGTTTCCGACCTTCAACATGCCAACGCAAGTACTTCGCATCTTTCGGATTTGCAAACAGCCGTTTCAATCTAGGAATCATAGGTAAATACAACACAGTTTTGGCCGGAGGCCCTTTCTTTACCTCATCACATCCATTGTGATAAATTTGGTCCCCATGCTTATACCGCGATGCACCGCATCTTGGACAAACATGCAAATCCTCATACTCGTTATGGTACAGAACACAATCATTTGGGCATGCATGTATTCTTTCGATTTCCATTCCCAACGGACACAATAGTTTTTTGGCCTGGTAAACCGATCTTGGCAACTCATTTCCCTCTGGAAGCATGTCCGCTAAAAGATCTAATAGCGCCATGAAACTCTTATTGCTCCAATTATTGCTTGCCTTCAAGTTATATAATCTCAACACAGAAGACAACTTTGTAAATTTTGAACATCCGAAGAACAAAGGCTTCTTATAATCAACAATTAATTTCTCAAATTTACCAAAATCATTTTCACTGTAATCTTCTTCTACATCACGTAACATTTCATCTAAATTTTCATCATCTACATGCACATCTGAATGAACATTATCAATGTTCTGATGATCATCATTAAGTTTATACAATCTATACAAGGACAATGCATATCTTTCTCTCCCTTCTTCGCCTTTTCTTGCTCAGCAAATTTAATAAACCCATTCACACCCTCCAAATACTCAACAGTAGTATGTTTTATTTTATACATCCAATATTCTCGGTCCATCTACAATTATTTCAGAAAATTGACAAATTGAAATAAATAATTAATGACTCAGGGCCTGCATGCATGAAACATCAACAATTAGGCCATATGTATATATAAGCTACTTAATTAGATTAATGGATATATGAAACCCTAACTTGATGCATTAATTGGAAGAGCCAGCTAGCTAGCTTATTAACTTCAGCCATAAATCATTCATAGCTTAACTTCAGCAAGCTATAGCTAGCTAGCCAACCTAGCCTCCTAGTTTGGAGCTACATGTATCTAGTTTAATGAATTGGAAGTAGAAAGAGGGAGAGTGTGAAAGAGTGATCGAGAGAGAGAGAGGTGATGAGAAGATGACAATATCGAGGGGGATCGAATTATCAACCTCCCAGCTAGCTTCTCCAGATCACTCTAGCTTGGAGCGTGGATGCACGTACGGTAGAAATGATCGAGGATGCAGAGCAAGGGTCGAGATAAGTGGTGCAATTTTACTATCGGTTCAAAACCACAACCGATAGTAAACTTTTCTCTCTTCTAAAGGTCCCCACTGTCATAACCATTAGTTCATATGACATCATTTTACTATCGGTTATATAAAACAAACCATAAGTAATATTTACTCTCTTATATCGGTTGGTACAGTAGTAACCGATAGTAAAAATTCCGTAATTTCACTATCAGTTATGAAAGACAAACCAATAGTACAATTTCCTCTATTATATCGGTTGGTACAGTAATAACCGATACTAAAAATTGTTCTCTATTCACTAACGGTACACTAGAACATAACCGTTAGTACAAAGCCTCTTCTCCACTGCTGTCGTCATACCCTAACAGATTTTTCCCAGATTACTCATAACCGTTAAAAGATATGGGTTAGTGGATTGCATTTTTGTAGTAGTGTCATGATGTACTTGCACTTCATGCATAACCAAGGAGGAAGATTGTAGATGCATAAAAGAACCGGCCAAGTGCTATGCCGACTGCTCATATTACCGTGTGGGTTCATACCATCTCTACTTAACCCGAACCTTATATTCCTAACTTCACCACCGAACTCATCAAATGTTATGTTGATGTTTCTCCATTGAATAGAATCAACTGGGTGTCTCAGTTCTTCATCTTGTTTCCGGCCTTCAGCATGCCAACGCAAGTACTTTGCAACTTTTGGATTTGCAAACAGTCGCTTCAATCTAGAGATCACAAGCAAGTGCCACCCTTTTTGGCCAGAGGTCCTTTCTTTACCTCGTGACGTTCACTGTCAATCCGGTCCCTACGCGTATACCTCAATGTGCCGCATCTTGGACAAACATGCAAATCCGAGCACTCGTTATGGTACAACACACAATCATTTGGGCATGCGTGTATTCTTTTGATTTCCATCACCAATGGACACAACAGTTTTTTGGCTTGGTAAGTAGATCTTGGCAACTCATATCCCTCTGGAAGTATGTCCGCTAAAGGATCTAATAGTGCCATGAAACTTTTATCGCTCCAATCATTACCTACCTTCAAGTTATATAATCTTAGCACAGAAGACAGCTTTGTAAATTTTGCACATTCAGGGAACAGAGCCTTCTCAGAGTCAGCAATCAGTTTCTCAAATTCACCAAAGTCATTTTCGTTGTAATCTTCCTCTACATCATGTAAGATCTCATCTAGATTGTCATCATCTACATGCACATCGGAATGAACATTATCAAAATTCGGATGATCATCGATATTATTGCAATCCACATCCGGGTCCTACTGATTGGTAGCGGTGCTTGTTTTCTCAAAATCTTCGCCATGCCATATCCAACGGATATATCGTGCGTTAAAACCATGACAAATCAAATGACTCTTAATCTGATCAGAGTTGTTAAACCTCTTTAAGTTCATACAATCTGTACAAGGACAAAGCATATCTTTCTCCCTCTTCCTCGCCTTTTGTTGCTCAGCAAAATTTAATAAACCCATTCACACCATCCAAATATTCAAGAGTAGTACGTTTTATTCCATACATCCAATATTTCCTGTCCATCTACAATTAACAAAATTGACAAATTGCAAAACATAATGAGTCAGGTATGCATGAAACCTGCCCAATTAAGCTATGTATATGTACAGCCTCTTACAATTGATATGTAAAACCCTAGCCTGATGAAACACTAATTAACCGAACTACACAATACAAGCTAGTGAGCTCCTAAAACATAAGGCATTTCCAGCTAGCGAGCTAGCTCCCAAGCTTGGAGCTACAAGCTTGGAACTACACAATACAGCTAGCTTGCAAGTAGAGGGAGATCTAGAGTGTCGTGGTATTGCGAATACCCCGGCAGGTTTTGAGAATGATCCTAGCGAAGATTACGCGGCGCGGGTTGACTGGATGACCGGCCCTCCCCCGCCGGACAAGCACAAGAAATGACACGAGGATTTATACAGGTTCGGGTCCCGGTGGGGGCCCTAGTCCTGTCGACGCGCTCCCGACCGGAGTCGGCTGGGGAGGCTCTCTCCAGGGGAGAGGCTTCCGGAGCACGTCTGTGAGTTTAGCTATTCCAATAAAAGTGATCCGATCCTTTACAACAGAGGGGTACAAGGGCTATTTATAGCCCCAAAAAGAAGCAAAAAACCTAAACCACCCCGGAAGCCACCGTCGGATTGAAGGGTAGGACCGTCCTTCTTCCGGTCAAACGCCTTGGATGCTTGACAGGTGGCCGCTAGTTCCCGAGGCGCTCCTCGCGTGACCTGCACGTGACAAACAATTCGAAACTTTACCTTTAGGAGGGCGATGAGGCCCGGGACGGCACCGGAGGCCAAGTCCTGGGGGCCAAAAGGCGGCGCCCGGGGAGGCCCCGGAGGCCAGGTCCCCGGGCATATGGCGGCGCCCGGGACGGCGCCGGAGGCCAAGTCCCGGGGGACAAAAGGCGGCGCCCGGGGAGGCCCCGGAGGCCAGGTCCCCGGGCATATGGCGGCGCCTGGGACGGCGCCGGAGGCCAGGTCCCGGGGGCCAAAAGGCGGCGCCCGGGGAGACCCCGGAGGCCAGGTCCCCGGGCAAATGGCGGCGCCCGGGACGGCGCCGGAGGCCAGGTCCCCGGGCAATCGTGTCGCAACTTACCTGGACTTAGTCCCGCGGAGATTTCCCCAGACAGCAGCCCCCCATGCACGCTGGGGACGATGCTCGAGTCCCCAGTGGGTATGGTACACGTCACTGGGAAAATCTCTGGGCCAAGTCACCTGAACTGTGGCGCTTCGGTTTCCGTGCCCCACGCTTAAGGCCGCGCCGTTTCGCCATAAATGCGCGCGCGGTTCGAACTAGTGCCTCGATTCACGCGCACGATTTGAACTTCAACGGTCCAGATTGCTCTGCGGGGTGCCACGTGGCGCCCATCTAGACCATGTCCCGTCCCTATAAATAGGGCCTTGGGGGGTCCGGAAGGTCATTCCAAACTTTCAGCCTTAGCGATTTTTGCTCTCCCGATAGCCCTCTCCCGGTAGCAGACGTCCGGAAGTTTTAGTAGTAGCCTCCTGAAAGGTTAGTCACCGAAGAAAAAAGAAGACACTAACCTCATGGCACCCAAGGGTCGAGCAAAGACCACGGAAGTGCCCTCGGAAGAAATCCCTCCAGATTTCCTCTGGGCGTCGGAGTTCACGGCCGAGGACGCCGAGTCCTTGGTCGAACGCTGCGTCGTCGCGGATGGGGACATCCGAGTCCCCGTGAAGAAAGACGGAGCCCCCCGCCCCAGGCCCGGAGAGGTCGTGGCCTTCGAGGCCGTCCTGGAGGCGGGGCTCTGGCTCCCGGTGCATCCCATGCTCCGGGAGTTTCTGAAGGAGTATGGGGTGGCACTCAACCACCTCACCCCGAACATGCTCGTCCGGATGGGCCTCTTCATCTGGCTCTACGAGACGGCGACCGGGTGGGAGCCCACCCTTCGCGCCTTCCGATACTTCTACGAACCGGCGGCACGGACCTCCCACCTGGTGAAGGGGGGCCCCAAGTCCCCCTTCGGTTCGGTGATGGTGCAAATGCTGCCGTCCCGGGTGGCCGACTACCCAGCGGCAGCCTCCCGGTACCACTGCGACGACTGGGTCCGGAGGTGGTTTTACCTCCGGGTCCGGGACGAGGCGGTGGTGTACGCCCTGGAGCCCCCCACCTACAGCCGATCGTCCGCGCCGAAGCCTCCGGTGTGGACGGACGAGGAGTTCGAGCTCCTCGGCAGGGTGGTTCTCTCCAAGAAGACCCGCTCAATGCGGGACGCCGCCGAGGAGATGGCTCTCCTCCGGATCTCCCCCTTCTCGCGCGGGAAGAGGGGAGTCGGCGTGGGCCCGGAACAGCGGCCCCCGGTGAAGCCGGTGACGCGACGTAAGCTCCAGGAGCCTGCATTGCATTTACACATCTGGAAATTTGACTAACTCTTTACCTCTTGTAGTCCGGCCGTACCCGGCGGCGCGGGAGAAGGCGGAGAACCTCCTGGGGAGGTACTTCGCCGACGAGCACGAGCGCATCGTGCGCCTCGTGGGGGAGGGCCCTCCCCGGAACTTGGTAGTGGCGGCCTACGGGCTCAAGCTGCCGGAGAGGAAGCCTCTCCCCACCCCCGGGTCGCACAAACGGGGGAAGGAAGCGGCCGGGGGCTCGGAGCCCAAGAAGGCCAGGGTCCCAAAGACCCCCGGCCCGTCGACGCCGCAGGCGGCGACACCGGTGAAGCCCCAGGACGAGACCCCCGAGACCGAGCGTGTCCAGGCACCGGCCCGGAAGGGAGCAAACCTCCTCCCCCGAAGAGCCCCGTCGAGGCCCGGGGGAAGGAGGCGGCCGCAGGCGGGGCGGCGTCTGACTCGGCGAACTACGCCCTGTCGCCACCCTCGGTGGAGCCCCTCCTGCCCCTTCTGGCTTCTTTGGAGCCGGAGAGGCTGGAGGTGAGATTCGCGGAGGCCTCGCCTCCGCAGGTTTGGCCGGTGGACGAGGGGGGGAGCCCCTCGGTCTACAAGGTTCCTCCGGAGGAGGAGGCCCCAAGGACCTTCCGGCCGGGGGCGGGGAAAGGTCTGATGATCCCCCCCGGGCAAGGACCCCCGCCCAAAGCTCCTCGGCCACGTCTTCGGAGGAGACCTCAGCCACGAAGACGCAGGTGACGCCGGCCGCGTTACCGGACTCACAGGTCCGGGGACCCCCCACCGGCAGCGACGCCGGCGCCGGGCGAGAGGCCCCTCTGCTTCCCGCGGGGGAAGTCGCCCGCTACGCGGAGGGCCTACACACCCGGGATGTGCAGGCCTTCGTCGCGGAGGGAACGCTCCATGAGCGTTTCCAGGGGCTTCAGTCCCTCGGGGCCCAGGTAACCTGAGTCGATGACGTCTTCATTTATTTCCTGCACTTGAGATTTTTCTAACTCTATATATTTCGTAGGTGGCAGCTGTTACCTAGAGCCTTGAGCAGCGGGTCACCCGGCTGCTTAAGGAAGTGGAGGGCCAGGCCGTGGCCTCCGTAGGGCAACGCGAGGAGGCCCTCCGGGAACGCGACGAAGCCCTCGCGGAACTGAACCGGGTCCGGGCCCAGGTTCACATTTCCGAGGCCGTCAACGGCTGCCTCCGGGAGGAGGCCAAAGCGAGGGAGGAGGCGCTCCGGGAGCTCGAGGCCACGAGCGTCCGGGTGGTGGCGGACGCGGGCCGCTCCGTCCGTTCGGCCCTCGAGAGCCTTGGCGTAAGCCTAGGCTCCGGGAGCAAGGAGGTGCCGCCGGCGACCGTCGCGGAGGCTGTGCGTTTTCTCAACGCACAGGTCTCCGCCATCCCCGAGGCGGCCAACGCTCGGGCGCGGGGCAGGGCGATCCCCGTCATCACGGCCGCTGCGGGGCTCGTCGAGTTCCGGGGGGTCGGCGCCCGGGCGATCGGGGGCCGCTTCCCTCGAAGCTTCCCGGACTCCTTCGAGCCCTCGCGCCGGGAGGTCGAGCAGCTTGCCGGAGGGTTCTACGACCGGATCATCCGGGCGTGGTTCCCGGCTCCGGCGCCTCCGGCGGGAGACGTCCCAGCCCCGACCTTGGAAGAAGCCCCCCGGGGGGAGGACGCCAACGAACATGTATGAGCCTCCCCCCGGGTCTTAGCTAGGGCCCTTTTTTGTTTTCTTAGGATTTTGATCCCGGTAGCTTCTTAGAAGAAGCCCCGGACGCTTGTACAAAAACATTTTGAATGCAATGAAGTTAGAATTTTTTTTTTCTAAGTCTTTGAATTGAATGTTGTTACCAGGGTTCCCGGGAGGTTACTCCCGAGCGAAGGTCCGGGAGGGGCTCCCCGGGGGAAGCCCAAGCGGCTTTAATCTTGCTAAGCCTTGTCTCCGGGAATCGCGGCGGGGATAGCGTCCAGGAGCCGATCCGGTTGAGGTGGCGTCCGGAGTGGCACTTGGACAACTTTGACAATCATCGTGCCGAATTGTCCCCTCCGCGACTGGGGTTCCGGATGATACCTCCCCTCCGGATACTTCCACCGGCGGGATACGAGTTTTGGCCCGAAGATGTGCTCCGGGATGCTCGGCGCCGCGTGCGGGCATTGTACCGGGACTTGACCCGGGAGCTAGCGGAGAGCCTCCGAGAGTATTAGGAGTAGGAGCCTTAGGGTGTAGAGAATCCCCCGGGTTAGAACCCGGGTTGTATCGTTTCCGAAGCCCACCGGAGGGGGAAGATGTCCTCAGGGTTTGACAATCAATAAAGCTGTGTTGTTGCTTCTTCTTTCATTGTCTCTTTATTTTCTTCTTCTTGGATGGTCCGGATGACTCATCTTAACAAGGATGAGCTAAGTTTGCTCGTGGGCGGTACGGTCGACACCCGGGGGTTCCTTATCCCCCCCCCCCCCCCCGCCCACAGCAGGTCGGAGGGTAGCTCCGGGCGCTGTGGGGGTAACAAGGCCCCAGGGATGGAAGTCACCTGTAGCATAGGAATTTTTCTAAGTTAGAAAATTTTAAAACGAGCTTTCTTGGGAAAAGACCTTCCGGGAGACAAGCGTCCAGTCACTGTGAGAACAGGGAGCCGGGAATAAGGCCCCGTGTGGGAGAAATATCCAAGAAAAACCCGATGAGATTTCCGGAGTCGAGCTTCCTAGGAGACAATTGTCCGGTCGCCGTGAGAACGGGGAGCCGGGAATAGGGGCTCCGGGAAGAAAATGTCCGAGAAATCCATGACTTCTCCGGGAGACAATCGTCCGGTCACCGTGAGAACGGGAAGCCGGGAGTAGGTTCTCCGGGAGGCATTCATCCGGTCGCCGTGAGAACGGGGAGCCGGGAATAAGGTCGCCAGGGACCAATCGTCCGGTCGCCGTGAGAACGGGGAGCCGGGAATAAGGTCGTCGGGGACCAATCGTCCGATCGTCGTGAGAACGGGGAGCCGGGAATAAGGTCGCCGGGGACTAAATTTCCAATAATGCCATTAGATGTCCCACTGGGGAGAGCGTCTACTCCCGGAGGAGGAAGTGCCCGAAGACGGGTCTTGAGTGTTTGGGCAGGGGACTAGTCTCCCAAAGTGACTCGTTACCGCGGCCACTGTGACCGGGTTGCCGCTTACACCCTCAGTCCACGAGGGCTGATCGTAAGCCGCCCTACAGGAGGGACTTGCTGGGCCTGGCCCACTTCCTCGCGGAGAGGGCATCCTCACGGGGAGGGCTTCCTCGCGGGGAGGGCATCCTCGCGGGGAGGGCATCGCCACTAGGGGCGGTAATGAGAAAGCCCTGCAATGCGACAGTTTGAAAAGCAAGACCTATGTATTGCTAATAAAATGAAGTACAGGGCCTCCCCCTGCGAAGTCGCGAAAGGGGAGGAAAATACAGTGTCCCTCCTCCCTCTCCAGCGTGAACGCTCCGGGGGAGGGGACAGGCCCGTAAGGCTAAACATAGAACTTGCGAAGTAAACGTAAGTTCCACGTGTGCTTCAGCTCTTGCTCTTGAAGGTTGGAGAGCTTGTAGGCCCCCGAGCCCAGGACCGCGGAGATCCTGTAGGGGCCCTCCCACTTGGGGGAGAGCTTACCCTGGGCCTGGGGGTCCGTCACCCGCTTGAGGACAAGGTCCCCAAGGCGGAAAGCCCTCTGGCGCACGCGCTAATTGTATGCGCGCGCCATCTCTTGCTCGTAGATGGCGTGGCAGAGGAGCGCTCGGTCGCGTTCCTCCTCCACGAGGTCGATTTCCAGGCGCTGGTTGGCCTCGTTGGCCTGGTATGCTGCGGGCGTGGCTCCCTCCAGGAGCTCGACCCGCAGCGACCGGAGGCTGATCTCCGGGGGGAGGACTGCCTCAGCCCCATAGACCAGGGAGAAGGGAGTACGCCCCGTCGTCCGGGACGGGGTCGTTCGCATGGAGCAGAGGATGTTGGGGAGCTCCTCTGCCCATGCACCCCGCTTAGAGGCGGTTTGCTCGAGTCTCCGGCGCAACCCCTGTAGGATCACGCCGTTGACCCTCTCGACAGCCCCATTGCTCCGGGGATGGGCCACTGAGGCGAAGTGGATGACGAGCCCCAGGCCTTCGCAGAATTCCCGGAAATAAGCCGAGTCGAATTGGGTCCCGTTGTCCACGGTGATTTCCCAGGGGATACCAAAACGACATACGACGTTTTTCCAGAAAAACCGCTGAACGGCCCGGGACGTGATGCTGGCCAAAGGCTCCGCCTCAACCCACTTTGTAAAATAGTCGACTGCGACTATCGCATACTTGTATCCCCCGGGCGCTGGGGGGAAGGGCCCTAAGAGGTCCATCCCCCAGCGCACGAAGGGCCAAGTGATGGGGATTGTCTGCAGCGCTATAGGGGGGAGGTTCGAGCCCTTGGCCATCTTCTGGCATGCCTCGCACGCAGAGACAAGGTCTCGCGCGTCGCGCATGACCGTGGGCCAGTAGAAGCCCTGCCGGAGGGCCTTGGCCGTGATGGAACGCGGGGCTAGGTGAGAACCACAGCTCCCCGCGTGGATGTCTTTGAGAAGTTGAAGTCCCTCCGGCCGGGGGAGGCAGTGCAAGAGGGCGGAAGCCCCCGCTTGTAGAGCCTCCCCTCCAGCAGGAGATATGCCCGGGCTTTAGCCCGGAGGCGTTTAGCCTCGGTCTCACTAGGAGGGTCCCCCTCCCCCTTTATGAAGGAGATGAGCGGGTCCATCCAAGATGGAGTCCGGATGATCTCGGCGACCTCCGAGACATGAGGCTCATCGCCCGTGTCCTGGGAGGCCACCGAGGGCTTCGTGATGATTTCCAGGAAAGCCCCCTTGGGGAGCGATTCCCGGGCGCTTACCGCCCAGGTGTAACAGCCGCAAAATTCCATTCTTAAACTCTCTACTTCTCAGATTTTCTTTCCGGTCTAAATCTTCCGAAATTCTGTTTAATTATCTTTTTATTCCGATCAGCGAAATTCTTTCACCTGTTCAATCCTAAATCATCCCCCCAACATTTTTCTCATGCATGCATATTTTTAAGTTCATGGCATCATAATTTTACGCATCAAACAAATCATTTTTCCACATGAAATAATGATTTTCCTATTTGGAAATTGCATAAAGGAATATATTTAATTTAAAGTAATGCATTAAAAATTCTGTGAAAATATTTAATATATTTTATTTGCACAAGTAACCAGGTTCCACAACTTCCCATGCACTGACATTTTGCATTTCAGCCCTCCTATTTTTAGAAATTTCCAAACAAGCCCCTAGAATTGACAAAAACAATATTTTATGCACAATTACCCTTCTACCCTCACCCATTCCACAGCTAACACAGTGTAAAGACCTGCATGACCCTGTTAGATGCATTACATGTCAGCATGCCACTGTTACACCTCGTTTCCACCTGAATGTCTTTCTTTATAAGCTTTGGCATGGCTGTAAAACAGCTCAAACCAGAATATTTTCACAACTTCTTCTGTAGAGTGGTAGAGGAAACACTTAGACACGCGAGCATTCAAGATTTTTGCATTTGAATGAAACATTTCGCATAAAATATCAAAGGGGGTGATTTCTGCTCTTCAGCCGCTGGTTTGGCCGCGCTCCAGCGCCGGCCGCCATCACCTCGTCATCGTTCCCTCGCTGCAGACGTCTTTTGCTTGTCCGAGCTTGTCCATCAGGTGTGCCTCCTCACTCTCTTCCTTTTTATCTTCTGGGTCTTGGCGAAATGGTCGCCGGAGCTCCCTCCACCGGCGCTTCTTGTTTTTCCTGCCGCCGGCCATCTTGGGTTTCTCGTCGTTCGGGCCATTTTCTCTCCAATCAGGCCATACCATCATCCTCCCCTCGTTTCCAGCAGCTCACCCACCAAATCCTAGCTCAAATCGTGCACCGTCGCCCGAGAACCGCCGCCGGCGAGCTCGTCTTCCTCGCGGCCGGCCGTGCGCCACCTTCTCCATTTCCGGCCGCCTCTTGCTGCCATTGTTGGCCCCCAGCATTCCCCCTTGTAGCCTCCATCACCTCCCAAACTCCCCGGCCTTCTCTCCTCTCCGGCGAGACCCACCGGAGCTCAAACCACCCATGCTGAAATCCCGCTGCTACAGTACTCGGATTGCTACAGTACTCGTATGCTACAGTAATTTCAGCCTTTCTTATTAGTGATTCTTTTAATTGTTCAATGCTCTAGAGGTTTCCGATCGAAGATCCATCTTCGCCATCAGATTCGCCTCAACTCAAATCTTCCAGATCTGAAATTTTTCTTCAGATCCGAGTCTCGGATCTTGTTTTCACCTTTTTCCAGATCCGATTTTACCCCGTTTATCCTAAAATTCTGCCAAAAGTGGTTTTTCTCCGTCCAACCTCCAAATCCAGATCCGTCTGAACCATCCTACCACAAATTGCTCTTGCCACATATTCTCCTTCAGGAACCACCTCAGATTCTAATCCTAAAACCTTGATCCGCCGTTTTCAGAAACTCCCGTTTTTAAGTCTTTTTCAGATCCAACTCCGAGGCTGTTTTACCTAGACTTATTCGGTTTTAGATTTTGCATTTGTTAGTCTCATACTTGTGCATTTTGTTTGATCGGTGCTCTTTTCGTGTTTAGAAATCGCCCGTCCGGAAGCCGAGGAGCAGCCGATCGAGGACGTCGCTGAAGATCTTATCGCGGGACTTCAAGGCAAGTCACCACCACCTTGATCATGTTGACCCTATGTTTTCCAGTTAGCTAAGTATTTTGTTATTTGAGTATTATGCATGCTAATTAAGTAAACTGTGTATGTTCAAATATACCTGTTTAGCTATTGTCCTACATTGAATAGCCATTCTTGATTCTCAAGCCATGTGTATAATATTCTTGATGCCCTAGGTTAATGCTAAAGCATAACATTGGTAATATGGGTTATTCACATAAATGAGCAAAAATGGTTTTCAAAACTAAAAATGCCTTTTAAAATGTCTATCCTAGAGAGGAGAGGTGTGTCAGTCGAAACATGGAAAATACTGTGATGCTTATGATGATGATGTGATAACATGGTAATGTTGTAAATATGAAATGTTGTGAATTGTGAAAAATGTGAATAGGGAAACTCCTCTCTAGAATAGCTTAAGGACCCACCAATTTGTGCTAAACATCCAATAACATGTTAACGTACCTCCACAAGCCTGGTATGGGACGGGCGCGACCAAGTATCCTTACCGAACTATTGCCCTAGCTCTGCATAGAGTCTATAACCTAAATAATAATGTGCACTAATACTGTTCACTGGTCAGGGAGGGAAGATCCCTCTTGGCCCACTTACACTGACGGTTGGGATGAGCCCAACCGATTCGTCTGAGTGAAAGATCGTGCAACTGATGTGGTTCCAGGGCACGAGTGCTGGATGTGGTTTCCCAGCACAAACCCCTCGTGTGTCCGCTCACTATTGGTGGAGAGGGTCTCCCACCGCGGCCCAATACTGAGTGAGGGGTAGGGTGAAGGTATGAGAGGGAAGATCCCTACAATGCTTCACAACTGTATTAGGAACCCCACCCGGAGGTGGAATTCCTGGGCCACTGACCGGTGGTGAACCTTTTACGGGGCAGAGCTAGTATAATGGCAAGGTAGGGTGAAAAGCGTGTTATTCTCAACTCAGTGGCGCGCTTAAAGCAGCGTGATCGAACCTGGCATAGGAGACTCATATGCTTAAAGTAGCGTGATTGGGCAAAAGGCCTATGCTCGTGGTCAACAGTGGTAGTTGAGAAGTTTTGTGGGTAAAGCGGTACCCCTCTGCAGAGTTAAAAATGTATTTAAATACTCCGTGCTCCCGGATTTTGGAGTGTGTTATGGTCAATAGGTTTTATCCATGTTGTGAGGCACAAGTAGTTTTTATGAACTGTTTTATCAACTGCTTTAAATTCTGCACTCTTGAACTGTTATATATATATAAGGTAAATTTTCAAAGAATGTTTTGAATGCTTTTCATGACTATCAACTGTTAGGTGACGAAAAAGGTTTGGAAAAGAACCTCAATCATTTCCTTGAAATCCTTATCATGTTATATATATTGCATTTGTTAAGTGGTGATTTGCTGAGTACTCTGTACTCACCCGTGACTGACTTTCTCCATCAGAAGTTGAAGAGCCAAGCGACTTGGGTTCACATGAGTGTGAGCCTGAGCCTTGTGAAGACTTCTTCGAGTATGATCCAAGCTTCTAGGCGTCGCGTACCCCGGTCGAGCGACTGTGGGCGAAGATTAGTGTTCCGCTCCTTCCGCGTTTTGTTGAAAAACTGAACCGTTATTTTGTACCTCGTTGTGTTACTATTGTAAGGCCCTAGTGCCGTCATCTGTGAACCCTGTAATATTTTGTGGATTATTTATGTATTGTGCTGGTTGTTATGATATTCATTTCTGGTTCGCAACTGACTCCTGGGAAGTTGCGACAGGGGAGTGCTGTTCCGTACCGTGGTGTTCGGTACGGGGCGGGGTTCCCCACACCGGGCCAGGGCGTCGGCCCGGTCATTGTCCCTCTGCGGGATATGCCGGGCCTCGAGGCCGTCGAAACACTAGTACAGAAATACAGTCTTCTATCGGTAAAAAACACCCTTCTACTATCGGTTTTTGTACCGATAGAGATAGACACGATAGAACAAGACGGGACATTTTCTATCGGTAAATAACCGACAGAACAAGTTCACTATTCTATCGGCATATTATGAATCTACCGATAGAAAACCCGTCGTAGTCTTACGTCCAGCGGCAGGGAAAGTACCATTATTCTAACGGTTAATTACAAGATTACCGACAGAAAAAATCATAATATTCTATCGGCATATTATGAGTTTACCGATAGAAAATGTGTCGTCAGCGGTTGAAAAGTACCACTATTCTAATGGCTAATTATAAGTTTACCGATAGGAAAAATCATAATATTCTATCGGCATCTTACAAGTTGACCGATAGAAAACTCGTCAATAGCGGATTGAAAAGAACCACTATTCTAACGGTTAACTAAAATATTACCGACAGAAAAAATCATACTATTCTATCGGCATCTTAAAGGTTTACCGATAGAAAACTTGTCGTCTGCGGTTGGAAAAGTACCACTATTCTAACGGTTAACTACAAGATTACCGACAGAAAAAAGCTTAGTACTCTATCGGATATGTATGAGTTCACCGGCAGGAAAGGTCACACTCTTCTAACGGTTAATTTTGATTGTACCGATAGAAAAAAGTACAGTAGTCTCTCGGTTGTTGATGAATTTACCGATAGAGCATTCACATATACAGTACTTTATTTGCATTCACAATACAGTACATTCACATATACAGTACAGATGCAATACAGTATAGATTGGATACACAATACAGTACAGATGCAAGGTAAATTCACAGAACAAATTGACACATTAGGCAGTTATTCACATTTATTCACATATGTATGGACAAATACAGATTGCAATCCAATGTGGACATTTATTCACATATATATATTTATTCACATGTATATGAACAGTCTATGCAGAGTACACCAAAAGGAGAAAATTGTCATGCTGAATGGTTGGGCGCTACTTCCTCCATGACATATTGTGCCCAGATTTGTCGAAGATATATAATCTTTGCATTTTCATATTGGTCTTTCGACATGGCGATCTGCAAGCATGTGTGCATACTGATTAACTAACTTCGATCCTAATTTAGAACGTGACACCCATTTTTGAAATTTGAGTTAGCTATCGATGCTTACCTGGGGAAATCGGGAAAAGTTTGTCCGCACTAGGTCGTACATGTAGCGCAGCACATAAAACCCGCATTCCCATGATTGCGGCTGCTGATGGCACTGAGATAATTGCATATGCGAAGACATGTTAGCTATATATTGTTTCCATAAACTAATTAAGCATAAACAAAAAGTCTCGTGAGTACCTCATATTCTTTCCAAGCTAGTACGGAGCCCTGCGGTGCGGCATGCCTCCCTCCAGCGGACACATATTTATCAAAAGCCCTGCATTTCAGTTAGTATTGCCAGTTAATATATTATCATTAGCTAGTGAGGTCAAAATATAAATCAAACATATAAGTTACTTACGCCTCCATATTCCCCTTGAGCACATATTCCATCGATAATCTGTCACGCATCGAATCGAGGTAGTACACCTCGTTCCTCGGCGGACAGATCACGATGAGGATCCAGTGGCCCCTGCATTGTACGTAAAAGAGGACCGCTAGCTCAAAGTACATCTCCGGTGTAACATACAAGATTGAGTTAAATTAGTACGAAATGCACTAACCTTTGGTGGTACGGCACCAGAATGAAGTCCCTGTCCTGCTGCGCCATCAGCGCGCTGGATATGTACTGCTCAGCGTGCGCGGCATCCTGCTCTAGCATCGTGAGGCTTATTTTCTCTGGGTCGAGGAAACCCACCTTGTCACACGCAGCCTCCGATGCTAGCCTGTACATGCACCTGCATGCGAAGGACGAGATTAATATTAATTTCACATAAAGTTACTCAGTATTCAAATGAACTGCAACATTAATGCAGAGTTAGCAAACAGAGTTAGAAAACAGCAATACATAGCATCAGCAAACTCACAGGACTCCAGTCCGTATGATGGACATATCGAGCTCCCGCCAGTTGTAGAGGTCGAACAGATCCTCGTGTGCCACGGATATAGTCCCGGGCTCACGGTGGAACTGCCCAGGCCTGTAGGGAACTAAGAAGTTCAGGCTGCGCCGAGCTCGATGTAGGTACCAGTCGTGGAGGTCTCTGGTTGATCGATCCAATTTCCGCAAAGATGCCTCCGACAGGAGTGGGAGCGCGTTCGTGAACGTCCGCGGCAGTCCCTGTCGCCCTTTGCCCTTGCCTTTGCCGCCCTTGCCTTTTGCCGGGGACTGAGCGCGTACCTTCGAAGGCAAGGGCGAGGTGATGGCGGCTTTCTTCCGAGGTGGAGGCGTGGATGCGCTGGGTGGGGTCGAGGCCGTCTTTGATGTGTCCAAGTTCGCACGAGATCGGCCCTCATGCCCCGAGCTGGGGGCGCAGTCCCCTGGTAGCCCCGCGGCAGGCTACTTCAATTAATGAGCACGTATGTTAGATTATGCAAGTTGAGTGTACTGAGTAGGATGTAATCTAAAATGTGTAGGATTTACCGGTTGTATTACAAGACACTTCTTGGGCCACTGTACGTAGGAGCCCACTGCCTCAGCAAGTGTCAGCAGTTCCTCTGTTGGGACTGGCAACGGAGAATCGTTGTAGGCCGGCATGGCCATGTCCACCTGTACCTTTGCGAAACCCAACCGCAGAGGTACACAGTGGACCCGGACATCCGGCCCAGACGGATATACGAAGCCGTGTCCAACCACTTCCTGCCCGGCGCCTACGTGATTCTGTAGGATGCAGCCCTCCGGCCCCTGCAAATTTGTAACAATTAAAATAGGTTAGCGAAACAACTCTAACAGAATGGGAGTGGCATCAACTTAAGTGCACAGATGAAGACTTGCAGTACCTCAAGTAGATCCACTGGATCCGCGAGTACCTTCGAAGCGCAACTGCTTATCCGACCCCGCGGGGTATCGTCGTCCTGGGGATCCGCATCTGCACTCTTGGCCAGCAATGTTTCTCTCAACCGTGCAAACTCTTCCCTCATTTGTGCGACCTCGGTCTGCACCTCAGACTGTACCTCAGCCCGTATCTCAGCCCGCATCTCCGCCCGTATCTCCTCCCGTACCTCAGCCCGTATCTTATCAGAGAGGTCAGCTTCCTTTTCCTTCCAGGTGCGGGCCTTCTTCCTCGGTGGAGCCGGATCTACGAAACCGGCCTTCCACGACACAATGGCTCCCACGGCCCGTGTCCGCCCGGGATGCTCCTTATTTCCTAGAGCCCGGGTGAGGATGTCGTTCTCCCTCTGCGGGGTAAACAATCCCTCCGCTGCCTCCTTCTCAAAAGAGATCTGTTACATTTGAAGGTACCTTGTGAGACAAATTGCCTTATATACACTTGTGCGCACACAGTTTACGAGGTTAGCCAACTTACCATTCGCCTCACAACGTCGGCGTCCCCAGGGGTTGCGAACTGCACAGACCCCATGGACGACACGGACCCCCTCCCCCTCCACCATCGCTTGCACCTCTCATCCCGGATCTCGGAGAGCGGCAACTCAGGGGTGTCGATCACAGGATTTTGTTCGTCTTCCTTCTTCCACTGTTCCTCCTTCCCCGCATAGCCCCGGGATCCGAGCCGATGCGGGTGGTCGTTCCTCTTCTGGATCGCACTATTCTTCTCGCTAAGGGCCTTGAACTCCTCAGTCCCCTTCTGCTTGGTGAATTCCTCCCATACCTCCTCCGATATGAAGGGGTACTTCTCGCAAGGAGATTTCCCCGCAGCTAGGAAGTTACTGACGAGCCAGCTCTTAAAGGTTTTCCATGTTCCGTTCATGTCCTTCAAGCAGGCAGTCCTAGGTGTATCGTCGGGGATGTTCCACTTAGCCTGTTTCCGAAAAATGCATACAATTAATCACGAGTTAGTTAAACTTTAGTATAAGCCAAGAGAACGTGATTACGAAAGAGTTCAGCGATTTCAGTTCATTTAACCTTCACTTCCGCCCACAACCTATCCCTCTCGTCCGCCGTCACGTCCTTCCAGCTCTGGACGGTGATCTTCACCCTTTCTTTCGCCAACAGCCCAACGTAGGCCGCGTACCTCCCAGCATTCTTTCCAATCGGCCTCCCAAATTGGTTGAACTCACAAGAAAGATCAGTGCGTTTGGCCAAACGCCCCAACGTCGTCGCGCCTCGCCCCACCCTCTTGCGCTGGGATGTAACAGCCCCATCTTCAGTAGTTACGATGGGGTTGGCCCTAGTCGAACCACTAGTACCATCCGATGAAGACGACGACATGTCTTCCCCTACAAAACCTTCAACAAACCATATATATGGCAATTAATTCGCCTTGGAGTTCCATAACTCAGCCCAGGACTGGAGACTAACTAGGGCGGCAAAAGGGAAAATAATACAAAAAGAAAGACATGCATAAATTACTTACTGAACTCTTCAGAAATATTTTCTATCGGTAAACACATGAGCTGCCGATAGACCATAACAATTACCTCCACACAAGACAATTTTTCTATCGGCAAACACGTGAGATACCGATAGAACATAACAATGTTCTCTACATATGGAATTTTGTTGACAAGCCACCATTCACTGTCATCACATAACATTCTCGATGATTTGCTACACTAATATTCATGGGCCAGCATTATTATTTCACACGTAAATATGCACACAAGTATCTAAGTGCCACTGTGCATAATCTTTAGCCTAGCCTGTATGTGAGTCATCAGGACTTCACATCTATTAGGTTGGGAAAAGTCATGTATATAGGCATTTGAAACATATACATCGAAGACCCATCCACATTGCCATATATTCATACGAAGTGAGTACAAATTCCCAACCAAACTAGTACATTGCATGGCTCATGTCCTTCCAGATCCAAATTAAGTTTTACTACTTGTGCAGAAAAATTTTCAATCGGTAAACACATGAGCTGCCGATAGAATATGTATAAGAACACCTCCAACATATAATCTGCATTACATGGCAGTTGGATACAATTGATCACACATACAGCAGTATAGAGAAGTTAAAATCTCAAAACAGGTTCATTACAGCACTGGAACATATTATGTAAACCCTAATTAAAATCAACATTGCCTGCGGAATGTACATAAGCCAACACAATAGGGAACCCTAGTGTAATTGCAAAACTCGAAGAATTAGTACGTGCAAAACACTAGGATCAAATAAAGAAGATGCTGGAAATAGAACGACGAATTAGGGTATTTACGGCGGCGATCAGTTCTGGTGATGGAGAGGCGGTGTAGAATGCAGCAGCGGCGGGCGAAGGACGAAAATAAGAACCGGTGGCAGTGACGAACCAGTGTCCAGCCGGCGATCGTCGTGTGGGAGAGAGGAAGTGAGTGCTCACGGCGGAGGTTGGGGTTTTCTTCGCTCTCGAAGAGACGCAGTGCTCTAAGGTGGAACTGTTCGAGTGGAGGGAAACTAAAGGGTCGTGTACGAGTAATAAAGTAGCGGAGGAACTTTTCTATCGGTATAACAAAATGATACCGATAGACTTATGTAATTTTCTATCGAAACAACAAAATAATACCGATAGAAAAAGTAAATTTCCCGGAAAAATATTTGAATTAGTGGATGCATTTTTCTATCGGTATAAACAATAAAATCCCGTGAGACCAATTTTCCACAGAAAATTTTTTTAAAGTGCTTGAGATTGGGTGCAATTTTTCTATCGGTAAAAAAAACAAAATACCGTCAGAGTAATGAAAAGGCGCCCTTTTCTATCGGTATAAACAAAAAAATCCCGTGAGCCCAATTTTCCCCAGAAAATTTTTTTGATTAAGTGCTTGAGATTTGTGTGCCCTTTTTCTATCGGTAAAAACAACAAAATACCATCAGAGTAATGAAAAGGTACACAATTTAACATCAAACAGACCGTGGTTGAAAGCTGCAGAATGTTAAAGAAAGAGGGAAGATAGCCGGAAAATTGGAAAATTGACATAAAAAGAAATTGTTCATTCATTGTTGTTTTATCACTTACAAAAAAAAATAAAACCCAAAATGCTAGGTCAAGGGGTGGTCTTAGCCCTGGCTGCATGTAGAATAGAGTCAGTTAGACTTGCAGCCAGGACGCAGGACTCCTCTAGCGACAAGTTGTCCCTAGGATCAACTACTACCGCGTCGAGAAGGCCTGCGACCTCCCTCAGCTTCGCTATGGTATCCTTCATAGTCAAACCGCAGCCAGCGATGGTCATATCCGCGGCTTTCTTCTCCTCGCGAAGACGCCTCGTCCTCGCCCTGGCATTGTCACCATTCGTCTTCATGCGCTTAATGCGCTGGAAGAGATCGTCAAGGTCAAGCCGTAGCTGAGTGTGCTTGTCTGTAAGGAGCTTGTGCTCCTCCTGGAGGGCCCTCAGGTCAGCCTTCACTTTGGCAGTGTCTTCCACGGCTACCATTCCCTATGCAAATCAACAGGTCAAGAATGAACTGAACATGGATTAACAATACAGGGGTAAACCGAGGAGATTTAGAGTTCTTATCGGGGAGGGCGTGGATGACGATCCCATGGAGGTTGCCATTGTGAAAGAGAAGATGAGGAGTCGAACCGTTCGAGAATTAGAAAAACAACAAAATACCGCGACGCATGGCGAGGTACTTATAGAGTTTCCAAGGCGACGCATGGCGACAAGTTTGAGAATTCAAAGCGGCAGAGTCTTCTTCTATCGGTAAAAACAGGGAAAAACCGTCAGACAACAAAAACCGTGAGACAAACGAATTTATTCTAACGGTAAAACAGAACAATACCGATAGAAAACGTTTTCAAGTGCCTGAGAGAAGATGTCCTTCTCTATCGGTATAAATAACAAAATACCGTCAGAAAAAAGGGATTTTTGCAGAACTTAATTTGAAGAGGCTGCGATGAGATTTTTGCAAGTGCTATTTGAAGGGAAGAATTAAATATTTACAGGATAAAGGTACTGTACATGTTAGAACTCATGCTGTGGAGTAAAATTGAGATGTATTAATGCTGTGAACTAGCTTATCATTAAATTCTAAAGAAAAATGTACTGCCTGATGTATTAATGATAAGTTCCTCACCTTGCTGCAGAACTTGTGGGCTGTTTGCTTGGCATTTATCCCTGAAATAGAAATTAATCATCAATGGTTCTCAACCCATAATCCTTCTTCGTGGTCATCTCGCAGATACGTTGTTTCGTCGATATCTTCAGTACGGATAGATTGAATGTCCTCTAAAAATGGAGGTATTTCATCGAATTGGTTATACTCCTCTTCGTCGACAACATCTTCGACCCCAACAATACGTCTCTTGCTGTGGAGGACAACATGCAAGTTTGGATTGGCCGGGTCAACGATGTAGAATACCTGTGTGGCTTGCTTTGCAAGTATGAATGGATCGTCTTGGTGTCCGGCTCTACCAAGATCGACGAGAGTAAACCCGTAACTGTCAACTTGAACACCTCGAGGGATTTCGACCCATTGGCATCGAAACAGGGGAATCTTAAGTAATCCGTAATCGAGCTCCCATATTTCGTCAATAACACCGTAATATGAGTTCAGCGCCCTTACTGACCTGGCATCCTCGGAAATAGCAAACAGTGTCACTCCGCTACATTGCGTGCTACTCTTGGCGTCTTGAGCTCTTGTGTAAAATGAATACCCATTGATGTCGTACCCCTGCCAAGTCCCTACAGTGAATCTTGGGCCTCTAGCCAACCATGTCACAGTTTCACTTACGGAGCCCTCGGCAGCTCGCGTGACTCTTTCTTGGATCCACTCAGCAAATTTCCTGTTATGTTCTCTGCTTACCCAAACGTCTGACTTCGAAGGATTCTGTGACCGTAACATTACCTTGTGCTCGTGTATGTATGGCTCGACCTCCGTCATGTGTTGTAAGACCCAAAAATGTGATTTTGCGTACACATCACGAGCGGGGACGATAGCTTTGAATCCAATCGTTCCAATTCCCTCAAGCCTACAATCGTGTCGGGACCTAGGAACACCAATTGGGTCAACCCCGGCCATATAATCTGTGCAAAATTCAATCACCTCCTCGGCGGCATAACCTTCCATGATACTCCCCTCGGGTCGACGACGAGTCCTTACGTATCCCTTCAATACACCCATAAATCTCTCAAATGGATACATGTAGCGCAGGCACACAGGTCCACAAAACTTAATTTCTCTGATAAGGTGAACAATCAGATGGACCATAACATCAAAAAAGGATGGAGGGAAATACATCTCGAGCTGACAAAGAGTTGCAACCACGTCGCGTTGCAAAGCGTCCAGTCCATCGGGATCAATTACCTACGAGGACACAGTTGCGCCAAATATTCATATCAGAAAAATCTTCTAATTAAGCTCCACAAATGGAGGTAGTGAACTTATAGTACGAGTGCACGTACTTACCTTGGAAGATATTGCGTTGAAGAAATAACATAGGTTTGTGATTGTCTCTCTGACTTTAACTGGGAGAATGCCTCTGATAGCAATGGGAAGCATCTGTCACATCAAGACATGACAGTCGTGGGACTTCATGCCAACCAGTCTTAGGTCCTTCATAGACACAAGTTTTTTCAAGTTCGCGGAGTACCCACATGGAACTTTAACACGGTGCAGGCACCGACAGAGTTCTGTTTTTTCGCTCTTCGACAACGTGTAGCAGGCCGGTGGGAGGTATGTACGCTTTCCATTCTCTAAAGGTGCAAGCTCAGTCCTTATCCCCATTTCCACCATGTCACGACGAGCTTTCACACCATCCTTTGTCTTTCCCGGAATGTTCAACAACAAACCAATCAAACTGTCACAGACATTTTTCTCTACATGCATGACGTCAATGCAATGTCGAACTTGTAAGTGCTCCCAGTACGGTAGATCCCAGAGAATCGATCTCTTCTTCCAAACATTTTTTTCTCGAGGTTTAGAATGCTTACCGAACTCAACTTTGATGTCGTTCACGCGTGAGTAAATCTCCTTACCGGTCAGAAACACTGGAGCTGATCCCTTCTCAGGCTTCCCGTTAAATGATTTCCACTTCTTACGGTATGTGTGATGCACCGGAAGAAACCTGCGGTGACCCATGTACACTGTTTTCCGGCAGTTTCGCAGCCACATGCTCTCAGTTTCATCTAGGCAAATAGGGCAAGCCTTGGCTCCTTTCGTACTATACCCCGACAAATTGCTGTAGGCAGGAAAATCATTTATGGTGCAAAATATCAGGGCCCGCAAGATGAAATTCTCTTTCTTGTATGCATCCCACACCTGCACACCCTCGCTCCACAATTTCTGTAAGTCCTCGATTAAAGGCGCTAGAAACACGTCAATATCATTTCCGGGTTGTTTGGGTCCTGAGATTAGTAACGCCATCATGATGTACTTGCGCTTCATGCATAACCAAGGAGGAAGATTGTAGATGCATAAAAGAACCGGCCAAGTGCTGTGCCGGCTGCTCATATTACCATGTGGGTTCATACCATCTGTACTCAGCCCGAACCTTACATTCCTAAGTTCGCCGCCGAACTCAGCAAATGTTCTGTTGATGTTTCTCCATTGAATAGAATCAGCTGGGTGTCTCAGTTTTCCGTCTTGTTTCCGGGCTTCAGCATGCCAACGCAAGTGCTTCGCGACTCTCGGATTTGCAAACAGCCGCTTCAATCTAGGTATCACAAGCAAGTACCACACAGTTTTTGCCGGGGGCCCTTTCCTTACCTCGTGACGTTCACTGTCAATCCGGTCCCTACGCGTATACCTCGATGCGCCACATCTTGGACAAACATGCAAACTGGAGTACTCGTTACGGTACAACACACAATCATTTGGGCATGCGTGTATTCTTTCGATTTCCATTCCCAACGGACACAACAGTTTTTTGGCTTGGTAAGTAGATCTTGGCAACTCATTTCCCTCTGGAAGCATGTCCGCTAGAAGATCTAATAGTGCCGTGAAACTCTTATCACTCCAACCGTTTCCTGCCTTCAAGTTATATAATCTCAGCACAGAAGACAGTTTTGTAAATGTTGCACATCCAGGGAACAGAGGCTTCTCAGAGTCAGCAATCAGTTTCTCAAATTCACAGAAGTCATTTTCGTTGTAATCTTCCTCTACATCACGTAACATCTCATCTAGATTGTCATCATCATCATCTACGTGCACATCAGAATGAACATTACCAAAATTGGGATGATCATCGATATTATTGCAATCCACATCCGAGTCGTGCTAATTGGTAGTAGTGGTGCTTGTTTCCTCAAGATCTTCGCCATGCCATATCCAACGGGTGTATCGCGCGTTAAAACCACGACGAATCAAATGACTCTTAATTTGATCAGAGTTGCTAAACCTCTTCAAGTTCATACAATCTGTACAAGGACAGAGCATATTTTTCTCTCCCTTCCTCTCCTTTTGTTGCTCAGCAAATTTAATAAACTCATTCACACCATCCAAATATTCAAGAGTAGTACGTTTTATTCCATACATCCAATATTTCCTGTCCATCTACAATTAACAAAATTTAACGAGTAAGCCATGCATGAAATCTGCCCGATTAAGTTATGTATATGTACATGTACAGCCTCTTACAACAGATATATGTGTTGAACCCTAGCCTGACGAAATTAACACTAATTAACCTAGCTAACTACACAATACAAGCTAGTTAGCTCCTAAAACATGACGCATTTCCAGCTACCAAGCTCCCAAGCTTAGAGCTACAAACTTGGAACTACACAATACAGCTAGCTTGCAAGTAGAGAGGAAGGGAGATCTAGAGGGAGAGAGAGATAAGTGTCGACGATTAAGCATACCTTAAAGAGAGGGGCGCAATCAACTTCCCTCCAGCCTGCGCTGATCACCCTAGCAGTGTAGCTGGAACTTTCGTCACAAACAGAGGGACACAGAGTGCAACAGAACAAATTAAAGAGCAGCTCAGCAATGGTCGAGTGGGGTTTTCCTTATAATGGACATTTTTCTAACAGTAAATACATGAAATAACCGTCAGACTAACTTAGGTAATTTGCCGCTCACATATTCTATCGGTAAAAACACACACATACCGTTAGAGAATATACATTACTGAGCAAATATATGTGTTTTCCTATCGGTAAATATGTGTACTTACCGTTAGATCATGCATGACACAGCACGCACATGAGTTTTTCTATCGGTATATATGTGTACTTACCTTTAGATGATGCATGACACTCGAGCATTAGTTTTTGTATCGGCAAATATGTGCATTCACCGTTAGACTATGCATGACTGAGCAAATATATGTATTTTTCTATCGGTAAATATGTGTACTTACCGTTAGAATATGCATGACTGAACAAATATATGTGTTTTCCTATCGGTAAATATGTGTACTTACCGTTAGAGGAGGTACTGTTACCAAACTGGGACAAACATGCACATGCCATTTCTCACATTCAAGGAATCATATCAATGTAACATCAAACAGATCTTACATCAAACGGATCTTAACTAGAAGATAAAGCAATATATTAAATGCTAATTTGTGGAATAACTAGGAGACACAAAAATTCTTTTCGTAGGTAGTTGGGACTTCATCTTGCCAAAGAAATTACAGATGCCAGTTCACAAATTCAGGTACAAACATACACATGCCAGTTCACCAATACAAATTCAGGTACAAACATACACATGCCAGTTCACAAATTGAAGTGCATGTCTGAAACAGCAGTACAAATACACACCTACCTACCAATACAATTAAATACACAAATGCTCCCTGCACATTCAAGTTCATGTCCCAATTAGCAATACATGATACACAAATATACAACAATATACAAATACAACAATTCACACATTCGATGTATATTACAAAAGCCACGTCTGAAATTAACAACAGATCATGACGAGGACCCAGTGGCCCATACATGCATTTTACATAAAAGGGAACCTTTGCAGGTTGCCACAATGCAACTACCGACTACAAGTTAGACCTGATACATCACAAATCCATTCATCCAAAACAGCAAATGTCTGAACCACATTGGACTTAACCATAGGAGTTCAGTTCGAAGACGCCCGAGGAGCTGGAACTACCGTCGACATACATTTGTACGTATTGGTGATTTCCTCGGACTCAAACTCGATCAACTCAACTCAACTCAACTCAACGATATTAACAAAAAGAACCTACCTTCCAAGATGTTGTTCTGTGTAGTGATGGTGTAGAATGGCTGTGCAAATAACAACAATTCTTCTTCTCCAAGCAGGTAAGCATCTGGCCACAAGCTGGTGCATGCAAAAACATGTAAGATGCTTTCTATAGGTCCTGATTTGAGAAACACGCCGGGCTTAAGCATCTTCTCGACCGAGCCAACCAAGATCTCGCCCTTCACGTCCTTCCAGCTCTCGACGGTGATCTTCACCATTTCTTTCGCCAACAAGCCAACGTAGGCAGCGTACTGCGATGAAGAACCGTGAAATACGTTGCTCCTCACGAGCATCATCCAAGGACCTGAACAGATCATAATCATATTGAAAAGAAGACACATCAAAATGAAGGATACAAAAAAAGCAGAATTATTGCCATAATCGGATTAGAATAATCTAACAATATTGCAGAAATTTTACGTACCTTCCTTGGGATGCCGACGTCTAGAGGGCGTCGATGGAGGTGCGGAGGTGCAGCGGTCCCCTGTAGAGGTGCGCCGGCCGTCCATGGAGCTTACGGGTTAGGACTACGAGCCCCAGATGAACTGTGAGAATGAAAGAGACATACCCGTGTATTTATACAATTATATATTTTCTATCGGTAAGAAAACAAAATACCGATAGTAATAAAAACATCTGTAGAAGCCGAATGGTTCTATCGGCACAATAAATATTACCGATAGGAATTTTTGCACATACTCTATCGGTATGTACGTACATTACCGACAGAATATTACTAGTTGTAGAAGGCCAACAGTTCTAAGATATTTTGTGCAATATTCTACCGGTATAAACATTCATTACCGATAGAATAAAACTATTAGAAGACGAACAGTCCTAAGCAATTTTCTATATATTCTAACGGTAAAAGAATCCATTACTTATAGAATAAAAATATTTGTAGAAGGTCAACTATTCTATCGGCGAACTACATATTGCCGATAGGAATTTTTAATATACTCTGTCGGTATATTCATACAGTAGTGATAGAATAAGTCTAGTTGTTGAAGTCGACCAGTCCTATCGGCGCACAACATTCTTCCGTCAGTACTTATGCATCTCTTCTAACGGCAAATATGTTCATCACCACTAGAGTAAATCATACTATATATTCTATCGGTAAGTTTCTTAGAAACCGATAGGGAAAATACATCCGTCGGGCTTTTATGACCGCGAGGCACATTTTCTATCGGTTTTGTGCTGTTTCGCTAATAACCGATAGAAGATAGGGGTTAGTAGACTGCATTTCTGTACTAGTGAAATGCCTCTCCATCTTTCGCACTTCCTGCAAATAAAGACTTAAGTTTGCGTCATGGCACAGGTAAGACTTGTCCATTTGGCAAACTACGAGCTGAGAATCTCCCTTGACTAGGAGGCGCCGGATCCCCAGGGAGCGCGCGAGGCGCATCCCGAGGAGCAAAGCCTCGTATTCGGCGACGTTGTTGGTTGTTGGGAACTCGAGCCGCATGGCGTACTTGAGTCCCTTCCCCTCGGGGCTCCGGAGGACTACTCCCGCACCAGCCCCGGCGAGACACAGCGACCCATCGAACATGAGGGTCCAATGATCACTGCGTCGGGGCGGCACAGGGAGATCTTCGTCCCCGGACCCAGAGGTGGGAGTCCACTCTGCGACCAAGTCGGCGAGGACCTGCGACTTGATGGCGGAGCGGCCGGTAAGGCACAGGGAGAAGGGGGCGAGCTCGGCCCCCCACTTCCCGATCCGGCTGGTGGCTTCTTTGTTCCGCAGTACCTCCCCCAAGGGGAGGGACGACGGGACGGTGATGGGGTGCCCCAGGAAGTAATGCCGAATCTTCCGGGACGCCATGAGGAGGGCGTAGCAGATTTTCTCCATCTCCGTGTACCGAGTTTTGGCCCCTTTGAGGGCCTCACTCACGTAGTACACGGGACAGAATGGCGGTGGCGACGCTTTTCCTCCGGACCGGGACTGAGTTCCCGGACGTCCGGGCTCTCCGCTGGAGAGGTTGGCTCTTCAGCGGGTCTCTTCCCCTGACCGGTGCGAGAGCGAGGCTCCCCGTGCCCACTGCCGGGGGGAAGTTCTTCCCCGCGCTCTGGTGAATGCATTCGCTCGACCTCCCCCCGGGCGAAATGGACCTATCCCGCCGAGGGAGGGAGCTCATGCACTGTAGCTGCCGGCCCGGAGGCTTCCGGAGCCGGTTGGGGGGAGCCCCCTGCGACGACCCCCGGGACCGGAAAGGGGGAAGCCCCTGTATTATCCGGAACCGGGGAGGGGGCGCCCACGACGACGCTTGGAACCGAAGTGGAGGGGGCCCCAGTGGCCACGACCGGAATCGGGGAGGGGGGAGCTGACGAGGATTGACACCCGGGTCATTTCTAATAAACTTTTGGTTCAAGACAAGTTCGAACCAGACATGTATCTGGTGATGCGAACTCAAGCTATTCTGAGGGGCATCACCATGAGGTCGCAAGCTTTACGCGATCAGGTCGCAACTTTACGCGGTCAGACCGTAAGCCTTGCGCGGTCAGAAGTTCGTAAGCTATACGCGAACTACACATTCGGGATATTGCGCGGTCAGCCAATATCCCGCGGTCAGAACATCTGCCGATCAGGATACTTGGGATCTATCTATTTCGGTTGCCCGTACAACAGGATATTCTAAGTATCCCGAAGATTCCTACACGTGGAGAATCAACCGTCAGAAGGTTAACACATACAGTTATCCGTGAATAACACGTGTTTAACCTGCGTGGAGGTTAAGAGCAGTTCCAAAAAACCGCATCCAACCGTCCGTGCAACCGTTTGATGCAGTTTCCTCTACATGGCACCCTTTCAAACAGTACAAAAGGATGGCATGGAGCATCAATGAGGGGAGATTGAAACCGGGGGATCATCCGAAACATCAACCGAGAGATCGGAAGATCAAGAAACCCAAAATCATCCAAATTAGCCAAGTCTACGGCACACTTCATATAGCATTTTAGTAAGCCTTCTTTGGCTTATCCTTGTACACTCTTACAGGAAAAATCCTCGCCTGTGAGGACTTTTCCCTCCATTTGTAAACCTTTTACCACACTTAGTGAAATCTCAACAGGACGTAGGGCTTTTACTCCCACCATCGAGGGCCCGAACCTGTCTAAACTCTCTGTGCTCCTGTTCACTATTGTTCAGCATACCTTCCCGAAGGGTCATCTTGAAAGGTCTCACAATTACAAATTCTGCATAAGTTCGGCTGAGGACTCCAAGTCCGAATCGTCGACAGGAGCCCCTGTAACATCCGGAACCGGAGAGGGGGGAGCCCCCGCGGCGACATCCGGAACCGGGGAGCCCATGCGGGGGGAAGTCCGCTACGGCACGGGAGCTGCTCTGTCAACCGCCCCCGGAGCGGTAAACGCGACGCGGGGGCGGGACTGGCTCCCGGCGTAGGGAAAACCCCCGGCATAAAGTGGGCTCCCGGCCCCGGGAATAGGCCTGGGACAGGGTACTCCCCTGGTGCCACGAAGGGCCCTGGCATGAAGTAGCCTCCCGGCACCGGGACGGGCCCAGGTGCCGGGAAGGATCCGGACGTATATCCCGCAGGGGGAGGGAACCCCCCGGCAGGATCATACGGGGCGGACAAACCCCCGGAGGCCGGAGGGGCCGCCGGGTAACCCATAAAGGGAGGCATAGCCCCCGGGTATGGGTGCGACGCAAATGTGGGGGCCGGAGGCCGCGCCAACACGCTGAGCAGCTCATCCATAGAGCGCTGGGCGTGGAGCTGGCCCTCCACGAGAGCCTCAAGCAGGGCGTCCCGGGGAGCCGGGGGAGCCGTCGGGGGGAGACTGGTCCCGGCCGAGGTCCCCGCGGTCACCGGGACCGACCTGGAGGTGGAAGCACCTAAGTTAAGAGGGAAGGAGGGAGGCGGTACCTGGGCCAGGCCGCCTCCGGGCGGAAGCGCCGGGACAGTAGTGTCCCGGACGGGCGGCGCCGGGTCTCCGAGACCCGGGTCACCGGGAAGGGTGCGAGCCCTTGTTCTTGGGGGAGCCATGGCGTCTTGTCACGAGTCCCCACGGACGGCGCCAACTGTCGTGGTATTGCAAATACCCCGGCAGGTTTTGAGAATGATCCTAGCGAAGATTATGCGGCGCGGGTTGACTGGATGACCGGTCCTCCCCCGCCGGACAAGCACAAGAAATGATACGAGGATTTATACAGGTTCGGGTCCCGGTGGGGGCCCTAGTCCTGTCGACACGCTCCCGACCGGAGTCAGCTGGGGTGGCTCTCTCCGGGGGAGAGGCTTCCGGAGCACGTCTGTGAGTTTAGCTATTCCAATAAAAGTGATCCGATCCTTTACAACAGAGGGGTACAAGGGTTATTTATAGCCCCAAAAAGAAGCAAAAAACCTAAACCACCCCGGAAGCCACCGTTGGATTGAAGGGTAGGACCGTCCTTCTTCCGGTCAAACGCCTTGGATGCTTGACAGGTGGCCGCTAGTTCCCGAGGCACTCCTCGCATGACCTGCACGTGACAAACAATTCGAGACTTTACCTTTAGGAGGGCGATGAGGCCCGGGACGGCACCAGAGGCCAAGTCCCGAGGGCCAAAAGGCGGCGCCCGGGGAGGCCCCGGAGGCCAGGTCCCCGGGCAAATGGCGGCGCCCGGGACGGCACCGGAGGCCAAGTCCTGGGGGCCAAAAGGCGGCGCCCGGGGAGGCCCCGGAGGCCAGGTCCCCGGGCATATGGCGGCGCCCGGGACGGCGCCGGAGGCCAGGTCCCGGGGGCCAAAAGGCGGCGCCCGGGGAGGCCCCGGAGGCCACGTCCCTGGGCAAATGGCGGCGCCCGGGACGGCACCGGAGGCCAAGTCCCAGGGGCCAAAAGGCGGCGCCCGGGGAGGCCCCGGAGGCCAGGTCCCCGGGCATACGGCGGCGCCTGGGACGGCCCTGGAGGCCAGGTCCCGGGGGCCAAAAGGCGGCGCCCGGGGAGGCCCCGGAGGCCACGTCCCTGGGCAAATGGCGGCGCCCGGGACGGCACCGGAGGCCACGTCCCGGGGGCCAAAAGGCGGCGCCAGGGGAGGCCCCAGAGGCCAGGTCCCTGGGCAAATGGTGGCACCCGGGACGGCACCGGAGGCCAAGTCCCGGGGGCCAAAAGGCGGCGCCCGGGGAGGCCCTGGAGGCCAGGTCCCCGGGCATATGGCGGGCGCCGCCATATGCCCGGGGACCTGGCCTCCAGGGCCTCCCCGGGCGCCCTCACCTTGTCAAATAGCTACCTCATAGCATTGTGCACCCAATGCTTGAAACAGAACACATTTTGCCTACTGAGAATCTCTAGAACCATGCCAATGCCATTCTTTGACAATGTCAGCTCATGTCAGTCAGTGGCATTGGGCCAATTTGACCACTTCTGGTGGTGCAAATTGAAATCAACTTTGTCTACCAAGTTTATAGGACCATGCTCTACATTTCCTTCAACTATCACATCTTGAGATGAGTCCTTTAGCTTTCTCTAAAGCTTTGTCAGGCCGTGAACCGAATGTTGATCTATTGACATTCGCTGTTTTTGAGTAAACCAGTCGCGGACTTGATGTCCATATTGCAGCCTTCAAGCCCTAAGAGTTTCTAACACCATCCTTAGCTCAGATTCTATAAATTCCAGGGTTTCGACCCAGATCAGCTTGCAATCTCAGTCCATTTCAACATCGCCAGGGTCTTTTCTCTTAAGAGCATGTTGCATATAGATTTTAAAGCATTAAAATAGTTTGTGATCTTTGTGTGCTTGTTTGTTGGAGAGTAGAGCAAGAGCCCGAATTCGAAGACTTCGTCGCAGACCTGACATCGACTGCTATTTCTTACGACGCGGAAGGCAAGTCATAGTCTTGAACATCTTGATCCTATATTTTATGAGTTGCTATGATATGACCTTGAATATAAGTAATATTGCATGTGAAATAATGGTTGAGATATAATTTGGCAGTACTAGGCTGGATGCCTGTGAAATATGAAATGATCAAATAGTGAGCCATGAACTATTATATATGTACTTATATATATTCATGAAATAAAACCCTAGCCGTGACCAGGATTTTGGTATGGAATGGTGGTAGCACTAGAGGTGCTTGGCTGCACTAGATGTGCAGGCACTGGAGGTGCATGGTTTGTGGTATGATCTGGTCACTGGCAAATAAGGACTAGAATCTTGTGTTGTGCGCTAGTGGCATGACCAACGTGCTAACCGCAAGCCTGGTATGGGACTGGCCCGAACAAGTAATTATGCAGAGCACACATGAAGCCCCTACATGAGATGGAAAGTCATGCACGAATTTCACGGAGTGCGGCTCCTACACTTATCACAGGATGTGATTGCACGCTGACCCAGTAATGGGAAGAGGCTTTTGGGTGGGGGTATAGCCCGCCACAACTGTGGTTCGCGAGAGATCCACAGGGTCAGGGGTGAATTGTGAGAGACACATAACAAAAGTTCTTGTTATTTCCACCTTGCCACTCACAGTATGAAGTGAGTCAGGGGTCCAATCATCTTGATAGGAAGGGCATGAAAGTGGAATATCTTGCGGGTAAATTCGTACCCCTCTGCAGAGTTAAAAACGTATTCGAATACTCCGAGCTCCCTGGTTTATAGGAGTCTGCTGCGGTGGATTAAATCCACAGGGTGTGGCACAAGTATGTTTTCTAAATAAAATTTAATAAGGCAAGATTACCCAAATGGCATGTGTTGTCATGATAAGGGGTGTTGCCGTGGGCTGTCGTGTGTCGACGTGTCGCGGTAGTGCTATAATTTAGTGAACACGAATAGTGATGCTATGTTATGAAAAGTGCTGCCATGAGATGAGATAAGAAAGAAAAGACTATTTTACAACCAGCCACACTTCTTCACTAGCATAGGTTCATAACAACACTATTATATATATCTACTCTTACCTATGACTTGCTGAGTACGTAAGTACTCACCCTTGCAACCTACAACCCAGTAGATGGAGCGTCCCATGATCAAGATAAAGGCGTGGAGAACTTCTTGGATCCTGAAGGAAGAGAGCCAGTTCCGCCAGAGTCCTAATGTGTGTTGTTCTTCCGTCAACTTCTTATTGTGGGAGAGTCACCTATCTTCTACTGTGTTGTTGTTTTTATTTTGCTTTAGCTAGACCATGTATGCCGCGAAGGCATTGTAATCTCTTTATGTTGTATTAAGGCCAGCAGGCCACACTGCTTAAATATTTTGTAAGTTACTCTACTGTGATATAAATATACTCCTGTGCTTGACTTACCCTGGTAAGTCAATGGTATACATGTATGGGATCAGCTGTAGCAAGCTGGGTCCCCACGGGAGTAGTCGTTGTCCCCAAGTTGGGGCGCGACAAAAATTATGGTATCCGAGCAGCATGAGAATTTGACTGTAGGACGACACCTTTAGGAGTTGGCTCGCCAGGAAGGCGTAACTTATTTAAAAACTATTTCTTTGAAAACTCTATTTCGGTAAAAATTAGCTTGAAGCTTCTAAAAATTTTGATTTCAAAGTCTTGATTTTTCTAAAAATTCGGTAAGGTTGCAAGAGCGCATTTTGTCTTCTCAGAGTGTCTTAAGGGTTTAGCTGGGGAATAGTGTAGAAAGAGCTGTCCAATGCTCTTGATAGCTTGTGATTCGTTGTTGCTTTTGCAATGGTTAACTTGTGTACTATGGCTAGAAGCCTAAATATTTTATGCATTAATGTTGTTTGTATTAATTTCTGCATTGCTGTCTTAGTGGGCCTTAGTTAGTTAGATCTGTCTAGATTCTCTTCAAAGCCATCATGGTCGACACAAGGAGAAGATCCCAAAGCAACAGAGAAGATAGAAATCAGACTCCGCAAGAAGAAGATCCCTTAGCAAGAGGACCTCTATTTCAACAAGGATCCCAGAGTTCTAATCCTCCCCAGAATGAGCAACCCAGTTTGCAAGAAAATTCTTTTGTTAATGGAGAAGAACCGACAGGAAGCCCAGTCAGCCCATAACCATTTGCTAGCTCAGATAGTTCATAAATTGCCTACTGGAACCATAGAAGGAATTACTGTAGGTGCTAGACTAACAGACTTTCAGAAGACTAGACCACCAACCTTTTCCAGTGCAACTGACCCCATGGTTGCCGAAGATTGGCTAAGGGACAAGGAAAGAAAGATAGCACACTTCACAGAGGGACCTTAGCATTACTTGCAGTACCAAATCGTCTCCCATGAGTTTACAGGATTCCAAACACTAGTGAATAGAGCTTTGAAGATAGAAAAGAAAAAGAATATAAGGGAAGAGAGCCGGAAGCGAAGGATGCTCTAACAAGTGTGGCCACAACTAAACTCAACCAGAAGGAGAGCCCCTACCGCCTCTAGTTTTCGACCATCATACCAGACTCCCAGACCAATAACAACGTTGTGCACCAACTGCAAACGAAACCATCTTCAGAAGAATTGTCCTCATTCCCGTATTCAGTGCTATCATTGTAAACAATACGGACATCGCCGAGACTGTTGCCCATGGATTCAACTTCCAAAGTCCATAGCCAAATCTCAAGCAGGAACACAGCCGATAGCACCCAGAGCCTTGACATCACCACTGCAGAACCCCAGGGGAAACATACTAGGAAGAGGAGCCATGACTACCAGAGGCAGAGGAAGAAGAAGAGCACCGATGGCAGCCCGAGAGGCAGATTGAACTACACTTCCATTCAAGAAGCTGACAGCACCACCGACATTCTACTAGGTAGATTTCTGATCCAGTTTGCATCTGCCTTTACTATTTGGTCCTAGAGCTACAAACTCATTCATATCAAAAGTTTTTGTATCAAAAGTGGGAATGCATACAATACCTTTAGAGTACCCCATGACTATACAAATTCTAGGAGCAAGATTACTTGTCTGCCCGAATGTAATTTTCAATATAGAAGGGGTAGAATTCGTGGCAAATCTGCTAGTTTTAGAATTGCAAGGTCTAGACATTATACTGGGCATGGATTGGTTGTCCCAACATAAATGTCTAGTAGACTGTGAAGAGAAAACCCTAAGCCTTGTCAATAGCCAAGGGGAGAAAGTTTTATTCTATGCAGAAAGATTGTTATCGTCAGCCAAGGAGCCGCAAGGATCCATTCAGGCACTACAGAGGGTATGCTTGGAACAAGTTCCTGTAGTACAATAGTACACCAACGTGTATCCAGAAGAACTACCGGGAATGCCACCCAATAAACAAATAGAATTCACCTTTGAAGTTAAACCAGGGGTAGCGCCCATCGCAAGACGTCCCTACAGAATGCCAGTCACAGACTTGGAGGAGATAAAGAGCCAATTGGAAGATTTGAAGAGCAAAGGATTCATTAGACCAAGAACTTCACCCTGTGGAGCCCTAGTGTTGTTTGTAAAGAAGAAGGACGGAGCTCTAAGGACATGCGTGGATTATTGAACCTTAAAAGAAGTGACCATAAAGAACAAGTATCCATTGCCAAGGATCGATGACTTGTTTGACCGACTTCGAGGAGCTAAGGTATTCTCCAAGATAGACCTGAAGTTTGAATACCATCAGTTGAAAACCAAGAAATAAGCTATACCAAAGACCGCCTTCACTACCAAAATACCAGATATGGACTGTATGAGTTCACAGTAGTACCATTCGGCTTGACCAATACCCCAACAGCTTTCATGAATGTCATGAACAGCACATTTATGGATTTTCTAGATCAGTTTTCACATATGACATTCTAATGTACTCCAAGAGCCAAGAGGAGCATGAGCAACATCTACACCTAGTCTTGGGAAGACTATGAGAGAGGCAATTCTATGCCAAGTTTGACAAGTGTGAAATCTACATGAACCATGAGAGCTTCAAGTATATTTTCACGCAAGAGAGCTCAACATGCGACAACCACTACCACAGAAACAGACATCCTGGACGGCACATCACAGACGGGTATGAACTGTTCAATGGAAAACCGTCTGCGAAGGCCTGTCGGGAGAATATGTTCAGATATCACAGACGGTTCTGATGTCAAAAACAACTGTGACAGTAAACCAGACGGTTCTAAACACAAAACCGTCTGTGATAGTCTACTTATCACAGACGGCTCTAACTTAAAACCCGACTGTGATAGATACAATCGGTTCCCAGCTGAGAACCATCTATAATAGTCTACTTATCACAGACGGTTCTAACGTAAAACCCGACTGTGATATATACAATCGGTTCCCAGCTGAGAACCGTCTGTGATAAGTAGAATATCACAGATGGTTCGGAACTCAGAACCGACTGTGATTTATACAGTCGGTTGTGAACTAAGAAGCGTCTGTGATAGTGTAGTTATCACAGACGGTTCTGTGGTCTGAACCGACTGGAAAAGTACCGGCGCTTCAAATTCTCAACTGTGATCATTTCTGTCTCCGATCTTCGCGCGCGGCGCCTAGGAGAACACGAAGCATTGCTTTAGAAGTTCTATAAATTGACAGTGGAAAAATTGTCATTTACTTTACAAGTTTTTATAGTTCTCAGACTGTTTGACTCCTTAGCTTCTCTGCGCCAATGGCATCCTCGATGGCATCGTCAGCCTCGCCCTCCCCGGTAAGAACTCTCAATCTTTTGGTCTTACCCCTGTATTGTTAATCCGTGTTCAATACATTCTTGACCTGTTGATTTGCACAGGGAAGGGGAGCCGTGGAAGACACTGGCAAAGTCAAGGCCGAGCTGAGGGCCCTCCAGGAGGAGAACAAGCTCCTCATGGAGAAGCACACTCGGCTACGGCTTGACCTTGACGATCTCTTCCAGCGCATTCAGCGCATGAAGACGGATGGTGACAATGCTAGGGCGAGGACGAGGCGTCTTCGCGAGGAGAAGAAAGCCGCGGATATGACCATCGCTGGCTGTGATTTGACAATGAAGGATACCATCACAAAGCTGAGGGAGGTCGCAGGCCTTCTCGACGCTGTAGTAGTTTATCCTAAGAAGGACAACTTGTCGGTGGAGGAGTCCTGCGTCCTGGCTGCAAGTCAAACTGACTTTATTCTAGATGTAGCCAGGGCTAAGACCACTCCTTGACCTAGCATTCTGTATTTTTACTTTTTTTTGTAAGTGATGAAAAAAATTATTGAAAACTTTGTACTTACATCAACTTTCCAATTTTCCAGCACATTCTTGGACTGCATGCAATCTTCCCTCTTTCTTTATCTTTCTTTAGCTTTTGTCGAACATTCGACCATACAAAGGTATGTGCACTGTGTATGATCAAGGAACGACTATCGCAATCTTTGGCTTGTGAGGGCAGTCCATCAGAGCCCTTCAAATAATATAGAAACAATATAGAAGTCGCAGGTCCCATGCAAATAATATAAAAAGAATATAGAAGTTATATATCAACGTGCTTTGAATATCACAAACGGCTCTGAGGTAAAAAACGTCTGTGATAGTCATATTAGAGACGGTTTTTATGTAAGGCCCGGCTGTGATAGTCCCAACAGTGTCCGCCGCCTCGAATTCTCAACTTCTTTCAATATCACAGACGGTTTTTAACTCCAAACCGTCTGTGATAGTAATATTACAGACGGATTTTATGTAAGGACCGTCTGTGATAGTCGAACAGTGATCGACGCTTCAAATTCTCAACTTCTTTCAAATTCTCAGCGGTTCAACTGGAAGCAAAACTCCAGGGAGGGAACACGTATTTGTAGAAGTCGAACAGGTCAATATTCAACAGACATATTAAAGATGGTTCGGACATCAGAACCGTCTGTTATATTAAAGCAAACGGTTTTGATCTCCCAACCGTTTGTGATAGTCCCAACAGTGCAATTCTCTACATGCAATTGTTGATAACCGCACATAATAACTGTGCAGATGAAGAGACTTATTTATTTACTTCAAATTTAATTTGCATTGAATTATGTAATCTGACGCTTCAACTTCCAAAGTGGGCACTACTGTTTTGCCGTGTTCCAGTTTAATTATCTCCCGAGAATATTTATCATGACAGTATTGATCTTGAAAAGAAAGTAGTGCGCTCCACTTCAAATTCTCAACAGTGTGTTGTGTCTTTTCCATTTCTGATGTTTGCGCGGCGCACTAACCTGGGAACACGAAGTATCGACTTGGAAATTGTTTTTCATTAATGTTGAAAAAATGAACTAAAAATTTGTTCTTATGTAAATTTTGCAATTTTCCCTCATTTCTTGGAGAAAGAGAAGTGGAGCGGTTCGAATGGAAGCAAAACACTCCAGGGAGGGAACAAGTATTTGAAGAAGTCGAACAGTTCAATATTCCAGGCATAGTAAAGACGGTTCGGATATCAGAACCGTCTGTAATAGTCATATTACAGATGGTTTGGACATGAGAACCGTCTGTAATATTAAACCAGACGGTTTGATATCCCAACCGTCTGTGATAGTCCCAACAGTGCCCACGCTTCGAATTATCTACATGCAATTGTTGATAATCGCACATAATAACTGAGCAGATGAAGAGACTTAATTATTTACTTCAAATTTAATTTGCATCGAATTATCTTCACCCTCCCAGCATACGTCCCTAGGAGAAGCTGGAGAAGCATATGTGCAGGAGGAGGAAGCTGCCTTGTGCAGAACTCTCCAAAAAAAAAAAGAGGCGCTGGAGAAGCATTCTGAGGGGATGTCTTTTGCCATTCTGTACTTGGCAGAGTGTTTTGAGTTGCAGCTTCATCTCCACCTTTGTTGTATCAACTTTAATTTCTTGGATGATCCTACTGATGCCAAATCCACTCCTTTGCTGAGAGATGATGTTGATAGTCTTAGAGCCATTGGTAGTTCTCCTGGGGCGGCCAGTGTAGATCCTACTGATGCCAATACGTCCCTAGGAGAACTTTGTAAATTACTTTCGGAACAGGTCGACGCTAATTAATTGGTCGCTTAATTGTATCTCTTATGTATGTAAAGATTGTAAGAAATAAGAAATTTCTTTTCCTTATATATCTGGTTTTCGATTGATTATGTAACTGATAATCACCGAATGATGTTCTGTGTGAAAATGTTAACAAGAAAATACTGCTGCGATCAAGACGGTTTTTAACTCAAAACCGTCTCTGATTGTAAGATTACATACTGTTTTAATTTCAGGACCGACTGTAATAGTCTCAAAATTCTTTGAAGATCCACAGACATATATACAACAAATATGAAAAACAAGATAAAACCAAATAGTCTGAACGTTCATTTTTTTAAATACTAACATTGAAATAAGATAGAACCAAATATGAAAAACAAGTGGAACAACTGATGACCAGTAGTCGAATGCAAACAAACAATCCAGGATATTATAGACGGTTCGGACCTTAAAACCGTCTGTGATAATCTTGCAGATTGTTGATTTTATAATTAACACAGACGGTTCTGAGGTAAAAACCGACTGTGATAATCACGTACGGTCTGATGTAAAATCCGACAGTGATAATCACAGACGGTTCTGAAGTAAAAACCGACTGTGATAGTAAAGCGGATGGTTTTGACCTAGGAACCGTTTGTGATATTGTAATTATCACGGACGGTTTGGAGCTCATAACCGTCTATGATATTTCTGTCATAGTTACACAAAATGCACCGATATTACCGACGGTTTAATAAAGTGAAACCCGTCAGTGATATTCTGTTCTTAAAAAATGCACCGATATTACCGACGGTATTATATAGAGCCGTCTGTATTGAACCTGGTATAAAAGGTCTTTTGGCGGATGTTTTGAGCTAGTCGTACACTCTTGCTCGACCTACACTGTCCAGTTCGAAGAGATTTGGGGCAAGGAAGAGCGAAATCTCGAAAGGCCGGGGGAGCATTTGGGGGCAAAAATTTGAGGATCGAACCAAGGTTGGTACTTGCTCCCAAGGCATACACATTACTTGATTTCATCATCAATATCGATCTCCATTAATTGATCAAATTAGAGTGAGAGGGAGGGGAAGTTACAGTAGTAAATCCTAGTTGTAACTCATTTTCGACCTGTACTGTAGCTATTTAATTGCTTTATGATGTGTGTTATCCACGCCCCCAACTAATTGCTTGCAGTTCAAGTAGTAGTTAACTATTTATACCGCAAACTCCGCATCAAACACTAGCTAGCTAGAATTATATAATTTATTGCATGTCGACCGTACATAGAGTAGTATTACTAATTAGCATGTGTATGAATTTGATTAATTGCAGATGGTCCGAGACTGGATGTATAATGACAACTGAGTGGGTGAGGAATACATGAAAGGTGTTTTTGATTTCGAAAAGGTTGCTGAGCAAGACATGGCGAAGAAGGGTTTACCATATATGTACTGTCCTTGTGTAGACTGCCAGAATATTAAGATGTTCACCAACTCATCTCAAATTGTCGCCCACTTGATCCGACGTGGTTTCAAAAGGGGGTACACGTGTTGGGTCCACCATGGAGAAGAGCCAACTGCAGAAACAAGTGCCACTCAGGTTGAGGAACAGGACATGTCGGATCCGAACAACGACTTCGATGAGGATATGCTAGAGGATGACCATTTAGATGACATGTTGCGTGATGTGGAAGGAAATTACAGTGAAAGGGAGTTTGGCAAATTCAAGCGCTTGATTGAGGACTCAGAAAAGCCGTTGTTCCCTGGTTGCAAGTCGAAGTACACAAAGTTGGCCTCTGTGCTTGAACTATTAAAATTGAAGGCAAGCAACAGCTGGACCGACAAGAGTTTCACAGCACTGTTAGATCTTTTGGCGGATATGCTCCCGGAAGGAAACGAGTTGCCAAAAAACACCTACCAAGCGAAAAAGCTATTGTGTCCTTTGGGAATGGAAGTAGAAAGGATACACGCATGCCCTAATGATTGCATCCTTTACCGTAACGACTACAAGGATATGCATGTTTGTCTGGTGTGCGGCGCATCCCGCTATAAGCGTACTAAGGACCGAACAGACGACGGCGACTGCGCTGAGACAAAGAAAGGACCTCCTGCTAAGGTGTTCTGGTATTTGCCAGTCATTCCCCGCTTGCAGCGTTTGTTTGCAAACCGTAAAGAGGCAAAATTACTGCGTTGGCACTCGAAAGACCGGAAGAAGGATGGAAAGCTGAGACACCCCGCTGATTCTTCTCAGTGGAGAAACATCGACAGGGAATTTGTTAACTTTGGAGCAGAATTGAGGAATATAAGGTTCGGGTTGATTACCGATGGAATTAATCCTTTTGGTAACATGAGCAGTCAGCATAGCACTTGGCCGGTTCTTTTGTGTATCTACAACCTTCCTCCTTGGTTGTGTATGAAGCACAAGTACATCATGATGTCTCTACTTATCTCAGGACCAAAACAACCCGGAAACGATATTGATGTGTACCTAGCACCATTGATAGAGGATCTCCTAACAATGTGGAACGAAGGGGTGCAGGTATGGGACGCATACAAACGAGAGAACTTCATCCTACGTGCTATGATATTCTGCACCATCAATGATTTCCCTGCCCTTGGAAATTTGTCGGGCCGTAGTACGAAAGGAGCCAAAGCCTGCCCCCACTGCGAAGATGAGACTGAGAGCGTGTGGCTAAAAAATTGCAGGAAAACAGTGTACATGCGTCACCGTAGGTTTCTTCCGAAGAATGACGCGTATCGTAAGAGGAAGAGGGAATTTGATGGCCACAAGGAAGATGGTTTAGCCCCGAAGCCTACGCGCGGGAAAGATGTTTACTCACGGGTGAAGGACATAGACGTTGTGTTTGGAAAGGGTGGTAAATTGAAACCCCGCACGAAGAACACTTGGAAGAAAAGATCGATATTTTGGGACTTACCGTATTGGGAGCATTTAGAGGTTCGTCATTGCATTGATGTCATGCATGTAGAGAAGAATGTTTGCGATAGTTTAATCGGCCTATTGCTGAACATTCCAGGGAAGACAAAGGATGGCGTCAATGTGCGGCGTGACATGATCGAAATGAGAATTAGGCCCGAGCTAGCACCGAGAGAGGACGATAAAGCCCGTATATACCTCCCCCCTGCATGCTACACTTTGTGCAAGGCTGAGAGGACAGAACTCTGTAAGTGTCTCTGTGGTGTTAAAGTTCCATCGGGTTACTCCACAAATATGAAAAAGCTTGTGTCCATGGGCGATTTGAAATTGCTGGGTATGAAGTCTCATGATTGTCACGTGTTGATGACACAAATGCTTCCTGTTGCCATTCGGAGTATTCTGCCACATAAGGTCAGAGAGACGATCACGAGACTATGTTTTTTCTTCAATGCAATTTCTTGCAAGATCATTGATCCCGATGGACTGAATTCTCTGTAGAGCGAGGTGGTTCGAACTCTCTGTCAGCTTGAGATGTATTTTCCTCCATCGTTTTTTGATATCATGGTCCATCTCACCGTCCACCTTATCAGAGAAATCAAGATATGTGGACCCGTGTTCCTACGTTATATGTATCCATTTGAGAGGTACATGGGTGCACTTAAGGCCTACGTGAGGAATCGGTCCCGGCCCGAGGGTAGCATTGTCGAAGGTTATGCAGCGGAAGAGGTTGTTGAGTTCTGCGTCGATTACATGGCCGAGGTAGAAGCAATAGGAGTTCCTGTGTCTCGTCACGAGGGGAGGCTTGATGGTGTTGGCACTATTGGACGGAGAGCCATCACTCCTGATTTCGATATGTACTCGAAAGCTCATTTTTGGGTCTTGCAACACATGACGGAGGTGTCTCACTATGTAGATTACCACAGACGGTTTTTATTTGAGAACCGACTGTGATAATATTATCACAGACGGTTATAGATATAGAACCGACTGTGATATTTTCAACAGTGTCCGACGCTTCGAGTTCTTGACGTGCACCGTCGGTTCTCAATTCCAAACCGTCTGTACTAATCAGAGTCATAGTCGGCTCTCAACTCAAAACCGTCTGTGATAATCTCTCTGGTGATTATCACTATGTCGATTATTACAGACGGTTCTGATGCGAGAACCGACTGTGATAATATTATCACAGACGGTTGTGAGCGTTGGACCGACTGTGATAATCTCGTCGCGGTTAATAGTTCAAGGAGGGCTTTGTCCCGCTCATTTCCAGACTTCGCAATTGTTTGCCCTAGCTCTCTCCGCCCTCACACCGTCCGTCGCGATCACCTCCATCACCTCCCACCTTCTCCTCCTCCACCTTCTCCTCCTCTCCGTCCGTCGCGATAACCTGCATCGCCTTTCCACCGTCAGGCGCGATCACCTCCATCGCCCTCCCGCCTCCGATGCGATCACCTCCATCGCCTCCCCACCGTTTCTGTCATTCTTGGTTAATTATAAGTATATGGGTTTTGTTATAGAATTATTAGTTGCAGATTTACTTAAACTGTTCCCTCTTTCACTTATGTTAGGAACTATGTCTGGTGACGAAATGCACCACTCGGGGAGTCAGGGTGACCTCGCTGGCGATGAGACGCCTGGGCCAGAGGTCGCCTCGTCCGCCGTGACCCCGCAGCAGAAGAGAAAGGGGCGAGGCCGGACGACATGCGCTCGTCTGGACAAGTGGGAAAAGCAGCACGTCCAGTTCGACGACAATGGTGTGCTGGAAGCTCCAGACAAACTTGTCGGTCAGTACCGCTCACTATGCGGCAAAGTGGCAAGGGAGCGGGTGCCCATCACCACCTCCGACTGGGGTCAAGTGCCCCCAGAGTGCAAGGATGAGCTGTGGGAAGAAATGCAGGCGGCGTTTCACATTCCCGAGGATCGCCACTTCACCATCCGCCGGAGGACACTGATGTCAATAAACAAGGCGTGGAGGAACTTCAAGATCCACCTTGTCAGGCTCTATGTGAAGGAGTCGAAGACCCCCTTCGATGACTTCCCTTTCGTGACTCCCGAGGCATGGCAGCAGTTCGTCGAGATGAAGACCAAGCCAGAGTTCCAGGAGCTTAGTGCGAAGGGCCAGGCTAACCAGGCCAAGAATACCCACCCACACAGACTAGGCAGTGGTGGGTATGTGGGGAAGAAGGCGTTGTGGAGGAAGCAGGACGAGGAGGCTTCCCAGTCTTCGGCCGGCAGTCCTTATGCGGGCATAACGGACGTGCGCGCCCGCAATTGGTGCCGAGCAAGATCGACGATGACCTCCTCTGGAAGCGTCTCTGTGAGTAACCCTACGGACAGGTAAGTGATCGACCGACTGGTAAGATTGTCCGATCACGTACTATCCTCGTAACACGCATGCAATGGGCTGTATTGCTAAGTTCTCCTGTTGCAGGTGACGCTGAGTGCGCAGGCGGCATCCGGAGAGTTCAACCCGAGGAGGGACAGGGATATCCTCACAGCGGCGCTAGGAAACAAGGAGCATCCAGGCCGCGTGCGCGGCCTCGGTGCCACTGTGCCTTGGAGGCTTGGTTTCCCTGATGATGAGGAGGCGGCTAAGAGGAGAAAGAGATCCCACCAAGCCCGCGATGAACGGCTCGAGGAGATGCGATTGGAGTTCGCTGTTCGGGACGAAGCACTCCTGCAGCAGTTGTCGGAGATGCGGTCCATGTATGAAGAGCTAAGAAAGGCGACCCAGGGCACCCCCCTTCTAGCAGCGGAAGTACCGACCCCCATTCTTGGCCACCGTAGTAGCTGCGCGTCTGCGCCGGGGTCTTCGCAGACGGAGTCCTCTCCAAAGTATCCGGTGGACTTTCTGCAGGTAATGACCGTTTGTCTATGTTAATTCATTCCAAAGTGAAAAGCGGTGAAATTCAATATGTTAATGTGCACTGTTTGTAGGAACCCGCCTCCTGCAAGCTTATGGTGCTGGCCGGTCTCTTCCCGATCGAGGCTGGCCGTGGGATGGCGCAACCATGCACGGCGGGGGCCACAATCCACGGTGCCCCTCTATGTGAGGGTTTTGCACGGGTCCAGGTGGACAATGTCTTTGACCATTGCAAGGGTTTTCCGTTGGAGAAGCCGCCGAACGACGAGATTACCACTCTCGGGGATGCGGTGCACACGTTCGTGCAATGGCCCAAGAAAGACATCGTCCTGTATGAGGTAATTCCCCCACCAGTTTCATAATTCGTACTGTAATAATAGCCCTCAGAGTTAGTGTCCTAATACGTAGGTTCTTACATCACAGACATCACAGACCGACACACGGCCTACTAGCCAGCATACCCCTCTGATGACGAAGCTGACTCCGACTAAGAGGCAACCATTCAGGAAGCAGGCTAGTAGGGGAAAAGCAAAGAAGAGCCCGGCGAAGGAGAGTGAGAAGAGTGTGCCAGCTCTCATACCGTTCGCTCTGGGGATGCCCATGGCCTCCGATACCGCAATTTCGAGCATGGGGTTAGCATGCCAGAGCCTGCATGCATGGTACATGAGGAGGACAAACCAGACCAGGACGCAGCGTCCGACGCACATCATGGTCAAGTACACCGTGGCAGAGTTCCATAACGACATTGGGACCTACTCGGTGACCTTTGAAGACCTGCACAATTTACTGAACAAAGATGCGCTCGACTTGTCAATCCTACGGTCTTGGGTGCTGTAAGTATCCTACTATCCGTGCATATTCGAATATATGTCATTTATTAATTGGTTACTTCCGTGCAGCTGCATGACCAACTATGCCAAATCTAAGGGCATACCTGTTGGTTTCTTGGACCCCCAGATGGTCGCCGAGGTGATGTTTAGGACCGACGCAGACTTCGTTGTCGACTACATCAAAAGAGGGTTGCTTGCTCAGGTCGACAAGGAGTATATACTTGTACCCTACAACCAGAGGTGAGTGCTTTCATCAGTACTTCACCCGTAGATTAGTGTCTCCATGTGCACACCCCCAAATTTAGATTAAATTTTTAATTCTTTACGTGTAATATGTAGCTACCACTGGATCCTGCTGCTACTTATTCCGAAAAGGAACAAGGTGTTCTACCTTGACTCATTGCAGAGGAAAGGGTACTCGTATTGCGGCGCACGAGATGTATTCGAAAGGTGATGATATTCATGTGGACCTGTCTTGCATGCATCTAGATTTACTGTCCTCAAATTGTCAATTTCGACTATCCTCAAACTGTCAATTTTGACTATCTACAGGGCTTTCACGAAGTACTTTGCCGAGGAAGGGAGACAACACGAGCGGCGAGCCGATAAGTTTCAGTGGTTACAATTTTCGGTACAAATTTCAACTGGCATCTGTTTTACTTTATAACGTGTCCCCACCTAACTCTCTGTCTGTAAATTGGCAGTGCCATCAGCAGCCGGACGACAATACATGTGGGTTCTACGTGATGCGCCACATGTATGACCTAATCATCACCCCTCACCGGCCAGATTTCCCCGAGGTATACAACTGCTCCCCTTTGTATCGATTTGACAGAATTTACAACTGCCACTAATTTTTTATGTACCAACTCTTGCTGCAGGGGGTCGACTTCCCTTCAGAAAGCTTTGACCCTCGGCAGATTGGTATTGTCCGAGGGATGCTCGCTTAGTTTTTCCTTGCGGAGGTCATATCAACCAAGGGGAAGTTTAGGGACCCGCAAGGTTCGTATTAGTGCGGCCTTACATTTATTTGTACATCTAACATACTGACTTTAATTGTCGATTACATTTATTTGTTCAATTGTACATATTTCTGAGTTCTGTGCTGTATATATGAAATGCTATTGTACATGTTTCTAAGTTGTGTGCATGTATATATGAGACTGTATATATTTGAGTACTGTGCATGTATGAAATTCATGAACTGTATATATGAAATGCAATTTGTACAGAGGACATCGGTGACTGTTATAATCTCAGACGGTTTGTAAGATCAAAACCGTCTGTGCATAATATGCACAGACGGTTTTGATCTTACAAACCGTCTGAGATTATAACAGTCACCAATAATGACACTATCACAGATGGTTTTGACCAAAAACCGTTTGTGATATCACACTATCACTAGCTCAGATGGTTTTGACCTCAGAGCCGTCTGTGATATCACACTATCACAGACAGTTCTGAGATTATAACACTATCACAGACGGTTCTAACCTAAAAACCGTCTGTGATATTCACTATTACAGATGGTTCTGAGAGTATAATATCACAGACGGTTTCAAGATTACCACCGTCGCTGATAATGACAATATCGCAAATGGTTTTGACCTCAAAGCCGTCTGTGATACTCTAAATACACAGACGGACCTGAGGTCATAACCGTCTCTGATAATTTGAGTATCACAAACGGTTTTGACATCAGAACCGTCTGCGATACTCATATTATTACTGACGGTTCTGAGATCAGAACCGTCTATGTTAGTATGAGTATCTCAGACGGCTTTGATGTTATAACAGTCTGTGTATTAGGAGTACCACAAACGGTTCTGATATTAAAACCGTCTCTGATAATTTGAGTATCACAGACGGTTCTGATGTCAAAACCGTCTTTGGTAATCTGATTATCACAGACAGTTCTGATCTCAGAACCGTCTCTGATAATTTGAGTATCACAGATGTTTGTGATCTCAGAACCGTCTCTGATAATGTGAGGATCCCAGATGGTTTTGACATCAGAACCATCTGCGAAACTCAAATTATCAGAGACGGTTCTGAGATTAAAACCGTCTGTGGTAGTATGAGTATCACAGACGGTTCTGATGTTAGAACAGTCTATGTAGTATGAGTATCACAGACGGTTCTGATGTTATAACAGTCTGTGTAGTATGAGTATCACAGACGGTTCTGATCTTATAACAGTCTATGAAGTATGAGTATCACAGACGGTTCTGATCTTATAATAGTCTGTGAAGGGAGAGATCACAGACGGTTGAAAACCGTCTGTGATAGTACATGATTATCACTGACTCGAATATCACTGACGGGTAAGAACCATCTGTGATGACTGTTTTGACCCGACTGTGATGATGAATTCTGTAGTAGTGAACACTGTTGGCTATAATTAATCACAGATTATGACCTCAGCATTCATTACCATCCAGAGAAGGCTAATGTGGTAGCCGATACCTTAAAGCAAGAGAGGTTACAGTCTGCAAGGAGAAGCTTTATCAAGTAACCCACACCTGCGACGGGAAATTCAGAACCTTCAGGTGGAAGTAGCACCACAAGGAATGTTGACCACTTTAATAGTGGAATCCAAACTCAAAGAGAAAATAGAGAATGCTCAGAAGGAAGACGAGAAAAAAAAATAACAGTTATCAAGCCAACCTGCTAATGGCACCATTTGAAGCATTATACGGACAAAAATGCAGAACCCATTGCATTGGAATGAATCAGGAGAACGAAAGGTTATAGGACCAGAAACTACAAAGCAAGAGGCCACTTGGGAGAGAAAAGAAGATCTTCAGCAAGCCTATCCTTATCTTTTCTTGTCTTAGGTAAATCTCGGGGGCGACATTTCTTTAAGGAGGGTAGATCTGTAACACTCTGGTTTTGGGGGTGAAAATTTCCTTTCCATGAAAATCATGCATGCATGTATCTCTCTAGTAGTAGCAAGATCAGTTCAACCCTAATCTATTCTAAGCCCCAAAAATCTCAAAATCTTCCCTACGAACCCAAATCAAGATCTGACTTTCCAGATGTGACCTACTATCTATCATGAGAATAAAACCCTTCAGAAGCTAGATTCAATTCCATCTGTAACTCCCAGATCTATCAATCCCTTTCTATTTTCGAAATAGTAATTACCCAAAATACTCTAAACTCAGATTTAGCCAAATCTTGACCTAATCCAGACCAGATTATTCTTGGATTATGATCAAGGGTATGCCAAATACCTTAATTCAGAAAGTTGGCAGCCAGATTTATTCATTTAGGCCCTTTTCACAAATCAGTCCAAGAAGTATCATAGATCAGTCCTTTTCTGATTTTCCAGAAGCCTGAAAAGGCTAAAAGTTGCCAATCAACTCCAAATTTAAATCTGTTTTAGGGAACACCTCCCAAATGCTATTCAATACAAAATCTCCTTTTGTCGGAACATTAAAATCTCACCCTAAGTCTGAGAATTCCAATTTCGACAAAATCCAGATTATCAGTACCCTAATTTACCTTGTTTTTTATTTGTCTCAAATTTATTTAAATGTTCCAAATCTTATCTTCTACCTTTGCCAAATTATTTCTTGGATAAAGTTTGCCAGAATTGTGAAGTTCAAATCAGCCCTCATCATCCCAAATCTCAGATTTTACAATTCAGTCCAAAGCCAAGAATCATAAATTGCAATCAAATCCAGTTGGCTGTGTTCGACAAGTAGCCGCCAGCCCGCCATCGACCAGGGCTCAGCCTTTTCGACCAGCAGTAGCCGGCATAGTGTTCGACCACGACCAGAACCCGTGTCCGCTTCGACCAACGCCGCTGCGACCACAACAAGTTGCGCCGCGCTTCTTTGCCATGCTCCTCACCGCCGGTTAGCACCACCCTCGCCTGTGCTCGTACACGGTTGCGCTTGCATGTGTGCACGTGTCCGCACCTAAATCATCGTCGTGGCAGCACCAAGGTCCAGCGCAACAGCGGCGCGCGCGCCAGCAGGAAATTTGAACCTGCACTCGTGTGTGTGTCGTTCCCGCCATTGCTACAACTCGAAGCTTCACCGGCACAAGTTCCTTACTCTTCCAGCATAGCAAGCTTCTAACTGTGCCTATAAAAGCCACCCATACTCAGCTCAACTTCACACACACCAGAATCAGCTAAGTCTCTAACCTCGACGTCTTCATCATCTTCTCCGGCGAGCATAGAAGGAGGCTCATGGTGACAGCTTCAACCGCAGCCCCTTCATCCAAATTAACAGCACCAGTAAGCTCCTCCCATCTCCCTTATCGTGCTGTAGCTTTGAATTGAGTTCATATGCACCTCATCGCCGGTGAACGCCGGAATTGCCAGAACCCTTGTTCCAGCTATGTTGTTTGATTTAGTTCGAATTAACCCTCGAACCAGTAGACTAAATTGATCAGTGAGCTATCCTTAGCAAGCCTGTGCATCAAGATTTCGAAATTAAGCTCGAATTGGAGCTTCCCCCTTTCTTGCGCACCACTGGTGACCGGCTCACGTCGCCAGGCCACGCCGGCGACCCTCCGACCAAATTGACTCCACCCTTAGCTATCCCACATCTCCTTTTCACTCTCACAGCAAGGAGTTGAATTCCAAAGCCCCACAGCAGAAATGCCCAAATCAATGTCTTCTTCTCCGGCCGCGACGTCAAACTTCTCACCAGCGCCACCTCAGGCCGATTCCTTTCTGCTCCACCATCTGTAGCAACCTAGAAGCTCATCAGTACTTTCAATTTTGTGATTGAATCATCTAATTGCTCTGTCGCCGTTAAGGCCAAATCCCCTCTGGCGTAGCTCATTGCCGCTCGCCGCCGTTCAACCTTCAGTAAAGTCCAATGCAGCAGATAGTGTCTTTTGGCCCTAGCTAGCTCCAGCAATGCCAGGTTTCAGCAGCGCAGCACCAGATTGCAACTTAGGTGTTTTACCCTTCGTTGCCGTGCCGCCAGTGTCCCGCCCGGTCGCAGCCGGCCACTGCCGTCGTCGAAACCTTGTCCAGTGCCTTTGCTTTGATCTCCTGAGCATAATCCTCTACTACCCCGATTGCTAGTTCTGCATAGAATCACCAGATATCTCTGTGCCAAGATCTTGTCCAGTGGATTCACTATGCCGTGTTGCCACCGTAGTTCATCATCACCGTTCATCGCCGTCTGGCCATCTCAGTTCCTAAAACAACCACCAACAAGTTCCTGTTATCTTTGTCTACCTCCCAGACATAATTGGCGAAGCAATCAAGCCCTAAATCGGACAAAGCATCAAAGCCCTAGTTTTGACAATGCACTGACATCCAGTTCACTGTGTCCAGGGGTGTCTTTGCAAAATCCTTGACTTCTAGACCTTTTCTATGAAAATCACCTTGTCAAATAGCTACCTCATAGCATTATGCACCCAATGCTTGAAACAGAACACATTTTGCCTACTGAGAATCTCCAGAACCATGCCAATGCCATTCTTTGACAATGTCAGCTCATGTCAGTCAGTGGCATTGGGCCAATTTGACCACTTCTGGTGGTGCAAATTGAAATCAACTTTGTCTACCAAGTTTATAGGACCATGCTCTACATTTCCTTCAACTATCACATCTTGAGATGAGTCCTTTAGCTTTCTCTAAAGCTTTGTCAGGCCGTGAATCGAATGTCAATCTGTTGACATCCACTGCTTTTGAGTAAACCAGCCGCAGACTTGATGTCCATATTGCAGCGTTCAAGCCCTAAGAGTTTCTAACACCATCCTTAGCTCAAATTCTATAAATTCCAAGGTTTCGACCTAGATCAGCTTGCAATCTCAGTCCGTTTCAACATCGCCAAGATCTTTTCTCTTAAGAGCATGTTGCATATAGATTTTAAAGCATTTAAAATAGGTTGTGATCTTTGTGTGCTTGTTTGTTGGAGAGTAGAGCAAGAGCCCGAGTTTGAAGATTTCGTCGCAGACCCGAGATCGACTGCTGTTTCTTACGACGCGGAAGGCAAGTCATAGTCTTGAACATCTTGATCCTATATTTTATGAGTTGCTATGATATGACCTTGAATATAAGTAATATTGCATGTGAAATAATGGTTGAGATATAATTTGGCAGTACTAGGCTGGATGCCTATGAAATGTAAAATGATCAAATAGTGAGCCATGAACTATTATATATATACTTATATACATCCATGAAATAAAACCCCTAGCCGTGACCAGGATTTTGGTATGGGATGGTGGTAGCACTAGAGGTACTTGGCTGCACTAGATGTGCAGGCACTGAAGGTGCATAGTTTGTGGTATGATCTTGTCACTGGCAAATAAGGATTAGAACCTTGTGTTTTGCGTCTAGTGGCATGACCAACGTGCTGACCGCAAGCCTGGTATGGGACAGGCCAGAACAAGTAATTATGCAGAGCACACTTCAAACCCCTGCATGAGATGGAAAGTGATGCACAAATTTCACGGAGTGTGGCTCCTACACTTATCACAGGATATGATTGCACGCTGGCCCAGTAATGGGAAGAGGCTTTTGGGTGGGGGGTATAGCCCGCCACAACTGTGGTTTGCGAGAGATCCACAGGGTCAGGGGTGAATTGTGAGAGAAACATAACAAAGTTCTTGTTATTTTCACCTTGCCACTCACAATATGAAGTGAGTCAGGGGTCCAATCATCTTGATAAGAGGGGCATGAAAGTGGAATATCTTGCGGCTAAATTGGTACCCCTCTGCAGAGTTAAAAACGTATTCGAATACTCCGAGCTCCCGGGTTTATAGGAGTCTACTGTGGTGGATTAAATCCACGGGGTGTGGCACAAGTATGTTTTCTAAATAAAATTTAATAAGGCAAGATTACCCAAATGGCATGTGTTGTCATGATAAGGGGTGCTGCCGTGGGCTGTCGTGTGTCGACGTGTCGCGGTAGTGCTATAATTTAGTGAACATGAATAGCAATGCTATGTTATGAAAAGTGCTGCCATGAGATGAGATATTGATGAGGACAACGCTGACAAAGTTGCGACCGCCGCTCCTTCCCTTACTACTTCTTCGACGCATAGAGGCCTCAATCCACAAGCCATGCCTTTCAAGCCTTCATCAGTAGTCCAAAGCCTCATGCCAGAAGACTCAATGCCCCAAGGAAGGTCCAACTCCAAGCCCAAGTCACCGTCGAAGCCCAAGTCGCAGAAAAGCCCGTTTCGGCAGTCCAGTAGTAGTCCAACTTCAAACGGCCGTAACTTTCGCGTCCGAAGTCCGTTTTCGACGATCCACCACTCCACGGAAAGCTTATCTCCTAAGATTTCAAATGGTTCTAGTCCCACTACCAGATTTGGCCAGGAACGATGGAAATCACCAAAATACACCACGGGACAGAAACTACCAGGTGCTGCGTCACCTCTTCTTTGGGCCAAAAGCCCATGTATTCCTAAAATTGCATGTGTGTGGGTACCATCGTAGCCAGCACCCCTCCTCTGGCCACCGCTCTATTTATGGCCGCCGCTACCCTTCTTCTTGCTCGGGTTTTGTTTTGTTTAGTTATCCACTGCGCGTGTGGGACTTCCTCGATTCCTTTTGTATCGGCTAGATCATCAATAACGAGCTCGGAACCCCAAACTGTGTGAGCTTAGTCTAATTCCAGCAAATTTAGTTGCTTTTATCTTGTTCTTGCTGTGTTTCTTTGGTTGCATTGCAGGAATCAACCTTCGTGGTCAGGTCAGCCGTGTTTGGCATGGTTGATAACAAATTGTGATCGTGGTTTGACCATTGCCGGCGTCCACGCCTGTCTGGATTGGTAGCCGCTTCGCCTAGGTCACGTTCCACCCAACCAAACGTACCCTCTCACTAGAAGATCGGCATCCGTTGGCGCATCAGTTGGTATCAGAACTTCCGGTTGACTGGTGAGAATTTATCTTAGTTTAGTAGATTGATTTCATACCTAGAGTCCAGAAAATTGCCCTCCAAAAAGATTTATTTTCTGCTGTCCAAACCATTGTCATTAGACTTGCATCATTCTTGTCAGTTTGCATCTTTGAATTTTAGTCCATCGTTGTCGAGTGCTGGTTTTTAGTTTTAGTCTTGGTCTAGTTTTAGTCTTGCATCTAGTCACGGAGTCAAATTGCACGTCGATCTCCTCGTCGTCGCGTCCAATTCGAATCTGCCGCTGTCCAGTTCGTTGTTCTCATCATATCTTCTTCATACGAACTCGGATTTTCACGTTCTTATACTTTCTGGAAATATCAGATCATGCTCTACAACTTTTCTGTTGGGGATGAAGTCAGATGTGGCTTTCATCTATGAGATATTGGGCCATTAATGATGACGGTGTAGAGTTCGAATCTAATACATCTGTTTCGGTATTTTCATCATAACTCTTTAATCTGAACTTAGATTGGGATAAACTTATACTTTCTGGAATCGTTGTGAGAAATCCCACAAAAAGTTAGTTGGGGTAATCTTCAAATTCGGCTGTTTTTATCACGCTAAAATTTGGGCAAAGTTAGTTGTGTAATCTTCAAACTCTAGTCCATCTCGGATTCAAATTGCTCAATCTGAGACAGCTTCGGTAAAATTGCCATATCTTTTGATTCCCAACTCCGTTTTTGATGTTCTTATACTTGTTGGAAATATAAAAAGATCCTCTACAACTTTTCTATTAGATAGAGCTTCAGATTCGGAGCTTTTGGAGTCCGAAATTGCTAAACAACATTTCTATCCTAGTTGTGCAGCCCAAAAGAAAAAGGCAAAGTGCAACAAAAGCCACACTATTCATAAAAAGAAAAGAAGTAAGAAAAAGGCAAGTGCACAAAAAAAAAGAGCTGCACAAAAAAAAAATTAAAGCAAAAAAAAGTGTGTAGCAAAAGAGGAGAATTTTTTTGTGGTGCATCGTTTGGTTCTAATCCTTTGTGTTGCTAGTTGCTTGCTTGAGCTAGGTCTGCGTCTAAGCTAGTTCCAGCACATTGACTATTACTTTGGACTAATTTTCAATCTTGCATTATTGATCTTGAATTGTTGCTACACATATAATAGCCTATCCAAACTCCACCTTCTCCTAACCAGCCAGGAACAGGGCCTTGCAATCGTTGAACTCATGTCTCAATTGGCTTATCATGAACCAGCCACCGGTTGAATCCTTCCTCGTTGCGGCTGGTAAGAACGAGTAAGAACTTGGTACAAGCATTAGCGTGTGAGCACTCCACATCCTAGTAGTTGGTAGGACGCACATATATTCTATGTTTTCCTTTGTCTCCTACTAACAATGGCAGGATCTAATACCGAAGGGGATGACGAGTGCATCTTAAGATCATAATTCAACAAGTACATGGAGGACAATCATAATGAGCTGAACAACATCGGCACAAACCTCACCAAGCTTGCCCAAGACAGCGAGCAAAGGATGGAGCGCATTGAGCGGAGCATCTCCAACCTCGTCAATAGAATGGATCAGTTTGAGGGGGCACTGCACGCTGCTACCCAAGACATGCGCCTCCTGTTGATGCTGCTGGACTTGCGGCCAACGCCACATCCAATGCGGTTCCCGTTCAGCATAACCGCCACTCCTGGGCAGACGAGGTCGAAGAGTATGAGAACGCTTACATTGCTGATACTAAGGCAGATGATGGTTTCAATGTCCACAATGACTGTGCCCATCATCGTCTTCGACACAACCGCCAAGGTATGGCTAGAAATCCCAATCGAAATCCAAGAGAGGTAAATGATGATCCACTAGCTAAAGCCAAGTTTTCCATACCTCCTTTTGCTGGTCGATATGATCCTGATGTTTACCTGAGTTGGGAATTATCTGTAGATCAAAACTTTGCATGCTTTAATTTCTCTGAGGATAGGAAAGTTAGTGCTGCTACTAGTGAATTCACTGATTTTGCATCCATTAGGTGGCATGAAACTTGTAAAAAACCAAATATACCTAGAACTTGGGAAGCACTAAAACGAGCTATGCGATCTAGATTTGTCCCTTCTTATTATGCTCGAGATTTACTTAATAAGCTGCAACGTTTGAACCAAGGTGCAAAATCTATATAGGAATATTATCAAGAATTGCAAACTGGCATATTGCGTTGTGGCTTAGAAGAAAATAATGATGCTAAGATGGCTAGGTTCTTGAGAGGGCTCAATCGTGAGATACAGGATATTCTTGATTATAAGGATTACACTACTATCACTCGTTTGTTTCATCTTGCCTGTAAAGCTGAAAGGGAAGTACATGGACGCCATCCCAAGCCAAGAGGACACTTTGGAGGCTCTTCTTCCTCAGGCCCGACCCCAGTGGTGCATTCCAAGGCACCATCCACTGCTTCCGGTCGTGCGCCTCCGCCAGCTGCCACTACATCCACTCCTTCACGTGCTATCGAGGCAGCCGCACCCGCGAAGGGCGCTTCTTCTGTTGCTTCCACAGGACGTACTCGCGACACACAATGTTATCGTTGCAAGGTATTTGGGCATGTGTCGCGTAATTGTCCAAGTCAGCGTGCCCTCCTTGTGAGAGAGGATGGTGAGTATACTAGTGCTAGTGACATTGATGAAGAAGAATATGCCCTTGTTGCAACTAACAATGCAGGTAACACTGAACCACAAGAAGAGATCTTGAGTTCTGCATTGGTGGAGAAATACCCGACCCTTGTTTTCACGCGTGTCCTTAGTGCACAATTAGTGCGTGCTGAACAGAATCAACGCCACAACATCTTTCAAACAAGGTTTGTTGTCAAAGAGCGTGCTGTGCACGTCATTGTTGATGGAGGTAGCTGCAACAATCTCACTAGTGTGGACATGGTCGAGAAGCTTGGCTTGACCACGAGTTCACATCCACACCCGTACTCGATTGAATGGTTAAATTCGTGTGGTAAGCTCAAGGAAACTAAAACTGCGCGCGTACACTTCTCCATTGGTTCTTACCATGATCACGTTGACTATGATGTTGTACCTATGGATGCATGTTCACTGCTATTAGGTAGGCCGTGGTTATATGATAGAGATGCCATTCACCATGGTCGAACCAATCACTATAGTTTTATGGTCAAGGGTAAGAAATTGTTTTGATCCTATGACCCCTGCAGAGCTGCTAAACATTGATAAAGCGAGAGCCAAAAGAGAGAAACAGGAGTGTCATAAAACTGAAAATGAATGTGTAGCTCAACAACACAACCCACCAAACGAACTTGGAGTTAAACAATCTGAGATTAAATTGAAGGGTGCTGTTTTGTTAACTACACAAATTCCTTCGCATGATCCATTGACTAACAAGGCTTCATTGCAAGCATCTATTTCTTTGCCTCATGTTGTTGCCACTAACCTTTTGCAGGAGCATGAGATGAAGTCGAGGACAAATCCAATTCAACAAGGGGAGGATGAAGAGGACATCGCTGACAAAGTTGCGACCACCGCTCCTTCCCCTACTACTTCTTCGACGCATAGAGACCTCAATCCACAAGCCGTGCCTTTCAAGCCTTCATCAGTAGTCCAAAGCCTCATGCCAGAAGCCTCAATGCCCCAAGGAAGGTCCAACTCCAAGCCCAAGTCACCGTCGAAGCCCAAGTCGCAGAAAAGCCCGTTTCAGCAGTCCAGTAGCAGTCCAACTTCAAACGGCCGTAACTTTCACGTCCGAAGTCCGTTTTTGATGATCCACCACTCCACGGCAAGCTTATCTCCTAAGATTTCAAATGGTTCTAGTCCCACTACTAGATTTGGCCAGGAACGACGGAAATCGCCAAAATACACCACGGGACAGAAACTACCAGGTGCTGCATCACCTCTTCTTTGGGCCAAAAGCCCATGTATTCCTAGGGTTGCGTGTGTGTGGGTACCATCGTAGCCAGCGCCCCTCCTCTGGCCACCGCTCTATTTATGGCCGCCGCTACCCTTCTTCTTGCTCGGGTTTTGTTTTGTTTAGTTATCCACTGCGCGTGTGAGACTTCCTCGATTCCTTTTGTATCGGCTAGATCATCAGGAACGAGCTCGAAACCCCAAACTGTGTGAGCTTAGTCTAATTCCAGCAAATTTATTTGCTTTTATCTTGTTCTTGCTGTGTTTCTTTGGTTGCATCGCAGGAATCGACCTTCGTAGTCAAGTCAGCCGTGTTTGGCATGGTTGATAACAAATTGTGATCATGGTTTGACCATTGCCGGCGTCCACGCCTGTCTGGATTGGCAGCCACTTCACCTAGGTCACGTTCCACCCAACCAAACGTACCCTCTCACCAGAAGATCGGCATCCGTTGACGCATCAGATATGAAAGAAAAGACTATTTTACAACCAGCCACACTTCTTCACTAGCATAGGCTTATAACAACACTACTATATGTATCTACCCTTACCTATGACTTGCTGAGTACGTAAGTACTCACTCTTGCAACCTACAACCCAGTAGATGGAGCGTCCCATGATCAAGATAAAGGCGTGGAGAACTTCTTGGATCCTGAAGGAAGAGAGCCAGTTCCGCCAGAGTCCTAATGTGTGTTGTTCTGCCGTCAACTTCTTACTGTGGGAGGGTCACCTATCTTCTGCTGTGTAGTTGTTTTTATTTTGCTTTAGCTAGACCATATATGCCGCGAATGCATTGTAATCTTTTTATGTTGTATTAAGGCCAGCAGGCCACACTGCTTAAATATTTTGTAAGTTACTCTGTGTGATATAAATATACTCCTGTGCTTGACTTACCCTGGGAAGTCAATGGTATGCATGTATGGGATTAGCTGTACCGAGCGGGTTCCCACGGGAGTAGTCGTTGTCCCCAGGTCGGGGCGCGACAGCCATGAACTTAGCGAGAGAAGGCCTGCCAAAAATGGTGTTATAAGCTGAATCAAAATCAATTACATCAAAAGTAATTAATTCCATTCAAAAATTCGCTAGCTCCCCAAGTGTTACTGGTAGCACAATCTATCCAATTGGTAACATAGAGGAGCCCGGAATTATCCCAAAAAATAGTTGTGCCACTGGCTTTATCTTCGAACGTGGAATTTGCATCTCGTCGAGAGCCTTGGCAAATAGAAGATCAAGCGAACTGCCTCCATCAACCAATACTCGCCCTACATTAGCATTGCTAATGGTAGGGGATATCACCAAAGGAAGGCGCCGAGGTCAAGTCAACCCCTTAGGACAATCTTCCCGGCTAAAGGTCAGGGAAACCTCCGACCATCAGGGAAACTGAGGCTCGCCCAAAGGAACCTTAGTACTGTTTACCTCACAGAAAACATTTTTATACTGACGCTTAGAAAAATAAGATGAAGAACCACCAAAAATAACATTAACATGATTGTTAGGTACCTGATATGGCATGTCTTCATCCGTATTAGCGCCTTTGTCTCCGCTAGTTTGTCCTTGACCTGGTATTGTAGGCATAGGAGTTTTACCTTGATAAAAATCATCTAGCTTCTTTAACCAAGTCTGTGGTCTTTATGGAAATTCAGGAATAAAGTCATTTTTAAAATGTATTAGGAAACTCGGAAGAGTGGTTTAAGATCTTCATCTCTGATATTGAGCTTATTGTCCTTAGAATTAAACCAGGTGTTAATGTGGGTTTTTCTAGATGGATTGACCTTTTGTAATTTTCCTTTATTGTTTTTTCTTGACTTTGTATTATCTTCTTGATAATAAATATTTTTTTAGTAGGTTCTCCTATTGTTTCCCTCAAAAAAAAACCAAGTCTGACAATTCTGAAGATCATGTGATGAAACATTGTGGAACGGACACCATTTCTTCGATCCCTGTGGTTTTACTTGCTTTTCTGCTTGGTCGCTGCGACCAGCAGGAGAAACCTTGTTAATTTCAAAAGGAACCTTCTTACCTTTCCCTTGAGGCTGTTTGTCGATGACATTGACCCCTCGGAATTGGTTGGTGCCAGCTTTCTTCACCTTTTTTGATTTCCCACCCATGGATGACTCAGCTTTCTTGCATGAATCATCCTTCTTGTCAGCTTCAAGACCTGGTTGAGGCCGCAAATTTCCCTTGTCTACCATCTTATTCCATTCAACGGCCTCGGTCGCATCGGAATAACGATCAGCCATGTCGAAAAGATCCGGGGCTGATCGTGGTGGATGAATAAGCAAATCTTCAGTAAACCTCCGATATCGAACAACATGTATAAATACCCTGATGACGAAGCTGTTGGAAACGTTGGGAATTGTATTTCTTACTCCCATAAATCTTTTGACAAATTGGCGAAGAGTTTCAGTAGAAGTCTGGCACAAGCGATGGAGATCATCTTCCTTGCCAGGCTTTTGATAACAATTTTGGAAATTGTTGAGGATTGCATCACACAACATTTCCCAATTATAAATGAATCCTTCAGGCTGATTAAACAGTTAGGTCCATGCCGGACCTTCCATAACAGTTGGCAAATAATTTGCCATAACCCATTCATCACCCCCAGCCGCTTGGATGGTGGTAATGTAAATCTATAGAAATTCAGAAGGATTTTTGGTCCCATTGAATCTCTCGATTGTTCCGAGTTTAAACTTATCTGGCCGAATTACTGCACATAATCCTAGCGAGAAAGCCTTACAACCTACGTATGAAGGACGTGGTTGCTGTTCGTCACAACCTCCATCAAGGTCGCGGAATGAACTAACCTGTGGCCCCCAAGCGCAAACGCACTGGTTGATGATTACGATCATGAGAAGAATCTACTCGCGATCCTAATTGATCCGGGAGGATCTCCAAGTCCTGATCGCATACAGATTCGCGACCAAGTCCTGATCGCATAGGGATTCGCGACCAAGTCCTGATCGCATACGGCTTCGCGACCAAGTCCTGGTCGCATACGGCTTCGCGACCTTAACCGTGTTCGGAAAGGTTTCGCGACCATGGATTGGTTCGCGACCAGGAAAAGGAATTCGTTCCCTGTTCGGAATTGTAATCCTATATATATAACTAAGCTTATCTGTTTAGGATTAGTTAAGTTAGTTATATGAGTCTAATACGTTTAGGATTACTAAGTCTGATATGTACTCATACGATTGGACTATAAATACCTTGTAATAGGTCTAGTTTAGATGATCGAAGAGTCATAGAACTTATTTGAGTTTTAGACACTTATAGTTCCTTCGACGTAGGCAAGTGTGCCTAATGTTCGACGTGTAAAGCTCTCTTTGAAATAAAGAGTTGTGCAATTACTTTGGGTTTCGGTATTTCCGAGTAAGATCCCGTTATTCCGCATATTAGAATCTGGGCGAGCCTAGTGTGAAAACCAAGACTAGGTCTCAAACGGATCACTAATCGCAAATGTACTGGCTCACATCGAAGGTCACTAGAATTACCTGTACGCCTGGTTTTGCAATACCGGGCCGATGGAGTGTGCCCACTGGAATGTTCCTGGCTTGAGTGATAACTGTCCCACTCATGAGAGCAAGTTGCTGATCACGAGGATGATGTTGGAGTGACAACCGTTGCTACCTCATCAAGGTTGTCCTCCAAAATCCTTGCAAACAGAATCCTGTCATCATTCGCCAAATTAGAAGGAGGATTGCGAAGAGTATCTGCAATCACATGAATACGCTCCTGTGTGCTCTTTCGAGGCGCCATGGGAGTTATCGTAGCTTCATCCATCGGAGGACAGGCTAGAGCTGATGAGGGAGTTTGATCCTGCCTGCGACCATGATGATGTCGCGAGCGAGAGGTTCCCAGGGCTAGGTCGCTAGCTATAGTATCATGGCGAGATTGTGCAAGTTGCAGAGCTTGCTCTGTGACCCTACGAACCTCAGCCTCTCGTTGCTCACGAGCTTCATCTTCTTCCCGCTTGCGTTCTTCTTCCTCCCTGGTAGCACGTTGTTCGGGGGTCTCCTCAGAAAGTATAGTGACCTCCTGGGGAGCTTAGTTTGCAGACAGGAAGAGCATCACCTTATCGGATTCAAACTCGAAGTCGAAGATAGAATTCAAGTTTTCTAGAGCAAAACCTTCCAGACTGAACTCTAGGTTCTCATCTCCTGTATCATCTGGGACGATGGGTTCTGGCACATATTCACCATTTGATGTGGTAGGACTCACAGGAGGTCAACGTACCGTTGGCTTAGGTTCTCGATCACGGATCAAGTCCTGAGCATACTCCTCAGTAGCAGGCTCTGAGGAAACTTCATTTTCTTCCATGTAGAAAGTCTCATCCTCCATGTTAAGCCAGCATAATCTGCAGGATGAAAATCATTTTTAGAATGGTAAACTCCTGACATGGCTTACTGAAATTCCTTATGAAGAAAGACATCTTGAAATAGGCCCCACGTTATGCGCCAGCTGTCAACGATTGGGACTTCATCCTTAATCAAATTTACGTAAATGTTAAGGCAGAATGTGAAGCCAATCTAAGGTGAAGCTCAAGTAAATTACGGTATTTATGCCAGAGGAAGAAAGGAATTTATACAGGTTTGGGCCAGCTGATGATGGATAATAGCATTACATCCTGTTGAGATTTCACAATGTAAATTGAGAGTTACAAGAAGAGAACCAAGGATATTCTTAGATGAACTAAGAATAATTTTTTAATCTTTAGCTTACAGTCAATGTTAATCCACTATACTAATTCTAAAGTATTGTGTCTTGAATCTCTTGCATTGTCCCCTGTGTAGGATCGAGGATGCCGACTGGGGGGTGAATAGGAGGCTTTAAAACTTTTCAACTAAAAATAATTTTTGCAAAGAAAAGATTAAGAGCAAATAAACTAAAACAAGTTAATAATATCCTGCACTAAGAAAGAGTAAGAAAATCAAACACGGTGATTTATCCCGAGGTCTCGGAAACTCGCCCGGTCTCCCCTACTCCTCGTTGAAGCACTCAAATGAATGAGTCTTGTTTCAATATCCATGAAGGATATTTTTCACTAAGGTTGCTCCTTCTCCACTCCGGATAGACGAGCACCGATGCCTTTCACAAAATATGCCGAGCCTCTTCGACAACCTCTGTTAATGGAGAGGTCAACGGCCATGTCTCCAAACCGTCTAGGTGAGGGTGTTCACCAAGAGTAACAAGTTGCAAGATCTTCTCTCGAACCCCAACAAATACCGAGAAACTTCTAAGGATGCAAATGATGTAAATGAATGCTCTCATAATTTCTCTCTCAATCACAATTAATGATACTTGATCAAACGATCAACATTTTAGCACTTGGGCTCAAGTGTATACCAAAAATATATCTCTTAGGGCTTGTTTGGGTGACCGTGATTTTTTTCCATGTCAAAAAAAATCCCGACCGGGATTTTTGTAATCCCATGGGATGTCAAAAAATCCCGGTGGGATAAAATTCCCGGTGGGAAAATTTCCCACCGGCTGTTTGGGTGACCGGGAGAAAAATCCTACCCATTAATGAAAGATATTAAAAAAATTGTATCTTCAAGAATTGAGGTAATATAACAGTACATAATCCAATACATAATTGAGATAATACTATCCATTAATAATCAAGCACATAATACCTCAATACATAATATATCAGTACTACGAATTACATCCAATACATAATACTTCCAGTATATAATATTCCAGTACATAATCAAGAATTGTCCTAATTAAGTACAAAATTGAAGTAATACAACAAGATGCATAACAAACAATAGCCGCAGCCGCAGAACACAAATCTGATCACACAGTGAGAGGTGGCAAAACCATCACCTCAGTACTCTTATCACATCACAGTTGCAAGAATTGTTTCTCTGTAGTACTGCATGTGCACCTACAACTGCACATTACAAAATACATATATACCAATCACATTACAAATAGAACAAATAAGGTATTGTGAATGATAAGAGTATACAAGTGAGTTGTGAATGATAAAGAATTTCTGTACCAGATTTATCACAAAAGGGACATGAGAGAAAATAAAGAATTTCTTTGCCGCTTCAGAGTATTGTGAATGATAAGAGTATTGTGAATCATAGACGTGTGCAGTCACAGTAATTATACGATTATATCACACAAGAGGTCATGTGTTTATGTTTAAAAGTGAGTTTGATGAAGGTCAGGTTTTTATCAACCCCCACAGGGCTAATAGAATTATACAAGTGAGTTGTAGTATATTTCCTCAAAAGGGCCACCCTAAAACAAAAGCCATTTGATCTGGGCCATGGTTGGATTAACATACTAAAAAATTGTGCACTGGACCATACGAGAATGCAAAAGAAATACATGAACATTTCAGCATCTCATGCAGTGTCACCTTTCGGGCTGGGTGGCATTTGAGGGAGGCAACAAGTAGGGATGTTTCCAACTATATTCAGTACAAACTGAGTATGTTTCCAACTATATTCAGTACAAACTGAGTACAAACAACTGAGTACAAACCAGATTGTTCAAAATATCCTCAAATCAAATTGATCCCCACCAGTAAGCAACATTGATAGAACGCATGAACTAACCTGGTTTGTCAGGTCGAGATATTGATAGAACGCAGAGTTCTTCTAGTTTCGCTTGATGAAGCACCAGATAGGGAACTCCCTTGGCCCTGGCTGTTCACAACATAGGCAATGGAAGAAAAAATGCATCAGATTTAGAAATGCCCAAAAAAAACTATAACTAATCATCTCATATAAATGTGAAGGCATTATACAGATAGAACTTACACCAGCACTGAAGCAAAAAAAAATAAATGAAGGCATCCTCCAACACTAGCACTGAAGCACATACAAAACTGTATTATTGATACAAAGTAGCAAAACAAATAAATAAGATTTTGATACAAAGTAGCAAAACAAAACACTAGCACTGAAGCACATATAAAACTGTCATGTAGTTTGATACAAAGTAGCAAAACAAATAAATAAAACTGGTCAGCGTACCTGTTAATCATTATTCTTGTGGGGTAATCTCAACCAAATGAGACGAGTAGATGGTAGTGCACTGAGAAAAATCTCTCTATTCAGCGGATTTTTGAAGAGATGATAAGATTTTGCTTTTTCTTCATCCGACATCTCCTCAATTGAATCCAAAACAGCAATACACCTCTTGATTGAGAATTCACCCTCATTTGTGTCCTTCACTATCTCATTAACTCGTTCCTTCCTAAACTCCAAGTAGTTCTCAAACAAAACACTACAATCACCACTTTGCTTCCGTTTTTTCTCTCTTTTCTCTTTGTTTCCAGAAGAAATTTCAGTCTTGTTTCCAGAAGAAGTTGCAAATACAAGGTCACAATGATTTGCATTATACTCCACATCAGCATCTTGATCTTCTAAGAGGGTGTTTACATTGACTTTTGAGGCAGTATTATTGTCAGTGTTGACTTGATCAGATGAAATTTCAGTGTGCTCAATTGATGTGAAATTCATACTACCCTCAGCTATGCTCCCTATTTGACAAACTTAAATTAATATTAGTGAAACAAACAAAAATGCAACTAATGATTAATATTAGTAAGACTTACCCTCATATAGAGCTCCTAACGAATCAAACAAGGGGAAAGCTTTGGAACGAAACTTTTTTGCCTTAGGATGCGACTATTGAATAACAGAAAAATCAATGTTAGTAATCTTACTTAGAAGTACGAATGATACTTATGATCAACTAGTGTTACCTGAATAATGTTACTCCAAATGGGTGGTTCAGCTAAGATCATGCAACGGACGCTATCCCATCCAACACCACTTTGTTTTCTTGCCTCTTTTAGTACCTTATAACTACTCTTCAGCTCCCTCTCATGTTCTTGAATCTGCATTTTTGAGAATTGAGCTTCCGGAAACTTCTCATTAAACTCCTTTACAATTTTATTCCATGCTTCTGTTGACCACCCATTTTGTCCCTTAAATCTCGGGATATTGTATTCATGGAGCAAATCAACAAGCCCTCTTTCATACCCAGGGTTCCAAGAAGCTCTAGAACTCTCCCCTTTTGTCATGACTTCGATGCAATTGGCAAGTGCTAAACTTGAAGGAAACTACATCAATAAGAATCTACACCGAACAAGAATCTACCCCTCTATAATGGGTACTATCAAAAGATAATTAGAAAACTTCTAACTTGCAGCCATCAGTTTTGTAAGGTGTTAAAATTTCTCTCAGGTTTAACCTTTATTTCTCTCAAAATGGCTACATTCAGTAACACTGAAATTATCTGTAACAACACTGAAATTTAGTACATTCAGTAAATTCAGTAAACAAGTATTCAAACTGACCAAGCACCCAGTTGTAATAATTCTTTGTAATCTTTAATAAACAAGTAAATTCAACTGAAATTGTATAATGTAAAGAACTAGTAGTAAACAATTCCAAACAGTGAAAACAACAAATTGTATACTAGAATAAAAATACATCAAACATGGTTTGTTAGTCTTGTTCTGCTACGAACAAAGTCACTCCACATCTGCTGTGCAATTTGATCCCTAAATATATTTCCATCATTTCCTTGAATATTCAAAGACTCTACATCATTATGATAGTTGTCGTCTCCTTCGGGAAGATCAACAAACTGGGATGACGAGATGAGATCAAGCTGGCGATCTAACCACTCTTCTTGGCCTTTTTGCTTCCTAATGATATTGTGAAATACAGCAGCTGCCGCTGAAATCTTGACTTGGGAATCTATGGGGTGAAATGTGCCCACTTTCAAAATTGGAAAGCGCTTCTTCAAAACACCGATCGCTCTTTCTATGTGATTTCGTAGTAGTGCATGACGGTGGTTAAATAATTCTTTGTAATCTTTATATTCTCTTGATCGAGACGTACGGCGTCCAAAATCATTGAGATGATACCGAACACCACGATAAGGGGCAATGAATGCTGGAGTGTTCGCGTATCCACCATCAACCAGATAGAATTTACCTACTGGCACATGAAAACCTTTGTCAATAGCAGACCGAAGGACTCCAGCATCTGATGCTGACCCTTCCCAACCACAAGAAATATAAACAAAATTCAAATCAAAGTCGCAGGCCAGCATAACATTATGCGAGAGAGTGCCCTTTCTATTCCTATATGGAGCAGCTCTATCTTCTGAGATAGTGATGGGTACGTGAGTCCCATCAATTGCTCCAATACAATTCTGCAAAGGAATACATTGTGTTAGCTAAGAAACGGTTGATGGTAGCTAGACTAGCTAAGAGTGTAGTTTGTATTGTTCACCTGAAAATAGGGCCAAAATCGTGGGTCTGAAGATATCTTCCAATGAGTTTGACTTGAATGTGAAAGTTTGACAAATCTGTAAGTCAAACTTGGAATGACAGTGAAAAAAGACCTGATATGTCTATGAATAGTTTCCCCACTATGTTGGAATGCTTCTTGTAGATCTCGATTACTTGCATTATGTGAGATCATATACATAAACATTCCAAGTTGTTCCTCAACTGTGACGCCCCTGGTATCGTTTAACAAGTTCGCTCTCCTAAGGAAACTTGAAATAGCTCTAAATATCTCCGGCTCCATACGAAACTCTATCTGACACCGACTTTCGTGCCCTTCAAGAATTTCCTCAACACGTTTGGCGCCGGTCAAAATTGATGTATGAATTGGTCTTTTTTCCCTATTAACAAGTGAGTGTAAATAGGGCAAGACAACAAGAAACATCTCATCGTCCTCATCTTCCTCCATCCTCAACAATCTCATAAGTCGTTCTCTTCTGGAACCCATCTACACTACTCAATACAAATACAACACTAATTAGCCCAAATATTAGTTACTCTTAGCAACGAATAATCTTATAAACAAGGGGAAAGTTTGAAGTAAGGTTATTATGAGCACACTTACAGATGACTATGACTATAGGATTAGGGAAAAGAGATAGTGCATATTTTTAAAAATATTTTGCATCAATTGCTCCCAGCGAGCATTGAGGCGAGCCAAATAACTGCAGAGAAGCATCAGAGAACCTGACATAGAGCAGAATTCAAAGAAAGAGAAGAACACCTAGATGCAGATTAAAGTCCCTAGATTGGTAGCCAGATGAGAAAGAGAAGAACTAATTTGATACTGGTAGAGAAACCAGATACTTGTATACATATACATAAACATAAACATATCTATTATCTATATATCATATACAACTATCTGATACTTGTATCAGAGAACAACAAAATGAAAAAAAAATCATAGAAGGCATAGAAACATCATAGAAACATGAACTTTGCTGTTCTACTGGCCAAAAACTTGGTGATTATTTTATAGCTACAATTCATTTCCCTTTTGAAATCAGGATGGTGATCACATCATTCCCTTTTGGATGGTGATCACATCATTCGCTTTTGAAATCAAGATTATTGTGGCAAAGTTCAGCTCTAACTTAAATCAAGTTCTATTGCTACTAGTGACAGAGCAAAATAACATGCAAAGATGATCTAATTGAAGAATAGAATCATCAGAGTGAAGAAATTGACCAGTTAACAAGTACTATTGCATCTTTAAACCAAACCCAGTAAAAAAATAATCATCCTCTAACTTGCAATAAACAATAGCAACAGAGAGGCAGCAAAACAATAGCAGCAAAGAACCAAAACCTACATACTAGTAATTCAAGGTTGTTGTTCATATGTTTCATATAGATTAGCTTTCAGTTCAAATAGAACCAAGTGTTCCAATTTAAGTACTGCATGTGAAGCAAAAGAGTTAACTATGACATAGTACATTACTACTAATCAAACATCCCAACAACAACTTTGCTGGTTCTTATAATGTGCTGAAAATAACAGATGATAACAGATGAACACTTGGACACAAGCAGATAGATCTGCTGAAAAGAAGAGATGGGGAGAAGAATTGAAGATTGATATGTACCTGGATGAAGATCTGTGAAGATATGATCTGCTCCGAATGTGTTCTTGCTCTGATCTGCTCCGAATGTGAAGATCTGTGAAGATATGTGACAGAGCAAGTTCAGCTCTAACTTAAATCAAGTTCTATTGCTACTAGTGACAGAGCAAAATAACATGCAAAGATGATCTAATTGAAGAATAGAATCATCAGAGTGAAGAAATTTCCAACTATAACAGATGATAACAGATGAACACTTGGACACAAGCAAATACATCTGCTGAAAAGAAGAGATGGGGAGAAGAATTGAAGATTGATATGTACCTGGATGAAGATCTGTGAAGATATGATCTGCTCCGAATGTGTTCTTGCTCTGATCTGCTCCGAATGTGAAGATCTGTGAAGATATGTGAAGATCTGAACTGAAGAAAATAACACACAGATAGATCTATTGAAAAGAAGAGATGGAGAGAAGCGTTGGAGATTTCCAAGTACCTGGATCAAAGATTTCCAGGCGCTTGTGTTCTTGCTCTGATTTGCTCCGATTTGAGAGAGATCTCAGGCGGCACTGGCGCGACGCTACTCTCAGGCGGTCCTCTTCCCCGGTGTCGGCTAGATCTGCACGGTCAGTGCATACAAATCAAAAAATTGCATAGATCTGAGAAACCCTAGATATGAGAACCCTAGATCTGCGAAACTCTAGATGGGGAGGGGATGATCTCACCGGAGAGGGGTTGACGGCGTCGTGCGGGGAGGGGTAGGCGACGGAGTCGAGGAGCTGCGAGGGGAGGAGTAGGCGGCGGCGAGAGAGATCGCGAGAGAGATCGTGGGGAGGCGCCGTCGCGAGAGGGAGCAGCCGCGCGAGAGAGAGAGTGGGAAAAAAAAAATTGCCTCGACAGACAATTATTTTTTTCCCGGCCGATCCAGTGGGATTGGGCCGGAATTTTCCGTTCCCAGCCCGACCCAAACGCGATTTTTAGCTGGGCCGAATTTAATTCCGGGTGGGATTTTTTTGCCGCCGGATTGGGCCGGATCCGGCCCAATCCGGGACTATCCAAACAGGCCCTTAGTTCTTTAGAAAAACTACTCAAAAAATGTTTATAAACACTAATCAAAGTCTGTCCAAAAGTGTTTGTAAAACTAATCAAAAATGTGAACAGAAGCTTTCAAAAATCTGCTTAAACACTGCTCAAAGATCTTCTCAAAAGTGTTTGTAAAACTGATCAAAAATCAGTTCCAAAATTGTTTATAAAACTGATCAAAACAGTAGAGAACTATACTTAAAAAACTGTTTAAAAACTGCTCGAAAATATGAACATAAACTACTCAAAAATCTGCTCAAAAACTATTTATAAAACTACTTGAAAATGTGAACAGAAGCTTCTCAAAAATCTGCTCAAAAACTGTTTATAAAACTGCTCGAAAATATGAATAGAAATTGCTCAAAAATTGTTTATAAAACTGCTCGAAAATGTGAACAAAAATTGCTCAAAAATGGTTTAAAAACTACTCAAAAACAATAGCGAAAATATGCTCAAAAGTGTTTGTAAAACTTCTTCTAAAAACTGCTCAAAAGGGTAGAGAGATGATGCTTGAAGGTGTATATGAGAATATGGTTTGAGATGAATGAGAATACTTCTCAAAACACCTAAATTTATAGCCCAACCTCTCAGCTAGCCGTTGTGGTCGAAAAGAAAAATAATCAGTACAGCTAACAGCCAGCTACAACCTCTAACAGCTAGTAAATAGCCGTTGGAATGTCTGGTCGAATGAATAGTGTTACTGGTCGAATGAACAATGTATGGTCATATAAACAGCGTATGTTCAAATGAACAGTACTCGTGTGATTACTGGTTGAATGAACAGTGTTACTGGTCGAATGAACAGCATCACTGGTCGAATGAACAGTGCCTGGTCAAATGAAAAGTACTCAAAAGACCAGTTTCAGTCCCTCTTTGAAATCTATATATTTCTCATATTTTGACCAAGAATATGAATGAATGTGAATGCAATAAATGACCTAAGAGTTTCTCAGTTTTTGCCAGAACTAAAAAAGATTTTGCAACCCCTCTTAATAGTGTGGTTAAACTAAAAAAGAATTTCTTATAAAATATGGTCAAACTCCAAACTCCGAGACCTATACAATAAACAAGCACTTATTTTAGGTCTTTGCAGCTTCCTTCTTGGCGACATTGCACTTGCGACTTTGGCTCGTGTCCTCGGACTGCAACCTCAGGCGACACTACGAACTTACGCTTGCGACTTGCAGACCTTCCCGGATCACTTGCAAACTTTACAGAAATAACACTGCATACAAATAGCTCAAAGACACGATTAGTCCAAAACACTTAATGTCATCAATAATCAAAATCAACCCAAAAAAGGCTTAGATGCAACAATCTCCCCCTTTTTGATGATTGATGACAACAAATGTTGAAAACAAATAAAAATTAATGACTCGTCCTAAGTGTATGCATGGGCATTAGATATACAAGAACTCCCCCTGAATGCATGCATATATAAATACATATATGAGTCATTTGAGAGTCCACAATGAATTAACGACAAGCACATAAATAATGTCATACAAAAATCTCTACCTAATCTCTCCCCCTTTGACATCAAGCACAAAAAGGCGAGACGACAGCAAAGCAGACATTTAACTTGTATTGGATGTATCAATAATATTCAACTCACTTCTAAGAAAGTAAAATCTAGTCTCATCTAAAGGTTTAGTGAAGATGTCTGCTAGCTGCAAGTTAGTTCTAACATAATTCACATCTATGTTTCCTTTTGCCACATGATCTCTTAAAAATAGTGCCTAACATCAATATGCTTTGTTCTAGAATGTTGAACTGGATTGTCTGCAATCTTTATGACATTTTCATTATCACACCAGAGTAGCACTCATTAGTACATAAATGCAGTCTTCTAACCCCTATCTTCTAACAGTTATTCGCGATCTAGAAAAAAACCGTTAATGTATATAGTGCGGAGTGGGAAAAGACATTTATAGACATTTCTACTAACGGTTTAGAAGTAAATTATCGTTAAAAAACCGATGTGATTTTTTCTAACGACTTAAAATATATTAACAATTACGGCTGTATTTTGAGAACTATTAAAAAAATCAGCATGATTTTTTCTAACAATTTTTTTATTTGAAACCGTTACACGAATACACGTGATTTAATAAATAGCATTCAAACCCTACATTTACCATCACACTTGCCCTATCTGTTTCCTCTTCTCACTCTCGCCGATACACCGCCTCCCTCGCCACCCACCGCCCAGATCTACAACGGCCGCCGCTCTCCCCTTTTCCTCCTCCTTCCTTCTTCTTATTGTCCTTCTTCTGCCTTGATTGCTCATGCCGCCTCCCAAATCCACTCCTACGCCCGCGCCGATCCCGCGCGCGCCTCCGTCCCGCTCCTCCGCCTCTGCCCCGCGTGCACCGCCGCCTAGATTCGCGCCGTCGCCGATCTCACACCGCCGCCAATCTCGCTATCCTAGGATCTGCTACGCCAGGCCTCCTAGATCTTTGAAACGTGGAATTCAACAGCTGGGGCAGATAAGACATGGATCTTGCAGGCCTAGAGCAATATTATTTAAAGTTCTTGCTGATTCTGTAGGCATAGACAGCAAACTACTGGTGGTAAGTTTAATATCTTTCACCTTAGTAAATTTTGAAATGCTTCTCTACACATGAAATTCTTGAGCCCTACAACAGTAGTATCATTTTTAATATGTGCAGGGCATTCCAAGTGAAGAATCTCATGAATACACTGACTCATCGAAGCATATGTCTGTTGTAGTCATACTGAAGTCAGGGGAGTTTCTAGTTGATCTAATGCGTTTTCCAGGACAGCTAGTTCCATTCACATCCAAGGCTATTATCACATCCCATATTTCTGCAGCTGGAGAGTGATTCAGCTGACTATGACTCTTGTGATTCTCCTCTTGAACCTAATAGCCCTTTATGTGGCCCACGGTATGTTTGCATATTCCGTTTTCATAAGATTGTGATTCCAGTTATTGTTCTGTATGGTCTCTTACAGTAGATCTAGTATTAGTATGACACAACTTCATTAAACTTCTAGATGCCATGTAGTTTTGAACTATCAAATCAATGTCAATGTGACATCCCACCACTTTGCAGCATGCCTGCTGCTGTTGTTACAATCCAAGCCTCTGAATGCTGATTCTATTGCATACTTCATGTGAAAAGAGACATCGTTGGGGCTACCTGCAGGACTAAACTGTTTTTTGGGTGTCCAATAATATTTGGAATATCTGTTGCTTAAAAATTGTTGTCCTGGGTACAGGTGTCGTAGCTTTTGGGAATTTAAGTTTTCCAACCTTTTCCTTTCTATCAAATTTAATGCTATCATTATGAAAAGTAGACAAGTCTTGAACAACTTTTCTGATTTCCTAAACTTATTGACTGTATTGTCTATGTGTTGCCAAATTCTTCGAAGTACTGTTAGTTCACTCAAGTGGAGCATTATATGTTTGTATATTTTCTTTATTTTTTCAATGTTTGTTGCTTTTGTTGACTTCAACTTTGAGGCATTTGAGTGATTCAAATGCAGGTTGAAACTTAATTGAAACTTAACACCATAGGTTGGTTGCCAGCTAGATTTTTGGGGATAACATGTTGAGAACTGTGAACTGGACTATTGAGTGTGGGACTAACACACCTTGCTTATTGTTCTTCACTTCTTTTCTATGTTCAGTGGAGAGCACTTATCTTTATTCTTTTTTCCCAGGCAAGATCAAGGCGACAACAATAGATCCTTTATAGTCACATCTCTGAGAAACATCATGCTTAGATCAACAAACTCATCAGATGGTAAATTAAAATGGTATGCTTGATAATTAAGCTTGCTCAACAATTTTATTTTGTCTTGTTTCAGACTTTGCAGGGTTCTTTTCTGTGTCCACATTGCTTCTTTAGAATCGCTCATCTGTTTGCGGTTCATTGCTCAACCAGTTTATCACATAGTGAACCAAATGTTGCCAACGCCTTCTGTGGTTGAAGCCGGAGGAAAATTGTGAGTGAACATCAAAGAATTGCTAGTTCAAGGTTTTTATCTTGGACTTTTCCAATTCTCACAATAGTGCGTTGTAAGAGCAATGTCTGGGGAAAGCGGCGGCCTGAGCAGTAAGCAATCCTCTCATGTCTCAGGTTCCACCCGATCCACCCATCAATTGCTTCAACTGGTCCAGAACAGCTTAGTGCTGTAGACATGGAACACCGAATGAAGTTGTTGCGAGAAGGCAGGTAATGTGATTTTTTGGATCTTCCTTTATATTTTTTGTAATAGTACTATGAAGTGCAGCTGGTAATTCATTGGTGCAAATGCAATGGTTTAATGTGATTATCCTCTTTAAGAATCTGTGGTTTTATGTGTTTCTTGATGATGTTCAGTTATTCAATCAGTTCGCTGATTTGAAGTTGTTCTAGCTATAAGACTTTTTATCTTGTATCAGTAAGTATCCTTGAACTGTGTTTCTCTTTGCGGTGAATTGCAAAAATTACACAAAAAAATTGTCCTTGGCAATATTCTGCAAGAATCTGAATTTTGGGCAACAAGAAAGGTAAAGCCCAATGTACAAATATGTTTGTGTGTTATATTTTCTTTTGTTTCACTTAGTAACCTGAAGCAACTATCTATTTGTGGCTTGTTGCAGAATTTACTTGAAGATGAAGCAAATAAAACATCAAAACAACGTCCAGGTTTCAAAAGTGCCATGCTGGCTGATTTTAGGCCATCAGCTGATGGTCGGGTATGTTATTGCTCATGTCTACTTATGGGCCCAGTTTATTTTTTATTTTTGGATCAAACCATCCTATATTTTTTCATGGTTTTTGTTTCACTCTATCCTTGACTTGTATTTATGACAATTAATTTACTTCTTTTTACTTTGTTGGCTCATCTTTTACAGACAAACAAGGTTACTTTTAATCTAAGTACCGAGATAATCCATCAGGTACCTGCTATTCGACTTAAATGATTGTTTATGCCACAAATGTCATCACGATGCTGGTGAGCATTAGTGGCAAGTGCTGCATATGCTAGGTCAATGCTTTTTTTTTACCTGTCAGCATCATATGGTATTGATCAGTTACATGCATATTGTTTAGTATTAGTTTGTTCTGGTCTAATTGACAGCACATAGAACATCCCAAAGCTAGGTACTTTTGGTAATGGTTGCTTGCTATTCGCTGCCTTAGTTCTCTGTATTTCGTGTTTTTAATCATTAGGTGTTCATGGATATTCAGAAATTTATATCGTCTCATTGTTGAGTTGTGCCAATAACACTTGATCATCTTCTTGCATCATATAATTTACTGGTGATGATGGTGCTAATGTATCACTATTCACAAATGACGAATAACTTGTCACTGTTACCTTATCTTGGGGCTCGTCACCATTTATGAACTTTAATTGCAACTCCAAACTTGAAGGTGGATTGTTCGTCCAATGAGTATTGAGTAGCTTGATCAGCTTGTTATGTCATCAATCAAATATTTGAATTATTTATGTACCAACATATCAATGGTAGTAAGATTGAAACCTTGACATATGAAGGTATACAAGCAACTAAATATCTCAAAGCATATAAACATCACATTGATGCTGTGGAATTAATACAGTCCTCTGCGCGCGCACATGAGGCTAGCTATCCTGCGGCCCAGTTTGCTAGTGTTGTTCTCCTAGGAAGCACTGTAATGAAATTATTGCAAGAAAGGCTATTAAGAATATGTTGGTGGGTTGTTTCATGAAGTAAATAAAAGTTCAGTTCTGTTTAGATTTTTGTAACACAATCTTTTTCTGTTCTCTCAACTATAGTAGTTTCAATGCAACAAAAAAAAAAAAGAAAATATCATCCCTCTTTGAAGTATTTTTTACTTTTGGATACTGCTTGTAATTCTCTTATGAATCCTAGTAACATTCACTGAAGCAAGTGCTAAACTACAGAGTTGTATAGTTGGATAAAAATGATGGTTTAAAGTATTAAACCAATCATTTTCTTGGAATCATGTACTCTTTGGTATTTTGCAGATTTTTGCTGAAAAATTTGTCTTTGTAATTGTACCATTTGTACTAGAGGGATAAAGAATGGATTTTTGGGAGGTTTTGTGAAATGTTGCAGTGTCTGATAGATTTATGATGTGGATATGTTAATGTTGGTTCAGAGAATGGAACATATACTATGAAGAAGGTGCTGATACAGAGCGTGGAGCAGTTGGATCTGGTGGAGGAGGAGATCATTGTTCAACCATCCCAATCTGCTGCCACTTCTTGATCATGCGATCATTGCGGTTAAGGTAAACTTCTTTCCATTGCTTTCTTTTGTGTCTGTGGATGCTGTGAGCAAAAAAGATCTTGGACTATCCATTTGCATGTAAGACTCTAAGCAAGTTTTCTTGAAGTAATTTGGCAAGTTTATTGTACTTGGTAGATAGTTTAAAAGCTGACTAGATGAATTTGATGATCCTTTTCTTGTTTGATAAGCAAGCAAAAAGATGTCAAAGGCAAACTAACTCTTTCAGCTTGCTTATGATCTGCTCGTAACTTTTCAAGTTCTTACCATTTGGTTGTTCATGTTAGTTGTGGATCTTTTTGTTGGATCTCACTCAAAAACACTGGAACTTTGGTGTTTCTTTAGGACATCGCAATGGAGTTGCTGCCGACGCACCCCATCAGGCTGGTCCTCGCACTCAACTTCTCAGTGTTCTACTACGAGCTCCTCAACTCACCCGATCACGCATGCTCGCTTGCCATGCAAGCAGGCCACTTGTTGCTGCTTTCTTCTCTGCTTCTTTACGAGCTCAAGAAATCAATGTGGATCTATACTTCATTACTTTGGTTGGCATCAAAGGGGATGGCTGCTAAGTTGCTTAAGAGAAATAGAAGGTAATGAGCAATGTCGATCTATACTTCATTACTTTTGCTTTTCTTTACTTTAGCTCCTTTTTCTTTTTGATATCAGTTTAATCACATTTCATCACCTGTAGTTTTGTAGAACTATTCAAGAATAAGATAAACCTAAATAGCAAGTACAAGCAAAAGTCATGCACTGCAGGAGAAGAACCCCAGAGCACAAGCAAAAGTTATGCACTCCATCTGAGCTCCAATAGTTGGTTCTGAATTGGTCTCTCTTGCTTTGCGTATATAGGTTGATCCTCTCACTCATCAAGTCAAGTTCTGTGACTTTGGAAGTGCAAACAATAGATTTCAAACCTTTGCAAATAGTTTGTTGTATCTGCCTTAGAGCATCTATTCTTGAGATGTTTGGCAAAAAAAAGTTTTGGGAAATATCTAATGGATTGGCAGAGAATGCCTATGTATTTTCTTGTATTCTTGTGTTGTAGCATACAAATTGAGATGCAGTTCTTTGCGGAAATGAAATTTTTTTATGCCTTACAAGTATACTTTTTGTAACATTTGTATTTATGCATGTCCTTTGAGATGCCATTCAACAAGAAGATTAGTGTGATATAATATCAGTTCAGCTTGAAGAATTGTCATGTTGTAGCTATTCTAACGGTTCAATAATAAGAATCATTAGAAAAGAGCACTATTTAGAAATGAACCGTTAGAAAAGCATTATTTTCTAACGATCACTCTTTTCTAACGATTTTCTCTTGCTTTGCGTATATAGGTTGATCCTCTCACTCATCAAGTCAAGCTATGTGACTTTGGAAGTGCAAACAATAGATTTCAAACTTTTGCAAACAGTTTGTTGTATCTGCCTTAGAGCATCTATTCTTGAGATGTTTGGCAAAAAAAGTTTTGGGAAATATCTAATGGATTGGCAAAGAATGCCTATATGTTGTCTTGTATTCTTGTGTTGTAGCATACAAATTGAGATGCAGTTCTTGTGGAAATGAAATTTTTTTTTGCTTTACAAGTATACTTTTTGTAGCATTTGTATTTATGCATGTCCTTCGAGATGCCATTCAACAAGAAGATTACTGTGATATGATATCAGTTTAGCTTGGAGAATTGTCATATTGTAGCTATTCTAACGGTTCACTAATAAGAATCATTAGAAAAGAGCACTATTTAGGAATGAACCGTTAGAAAAGCACTCTTTTCTAACGATCACTCTTTTCTAACAGTTCATTACTAGAAAACTGTTAGAAAAAGTGATCTTTTCTAACGGTTCATTACGAAACAACCGTTAGAAAAAGTGATCTTTTCTAACGGTTAATTACTAAAAAACCGTTAGAAAAGATCACATTTTCTAATGGTTCATTACGAAACAACCGTTAGAAAAAGTGATCTTTTCTAACGGTTCATTACGAAACAACCGTTAAAAAAGATCACCTCATTACTACAGAATACATTATCACAGTTGGGTAAAACAGTTATCACAGACAGTTCTGACCCATCAGTGATATTCGAGTCACTGATAATCGAGTACTATCACTGACAGTTCTGAACCATTTGTGATTTTTCCCATCACAGACTGTTGTAAGATTAAAATCGTCTGTGATACTCATACTATACAGACTATTATAAGATCAAAACCGTCTATGATACTCTTATTACAAAGGCTGTTATAAGATCAAAACAGTTTGTGATACTCTTACTACACAGACTGTTATAAGATCAGAACCGTCTGCGATACTCTTACTATCATAGACGGTTATAAACTCAGAATCGTCACTGATAGTATGAGTATCACAGACGGTTTTGAGGTCAAAACCATCTGGGATAGTGTCCTTATCGGCGACGGTTATAAACTCAGAACCGTCTGTGATAGGATGAGTATCACAGACGGTTTCGATCTTATAAAAGTCTGTGATACTCATACTATCACTGACGGTTCTATATGAGTATCATAGACGGTTTTGAGGTCAAAACCATCAAGCATAATGTTCATTATCGGCGATGGTTATAAGCTCAGAACCATCTGTGATAGTATGAGTATCACAGATGGTTTTGATCTTATAACAGTCTGTGATACTCATATTATCAGAGACGGTTATAAGCTCAGAATCGTCAGTGATATTATGAGTATCATAGACGGTTTTCAGGTCAAAACCATCTGGGATAGATTCATTATCGGAGATGGTTATTAGCTTAGAACGGTCTATTATAAGCTCTGAACCGTCTATGATACTCTGTGATACGTACATAGATCGATCTATCACAGACGGTTTTTATCTCAAAACTGTCTGTGCATATTAATATTTTTTTAATAAATTTTTTGTGTGGCTAGCCTTAGGAATCATGCTAGCCATGCCCTCTGTACAATAGCATTTCATAAATACAGTTCATTTCATACATGCACAGTACTCAGAAATATATATAGTTCATCTCATACATGCACAGAACTTAGAAACATGTACAATAGCATGCATTTCATATATACAGCACAAAACTTAGAAATATGTACAATTGAGATTGAACAAATAAATGTAATCGACAATTAAAGTCAGTATGTTAGATGTTGATTACTATACTATCTGTATCTATTTCTCAGTTAGATGCCCTACAGATAGTCTCAGTTAGTAAGGCCGCAGCAAGAGTTGGTGCAGAAAAATTAGCTCAATACAGCTGTAAATTCTGCCAAATCGAGACAAAGGGCAGCAGTTGTATACTCAGGGAAATCTGGCCAGTAAGGGGTGATGAGGTCGCGTATGTGGTGCATCACGTAGAACCCACATGTGTTGTCGTCCGGTTGCTGATGGCACTGCCAATGTACAGACCGAGAGTTAGCTGGGGACACGTTATAAAGTAAAACAGATGCCAGTTGAAATTTGTACCAGAAATTGTAACCACTGAAACTTATCGGCTCGCCGCTCGTGCTGTCGCCCTCCCTCGGCAAAGTAGTTTGTGAAAGCCCTGCAGATAGTCAAAATTGACAATTTGAGGATAGCCGAAATTGACAATTTGAGGACAGTAAATCTAGATTCAAGACAGATCCACATGAATATCATAAAACATGTTAACCTTTTGAATACATCTCGTGCATCGCAATACTCGTACCTTTTCCTCTGCAATGAATCAAGGTAGAATACCTTGTTCCTTTTCGGAATAAGCACTAGCAGGATCCAGTGGTAGCTACATGTTACGCGTAAAGAATTAATAAATTTAATCTAAGTCTTGGGGTGTGCATATGGAGACACTAATCTACGGGTGAAGTACTGATGAAAGCACTCACATCTGGTTGTAGGGTACAAGTATGTACTCCTTGTCGACCTGAGCAAGCAACCCTCTTTTGATGTAGTCGACAACGAAGTCCACGTTGGTCCTAAACATTACCTCGGCGACCATCTGGGGGTCCAAGAAACCGACAGGTTCGCGCTTAGCTTTGGCATATATGGTCATGCAGTTGCATGGAACTAACCAATTAATAAATGACATATATCCGTAAATGCACGAACAGGTGTAGGATAGTAGGAAACTTACAGCACCCAAACCCGTAGGATTGACATGTCGAGCGCATCTTTGTTGAGTAAATTGTGCAGGTCTTCGAAGGTCACCGGGTAGGTCCCAACGTTGTTATGGAACTCTGCCACGGTGTACTTGACCATGATGTGCGTCAGACGCTGCGTCCTGGTCTTGTTTGTCCTCTGCATGTACCATCCATGCAGGCTCTGGCATGCTAACCCCATGCTAGAAATTGTGGCATCGGAGGTCATGGGCATCCCCAGAGCGAATGGCATGAGAGATGACGCACTCTTCTCACTCTCCTTCGCCGTGCTCTTCTTTGCTTTTCCCCTACTAGCCAGCTTGTTGAATGGTTGCCTCCTAGTCGGAGTCAGCTTCGTCATCAGACCCGTTGGTTGGCTTCTCGGAGGGGTTGGCTAGCTAGTAGGCCGAGTGTCGGTGTCCGTCTGTGATGTAAGAACCTACGTATAGTAATGGACACTAACTCCGAGGGCTATTATTACAGTACGAATTATGAAATTGGTGGGGTAATTACCTCATCTAGGATGCTGTCTTTCTTGGGCCATTGCATGAATGTATGCACCGCATCCCCAAGAGTGGTAATCACGTCGTTCGGTGGCTTGTCCAACGGAAATCCCTTGCAATGATCGGAGACACTGTCCACCTGGACCTGTGCAAAACCCTTAGATAGAGGGACACTGTGGATTGTGGCCCCCGCCGTGCATAGTTACGCCATCCCACGGCCAGCCTCGATCGGGAAGAGACAGGTCAGCACCATAAGCTTGCAGGAGGCGGGTTCCAACAAACAGTGCGCATTAACATATTGAATTTCACCGCTTTTCACTTTCGAATGAATTAACATAGAAAAGCGGTCATTACCAGTAGAAAGTTCATCGGATACTGTCGAGAGGGCTCCGGTCGAGAGGACTCCAGCTGCGAAGACCCCGACGCAGATGCGCAGCTACTACGGTGGCCAAGATTGTGGCTCGGTAATTCTGCCGCTGCAAGGGGGGTGCCCTGGGTCGCCTGTTTCAGATCTTCATACATGGCCCGCATCTATGACAACTGTTGTAGGAGTGCTTTGTCCCGAGCAGCGAACTCTGATTGCATCTCCTCCTTGAGACATTCGTCGCAAGCTTTGTGAGATCTCTTTCTCCTCTTAGCCACCTCCTCATCATCAAGGAAACCATCCTTCCAAGGCATAGTGGCACCGAGGCCGCGCTCCTTGTTTCCTAGCGCCATCGTGAGGATATCCCTATCCCTCCTAGGGTTGAACTCTCCGGATGCCGCCTGCGCACTCAGCGTCGCCTGCAATAAGAGAACTTAGCAATACAACCCATTGCATGCGTGTTACGAGGATAGTACGTGATCGTACAATCTTACCAGCCGGTCAATCACTTCCCTGTCCGCAGGGTTATTCACAGATATGCTTCCGGAGGAGGTCATCGTCGATCTTGCTCAGCACCAATTGCAGGTGCGCACGTCCGTTATGCCCGCATAAGGAGTAGTGGACGAACACTGGGAAGTCTCCTCGTCCTGCTTCCTCCACAACCCCTTCTTCCCCACATACCCACTGGTGCCTAGTCTGTGTGGGTATTCTTGGCCTGGTTAGCCTTGCCCTTCGCACTAAGCTCCTGGAACTCAGGCGTGCCCTTCATCTCTACGAACTGCTGCCATGCCTCGGGAGTCACGAAAGTGTAGTCAGTGAAGGGGGGTCTTCGACTCCTTCACATAGTGCCTGACAAGATGGCTCTTGAAGTTCCTCCACGCCTTGTTTATTGATATCAGTGTCGTCCGGCAGATGGTGGACTGCCGATTCTCGGGAATGTGAAACGCCACCTACACTTCTTCCCACAATGCATCCTTGCACTCTGGGGGACACTTGACCCCAGTCGGAGGTGGTGATGGGCACCCACTCCCTTGCCACTTTGCCGCATAGTGAGCGGTACTGACCGACAAGTTTGTCCGGAGCTTCTGGCATACCATTGTCGTCGAACTTGTAGGATCAAGGATGCCGACTAGAGTGGGTGAATAGGAGGCTTTAAAAACTTTAAATAAAAACAAATTTTGCAAAGAGAAGAACCAAATTGCAATTAAATAAATTAAAAAGAAAAGATAGAGAGAACGAACACAAGATTTTTCCCGAGGTCTCGGAGACACGCCCGGTCTCCCCTAATCCTCGTTGAAGCACTCAAGTGAATTGAGTCTTGCTTCAATATCCACGAAGGATATTTCTCACTAATAGTTGCTCCTTGTCCCCCCGGAAAGGCGAGCACCGATGCCTTTTACAAACACGCCGAGCCTCTCTGACAATCTCCGAACAGGAGAGGTCAACGGCCACGCCACCAAACCGTCTAGGTGAGGGCGTTCACCAAGAGTAATAAGCAGCAAGGTATCTTCTAGACCTCCAACAATCACCGAGAAACTCTAAGTATGCAAGAACGATGCGAACATAAAACTCGATGGATCTCAGAAACACTCGACTTGATCAACAGATCAAGATTTTGTGTAAAGAACGAAAACTCAAGAGTGTATAAGAATGTGAGACTGCTGGATGTACAAAACAATAGCTCAAAGCCTCTATTTATAGCCTCAAGAATCAAAAGAGCCGTTGGAGCTCACACACAAAAGTAACAGTGCAAACTGACAGTCAGTTTGGGTCATGACCAGAAAGAAGTAAAATCCGGAGAAAACTCAGCTAGTCGTTTGAGGTCGTTTATGGAAACAAAATAGCACAAACTGATAGTCAGTTTGTCATATTGACAGTCAGTTCCTACCTCAACGGCTGACAAAAATCACGGATAAAACTTTGTTGGTCATATATGGAAACTGATATCACACACTGACAGTCAGTTTGAACCAAAACAACGACCAGTTAAAACAGAAACTCAAATAAATCAGCTCGAGGTCGAAATGCAAACTGACAATCAGTTTGGACAACTAACAGTCAGTTTAGTTCAAAAAAATTTAGCTCAAAAAAACAACCTTTTTGGACAACTATCAGTTAACAAAACTAACAATTCAAACTGACAGTTAGCATGGCAAATTGACAGTCGGCATGGATAAAAATAGTTATAACTTTTGATCCAGAGATCCGATTGAAAAATTTAATAGCTCGTTTGACAGATATTTTAAAGGGATATCGTTTTTTCAACAAAAGCAAAAGCTAGATCTACCTAGATCTTTCTAGAAAATGCAAAAACTCTTCTACTATCAAAAACTCAACTGAAAATCCAAATCTTTCAAAACCAAATCCAACCGAAATGAATGCAATGCAGTGACCTAGTAATTTCTCGGTTTATGTTGGAAATTTAGAGAGGACTTGCAACCCCTCTTTATAGTACAGTTAAAACTAAGAAATAAATTCCTAAACCGATCAACCTCCAAATACTGAGATCGGTAAAAATAAATACAGATTACCTCAGGTCCTTTACATCTTCATGTTTGCGATTTACGTCTTGTCTTTGTACTTTGCGACTTGTGCTTCATGTTGATTCATCTTGATTGTCTTGTATGTTTTCCCAACAATACTCTGTATCAAATATCTCAACAGTACAATTAGTCTGAAACACTTTGTTTTCATTAATCATCAAAATTAGGTCAGGCATAACGGCCTAGATGCAACAATCTCCCCCTTTTTGATGATTGATGACAACAAGTTTTGATATAAAATAATAAATGAATAACTCCCGCTGACTCCCCCTGAGTGTATGCATGATATCTCAAACAACACAAATATCAGAGCATCATAAACCAACAGAATCAAATCATATCCATAACCACAAATATCAGAATAATCAACCATCATATATAAAAAGTCAATAAAATAACCAACATCCAACAATAACATAGGCATGTCTATAATCATAAACATCCAGAATAAAATACTTCTCCCCCTTTGGCATCAAGCACAAAAAGGGAGCTAATACAAAAGCAGAGCCTAATGCTCATCATCATTAGAAAAGCCTAGCACGGCTTTATCCCCGGAGCTTGCAGGAGATCCAGTCGCGTCGACGGTTGGGGACACCGGAGGAGTAGCGTTCAGAGCTGGAGAAGCTGGCGCCGCTGGAGTAGCAGGTGCCGGAACTGGTGCAGCAGGCCCTAAAGCTGAGCTCGGTGAAGATGCAGCTGGGCGCGCCCTCTTGCGAGGGGCTGGAGATGCTGAAGAAGGCAGCTGACTCAAGATCTCCTCCTGCTGATCAAGTAGACGAAGCAGCATCTGATGGTTCTCCTGCTGAGTACGCAAGATCTGCTGCTGGGTCTGGATGACCTGCTGGAGCTGATAGAGGGAGGTGGATCCAATGCTCGTGTCTCCGGTAGGTGCCTGATCTGCTGCCGGTGCTGGAACAGACTCCTGAACTGGAGTCTCATCCTCTGACTCCCCTGCAACATCATCATCAGATGCGGGAGAATCAGGGTCAGCAGCAGCTGCAGGCCGGGCACCGAGGTGACGATCAACCTGACCCAGAGGGTAGAACTGCAATGGGTGATGGGGCCGAGGAAGCTCAGTGTCGACAACTCGAATGTGCAGAAGCATCGCCATGATGTACGATGCATATAAGAGCTAACGACGAGGAGAAAGAATGACGTGCTGAATCTTACTGATGATGAGATCAGCAACATCGAATGGCTCCTCCTGGAAGATAGAAATCAGGATATGGAGCCCAAGATAAATGACTCTGGCCTTGTCTCCGGTCATGGGGACTAAAGTGAGACGGACGATCCGCAGGGCCAGATCTACATCGCGGTGCAGGCCAGCGATGTGACAGAGCTGGAAGGGGCCGGAATACAGCATGGCCACCTCCCGATGCTCAAGGTCGGGGAGAGTGTGGAGCTGGCGTCCAGAAGCGGGGCAAACCAGTCCGAGAGCGGCCTCAAGTTGCTCCTTCGTGACAGTGTGGACCTAGAGGCCTGTCATGAAGGTCAGTGAGTCGCGCTTGGGGAGAGATAAAGATTGTGGAGTAGAATTGGCAGATGGGCTCATCGGCCCAGTGAAGGGAAGAATCAGAAACGAGATCTCTGATCCCGACGGAGGCAAAAGAGTCTGCCAGGGAGACGATGCCTGTGCGAGACGCGATCGTCTGCCAGGGGAGGGAGCGATGGGAAAAGATAGGGACGTGGCTATAGACGCTGGTGAAAAGGTCTAGCTGCAGGTTTGTGTAAAAATTCAGGACACTGCAGGCCTAGGTGTCGCGACCAATGGGACGAGGGGAAAGGTACGGGTTTGTGGCGCGGAGCAAGCGGAGGCGACTCGCGTGCCACCGGGAATAATCCACGGGGACACGCTCGGGAGGAGGCGACGAGCGGGACTCGGACAGTTGTCCCGTTGAACGACTGCTGTTTGCAGCGTTCTTGCGACGAGCAACACGTCGAGAGGACGAGGGTTGATTACCAAACATGTCTAAACAAAAGGAACAGAGAGGTGAAAGAATAGAGACCTGAACAGAGGAGGCCGACGAATAGAGGAAGATGAACTGAGCAGGGGAAGCCGACGAACGATGACGACATCGAACAGAATGGCTGGCGAACACAACAGCGCATGGTGAAGCTACGGCATGGCGGCGGTGAGGCGAGGCACGAGGAGGTGCGACGATGGTGGTGGCAGCGATGTGGAGGCAACGGTGGCGGCGCACTGCGGCGAGAGGAGGTACCGGCGGTGGCGCGGCGAGGGAGCACCGGCGAGATGGAACAAGCGGCGGCGAGAAGGAGAAGACGAGGAGATGGGGAAACAGAACAGGGGTTTTAGGGTTTTGGAGACACAAACTGACAGTCAGTATGATATACTGATAGTCAGTTCCAAACTCAGAAACATGGAAATGACAATCAGTGTACAACACTGACAATCAGTTCATAGAACTGAGTTTTGAAACTGACAGTCAGTTTGAGTCTCAAAAACGACCAGGGGTTACGACCAGAAACCATTTCACATAACTAACAGTCAGTTTGTGGAACTGACTGTCAGCATGGTCAATGACTTCGACTAGAGGTTAAGAACAGGCTCCTAAGCAAAGGAACTGACAGTCAGTTTGTCATGCTGACTGTCAGTTTGGACAAATTCAACCAGAAGGAGGATTTGACCAGAGAGGGAAAGAAAATATAGATTACTATATTTTTAATACATTTATCACATCAGCTAGCATTAGATATATCAATAATGTTCAATTCACCTCTAAGAAAGCAAAATCTGGTCTCATCTAGGTTTTGGTGAAAATATCTGCTAGTTGCATGTTTGTTCTAATATAATTCACATCAATATCTCCTTTTTGTTGGATCAAGGATGCCGACTAGAGGGGGGTGAATAGGAGGCTTTAAAAACTTCAAAAAAAAATAAGTTTTTATACCAAGAAGAACCAAATGTAATTTAATATATTAAAGAGAGAAGATAGAGAGAACGAACACAACGATTTTTTACCGAGGTCTCAGAGACTCGCCCAGTCTCCCCTAATCCTCGTTGAAGCACTCAAGCGAATGAGTCTTGCTTCAATATCCACGAAGGATATTTCTCACTAATGGTTGCTCCTTGTCCACTCCGGGAAGGCGAGCACCGATGCCTTGTACAAACTTGCCGAGCCTCTCCGACAATCTCCGAACGGAGAGATCAACGGCCACGCCACCAAACCGTCTAGGTGAGGGCGCTCACCAAGAGTAATAGGCAGCAAGGTCTTCTCTAGACCTCCAAACACGCACCGAGAAACTAAAAACCGTCTGTGTTGTTAATATATCACAGTCGGTTGTGAACTCTAAACCGTCTGTCAACCTTAACTCTAAACGTCTTCTATGCAATGATGTAGAGTTTTACAATCAGAAACTCTGTAGCTCTGCAACTTTGAATGCTCACAAACTTGTTTTAAACGAACACTCAGATATTTCAAATGGAGTCCAAATGCTCCAAAAATTGGTTACAATGTGGAGCATGCTCAAATACATTTAACATACAATGTGGAGCATGGTCAAATAAATATTACATACAAATGGGGACTTTGACCGACAATTTCCACATACACAGCCATATTATCCTCAACTTTCCACTTGCCGCGGCCCTGCAAAGATGAGAATTAGAGGATATATAAGTTATACCGATGGAAACAGAGAGATAAGGACGGTTCATTACCTTTAAAGTATAACCCTTCCTAGTGATCCAGACGCACGTAACTGGTTTCGTCAGTGTCTTCAGTATCGACCTATACGCCATCTCCAAATGGAGGTATCTCATCAACTTGATTGTATTCCTCGTCGTCTACGATATTTTCAACTCCAACAATCCTTCTCTTGCCATGAAGGACGACGTGCCACTTCTTATTGGCCGGGTCAGTGACATAAATGACCTGAATGGCTTGCTTTACAATTATGAATGGCTCATCTTTATAAGCAACTTGATCGAGATCCGCAGAAGTGAAACTGTAACTGTCAACCTTCACACCCTGTGGGATTTGGACCCATCGGCATCGAAACAAGGGAATCTTGAACAGTACGTAATCAAGCTCCCAAGTTTCTTCTATGAACCCGTAGTACGAGTTCAATCCACGTACAACCCTTGTTGGGCCTGTCTCGCTGAACTCCTCATGAAAAGCTTGTACGCTCACTCCACTATTTTGCACAGTGCTCTTTCGATCTTGAGCTTTCGTGTAAAATGTGTACCCATTGATGTCGTATCCCTGCCATGTCTATACAGTAAACGTGGGCCGTTTTGCCAACCATTTAAGGTTCTCACTTGCGGACTCTCCGGTGATTCGCACTTTCATCCACGCGTTGAATCAACTGTTATGTTCTCTCGTGATCCAAACCTCGGATCGGCGAGGATTGTCTTGTCGTAGTATCTCCTTGTGCTCGTCGATGTACAGAGACACCTCAGTCATGTGTTGTAAGACCCAAAAATGAGTTTTCTAGTACATATCAAAATCATGAGTGATGGCTCTCCGTCCAATAGTCCCAACGCCATCAAGCCTCCCCTCGTGATGAGACACAGGAACTCCTATTGCTTCTACCTCGGCCATGTAATCGACGCAGAACTCAACAATCTCTTCCGCTGCATAACCTTTGACAATGCTTCCCTCGGGCCGAGAGCGATTCCTCACATAGGCCTTAAGTACACCCATGTACCTCTTGAATGGATACATATAACGTAGGAATATGGGTCCACATATCTTGATTTCTCTGACAAGGTGGACAGTGAGATGGACCATGATATCAAAAAATGACGGAGGAAAATACATCTCAAGCTGACAGAGAGTTTGAACCACCTCGCTCTGTAGAGAATCTAGTCCCTCGGGATCAATGACCTTGCAAGAAATTGCATTGAAGAAATAACACAGACTCGTGATCGTCTCTCTGATCTTATGCGGCATAATACTCCGGATAGCAACAGGAAGCATTTGTGTCATCAACACGTGACAATCGTGAGACTTCATACCCAGCAATTTCAAATCGCCCATGGACACAAGCTTTTTCATATTTGCGGAGTAACCCGATGGAACTTTAACACCATAGAGAGACTTACAGAGTTCTATCCTCTCAGCCTTGCACAAAGTGTAGCATGCAGGGGGGAGGTATATACGGCCTTTATCGTCCTCTCTCGGTGCTAGCTCGGGCTTGATTTTCATTTCGATCAAGTCATGCCGCACATTGACGCCATCCTTTGTCTTCCCCGGAATGTTCAGCAATAGGCCGATTAAACTGTGGCAAATATTCTTCTCTACATGCATGACATCAATGCAATGACGAACCTCTAAATGCTCCCAATACAGTATGTCCCAAAATATCGATCTCTTCTTCCAAGTGTTCTTCGTGCAGGGTTTCAATTTACGACCCTTTCCAAACACAATGTCTATGTCCTTCACCCGTGAGTAAACTTCTTTCCCCCGCATAGGCTTCGCGGCTGAACCATCTTCCTTGTGGCCATCAAATTCCCTCTTCCTCTTACGATACGCGTCATTCTTCAGAAGAAACCTACGGTGACGCATGTACACTGTTTTCCTATAATTATTCAGCCACACGCTCTCAGTCTCATCTTCGCAGTGGGGACAAACTTTGGCTCCTTTCATACAACGGCCCGACAAATTTCCAAGGGCAGGGAAATTGTTGATGGTGCAGAACATCATAGCACGTAGGATGAAGGTCTCTCATTTGTATGTGTCCCATACCTGCACCCCTTCATTCCACATTGTTAGTAGATCCTCTATCAATGGTGCTAGGTACACATCAATATCGTTTCTGGGTTGTTTTGGTCCTGAGATAAGTAGAGACATCATGATGTACTTGTGCTTCATACACAACCAAGGAGGAAGGTTGTAGATACACAAAAGAACCAGCCAAGTGCTATGCCGACTGCTCATGTTACCAAAAGGATTAATTCCATCAGTACTCAACCCGAACCTTATATTCCTCAATTCCGCTCTGAAGTTAACAAATTCCCTGTCGATGTTTCTCCACTGCGAAGAATCAGCGGGGTGTCTCAGCTTTCCATCCTACTTCTGGTCTTCTGAGTGCCAACGCAATAATTTTGCCTCTTTATGGTTTGCAAACAAATGCTGCAAATGGGGAATGACAGGAAAATACCACAACACCTTAGCAGGAGGTCCTTGCTTTATCTCAGTGCAGTCACCGTCGTCAGTTCGGTCCTTACGCTTATAGCGGGATGCATCGCACACCGGACAAACAAGCATATCCTTGTAGTCGTTATGGTAAAGGATGCAATCATTAGGGCATGCGTGTATCCTTTCTATTTCCATTCCCAAAGGACACAACAGCTTTTTCGCTTGGTAGGTTTTTTTGGCAACTCGTTACATTCCAGAAGCATGTCCGCCAAAAGATCTAACAGTGCCGTGAAACTCTTGTTGGTCCAGCTGTTACTTGCCTTCAATTTTAACAGTTCAAGCACAGAAGCCAACTTTGTGTACTTCGACTTGCAACCAGGGAACAATGGCTTTTCTGAGTCCTCAATCAAGCGCTTGAATTTACCAAACTCCCTTTCACTGTAATTTCCTTCCATATCACGCAACATGTCATCTTAATTGTCATCCTTTGGCATATCCTCATCGAAGTCGTTGTTGGGATTCGACATGTCCTGTTCCTCAACCTGAGTGGCACTTGATTCTGCAGTTGGCTCTTCTCCATGGTGCACCCAACATGTGTACCCCTTTTTGAAACCACGTCGGATCAAGTGGGTGACAATTTGAGATGAGTTGGTGAACATCTTAAGATTCTGGCAGTCTACGCAAGAACAGTACATATATGGTAAACCTTTCTTCGCCATGTCTTGCTCAACAACTTTTTGGAAATCTAAAACACCTTTCATGTATTCTTCACTTACTCAGTTATCATTATACATCCAGTCTCGATGGACCATCTGCAATTAAATTGATACACATGCTAATTAGTAATACTCTACGTACGGTTGACACGCAATAAATTATAAATCTAGCTAGCTAGTGTTTGATGTGGAGTTTGTGGTATAACTAGTTAACTACTACTTGAACTGCAAGCAATTAGTTAGTAACTATTTGGGGCCGTGGATAACACACATCATAAAGCAATTAAATAGCTACAGGTCAAAAAATGAGTTCCAACCAGGATTTGCTACTCTACCTTCCCCTCCATCTCCCTCTAATTTGATCAATCAATGGAGATCGATATTGATGATGAAATTAAGTAATGTGTATGCCTTAGGAGCAAGTACCAACATTGGATCTTCAAATTTGTTGCCCCCAAATGCTCCATTTTTGAGATATTGCTCTTCCTTGCCCTAGACCTCTTCTAACTGGACAGTATGTCGAGCAAGAGTGTACGACTAGCTCGAAACATCCTCCAAAAGACCTTTCATACCAGGTTCAATATAGACGGTTCTATATAATATCGTCTGTAATAGTAAAATATCACTGACGGGTTTCACTTTAAAACCGTCGGTAATATCAGTGCATTTGTGTAGACAGAATATCACAGACGGTTTTGATATACAAACTGTCAGTGATAATTAGAATATCATAGAAACTATCCATGATGGGTTTCACTTAAAAACCGTCAGTAATATCGGTGCATTTGTGTATAACTATGACAGAAATATCACAGACGGTTTTGAGATATGAACCGTCGGTGATAATTAGAATATCACAGACGGTTCCGAGGTCAAAACCGTTTGCTTTACTATTACAATCGATTTTTACTTCATAACCATCTGTGATAATTACAAAATCCACCGTCTGCTCTACTATCACAGACGGTGATAAGGTCCGAACTGTCTGTAATATCCTGGAATTTTGCTTGCAGTCGAACCGTTCGACTTCTATAAATACTTTCCTCCCTGGAGTTTTTCTTCCAGTTGAATTGTTCCACTTAATTTTCTCCTTGGGCATGACAAGCCATAACTCGTAACGTCCATTGATGGCCGCCGCAACTCCATCGACGACCATTAGTTTCTCTGGTGAATCAAGTCCAACATTCAATGTTAATATTAAAAAGAATGATATATTATGGTGTTATGGTGTATATATACGTCTGTGATATTCAAAGAACGTTGAGACTATTACAGTCGGTCCTGACATAAAAACCGTCTGTAATGTGACTATCACAGACGTTTTTGAGTTAAAAACCGTCTGTGATATTCGAAGAACGTTGAGAATTCAAAGCGTCAGTCACTTTGGGCCTATCATAGTTGGTCTTGACATAAAAACCGTCTGTAATGTGACTATTAGAGACGGTTTTGAGTTAAAAACTATCTTGATCGCAGAAGTATTTTCCTGTTATCATTTTCACACAGAGAACATCATTTGGTGATTATCAGTTATACATAATCATTCGAAAAGCCAGATATATAAGGAAAAGAAATTTCTTATTTCTTACAATCTTTGCATACATAAGGGATACAAGCGACCAAAGCGTCAACCTGATCCGAAAGTAATTTACAAAGTTCTCCTAGGGACGTATTGGCATCAGTAGGATCTACACTGGCCTCCCCAAGAGAACTAGCAATAGTTCTAAGCCTATGTACATCATCTCTCAGCAAAGGAGTGCAGCTGTTCCTTATTGTATCAGAGAGTTCTCGCTGTTGCCGAGCGTAATCTCTCTCTGACCAGAACCTGCGCGCTTCTTCGTGAGAAGCCTCATAGCACTCTGCCAAGTGTAGAATGGCAGAAGACATCTCCTCAGAATGCTTCACCAGCTCCTCTTTTTCTTCTTGGAGAGTTCTGCACAAGGCAGCTCTCTCACCAAAAAGAGCCTGGACTTCAGCAAGCTGATCACTGGGAGCTCTAGGAGCCTTCACCTTCTGCACATGCATGGGTTAGTTTTGAAAGACATAACGACCAGCAAAGAGGGTGAAGATGATTGCCAAGCTTCGGAGTGGATTTGGATGTGGAAGTGCGCGACTTACCCCAGAAAGTTGATCACCCAACAAAAGCTGAGGACCACCTGGTCGCAGGGGTATGAGACTTCCCCTGGAAAGTCGATCATCCAATAAAAGGTGATGATCGAAAGAAGGTGTTGAAGAGGGGATATTAGAAGGATTGTTGTGGATCTCCAAAGGTGGAGATGAAGATGCAACTGGAGGGGTTGCAAGGGGCAATGTGGCAACAAAGGCCACAGCACCCTCTAGAGTCTTGGCTGCAGCTCCACTGGAGGATCTTTCATCATTTATGAGTCTCTTCTTTGGAGGGAGCATTTCCTCAGGCACCTGTGGATTTCGAAATGCATTTGTTTGGAGGTTATCAAGTCATAAAAGAAAGATTTGCATTAGAGTTTCAGAGAGGACTTACTTTCTGAAGATCCTGATCGAGTTCATTCCTTATCTCTTCCTCATTACTCTCAATTTCAATAACCTCATTGGAATCTCAGCTTGCCATCAAGGTGGGAGTTGAGGAGGAAATAAAGACAGAGATTTAGAAGCAGAATTCCTAAAAGACTCAGCCAAGAATTTGTAAGTCTTAAGGATCGAAGAGCCTCGCTATTTATAGAACAAGAAAGTGACGGTTCGTATGCGCGGGTGCCTCGAGTTTTAAAAAGCGCACTACTGGTTTTCAAGGTCAATAAATTCATGATTATTTCTTGGGAGATAAACTGCCACACGGCGGAACAGTGCCCATTTAAGAAGCTGAAGCGTCATATTACATAATTCGATGCAAATTAAATTTGAAGTGAATAATTCGTCTCTTCATTTTCTTCAAATTTGGGGCCTAGTTGACGAGGATTATCACCCGAGCTAGTTATACTAACACATGTAGGGTTCAAGTCAAAACCGAATTCGATATGTGCCTATATGTCTTAGTGGCCGCTAAGGTCGCCAGCCAACACAGAGCTAGTTTATGATCGGAGCCCTTGTGCGATCAGGAGACCGCAGACAGTGCGCAGTCAGAGGGTCGCTGACTACATGCAACAAGGAGGTTAGCATGTGCAATTATCCACGATTTCACGTTGAGAATTCGAAGCGTCGGACACTGTTGGGACTATCACAGTCGGTAATGTGACTATCACAGACGTTTTTTTACCTCACAACTGTCTGTAATGTGACTATCACAGACATTTTCTACCTCAAAACCGTCTGTGATATTCAAAGAACGTTTAGAATTCGAAGCGTCGGACACTGTTGGGACTATCACAGTCGGTCCTGACATGAAAAATGTCTGTAATGGGACTATCATAGATGGTTTTGATCTTAGAACCAACTATGATCTGTTCTCCCTCCCTCCAAACTCCCTCACGCGCCAAAGATTGCCGCTTCTATGTATATGATTGTGATAGTCGTTCCGTGATCGCACACAGTGCACATACCTTTGTATGGTCGAATGTTCGCCAAAAGCTAAAGAAAGATAAAGAAAGAGGGAAGATAGCATGCAGCCCAAGAACGTGCTGGAAAATTGAAAAATTGACATAAGAACAAATTTTTCATTAATTTTTTTCATCACTTACAAAAAAAAGTAAAAATACAAAATGCTAGGTCAAGGAGTGGTCTTAGCCCTGGCTGCATCTAGAATAAAGTCAATTTGACTTGCAACCAGGACGCAGGACTCCTCTAGCGACAAGTTGTGCTTCTTAGGATCAACTACTACCGCGTTGAGAAGGCCTGCGACCTCGCTCAGCTTTGCAATGGTATCCTTCATAGTCAAATCACAGCCAGCGATGGTCATATCCGCGGCTTGCTTCTCCTCGCGAAGACGCCTCATCCTCGCCCTAGCATTGTCACCATCCGTCTTCATGCGTTGAATGCGCTGGAAGAGATCGTCCAGGTCAAGCCGTAGCTGACTGTTCTTCTTCGTAAAGAGCTTGTACTTCTCCTGGAGGGCCCTCAGCTCGGCCTTCACCTTGCTCGAATCTTCCATGGCTCCCCTTCCCTGTGCAAATCAATAGGTCAAGAATGTACTAAACAGGGATTAACAATACAGGGGTAAGTCCAAAAGATTGAGTGTTCTTACCAGGGAGGGTGAGGATGACGATGCCATTGAGGTTGGCATTGGCGCAGAGAAACTAAGGAGTCGAAGAGTTTGAGAATTAGAAAAACTTGTAAAGTAGTTGGCAATTATTCCACTGTCAAGCCATTTATAGAATTTCCAAGGCAACGCTTCATGTTCGCCTAGGGTGCCGCGCAAAGATCGGAGACCAAAATGAACACACCGTTGAGAATTTGAAGCGCCGGCACTATTTAGAATAGTCGATTCTGATATTAGAACCGTCTCTAGTACTACACTATCACAGTCGGTTCTGAGTTCAAAACCGATTGTATCTATCACAGTCGATTTTGACTACGGAATCGTCTGTGATATTCTAGTTATCACATACGGTTCTCAGTTGAGAACCGATTGTATCTATCACAGTCGGTTTTGAGTTTAAAACCGTCTGTGATAAGTAGACTATAACAGACGGTTTCGTGGTCAAAACCATCTGGTTGACTATCACAGTTGGTTTTGACCTCAGAACCGACTGTGATAACTTAACATATTCTCCCGACAGGCCTTCGCAGACGGTGTTCCATTGAAAAGTTCATAATCGTCTGTGATGTGCCATCTTAGATGTCTATTTCTGTGGTAGTGCCTTTTCTAACGGTTCATTACTAAATAACTGTTAGAAAAAGTGATCTTTTCTAACGGTTTTTTAGTAATTAACCATTAGAAAAGATCACTTTTTCTAACGGTTCATCACTAAAAAGCCATTAGAAAAGATCACTTTTTCAAATGGTTGTTTACCGTTAGAATAGTTCTTGTCTTGTTCTATCATACCTATCACTAATGGTACAAAAATCGTTAGTAGAAGTGTGTTTTGAACTGTTAGAAGAAAGTTTTTTTGTACTAGTGACTTTGTCAAAAGAAATTCCATAATCCAAAAGGTTTTGCTTCATCCACAAAATTTGAGCACAACAACTACCAGCTGAAACATATTCCGCTTTGGCGATCGAGAGAGCTACGGAATTTTGTTTCTTAGATGACCAAAAGACTAGTGATCTCCCCAAAAGTTGACAACTACCAGATGCGCTTTTTCTATCAATTTTGCACCCCGCATAATCTGAATCTGAGTAACCAATTAGTTCAAAGTTTGCATCTTTAGGGTACCAAAGTCCTATATTGGGATAGCATTTCAAGTACCTAAGGATTCTTTTAATAGCAATCAAATGACATTCCTTAGGAGATGATTGAAATCTAGCACATAAGCAAACACTGAACATGATGTTGGGCCTAGATACGATAAGATAGAGTAAGCTACCAATCATAGATCAATAAAGTTTAGAATCAACCGCTTTTCCGTCGTTGTCCATATCGAGATGTCCATTAGTGGCCATGAGAGTTTTGATGGCTTTAGCATCTTCCATCTCAAAGCGTTTGAGCAAGTCCTTCACATACTTGGTTTGACTTATGAACGTTCCATTCTTGAGTTGCTTGATTTGAAGTCTAAGGAAGAAGCTTAGCTCTCCAATCATCGACATCTCAAATTCTCTAGACATCATTTCTCCAAACTCATGACAAAAGGATTCATTTGTAGAACCAAATATAATATCATCAACGTATATTTGACACACAAAAAGATCTTTTTGAACCACTTTTGTAAAAAGCGTTGTGTCCACCTTCCCAATTTTAAAACCTTTGGATAAAAGAAAATCTCTATGATGTTCATAACCAAGCTCAACTTGCAATGAGCAATAGGAAATAACAATTTTAATCCTCACAAAATTCTTCCCCCTTTTTGGCATTAATCACTAAAACATACAAATGAAAGGTATGCCAAAAAGAGGTCTGAAAAAAACAATTTTAGGTCACAAAAAAAGAGAAAAAAGAATATGACCTAATGAAAAGCTCAAATCTCCACAAAGAGTACTCAAATCGATAACCCATTCAAACATGTGCTCCAATTTCATGAAATTTTGCATAAATCAAAGTCCATCAATTCCACCAAAATGTAGATTTGGTGAAATAAGGACTACGAGAGGAATAATCATCCAAGTTAGGTCATAAATTATGTGCAAGAGATAGCAATGACCTATTGGTGAATAAAGAGAGAATCAAAACAAAATAAAGGTCATGAACTCCCCTTTTTATGGCCTTAAAACAAAGATAATCAAGAAGGATCGAGAAACCATCCAAAGAAGCGTCAAAAATCATGGAAAGTTGCATAGAGAAAAATAACATCAATACAAATATATTCCATGAAAAATCCCAGATTCAAGTTTTTAGTTATTTGAAAGGAATGAGAGATTGACATCCAATTTGACTGAAAATTTTCTCTAACACTTTGGCTTCTTTATAATCATAGAAACATATGTACACAAGTTACAAAATTCCAAAATAAATTCTAGAGATAAATGAGATAATGAGGAACTAGTTAGCCTTTTATAGTGAAGCAAAATCGGAGCCAACAACAAGATATGAAAAAAAAAGTTGACCATATTGAAAGTTTTAGATTTCAGGTTTTGGGTAAATTATTTTACACAAGTAAAGGCACCTGAAAAACCACGCAAATGACTTCCAAAAATTTTGAAATAAATTAACAATAAAGACCAATCATAGAAGATAAAATATCATGTATAAAATTTCTTCAAATAGCCAACTAATTAAAAGATATAAAAATGAAAAATCAATCAAAAACCACAAGAAGACTGAAGTTGCAGATTTCAGATTTGATTTGTGAAAAAATCTCATGTTGCTCAAATCAAATCCAATTGAAATGAAAATTTGTAAAAATGATTTTCAATGCATGACACATATTTTTCAAAAAGAATTTTCTATAAAGGATTTTTCAATCAAGAGTCAATCCTTTTTAGGTACTCAAACCATACGGGGCTCTCTAGCCTTGTTGCATAAGTCTTTTGGTACTCAAACGGCTCTATCTTTAGATTTTTGAAAACGGAAATAAGTTTTGCAATTAAACTCCTTCTAGAAAAAGAAATCAAATAAGAGTCAAAAGAACCAACTCTGAAAAGGTTAGATACACACTTATGCGAATGTTGCCCTATTAAGTGACATTGCGGAACATGAAGTTCGAGAGGGCTTTACAAATGAAATGGTATGAGTGCGGTGAAATATGCTATGCCTCTTACTAGATGAGTGAGCATGATTTAATTTCCCCTTTTTAAATGAATATCTATGATCATAGCACTACTCATATGATATCTAGTAAGGTCATGACTCAATCAATTTATTTTAGTCTTAAGTTCATCATTTTCAATTTTAGGTACATGAGATGATACCGTATTAACACATGAAACATGATACAAATGAGAACATGACGGCATATCATCACAAGTAGATGAACTAGAAGGCATAACAATAAAATCACTAGATGAGCTAGACATATCAAATTAGGAGCAACTAGTACTAATACCATGGCATAAAGATGAGTCACTAGATAAATCATGGTATGAGTTACTAGTATCAACCGTACAAGCGCATGTGAATCAATAAATGAATCAATAGACAAATTATCACATGAAGTACTAGTGTCCACAAAGCTAGCATTTGAGTCTAAACAGGAATTAAAACTTAAGTCATTACAAGAGGTGCTAGCATGTGAAATGGAAGTATGTGACTCTAAGGATGGATCAATAAGCAAGTCACAAGGAACTCTATCATCTAAGGTAATTGTGGAGCTAATAGCTTCATTGTCAAGCAAAGAATCATAAGAGCTTTTCAACTCTTGAAATTGCACTTTCAAGGATGAGAAGTTATTCTTTAAAGTGCAAAAACTTTTATTCATATTGCCAAGCAAGTCATTTAACTCTACAATCATATCCACAAGCTCATCATTGGAGAAGTCAGTATTTGATACCGTCGAGTCACATGCCATAAGGCATATAGATTTGTCGTGAGATGAAGACTTTGATCTTGACGCTTTCTTTCTAGTTTTCTTGGAGCTCTTCTTGCAAGAGTTCACCTTTGTCTTTCTTAGGCGAACCAAGTCGATGACGTCTTTGAGCTTGCTAGAAAGCTCCCGATCCTCCGCAATGAAATCATCATTTTTAATATGCTCGGAGGTGGAATGTATGTCCTTCTCCTTGGACATAGCCTCATTTGACATAAGCATGTCAATGAGCTCGCTCGGTGAAGTGTCGGAGAGGCCACCGTTTGCAAGAGTGGTAATGAAGTCTCCGTAGCGATCCTCCGGTAACACCTTAAGCAATTTCCTACAAATGTCTAGATGGAAATATTAGCGCCATGGGCTTTGAGCTCATTTGTGATGTTGATCAAGAGATCATATATGGTGGAGAGTGTATCATGCTCCAACATCACAAATGCCTCATAGTGTCGCATCAAAAAACGCACCTTAGCATGCTCAAAGCTAGATGTGCCCTCAAAGATAGACTCAAGGGTGGTCCAAACATCATGAGCAGTCGAACGATCACTCACTAGTTCGAGCACATCATGGCTAAGGGATCTAAGAAGCACATCTTTATTCTTTGTATTTAAGAGGAGAATATCCTTATCCAAAATCAACGAATAAGTCATACCCTTCTCCACAAAGCTCCATAAATCCAAACTCAATACCTCAAAATAAGTGCTCATAATAATCTTCCAACGAAAGTAATGTGTGACGAGGATTGACACCCGGGTCATTTCTAATAAACTTTTGGTTCAAGACAAGTTTGAACCAGACATGTACCTGGTGATGCGAACTCAAGCTATTCTGAGAGGCATCACCATGAGGTCGCAAGCTTTACGCGATCAGGTCGCAGCTTTACGCGGTCAGACCGTAAGCCTTGCACGATCAGAAGTCCGTAAGCCTTCCGCGGTCAAAAGTTCGTAAGCTATACGCGAACTACACATTCGGGATATTGCGCGGTCAGCCAATATCCCGCGGTCAGAACATCTGTCGATCAGGATACTTGGGATCTATCTATTTCGGTTGCCCGTACAACAGGATATTCTAAGTATCCCGAAGATTCCTACACGTGGAGAATCAACCGTCAGAAGGTTAACACATACAATTATCCATGAATAACACGTGTTTAACCTGCGTGGAGGTTAAGAGCAGTTCCAAAAAACCGCATCCAACTGTCCATGCAACCGTTTGATGCAGTTTCCTCTACATGGCACCCTTTCAAACAGTACAAAAGGATGGCATGGAACATCAATGGAGAAGAGGAAGAAAATCATCCAAATTAGCCAAGTCTACGGCACACCTCATATAGCATTTTAATAAGCCTTCTTTGGCTTATCTTTGTACACTCTTACAGGAAAAATCCTCGCCTGTGAGGACTTTTTCCTCCATTTGTAAACCTTTTACCACACTTAGTGAAATCTCAACAGGACGTAGGGCTTTTACTCCCACCATCGAGGGCCCGAACCTGTCTAAACTCTCTGTGCTCCTGTTCACTATTGTTCAGCATACCTTCCCGAAGGGTCATCTTGAAAGGTCTCACAGTTATAAATTCTGCATAAGTTCGGCTGAGGACTCCGAGTCCGAATCATCGACAGCTGGCGCCCACCGTGGGGCCTTTCTCAAGGCGTCCTAATTGAAATTCAGAGGTTCGCCGAAACATGGCTGGAGCATATGATTCTGAGAACGATTTCGATCTCGAGGATTATGCCCATATACCCATGCCTTCTCCAAGCGATCCTGTTCCGATGGAAGAGGTCGAAGGCCAGAATCTTCCACAGGTTGAATCATCTCCCCAAGTCATGTTAATCGACCAGGAGGTAACTGGCACAAGGTCAGAACCCGCAGAGGTTCTTAATGTGCTAGGCGATGAATCCGGCCCGTCATACGATCCCGCTGAGGGAAAATATGATGGTGACCCTGAAGTTAGCCCAGGAAGGTTCGACCCTGATAACCTCCACCGTCTCTTTGATTTCGAGTCTGACTCGGAACAAACCGAGATGTTCTCCCCATCGACGACCTCTCTCCCTAGGCAGTTTGCTGCGTTGTCAGAGGAAACTCCCGATCAACAGGCTGCCAGGGAAGAACAAGATCGCAAACAGAAGGAAGAACAAGATCGCAAACAGAAGGAGGAACAAGATCTCGAGCAACAGAACAACGAACTACGCAGAACTGCCCTAGAGGCTCTTCAAGATGCGCAGGCTCGTTACGATGCTGCCCCGAGTTCTTCTCGACGGTCGCGTGGTCGTAGACGTGACCAGACTCCTTCCTTACCACCGGAGCATTTCCCAGTGGACGAAGAAACAATAACACCTGGTGCCCCTAGGAGAAGTACCCATGGTCGACTGCGATCTATCGCGGAGGTCATGCGTAATTTTCCTCCTACAGTCACGGATGCGCAGAGACTGGCCTTTTTCAGGATCCTAGCGGAAAGACTGGACGAGGTCGCATCCGAGGCGACCCCAACAGCTTCTTCCCGCTCAGTAACACATCCCCGTGAACGAGATGGTCCTCATTTTGGCTCTAGCCGACGGAGTTACCCGCCACCTTTACCGTCCCGACAGGACAAATATCGGCGAATGCAAGACTCTCGTAGTAGGGATCGAGTTCCCGTTCACTCTCGTTTGGGACCCCGAGTAACCTCGCCATTAAGTGAGTTTGCTCGAAACCCGACCGAAAGTCGCAGGACGGTTCACGGTCCTTACGTTGGTTGCAAAGCTTTCTCGCCTGGCCTACGAGCAGTCGTTTGGCCCGATAAGTTTCGACCAGGGGCCATTGAGAGGTTTGATGGAACTCAAAACCCATCTGAGTTCCTTCAGATCTATATTACTGCCATCCAAGCAGCAGGAGGTGATGACAAGGTCATGGCCAACTACCTGCCAACAGTCCTCGTAGGACCGGCTAGAACCTGGTTGTTCAATCAGCCTGAGGGTTCTATCTATAATTGGGAAATGCTATGCGATGCCATCCTCAGCAATTTCCAAAACTGTTACCAAAAGCCGGGTAAGGAGGACGACTTGCATAGACTGCGGCAAACTTCGACCGAAACGCTTCGACAGTTTGTCAAGAGGTTTGTCGGGGTAAGAAATACCATCCCGAACATATCTGATGGCTCCGTGATCAGGGCATTTAAGCATGCCGTTCGATACCGGAGATTCACTGAAGACTTGCTCATCCACCCTCCTCGATCAGTGGCCGATCTGTTCGATATGGCTGATCGATACTCCGATGCAGCCGAGGCAGTCGAATGGAACCGAATGGTTGACAAGGGGGACCTACCGCCCCAACCAGGCTTCAAGGACGCCAAGAAAGAAGATTCAAGCAAAAAGCCGGAGTCTTCACCGGGTGGGAAGTCAAAAAAGTCGAAGAGGAACCGCTCTGGACAGTACCGTGAGGTCGCGGTCGCGGAGAAACCACCTTCGACCAAAGGTAATAAGTCTTCTTTTAAAAGTAAAACTACTTCTGGTGGCCGGGATTCCGACCAGCCAGAAAAATCAACTAATCCGCAGGAAGGCAAAAGGTGGTGTCCACTCCACAATTCCGCAGGCCACGATCTCAAAAACTGCAGGAGTTGGTTGAAACAGCTGGATGATTTCTACCAAGGAGCTGGGCCAATGCCAACCTTACCGCCTAAAGAGCAGGCGTGCGGGGTTAGAGACGTCGATGGAGATGAAGAAATGGCTTACCAGGTACCTCAAAATCATGTTAATGTCATTTTCGGAGGTTCCTCCTCTTTCGTTTCCAAAAGGCAGTTTAAAACTTTTTGCCGAGAGGTTAACCAAATGGAGACATCCCTTGGTGAACCTCAATATCCCCGTTGGTCGGATATACCTTTGACGTTTGATCGCGCTGACTGTCCTGTGGGGCTAACTCGACCCTTGAGGCTACCTCTGGTTATTACCCCAATCATCAGTAACGCGAGAGTCGAAAGGGTCCTGATTGACGGGGGAAGTTCCCTTGATCTTTTATTGGTCAAGACACTCGATGAGATGCAAATTCCTCGTTCGAAGATCAAGCCCATAACCCATCCGTTTTATGGGATAATCCCAGGCCCCTCGATGATGCCATTGGGACAAGTGGTCCTGCAGGTCACTCTGGGAGAACCAGATAATTTCCGAACAGAATTGGTTACTTTCGATGTAATCGATTGTGATTCAGCTTATAATGCAATCTTTGGCAGGCCGACTCTTGCTAAGTTCATGATGGCAACGCACTATGCTTATCAGTGCGGGAAATTGCCTGGCCCCAAAGGTGTCATTTCGGTCCGAGGTAGTCGCAACGTGGCGCTCACGTGCGACCGGCTATCTTTGGAGATGGTCGATCAACTTCCCCTCCGGGACGCTCAGGTCGCCACTGTCGCCACCGATGCGATCAGGGCTGCTCCTCGACCAGATGAGAAACTCAAACAAGTTCCCTTGTACCCAGATGACCCATCCAAGACAATTCGGGTTGGGTCAGCCCTGGATGACAAATAGGAACTCGACGTCGTTGCTTTCCTCCGGGCCAACGCAGATGTGTTTGCATGGAAACCGTCCGACATGCCCGATGTCCTAAGGGAAGTAATTGAGCACAGGTTAGCAATTCGACCTGGACAACGACCAATAAAGCAAAAGCTCAGGCGTTTTGCCACCGACCGACAAGAAGCCATCCGAGAAGAGTTAGACAAACTCTTACAAGCCGGGTTTATCCGCGAAGTGAATCACCCGGACTGGCTCGCCAATCCGGTCATGGTCCGCAAGTCAAATGGCAAGTGGCGCATGTGCGTCGACTATACTAGCCTCAACAGTGCCTGTCCGAAGGACGACTTTCCCCTTCCCCGCATCGACCAGCTGGTTGACTCCACTGCGGGTTGCGAACTGATGAGTTTTCTGGATGCCTACTCAGGATATCATCAAATTAGCATGGCAGAAGACGATGAAGAGAAAACTGCCTTCATCACCCCGTTCGGCACATACTGCTACGTCAGAATGCCGTTCGGTCTCAAGAACGCTGGTTCCACATACCAGCGCTTGATGCAAAAGACCTTTCTTTCCCAGATAGGGCGTAATCTCGAAGCATATGTAGACGATTTGGTTGTAAAAAGCACCAAAAGATTGTCTCATTTGGACGATCTTGCTGAAACCTTCTGTAACTTGAATCGCTTTGGAATAAAATTGAACCCGGAGAAATGTTCTTTCGGGGTTTCTTCAGGAAAGCTTCTTGGTTTCCTTGTGTGTTCCAGGGGCATTGAGGTTAATCCTGAGAAAATCAGAGCTATTGAACAAATGAGGTCGCCCTCGACCATGAAGGATGTTCAACGCCTGGCTGGTCGCATGGCGGCTTTAAGTCGCTTCATATCGCGATTAGGCGAAAGGGGACTACCTTTTTTAAAGCCTTGCGGAAACATCATAACTTCACGTGGTCCGACGAGGCCGAAAAAGCGTTTCAGGAGGTAAAAACATATCTTTCCAGTCCGCCAGTATTGGTGTCTCCTGAAAAGGAAGAACCATTACTTCTGTATTTGGCGGCCACCCCACACGCGGTCAGCGCAGTTCTGATCGCGGAAAGGGAAGGAGTACACAGACCCGTCTACTATGTGAGCGAAGTACTTCATGGTCCTAAGGAGCGCTACCCTGAGGTCCAGAAGTTACTTTACGCGCTACTGATGGCTTCCCGTAAGCTACGACATTACTTTCAAGCACACAAGATCACAGTACCCTCCTCTTTTCCTTTAGGGGATATTGTCCAAAATCCAGAAAAATCTGGTCGAATCGCCAAATGGGCAGTCGAATTCGGTGCCTTCGAGATCCATTTCACCCCTCGCACGGCGGTTAAGTCTCAGGTTTTGGCCGACTTTGTGGTCGAATGGACCAACCCTGAGCCACCCGTGCAGTTGGCAAAGGAACTGGAGTACCCCGATTATTGGACAATGTACTTTGACGGCTCCCGTAGTTTTCAACACTCGGGGGCTGGAGTGGTCTTAGTTACGCCTCAGGGCGAACAGCTTAAGTATGTTATTCAACTACACTTTGTTGCCACCAACAATGCAGCAGAGTATGAAGGTCTTCTTGCAGGGCTCCGGGCAGCAAAATTCCTCGGAGTCCGTCGATTAGTGGTGAGGGGGGACTCACAGCTAGTCGTAAACCAGGTAAACAAGGAGTACAGCACCTCCGATGAGACAATGGCTCATTACCTGGGGGAAGTGAGGAGATTGGAAAAACACTTCAGTCACTTCGAAGTCCAATACGTCCCGCGAAAGGACAATATTCTCGCAGACCAATTATCCAAAATTGGATCCTCACGCTCATCCGCTCCGGCAGGAGTGTTCATTGAACACTTGGACCATCCTTCGATCATGACTTCGGTCGAGGATGATCCGGCAATAGCCTTCGTTGCCAACCTCGGTCAGGAACAAGATTGGACTCATCCATTGAGGGTCTATCTTGAACATGGGACCCTACCCGAGGACGAAACCAAAAGCGATCGATTAATTCGAAAGGCGCGTCTGTACAAACTCATAGATGGGGTTATGTACAGAAAGGGTACTCAAGGAGTATTCATGCGCTGCATATCTCAGGAGGAAGGAAAATCCCTCTTGAAAGAAATACATGACGGTGTATGCGGTGCACACGCGTCATACCGAACACTGGTCGGAAAATTTTTTCGACAGGGATTCTACTGGCCTTCGGCACTCGATGATGCCAAGTTTATGGTCAAGATGTGTCCACAGTGTCAGTTTCATGCAAGACAGGTTCATCAACCTGCTTATGCATTGCAAACTATTCCTCTCGCATGGCCCTTCGCGATCTGGGGAATGGACATCGTCGGTCCTATGCCACAAGCGGTCAATGGGTACAAGTTTCTGTTCGTAGCCATTGACACGTTCACAAAGTGGATTGAGGCCGAACCAATACGAAATATTACTGCATCAGCTGCACAAAAGTTCTTTCACAAGAACATTGTGGCACGATTTGGTGTTCCAAACCGTCTCATCACAGACAACGGTTCTCAGTTCGCTAGCGGTTTCTTCCTAGACTACTGCGATCAGATTGGGACGAAGGTGTGCTTTGCTTCCGTGGCACATCCACAAAGCAATGGTGCCGTAGAACGGGCCAATGGGCAAGTATTGCAAGGCATCAAAAAACGTGTTTTTGATCGCCTCAAGACCCGCTCGGGGGCTTGGGCAGACGAGCTCTATACTGTTCTATGGACACTACGGACTACCTCTAGTCGAGCCACCGGTGAGACACCCTTCCATTTGGTCTATGGGGCCGAGGTTGTGTTGCCTATGGAAGTCAGTATTGGATCTGTTCGCACGAATCAATTCGAACAGGTCAACCAATCCGAACAGCGATCGCAAGATCTCATCCTCCTGGAAGAACGGCGTGATCGCGCCCTGATCAAGTCCGCGGTATACTTGCAGGCTCTACGCAAGTATCACAGTAAAAAGGTGCGACCACGTGATCTCAACGTGGGCGACTTGGTTTTACGAAAAATTCAAGACTAGTCTAACCGCAATAAATTCTCCCCAAAGTGGGAAGGACCATACACTGTCGTCTCAATGCCGCAGCCAGGGTCTGCGCGGTTAGCCATGGAGGATGGTCGGATTTTGTCCAATACTTGGAACATCGATCAACTTCGCAAGTTTTACGTGTAAGTATTCCAATCACTTTTTCCCTGTTCAATTAGCATCTTTTCATAAAAAGCATGTCTTGTTTTCATACAATGAGTGTTTTCTTTAAGCCCAAATTATACAAATTCGACCTGGGGCTGATCGCCGGCGGTCAGATTACTACAACATTTTTTAACCGGATTCGCTGGTCGATCTCATGATCACTTCCAGATAAGTCGCTCCTAAATAAGCCATTTCTCAACGCACACGGGACTATCTGGCTAGTCTTCGGTCATCTGGGTGGCTACCAGTTTGCAATAAGGTTAAAATGTTACTTTAATCTTGACCATCGGCTTGAAGCGCATATCCCTGGTCATCATACTTATGTTTTCCCTCTGCTTAAAATACTAAGGCTCCAGTATTCACAAAACAGAGGCGGGGGCTAGAGGAATATACTTATAGTATGAAACTTATGATGTGAATATGCACTTTCTTTTAAGAAAAAAAAATATAGTTTTACATACATTGCATGGTGTTTACAATTGTTTGGTTACAAAAATAAGGATCATTCGATCCCCAGCTCAGTCAGGAGTTTATCTACTAGGGGCTGGACTTCCTCTATGACTGCATCGAGCAGCTCTTCACTCTCGACCTCAACTGGACCCACCAGTGCGTTCAGATCTGCATCTGGGCCATGGTGAAGTCGAACCCGGCTGAGTACGGCTGCTGCGGCTGATCGAACCCTGGTTCTGATCGCCTCTTCGCGTCGCCGTGTATCTCCAAGGAGATACTCAAGCAGTGAATCCGCCTGGGCAGTAAGCAGCGATGTCCAGTCATTTATACTGAGGTTGTCTTGCCTCAGTTCTACCACATCGGTCTTCAAAAGATCAGCCACGGCCTTTAGTTTTTCAAAGATCCGGAGGCTCAGTTCTTTGATTGCCTGATCGGTGTGGCGAATCGAGGATTCAAGAATCTCCTTGTCTCGACTGAGCTGCGTAATTCGACCTGCTTGCGCTGTACAGAGAGAGAAGATTATTCGCATATTATGGATTCAAGTCTTCCTAGTCAGGAATCGGCTTACCAGCATTCTCTGATCGAAGTCTGTTGAGTTCAGTTTCTTGTTTCTTAAGCATTGAGACTGAACCGGCCACCTCCTTCTTCAAGAATGCAACCTCTCTGCAACAAAATCAAGGCAGTCATAACCAAGATATACCCATGTTAACCAGAGGGTAATGGTACTCACCTGCGCAAGCTATCGTGTTCCTTTTGAATGGCTTCTGTACTAGCCATCACAACACGCGAATGGCTTGTTAGCCAGGACAATCCCTGTGGCGCCAAAGAAGAAGGTCAAAGGTGTCCTAAGTATAATTCAGGCACGGAAGCAAAGTCTTATTATACCTTCATAAACTTCTGTAAAACGGCATCATTCAGTTCAGCGGGAATCCTCGCTAGAGCCTCCGACGTGCTCACTACAGGGATAGTTGGCGGGAGTGCCGGCCGGACGCCACCCCCAGAGACTACTGGTTGTGACCCGATCCCTGTACTTGTTTCACCTCCCGCGGTCCGGACGACTTCCTGAACCGCGGGAGCAGAGCGCTCTTCATTAGAGGCTCCCTCATCAGCCCTAATTTCAACCTCCCCAGTGGCGGTTGAAGGGTTAGGCGCTGTCTTCTTTTGCCTAATAGGAAGAATGGGTCAGGCAACTTTTATTTAAGATTACTGTCAAGTAAGAGCTCTTACCTTATTTGAAATCCCATTCGTTCCTGGGACTTCTGGGAAAATTCCCCTTGCGAAGGAGAGCCGTCTCCGGTTCTCGCCTTCCTTATGGTAAACAAGGCAGCACCCCCCTGGAAATGTCATGTTATAGGCATATTCTTAGGGAACAGGTAAAAACACATGAAAAGATCTTCACCTGGGCCACCGGGCTAACTGGTGGGGCTGCATCTGAAGGCCTTGGCGATTCCAGAGTTGCTGGAACCATCATAGCTGGCCTTTGTTCATCCACTTCCTCCTCTGTCCGCAGAGGAGGAGGATTTTCCTCCCTGGAACCCCCAGTGGTCCCAGGGGGAAGCTCTCCTCCCTGTATATACATTAACTTGACAAATGTGCAGAAAGAGTCATAGAAGGAACAGCCGAAAAAGATTCCTTACCTTGGTCGTCCCTTCGACCAGGGAAGCAGAGATAATTGACCCTGAAACCTCGGGGGCTTCAGGAATTGGAGGGTTACCCGCGACCACAAGATTTTCGGTGGTCGCAGGATCTTCCACGACCACCTCCTCGGTAGTAGTGGTCTCTGCGGGGCGGCTTGGGGCATCACTGGATGGAAGATCCGCGATCTTCCTCCTTCGAAGGATCAGAGGAACATCATCCTCTTCCTCCTCGCTCCCCTCTCCCTGTACGACGAAGAAGTGATTCCATGTCGCGCCTGAAAAAGTAGCAGGAATGCGATATCTTACCGCAGTCTTTCTTGCGGGACGAGGAATGCTTCGTGAAGACCCCTCCCCAGGGTTTAGCTTGGTCTTCTTAGGGGCAGGACTCTTTGTCCTGGGTCTCTGAGAGACCTTCTTCACATTCCTCGCCGTCGGCTTCTTCGGAGAGCCGACATTTTCAATTGGGAACGTCGCATCCGCAAACCTCCCTAGGAGCTGGTTCGCAGTCCATTACAAGGGATTAGCACTGGACACACACAAGACCTGCAGAGCCAAAGCTGAACAGGGAAATTACCTTTCGGCGCTCCTGTCTGAGGTCATCACCCGCGTGAATCAAGCTCTGCGGGCGAGGTGATTCCTTAGGGCCCTCTACGTCGGAATTGTAGGTCCTAAGGAGGGAGTTGGTCCGCCTTTCAATCTCGGATGAAGGCAGGACTGTTCCCAAACTCAAGTCAGAATTTGTACAATTCAAAAAGGAGAAAGTTCAGCACCAAAGAAATAAGTACCTTGACTGTAGTCCAGGGTGCTATCACCCATGGACTTAATCTCCCACGCCGGATGAGCCCTTTCACGCAGAGGACTCACCCGGTTCTTCACGAAGTCTCGAATGATATCTCGAGCCGTCAATCCTTCATTGACCAAGTGAAGAATCACCTCGGCATGCTTCGAAAGCTCCGAGTTCATCGCCGGAGGAATGTCTAACTCGCTCGACTTCTCCGGTCGCGAGTTTTCAAACCATAAACTGCTTTCGGATGGTGGAGAGCAGTAGAACCACCTTTGGTGCCACCCATGCACAGAATCTCGTAGGGGTGGGGAGGGATACTCCTTTTTATCCCTCAGCCGGAAGTAGATGCATCCGGCGGCGTTGGTACTCTTTGACCACGCCGAAAAGTTAAATCGTCGGAAAAGATCCACGCTGGGATATATTCCGACGAAGGCTTCACAAAGGTGCTGGAATACTGCAAGGATCAGCATCGCATTGGGGTGGAGGTTGATCAGTTCCCACCCGTAATGTTCAAGGACATCCTTAAGGAACCGACTCTCAGGGAATCGGAACCCGCAACGCAAATACTCCTCAAAAACCACCAACTCGCCTTCTTGGACAGTTGGGGTTTCTTGGTCCTTCTCCGCAGGTCGCCAGTTAATGAGCAGCCGCGGAGAAAGGATCTCCTCCTTCTCTAATGCCATCAGGCTCTCCTCAGAATGGTGAATGGATCTGCTCCAGGACGCCATCTTTGGTGTAGAATCAAAGGGGAAGCTGGCGATTTGGGGAAGATGAAGGCTGAAAAAGATGAGGGTTTTGAGCGGCGGGAATAATAAGGGTTTTTAGCTGTGTGGCTTCTTTGAGAAGACATCTGCTCTTTTTATAGACCCAAGGCGACGCATTAATGAGTAAACAGCTCATTTCAAACGTTCCATTGAATGCTTTATTCATTTCCTATAATGGATACTGTCTCTGGTGGACCCGATAAAGTACTCAGGCGTCGGATCTGAAACAAAAAGGCTTCTTTGTTTTGGAAACTGAAAGCGTAGAAAGACTGAAAAATTTTCAGTACTTTTCAGAGGACGTTTTTCCTTTTTATACTTTGAACATTTTATTCGAAAGTCATGTAACCCAATTTTTAACGTACTGAAGTGTTTCTAATTGGGTTATGGTTTTATCGAAATCGTGTTTTAGGCTGAAACTTCAATTCTAATCGAAGTGACATCCTGACCGAGTCCCAACTCTGGTCAAACCTTAGTTCTGACCGCGGCTTTGAAACTGATCGCGGAATCAGGGCAGGTCGCGGTGCTTTTTTCTTAAAAGTGATTTTGATCGTAGAACTAAAATTTCCTGTGTATGAATGGTCGCGAACGTAAAGTTCATGGCTATATTTTCGCACAGAAGATGTGGAGAACATTTCATGAGAAATAAAGAACTTTTATTTCTTACATTCTTTACATACAAAAGGGATGCAGTCGATCAAAACATCGACTTGCTCCGAAAGAAGTTTACAAAGTTCCCCAAGGGACATGTTGTTGTCAGTAGGATCTACACTGACAACCCCCAGGGAACTAGCAACTACCCTAAGTCTATCTATATCGTCCCTAACAACAGACGCACTATTGTCCCTAATCAAGTCAGAGAGTTCTCGCTGTTGCTGAGCGAAGTCCCTCTCTCGACGGAAATGGTGCGCCTCTTCTCGGGATCGATCAAGACATTCTGCTAAACGCAGAATCTTCGAGGCCATCTCCTCGGTCTTCTTCTCCAGGGCATTCTTTTCTTCCAGAAGGGTCTGTCCGGAAGGAAGAGATGGAGCAGCAGAAGGCTGATCGCTGGGGCCTCCTACCTCCTACATTTTTGCGAAAGTTAGTCATACTAACTAAAATTATCAGCAAAAAAGGGAGAAGAATTGTTACCTGTCCCGGTGCATAACCCGTTGATACACCCATCTTGGGAGGAAGATCATCATATGGTGGAAGAGCAACCTCCCCAGAAGAAGATTGCTTCGCCAACCCAATACGGCAATCATCTGATCGAGGGATAGTCACCGCTTGCCGACCAGGATGTTGATCACCCAAAAGGATGGGGGAATTGGATGTGAAGGGATCTTTTCCTAAGGATAAAGGCCTAACTTGCCGAGAGGCATGAACGGGGAGGGTCAAAGGAACTGAAGGAAGAAAGAAACTCGCTACGTTCTTTACTTTTGTTCCACTGGAAGATCCTTCGTCAACCTTGGGTTTCTTCCTTAAGGGAGATAGGACTTCATTCGTTTGAGACCCTTGTTCGACAATTTCCCCTTCATCGCTCTCAATCTCGATGATTTCATGATCTGCCATTGGGAGGGGTATGTGAAAAGGAAGGAGGCAGGATAACAAGAAAAAGACTTAGACGTGAGAGGGAAATTGTAGATCTTTACATGTCCAGGGGTCTGGTATTTATAGCCGCCTGGGTGACGGTTTGCATTCCAGACGCCTCGGGTTTTGCTAAAACATTTACAATTTTACCACGAGATAAAAACAATTCTACGGCGCTATCATTGCCCGTCACGTAATGTCAGAACTCGTCTTGAAAAACCAACCGTTTTCACTTAGTGCGCCACTAAGTGGAGAAGTTAAAGGGCCGGGTTAAAAATCCAATGCACGGTTTTTAAATTCGAAATAAACACGTCTCTTCGTTTTCTTCGAATTTGGGGGCTAGCTGACGAGGATTGACACCCCGGTCATTTCTAATAAACTTTTGTTTCAAGACAAGTTCGAACCAGACATGTACCTGGTGATGCGAACTCATGCTATTCTGAGAGGCATCACCATGAGGTCGCAAGCTTTACGCGATCAGGTCGCAAGCTTTACGCGATCAGGTTGCAGCTTTACGCGGTCAGACCGTAAGCCTTGCGCGATCAGAAGTCCGTAAGCCTTCCGCGGTCAGAAGTTCGTAAGCTATACGCGAACTACACATTCGGGATATTGCGCGGTCAGCCAATATCCCGCGGTCAGAACATCTGTCGATCAGGATACTTGGGATCTATCTATTTCGGTTGCCCGTACAACAGGATATTCTAAGTATCCCGAAGATTCCTACACGTGGAGAATCAACCGTCAGAAGGTTAACACATACAGTTATCCATGAATAACACGTGTTTAACCTGCGTGGAGGTTAAGAGCAGTTCCAAAAAACCGCATCCAACTGTCCATGCAACCGTTTGATGCAGTTTCCTCTACATGGCACCCTTTCAAACAGTACAAAAGGATGGCATGGAACATCAATGGAGAAGAGGAAGAAAATCATCCAAGTTAGCCAGGTCTACGGCACACCTCATATAGCATTTTAATAAGCCTTCTTTGGCTTATCTTTGTACACTCTTACAGGAAAAATTCTCGCCTGTGAGGACTTTTTCCTCCATTTGTAAACCTTTTACCACACTTAGTGAAATCTCAACAGGACGTAGGGCTTTTACTCCCACCATCGAGGGCCCGAACCTGTCTAAACTCTCTGTGCTCCTGTTCACTATTGTTCAGCATACCTTCCCGAAGGGTCATCTTGAAAGGTCTCACAGTTATAAATTCTGCATAAGTTCGGCTGAGGACTCCGAGTCCGAATCGTCGACAATGTGAGCCATCAAAGTGAGGAGCAATCAAATCAAAATCCTCTACCGAGTCCATCCTTTCTCTTTAGGCGGTAAAGCCCATAAATGAGAGACCTTGCTCTGATACCACGTGTAGGATCGAGGATGCCGACTAGAGGGGGGTGAATATGAGGCTTTAAAACTTATCAACTAATACCAATTTTTGCAAAGAAAAGACTAAGAGCAAATAAATTGAAACAATTTAATAATATTTTGCACTAAGAAAGAGTAAGAAAATCAAACACGGTGATTTATCCCGAGGTCTCGGAGACTCGCCCGGTCTCCCCTACTCCTCGTTGAAGCACTCAAATGAATGAGTCTTGCTTCAATATCCACGAAAGATATTTTTCACTAAAGTTTCTCTTTCTCCACTCCGGATAAGCGAGCACCGATGCCTTTCACAAAATATGCCGAGCCTCTCCGACAACCTTCGTTAATGCAGAGGTCAACGGCCACGCCTCCAAATCGTCTAGGTGAGGGCGTTCACCAAGAGTAATAAGTTGCAAGATCTTCTCTTAACCCCCAATAAACACCGAGAAACTTCTAAGGATGCAAATGATGTAAATAAATGCTCTCAGAAGTTCTCTCTCAATCACAATGAATGATACTTGATCAAAATATCAAGATTTTAGCACTTGGGCACAAGTGTGTATCAAAAATATATCTCTTGGTTCTTTAGAAAAACTGCTTAAAAAAAGTTTATAAACATTGATCAAAGTCTGTCCAAAAGTGTTTGTAAAACTGATAAAAAATGTGAACAAAATCTTCTCAAAAATCTGCTCAAACATTGCTCAAAGATCTGCTCAAAAGTGTTTGTAAAATTGATCAAAAATCAGTTCCAAAATTGTTTATAAAACTGATCAAAAATCTGCTCGAAAAGTGTTTATAAAACTAATCAAAACAGTAGAGAAATCTGCTCAAAAAAACTGTTTAAGAACTGCTCGAAAATGTGAACAGAAACTACTCAAAAATCTGCTCAAAAACTATTTATAAAACTGCTCAAAAATGTGAACAGAAACTGCTCAAAAACTGTTTATAATACTACTCAAAAATGTGAACAGAAACTACTCAAAATGGTTTTAAAAACTGCTCAAAAACAATAGAGAAAATCTGCTCAAAAGAGTTTAAAAATTGCTCAAAAACAGTAGTGAAAATATGCACAAAAGTGTTTTAAAAACTGCTCAAAAACAGTAGCGAAAATATGCTCAAAAGTGTTTGTAAAACTTCTTCTAAAAACTGCTCAAAAGAGTAGAGAGATGATGCTTGAAGGTGTATATGAGAATATGGTTTGAGATGAATGAGAATACTGCTCAACACACCTAAATTTATAGCCCAACCTCTCAGCTAGCCATTGTGGTCGAAAAGGAAAGAAATCAGTACAGCTAACAGCCAGCTACGACCTCTAACGACTAGTAAATAGCCGTTGGAATGTTTGGTCAAATGAATAGTGTTACTGGTCGAATGAACAATATCTGGTCATATGAATAGTGTCTGGTCAAATGAACAGTACTCGTGTGACCACTGGTCGAATGAATAGTATTACTGGTCGAATGAGCAGTATGACTGGTCAAATGAACAGTGTCTGATCAAATGAACAGTATTCAAAAGACCAGTTTCAGTTGCTCTCTAAAATCTATATATTTCTCATATTTTGACCAAGAATATGAATGAATGCGAATGCAACAAATGACCTAAGAATTTCTCAGTTTTTCCCAGAACTAAAAAGAGATTTTGCAACCCCTCTTAATAGTACGGTTAAACTAAAAAAGAATTTCTTATAAAATCTGGTCAAACTGCAAACTTCGAGACCTGTACAATAAACAAGCACTTACCTTAGATCTTTGCAGCTTCCTTCTTGGTGACATTGCACTTGTGACTTTGGCACGTGTCCTCGGACTGCGACCTCGGGCGACACTGCGACCTTGCGCTTGACCTTGCGCTTGCGACTTGCAGACCTTCTCGGATCACTTGTAAACTTTATAGAAATAACACTGCATACAAATAGCTCAAAGACATGATTAGTCCAAAACACTTAATGTCATCAATAATCAAAATCAACCCAAAAAGGGCCTAGATGCAACACCCTGATCTCTTCCAGCGATCCTCCTTTTATAGTTTGTTACCAACCGTCGGTTACAGGAATGAAGGGTCACTAAGCGGAAGATGTGCTTCAGCCATAATGTGTAACTATGCCCATTCATGATTCACTTTTATCTTCTTGTCAGTTACAAGGAATTAAGGAGCTGAAACATCCAGGCGGCGGTAGTGGTAAAATAGGCTCAACTACTATATACGATTGAATGAGGCTAATCATATAACTGTTGGATGTTTTAACCCTTTAGTAAGCCAAGGTCATGTATTAACTACAACAATACATGGCTATCTTTATGTCCTCCATGACCTAGGCGACCATGGAAAAAATATCTCCATGATCACAGTATTCGTGGGTATGTGAGACCATGATCTCTGCGACTTCGGTATTGTGGATATACAAGAAACCACAATCCCCGCGACATCATTGAACAAGACCACGGAATAGGTTATGTCCAGAATATCTTAGAATAGTCTATTGTCTCCCTCTTGAGCTCCTGAGACCATACAGAGGTAAAAATCTCGTTTTGTAATTCTTGCAACTAGAGAACAGCAAAGATGACTAACTCAGGTTATAATCCTCGTCAACCTTGAATACCACAAATAAAACACATAGGAGTAGGACTAACACAAGAAAATAATCCACAAAAAGCTGTAGCAATTTGATGAGACACATCATCTAATTTAGCACTAAGATTGTCACATGCATCACAAAAAGAATGGGAACCATCCATATCCTCAATCTATGTAAATCAATCAGCCAACGAGAAAAAGATAAGAAGAAGTGCAGGAAATAAAAGAGCGGGGAGGGAAAAGGAACGGACAAAGACGCAAAAAAAAACCAAAAATAAACACAAAAACAAAAGATTTAGTCACTCAAACACGTTCGCATTCAAACTAATCCCTAGCAACGGCGCCAAAAATTTGATATTGGCCTACACCATTTAGTAAGAGGACGAGGACATTGCAGTGGATGAGTATTCTGTCATTCTTTCCACAGAGACTAGAGAAGCGCAATGTGTAATATTAAACTAAATCGAGGTCGAATGAAAATAAATCATACAAGAGGAAAAAATGCTGGAAGAAATAGAGAAAAAAAGAGGTCAAAGGCTCGCGACCTAACTAGTGTTTGATCTAGACTAGCGTTTCATAGATACGAGCAGTAGAGAAGAATCATGTAGTGGCAGCACACGAGGTAGCATAGACAACTATCAATGATCCCAACCTACAACGAGTATCAACGAACCACAAGAACAAAACAAGCACTAACTGATATGCACACGCCTCGCCTTAAGTTGCATGCATGTAGTTTGGTCCCAATCTTCCGTCGTAGGAGAAATTCGTGGATAAATGCAAGTTGTGACCTTGAAGAATGGGCGGCTAACCACGATCCAACACGCGACCAGCAACCTCACAATCGCTAAACCACTCCTCAATTGGTTATCAACCGAGCAAAAATAGATTGACCTGTTCACGAAGAACAACTCAAGCAAATCCATAAGAAAAGCAAGAGCAACAACGGAAAGATAACACTCAATAATCTGAATTATGAGTTGAACATTGCGGCGACCTAACATACCACCCACATGGTAGTATGCCCGATCTTCGAACATTTCCCTAATAAAGTCACATTATCCGACAAATGTTCATTATAGAGTAGCGAAACAGAAACATGGCTTAATATAACAAGGTACTTGATATCAAATACATACATATGCTTATTCAGCAAAGGGATAGCTCCGAGATATGTCACAACAGTCACTCTCCATCGCAAATGTTGAAGTAGGTGGAATCAAAATAAAGTTGTCTTCCTCTGGATAAACCTCCTCTACTACACCGGTCGGTGTCACATTGTTGAAAGAGTACTTAATAAAGTCTAACAAGGATATACAAATAGCAAGGATGAGTGCCGAAGCACTCAGCAAGTAATTTAAGAGTATAAATGCGTCATGCATACCTAAACTATTCTAAAGATATTGTTATATTATATCACATTAACCCGAATAAGTTTTCCATTGCAAATTCATTTGTGATTGTAAAAGACTCCATTTTAAGCAAACTCTACTGAACACTTGTACCACAGGGTGAGACCACAGTAGATCTCCTTTCCTGCCGCTCCTTACTTCCAACCTGGAAGTAAGGAGTGAATATCCACATTTTACTCTGCAGAGGGGTATCACTTTACCCACAGAATCTCTTGATTACCATGTCAGTGTTTATCAACAGTGCGCCGCAGTTCTGATAATGCGTGACATCATCAAGAGAACAAAGCCTTTTTCAAACCCTTCCACAGTTCCCTCCACTGGTATGATACCACCATACCTGTGTAGTCGGACGCATCCGCTACACCCACCGGTTGAGCCTATAGCTCCAGAACCCTCATCAGGGCAGTCTCCCTTCATGCCACCGCATACATACACATATACATTCCCATTGTGGAGGTGTACTAGTTTCCGGATAAGATACTCGACTAGGCTCATCCCATACCAGGTCTGTGGTTGATACGGGTATTACGGCACTGGGTAGAAACGACAGTTGGTTGTGTCCTTAGCTTTATAGACATACTTTAATACCAAATTCGAGCCCTTCTTCGGCTCTCCTCAAGATTATTCATTTTTGTCTATCACATTTTCATCAAGTTATTCAACTTCCATTCCCAACACTTTCATCAGGATTACTCAATCCATTTACAACACCTTCATCAAGACCAATCTTTATCTTATTATAAAATATTCTTTTTGATGCAAGATGGTAAACTATATAGATTATCAAATAGAGGATAACAACATAAAAATGTATCAAACATGTTCGATATGGTCAAGAATGATACTTGCCTTGCTGCTCGTAAAATCCAGTTGAAGGAGCTACCAGGGTATTGACGTTCTCATGCTCGCCTCGCTTGGTATCTATTTCGATGTCAATCAATAGGCAAACAAAAATAATAGTTAATATATTTGTTAATACATATATATATGTTTGATGGTGATCCAGGGGTCGAATGCTGGAATAGTGAAATGGTTTAGATGACTAGGTCGTGTGAAAGATGGTAGATAGGATTAAGAAGAATGGTCGAAAGGTGATAATATGTTTGGTTTAATTCCTAATAGTGGATCGATTTTAGGAGACACGATCGGAGGAAATCTAGGTATGGTCGATAGTGTAATCGGTGTAGGAACTGGCTTAGGAAATAGGAAAAGTTCTATCTGGTGTTTGGATGGACGATCAGATTATATATATGTGAGGTTGAAGACAAGGTGGACAAGGTGACGCGAACGGATTTTCAATCTGAGGTTCCTGAGGTTGCAAATGACATAGGCATGTCGATGAGGATGGTGTCGAACGTGAACTGACAAGGCATAGGTTGACCTGCTGGGGTTTCCTTCAAGGCTGGGGTCGATAAACAAGTGGAACATGTCTGGGGCCTTAGTTGGAGGGTCGAAACACTAGGGCAAAGTCAAATTCTAGATTGGACGCGAACGCGGCGATGTTGGTTGGCATGCACTGACATTGGCTGACATTGGTTAGCATGCACTGACATTGGCTGACATTGGTTTGGCACTGTCTGGCATAAGTTTACAATGTTTAATTGTCTGTGGACATGCATTGGCACTGTTTGCCATTGCTTGGACATGGGTTTTAACAAGGTTGGACGCAAGCTGACATTGCGTGGCAATGTCTGGACAAAGCCGGTGCACTGCTGAGCTCTAGGGTAAGGTCGTTTGAGCGCATGAGACTTCGATTGCTACACCAATCATGTCTAGGAGGTAGGCGAGGATGGCAGGAACTCAACAAAGGTGGTCTCGAGTACTGGGGTGGACGGACGGCGATGAATGGAGGTAAGGAGGGACGGTGGCGACTAGGTATATTTTGGTCGACATAGCCAAAAATGGGTTAGTATGGTAGGTTCTCAAGAAATGATTGTTGAATGAGACGTGTAGAAAGTAGTTACGGACTTAGTTGACAAGTTGGTTTAGGGTTTCGAGTTCATGTGGGGTCATACAGGGCGTATGTCAGTGATTGACATAGCCTGGACGTAGGCCGACAATGTCTGGACATTGGAAGACATTGTCTAGACATGGGTAACAGGGTTTAGACAAAGGCCGGCACAATTTGGCTTGGACTGACATTGCCTTGACAATGCCTGTACACGGAAAGACAACGTCTTGGCATTGTCTAGACATAGTTTGGACGCGAACCGCACTGTCTGGACATTGTCCCGGCAATGTCGGCCGAAGACGTCGACGACGGCGACGGCGTTCCAGTGGCTAGAACTAAGTGACTCTCGCGTCAGCTGATAGGCGGAGGTGAGATAAACCTTTTGGACAAGGTCTCGGGGTCTGGAATGGCCGGAGACGATGAGACGGCAACGAAGAAGGAAGGTGGCGACACGGCGAGGTGGCGGCTATTGGGCAGATCTTGGCATCAGTGTTTGGAGGCATTTTTGTGTGACACCAGAGAGCGACGTAGTGAGACAACATGTTCAGTGGATTAGGGTGCACCTGTGGGTCAAGGTGGCACAGCCAAAGACGGCCGGCGGCGACGGAGCGGCACGGCGGCGGCACGCCAGAACCAGACAAAAAGGGTTTCTGTCACTGGGGCTTTGGCACGAGGATCCAGGGCGTCTAGGACATGCGTAGCATCATTCTCCACGTGCTCGGGCGGATGCATTGGCCGGCGGCTGGTCGACGGCGGGTTGTGCCGGAGCAGTGGACGAGGACGACAGCGTTGACGGTGCCAGGGCAATGGGACACTAAAGCTTCAAAATTAAGGCCACGGCTAAGCTCCCAAGGTATTCCAGATAGTACAGCCACGGGGAATTTGGGAGTGGCGACGCTGACGAGGGGTTTGGCGACGCGGCCGGAGGCGAAGAAGAAGGAATTTGGGTGCTTCATACACGGGGCTTCTCATTTCAATTGAGCCGGTGTGGGGCGAGAGGGGAACAGGGGAAGCTCGGCGGTGCAGCCAACATCGACGGTGGTCAACGGTGGCGTGCTGGCGACGGCGGCGCGGCGCCGTGAAACAGGACGATGATGGATTCATCAAACGGCTGGGTTTCTCAGGAATTCTCTTGGAGGGGATTGTTCCTAGGTTCGGAATGGTCATTTCATCCTACTAGCTCGACTCGATTTAAGGACCGGAGGAGGGGCCGATAGGGGAACAGGGGCGGCGGCCGGCGGCAACCAAAATGGGAAATTCCGGCGTCGTGGTTCACTGGAACTTGTGTGGACGCTCGAGGTGACAGAAGGGAGTGAGAGAAGCAAAATTCTCACCTTGGGGAGTTAACTGGAGTGTTAGCGGCTCGTAGCGGCCTTGCCTCTTCACGCGATCAGGGAGGAAGATAAACAGGAACGAGAATGTGGTGGCTACTGCTGTATTTGCTGGTTGCTGGAAGCAAATATGGAGGAGGAGGAGAAGAACAGGGAGGAGAAGAGAACCTCTGCTCCTGCCGCGTATACATGCACACGATTTGGTTGAAACAGCTGCTGCGCCGGGGAAGAAGACAGGTGGAGGTTGCATGCTGTTGACGTGGAGGGCTACTGTTCATGCGTGTGTATGTGTGGGTATGTATTTGTGTATGTGTATTTGGATGTATAGATATGTATATGGTTGGGTGTGTGCACATCTATGTATATGCAAGTGTGAAGCTTGAAGGTGTATTGGATTCAGAAGTCTGAGTTTTGGATTGGACTGAGTAGAAAATATGCAAGGAGGATTTGTGTATATACACGTATGCATGTATGTGTAATTGGGTGCATATATATCTTTATATACATATGTGTATATGTGTTCTTCTAGATAACCACATAGGTGTATAGGTGTATAAACACTGACTTGCGCATGAGGACTGAAGATGACCAAAAGGTGGTGGCAAGAAGTGATTGAAGGACTGAATTGCGATTTTGGAACATGGGTTGGACTGAATTGCAAATGGTCGTAATCTAGGAGTTAATTTAGACTTAGTTTAGTACATAGGTTCTGGTTGGGTAAACAAATTTGAGATGACTTGGATTAATATGAGAATGAAACGAAGACGAAAACGAAAATAGAATTAGGGTAAAAGAGAATAGTACTTTTACCGAATACGGCGAAAAATGTGAATAACTGAGTTTTGGGGATGAATCTAAACTTGGTACAAAAGGGAAACTTGTGTTGAATAGTGAAAGGAACATGATAGTTCAATTAGATTTGGATTTGGAGGTGAATGGGAGAATTTAGCCATTTCTAGCCCTTGAAGGTTGAAAAAGGACTAATTCACGATGAAATCTGAACTGAATCGTGAAAAGTGATCAAATGAACTTGTTTGGTTGAGAAGTTTTAGGACTGGTATGCAAACTTATTCAGATTTAGGATTCCAGATAAATCCAAAAGAAATCTACTATGGAATCAATCGAACTGAAGGCTAAAAAGTTAAGAAGGGTAATTAGAATATCTGAATAATTCTGTTTTCGAAAACATATTAAGGTGAGTGATTCTGGGTGCTAGAGGTCAAATTTGATCTGGCTTCTGAAGGATTTTGATGAGACCATGTACATCATGGTTATGACCAAGACGACATCAACATGGTGGTCATCAAGATGTCATCGTCCGCCACCTTGGCCAGGACGCGAAAGCTGGCAGCACGTACATCGTCTGGATTTTGTGCTGTCGCCGCCACAAGTTCGGCCTCCACCTTGGCCACCTCCCCAAACACAAGACGTGCTCAAGAAAGGCGCCTCTACACCTCTAAGGTCGCACAAGCCACGTCGCTCCAAGGCCAGCCCACAAGTGAGCTCAATTCATCCGCGAGTCCGGTTCGGCCATCTGCGCGTAGTCCAACTTCAAACGGACGTACAGGCCACATAAGAAGTCCGTTTTCGACGTTCTTGGACTCTACGGACAAGAGAACGACGAGAGCTTTCCAACGGATCCAGTCCCATGTCCAAATTCCTTACGAATCAACAGGAATCATTAAAACAAGATTACGACCAGAATCTCACGTGCGCTGCGACGCTCCACTTTGGGCCCAAGGCCCATGTACCCCTAGGGTTTCCTCCTCCACCCCATGGCCGCCCCATACAGTATATATATGGCCGCCATGGCTGTCGTTTAGACTTGGGTTTTGCTTAGATCAATTCTGTCTTTGAACAGTATCGCCGTTCATCGGTTTGTGAGACCCCAACTCGTGGCTTCATCCTCAATTGCAAATTCAGTTGCATCTTTCTCGTTCTTGCTTGTGTTCTCGATTCGCATGCAGGGATAAGCCTTCTTGGCGAGGTCAATCGTGTTTGTGCATGGTTGATAACCAACGGAGCCGTGGTGTAGCGATTGCTGGGTTCGGATTGGTTCTGATCGGAAGCCGGATCGTCCACGTCGAGTCTCCACCAATCGACTTACCTCTACCTGTCGGAAGATCGGGCCACCGTGCGCATCAAGTGGTATCAGAGCCTCGGTTTCCCATCAGGTATCATTGTATCCCCTTTAGTTTTGTTTTGCCATCGTCCTAGAGTCCAGAAAATTTGCCCCACAAAAAAAAAAAAAGTTCATCATCAATTCCGCTGTCCTACAACCATTTGAGCTTTGCAATTTCGTTTTCAGTATCGTATTGTTGAGTATTGATCCATAGTCATCGTCTTGTTGCTGGTTTAGAGTAAGTTCTTGATCTAGTTTGAGTCTTACATCTTGACGTCGAGTCTAACGCCATCACGTCGTCGTCGCCGCCGCGTCCAAATCGGGTGTCAATCTGTCAAGTTCGGTATTTTGCTTTTATCTCCTTCGTCTGACCACCAAATTGGACAAATTCAGAGTCTAAATTGTAGCTCCGAAAATTCTCTACAACTTTGTCCATTGTGAGAAGTTCTAGAAATGCCGTTTTCAAGTCCAAAATCGCGTTGAAAGTGAATCTGTTTGATTTCGGATTTCCTACACAGACTGTAATTGCGGGGCCCATATCGCCTACATCCGTTATCCAAAATTGGTGTTCCATATATGCAAATTGATCAACACGAAACGATCTACAACTTTTCTGTTATACGTTTTAGCGTTTGAGGCCTCCAAAAATCCGAAAACAGCATAGGAAGTTTCTGCATAGTAGATCTGTTTTTCCAGCGAGAGAAAATTGAGTGTTTGTGTATATATCTTGTAATCTCTCATATGCGGCATTATTGATATTTAAAAAAAAAAGGTGAAAAAGGCAAGTGCAAAAAAAGAAGCCGCACAAAGATAAAAAAAAAATAAATAAATAAAAAGCAAGGAAAAAAAAAATCAAAAGTGCTTGTATCCTTTGTATCGACAGTGTTACGTCATTCATTTTGCTTGCTTGAGCTAGGTCTGAGAACGAGTTTAGGCCAGCAACTTTGACAAGTACTTTGGATATTTATTCAGCTTTGCTATTCTAATTTCGATGATTGCATATTCCTTGCTACTAAATATTGCATATCCAAGCTCCACAAATACATCCTTCTGATCAGCACAGGTTATTGACCCTTGCAATCGCTTCATCACGCTCTCACGGTGTCATGAACCAGCCACCGGTTGCACCGTCCCTCGCTGTGTTGGTAAGAACAGGGTAAGAACTTCGTAAGATTGCTTGAGAGCGTGAGATCTAACCTAGTAGTTGATAGGGATAATACTTTTGTGTTATCTTTTGTTTTCTACTGACAATGGCAGGTTCATGGATCATTGGGGAAAATGTACAACTATATCAACGCTGAAATCACGATCGAAAAGATAATGGAGGTGACAATGCCAATGGTAAAATAGCCTTACCTTCTTTTTATGGTGCATATGATGGTGAAATTTACTTTGATTGGGAGATGATTGTTGAACAGAAATTTAATTCCCATCTAGTTCCCGAGATTCATAGAGTTAGACAAGCCACTGGTGAATTTAAAGATTTTGCTATAATCTGGTGGAATGAACTAGTAAATGCCCGTTTACAACCTGATTCTTGGGCGAGATTAAAAGATGCTATGCGTAATAGATTTGTTCCTCCTTCCTACCAACGTGATATGCGCAAGAGATTGCAACGATTAGATCAAGGTAGTATGACTGTTCAGGAATATTACCAAGAGCTTCAAAAGGGTATGTTACGTTGTGGGGTAGTAGAGGAACCTGAGGATAAAATTGCTCGTTTTTACGGTGGTTTGCGTCCAGAAATTCAGGATATTGTTGATTATAAAGAATATACAACTGTCAATCGCTTGTTTCAACTTGCTATGTTAGCAGAGAAGGAGTTGCAGGGACGCCATTCTAAGAGCAGGAGCAACACCGGCAGCACCTTCACGCCCCCAATGACTACGGGACAAGCGAAGACAGTGCCTTCTTCCACCTTCCGACCAGCTGCACCGCCACCTTCGACGAGCACACGACCGGCATCGACGGCACCGCCCGCCCGTGCCGCGGACAGCAGCAAGTCGACCCCACCAACACCGGTCAAGAGCTCCTCCTCCGTCGCTTCCACGGGCCGTACATCGACGGTAATTCGCTGCCACAAGTGCCAAGGGATTGGCCACGTCAAGAAAGAGTGCCCCAGCCAGCGGGCATACATCGCCACAGACGACGGAGGTTACATCAGCGCCTCCGATGTTGAGGATGAGATCGACGACACTAGGGTGGACGACGATGAGGTTGATGCTGATGCCACCTTTGGTGCCGAGGATACCGCTGCGTACAGGTCCATCATTGTCCAGCGTGTCCTTAGCGCACAAATGGAGCAAGCCGAGCAGCAGCAGCACCACAACTTGTTCCAGATTTTCTTCATCATCAACAACCGACGAGCGCGCGTGATCATTGACTCCGGCAGCTGCAACAACTTGGTGAGTACAGATTTGGTCAAGAAGCTTGGCTTGACCACACGCCCGCACGCACATCCATACCACATTCAGTGGCTGAATGATTCCGGCAGAGCTAAGGTAACACAAACAGTTCGGGTTCATTTTTCCATTGGTTCCTATTCTGATTTTGCTGATTGTGATGTTGTGCCGATGCAAGCTTGCTCTCTTTTATTGGGTCGCCCATGGGAATATGACACTGATGCACTTCACCACGGTAGAAGTAATAAATACACTTTTATGCATAAGGGAAAGAAAATTACACTTCTACCTTTGACCCCCGCTGAAATTGTTAAATCCGATAGGGAGCGGCTTGCTAATGACAAGAAAACCATTGATGAAAAATCTGAAATTCAGCATGTAGCCAACCAAATTAAATTGAGGAATCCCGTCTTGCTTGCTACAAAATCTGATCTTGCTGCAATTAATGAAAATGCCACTAATCATGTCTTGCCATGTCACTCTAATTCAATTTTCAAGGTATATGATAGTTTTCAAGAAAGGGAGTATATAAATGTTAATGGTTCTGTGTCTAATGATTTGATTATCAAAGATATGCATATTGCTGTGCTCTCTGTTGGTGCTAACATTTTGCAGAAAAACACAATGGAGTCGAGGAAGACTCCACATCAAGAAAGGGAGAATGATGAGACCATGTACATCATGGTTATGACCAAGACGACATCAACATGGTGGTCATCAAGATGTCATCGTCCGCCACCTTGGCCAGGACGCGAAAGCTGGCAGCACGTACATCGTCTGGATTTTGTGCTGTCGCCGCCACAAGTTCGGCCTCCACCTTGGCCACCTCCCCAAACACAAGACGTGCTCAAGAAAGGCGCCTCTACACCTCTAAGGTCGCACAAGCCACGTCGCTCCAAGGCCAGCCCACAAGTGAGCTCAATTCATCCGCGAGTCCGGTTCGGCCATCTGCGCGTAGTCCAACTTCAAACGGACGTACAGGCCACATAAGAAGTCCGTTTTCGATGTTCTTGGACTCTACGGACAAGAGAACGACGAGAGCTTTCCAACGGATCCAGTCCCATGTCCAAATTCCTTACGGATCAACAGGAATCATTAAAACAAGATTACGACCAGAATCTCACGTGCGCTGCGACGCTCCACTTTGGGCCCAAGGCCCATGTACCCCTAGGGTTTCCTCCTCCACCCCATGGCCGCCCCATACAGTATATATATGGCCGCCATGGCTGTCGTTTAGACTTGGGTTTTGCTTAGATCAATTCTGTCTTTGAACAGTATCGCCGTTCATCGGTTTGTGAGACCCCAACTCGTGAGCTTCATCCTCAATTGCAAATTCAGTTGCATCTTTCTCGTTCTTGCTTGTGTTCTCGATTCGCATGCAGGGATAAGCCTTCTTGGCGAGGTCAATCGTGTTTGTGCATGGTTGATAACCAACGGAGCCGTGGTGTAGCGATTGCTGGGTTCGGATCGGTTCTGATCGGAAGCCGGATCGTCCACGTCGAGTCTCCACCAATCGACTTACCTCTACCTGTCGGAAGATCGGGCCACCGTGCGCATCAGATTTTATACCCAAGATGATCAGAAGACTACATCTGAGTAGTTAGATCTTGATTTGGGTCTGAAATAGAGATTTTTGAGATTTTTGGGTTTAGATAAGAATGAATCTGGACTGAAATGCAATTTCTGAAAATACTTGGACTGACTTGCAATTTAGTGAGATAATCAGTTAGGGTTGAATTGGATTTTACCAATGTGGTTCAATCAACTCAAAAAATATTTTAAGATAGGTAATTGACAAGATTTGGGGTTTTTGGGTGGTTTTGAACTGAAACGAAAATAGGGTAATTGGGGTACTTGGAATTTGGGTTTTGTCGAAATTAAATATCTGAGACTTCGGATGAGACTTTGAGATCCTCACAAAAGAAGCTTTTGTATTGACTAGTGCATGGGAGGTATTCCCTGAATCAGATTGAGATTTGGAGTTGATTTATAACATTTAGCCTTTTCAGGCTTCTGGAAAATCAAGAAAAGGGCTAATCTGCGATACTTCTTGGACTGTTTTGTGGAAATGGTCTTAATGGTAGAATCTAGTTGCCAACTTTTTGGATTAAGGTATTGGCATACCCTTGATCATAATTCAAGAATAATCTGGTCTGGATTGGTTCAAAATTTGGTTAAATTTGAGTTCTGAATCTCAGGGTATTTAGGGTAATTAGGAATTCTAGTTTTCGAGAGCAGATTTGGGATTATGAGCTGTCTGGAAGAACTTGGCTGATTCTGGGTCTGGATGGACTGAACTACAACTAAGAAAATCGGGAGGTTGAACTAGTTTGAAGTTGTTCTGAGATAACCGTGACAATCTAAATTTTTGGATAAAAGATGGTAAAAGGTATTGTAGGCTATTTTGTAAATCAGGACTTAGTTTATAACTAATTAGAGTTTTTGATTTATAGTAGAACTATTACTTAACAGAAATAATCTTACACTTAGATTTCATAAATAATTATCATTAGATGATAAATGGCATCTTACAAGAAATAGAGAATAGTGTTTTTAGTGAAATAGGTACACATGCATACATACACATGATTGTGCACATATGCACAAGTACATTTAAGGAAAATATCTTTAACTAGTTGCGAATTAATTTTTATATTTTAGTTAAAACCTCTTAGTGGGTACTCCTAAAAGTAGCCTTTCAATTAAAACAAAAATTGAAATTTTCAGGTTCAGGTTTTTGTAAAGCAAAATTTTCAAGCCCTATTTTTGGGGTCTTAAAACATTGAGACTCCGAATTGTACAAGTCGGCAAAGGTACGAGCATACAATCTGTATATCAACGAAGTCTACCTAAAATTAAGACCATGCCTTCTCTTTTATAGAGGATGGTGTCTACAAAAGATAGAAGGTTTAAAATCAGAATTCTAAACTAATTCGAAACAAAATAGAATCCTAACAAACTATTAAAAGAAAATCCGGAGCTAATTTTCGCGGATTCGAACAGGACTCTTTCCTCTCGTGCACTTGCCATTCTTTCAGGTCTCCTGGTTGAATATGATGTCAGATTTTGATGAATCTTGATGCGTTGGAAAGCTTTTTCGATTATCTTTCTAAAAAGTGCTCACACGACCTACTTGGACTTCTATGCTGAAATTGGCGTTTGGTCGAAGTTGCTAAACAATCATGCTTGGTCGGCAGACTGTCTGATCCTCAAGCTACGACCATGTGTTTCTGACAATGAGCTGCAAACTTGAGCCTTTCTGATCAAGCGTAGAGTTCTTCTTATCAATGAGGTCGAAGAGATCATTGGTCGAAGTTGTCAGAAAATTGTTCATTCTTCCTTGGCTAGGACTTGGATCAACAACTTCGTCCAGAACTCCCTCACATGTAACAACAAGCAAAGAACAATCATTAGGTAATATCATTTGTTCTGTAATCAAATAATTAATTGCCCAAAAAAAGAATTCACCTGATGTTCAAGGCGACGTGCATGCGCTCGTGTTAATACTTGTGAGTGTGTGGTCGTGATGTCCTCATCATACTCCCCTTCCTGAAAAAAGTCGTCCTCTACTCTTGCCCATCATTCTCACCCAAGTATGGAGATAAATCAGCAACATTGAATGTATCACTCACTCCATAGTCCTCAGGTAGCTCCAACTTGTAAGCATTATCATTGATCTTGGCAAGAATTTTGAATGGACCATCACCTCGCGGCATAAGTTTGGACTTGTGCTGTTCTGGAAAACAATCATGATGCATATGCAACCAAACTAGATCTCCTTCTTCGAACACAACTTCCTTTCTGCCTTTATTTGCATGTTTCGTATATTGAAGTTGCATCTTCTCAATATTTGCTTTGGTCATCGCATGTATCTTCCAAATCATCTCATCACGCTGTTCGGCATCAAGATTACCTCGTTCGGAAAGTGGTAGATGATGAGCGCGGACGCGGGGGTCCCGATCTTCTGGTGAGATGAAGGATAATTTCGGTAGGTGTCGGGAGACCTAAACGATCCGGCATCCAACCACGCGAGTAACTAGAAATCCCGGCGATCGCTAAACCACCACGACGATTGTTATCGACCGAACCAGAGGCGCGATCGACCTGTCCACGAAGGACGGTTCCTGCAGGCAACCGAAGAACGAGCAAGAACACAAGATAAGCAATCTCAATTGCAAATATAGATTAAGAATAATGGGGTTCAGAAACTTGGTCTTGTTGGTCTACACTAGTACAGAAATGCAGTCTTCTATCGGTAAAAAACACCCTTCTACTATCGGTTTTTGTACCGATAGAGATAGACACGATAGAACAAGACTGGACATTTTCTATCGGTAAATAACCGACAGAAGAAGTTCACTATTCTATCGGCATATTATGAATCTACCGATAGAAAACCCGTCGTAGTCTTACGTCCAGCGGTAGGGAAAGTACCATTATTCTAACGGTTAATTACAAGATTACCGACAGAAAAAATCATACTATTCTATCGGCATCTTACAAGTTTACCGATAGAAAACTCGTCGCTAGCGGTTTGAAAAGTACCACTATTCTAACGGTTAACTACAAGATTACCGACAGAAAAAATCATACTATTCTATCGGCATATTAGGAGTGTACCGATAGAAAACTCGTCGTCAGCGGTTGGAAAAGTACCACTATTCTAACGGTTAATTACAATATTACCGACAGAAAAAAGCTTAGTACTCTATCGGATATGTATGAGTTCACCGGCAGGAAAGGTCACACTCTTCTAACGGTTAATTTTGATTGTACCGATAGAAAAAAGTACAGTAGTCTCTCGGTTGTTGATGAATTTACCGATAGAGCATTCACATATACAGTACTTTATTTGCATTCACAATACAGTACATTCACATATACAGTACAGATGCAATACAGTATAGATTGGATACACAATACAGTACAGATGCAAGGTAAATTCACAGAACAAATTGACACATTAGGCAGTTATTCACATTTATTCACATATGTATGGACAAATACAGATTGCAATCCAATGTGGACATTTATTCACATATATATATTTATTCACATGTATATGAACAGTCTATACAGAGTACACGAAAAGGAGAAAATTGTCATGCTGGATGGTTGGGCGCTACTTCCTCCATGACATATTGTGCCCAGATTTGTCGAAGATATATAATCTTTGCATTTTCATATTGGTCTTTCGACATGGCGATCTGCAAGCATGTGTGCATACTGAGTAACTAACTTCGATCCTAATTTAGAACGTGACACCCATTTTTGAAATTTGAGTTAGCTATCGATGCTTACCTGGGGGAATCGGGAAAAGTTTGTCCGCACTAGGTCGTACATGTAGCGTAGCACATAAAACCCGCATTCCCACGATTGCGGCTGTTGATGGCACTGAGATAATTGCATATGCGAAGACATGTTAGCTATATATTGTTTCCATAAACTAATTAAGCATAAACAAAAAGTCTCGTGAGTACCTCATATTCTTTCCAAGCTAGTACGGAGCCCTGCGGTGCGGCATGCCTCCCTCCAGCGGACACATATTTATCAAAAGCCCTGCATTTCAGTTAGTATTGCCAGTTAATGTATTATCATTAGCTAGTGAGGTCAAAATATAAATCAAACATATAAGTTACTTACGCCTCCATATTCCCCTTGAGCACATATTCCATCGATAATCTGTCACGCATCGAATCGAGGTAGTACACCTCGTTCCTCGGCGGACAGATCACGATGAGGATCCAGTGGCCCCTGCATTGTACGTAAAAGAGGACCGCTAGCTCAAAGTACATCTCAGGTGTAACATACAAGATTGAGTTAAATTAGTACGAAATGCACTAACCTTTGGTGGTACGGCACCAGAATGAAGTCCCTGTCCTGCTGGGCCATCAGCGCGCTGGATATGTACTGCTCAGCGTGCGCGGCGTCCTGCTCTAGCATCATGAGGCTTATTTTCTTTGGGTCGAGGAAACCCACCTTGTCACACGCAGCCTCCGATGCTAGCCTGTACATGCACCTGCATGCGAAGGACGAGATTAATATTAATTTCACAGAAAGTTACTCAGTATTCAAATGAACTGCAACATTAATGCAGAGTTAGCAAACAGAGTTAGAAAACAGCAATACATAGCATCAGCAAACTCACAGGACTCCAGTCCGTATGATGGACATATCGAGCTCCCGCCAGTTGTAGAGGTCGAACAGATCCTCGTGTGCCACGGATATAGTCCCGGGCTCACGGTGGAACTGCCCAGGCCTGTAGGGAACTAAGAAGTTCAGGCTGCGCCGAGCTCGATGTAGGTACCAGTCGGGGAGGTCTCTGGTTGATCGATCCAATTTCCGCAAAGATGCCTCCGACAGGAGTGGGAGCGCGTTCGTGAACGTCCGCGGCAGTCCTTGTCGCCCTTTGCCCTTGCCTTTGCCGCCCTTGCCTTTTGCCGGGGACTGAGCGCGTACCTTCGAAGGCAAGGGCGAGGTGATGGCGGCTTTCTTCCGAGGTGGAGGCGTGGATGCGCTGGGTGGGGTCGAGGCCGTCTTTGATGTGTCCAGGTTCGCACGAGATCGGCCCTCATGCCCCGAGCTGGGGGCGCAGTCCCCTAGTAGCCCCGCGGCAGGCCACTTCAATTAATGAGCACGTATGTTAGATTATGCAAGTTGAGTGTACTGAGTAGGATGTAATCTAAAATGTGTAGGATTTACCGGTTGTATTACAAGACACTTCTTGGGCCACTGTACGTAGGAGCCCACTGCCTCAGCAAGTGTCTGCAGTTCATCTGTTGGGACTGGCAACGGAGAATCGTTGTAGCCTGGCATGGCCATGTCCACCTGTACCTTTGCGAAACCCAACCGCAGAGGTACACAGTGGACCCGGACATCCGGCCCAGACGGATATACGAAGCCATGTCCAACCACTTCCTGCCCGGCGCCTACGTGATTCTGTAGGATGCAGCCCTCCGGCCCCTGCAAATTTGTAACAATTAAGTGCACAGATGAAGGCTTGCATCAACTTAAGTGCACAGATGAAGGCTTGCAGTACCTCAAGTAGATCCACTGGATCCGCGAGTACCTTCGAAGCGCAACTACTTATCCGACCCCGCGGGGTACCGTCGTCCTGGGGATCCGCATCTGCACTCTTGGCCAGCAATGCTTGTCTCAACCGTGCAAACTCTTCCCTCATTTGTGCGACCTCGGTCTACACCTCAGACTGTACCTCAGCCCGTATCTCAGCCCGCATCTCCGCCCGTATCTCCTCCCGTACCTCAGCCCGTATCTTATCGGAGAGGTCAGCTTCCTTTTCCTTCCAGGTGTGGGCCTTCTTCCTCGGTGGAGCCGGATCTACGAAACCGGCCTTCCACGACACAATGGCTCCCACGGCCCGTGTCCGCCCGGGATGCTCCTTATTTCCTAGAGCCCGGGTGAGGATGTCGTTCTCCCTCTGCGGGGTAAACAATCCCTCCGCTGCCTCCTTCTCAAAAGAGATCTGTTACATTTGAAGGTACCTTGTGAGACAAATTGCCTTATATACACTTGTGCGCACACAGTTTACGAGGTTAGCCAACTTACCATTCGCCTCACAACGTCGGCGTCCCCAGGGGTTGCGAACTGCACAGACCCCGTGGACGACACGGACCCCCTCCCCCTCCACCATCGCTTGCACCTCTCATCCCGGATCTCTTAGAGCGGCAACTCAGGGGTGTCGATGACAGGATTTTGTTTGTCTTCCTTCTTCCACTGTTCCTCCTTCCCCGCATAGCCCCGGGATCCGAGCCGATGTGGGTGGTCGTTCCTCTTCTGGATCGCCCTATTCTTCTCGCTAAGGGCCTTGAACTCCTCAGTCCCCTTCTGCTTGGTGAATTCCTCCCATACCTCCTCCGATATGAAGGGGTACTTCTCGCAAGGAGATTTCCCCGCAGCGAGGAAGTTACTGACGAGCCAGCTCTTAAAGGTTTTCCATGTTCCGTTCATGTCCTTCAAGCAGGCAGTCCTAGGTGTATCGTCGGGGATGTTCCACTTAGCCTGTTTCCGAAAAATGCATACAATTAATCACGAGTTAGTTAAACTTTAGTATAAGCCAAGAGAACGTGATTACGAAAGAGTTCAGCGATTTCAGTTCATTTAACCTTCACTTCCGCCCACAACCTATCCCTCTCGTCCGCCGTCACGTCCTTCCAGCTCTGGACGGTGATCTTCACCCTTTCTTTCGCCAACAGCCCAACGTAGGCCGCGTACCTCCCAGCATTCTTTCCAATCGGTCTCCCAAATTGGTTGAACTCACAAGAAAGATCTGTGCGTTTGGCCAAACGCCCCAACGTCGTCGCGCCTCGCCCCACCCTCTTGCGCTGGGATGTAACAGCCCCATCTTCAGTAGTTACGATGGGGTTGGCCCTAGTCGAACCACTAGTACCATCCGATGAAGACGACGACATGTCTTCCCCTACAAAACCTTCAACAAACCATATATATGGCAATTAATTCGCCTTGGAGTTCCATAACTCAGCCCAGGACTGGAGACTAACTAGGGCGGCAAAAGGGAAAATAATACAAAAAGAAAGACATGCATAAATTACTTACTGAACTCTTCAGAAATATTTTCTATCGGTAAACACATGAGCTGCCGATAGACCATAACAATTACCTCCACACAAGACAATTTTTCTATCGGCAAACACGTGAGATACCGATAGAACATAACAATGTTCTCTACATATGGAATTTTGTTGACAAGCCACCATTCACTGTCATCACATAACATTCTCGATGATTTGCTACACTAATATTCATGGGCCAGCATTATATTTCACACGTAAATATGCACACAAGCATCTAAGTGCCACTGTGCATAATCTTTAGCCTAGCCTGTATGTGAGTCATCAGGACTTCGCAGCTATTAGGTTGGGAAAAGTCATGTATATAGGCATTTGAAACATATACATCGAAGACCCATCCACATTGCCATATATTCATACGAAGTGAGTAAAAATTCCCAACCAAACTAGTACATTGCATGGCTCATGTCCTTCTAGATCCAAATTAAGTTTTACTACTTGTGCAGAAAAATTTTCTATCGGTAAACACATGAGCTGCCGATAGAATATGTGTAAGAACACCTCCAACATATAATCTGCATTACATGGCAGTTGGATATAATTGATCACACATACAGCAGTATAGAGAAGTTAAAATCTCAAAACAGGTTCATTACAGCACTGGAACATATTATGTAAACCCTAATTAAAATCAACATTGCCTGCGGAATGTACATAAGCCAACACAATAGGGAACCCTAGTGTAATTGCAAAACTCGAAGAATTAGTACGTGCAAAACACTAGGATCAAATAAAGAAGATGCTGGAAATAGAACGACGAATTAGGGTATTTACGGCGGCGATCAGTTCTGGTGATGGAGAGGCGGTGTAGAACGCAGCAGCGGCGGGCGAAGGACGAAAATAAGAACCGGTGGCAGTGACGAACCAGTGTCCAGCCGGCGATCGTCGTGTGGGAGAGAGGAAGTGAGTGCTCACGGCGGAGGTTGGGGTTTTCTTCGCTCTCGAAGAGACGCAGTGCTCTAAGGTGGAACTGTTCGAGTGGAGGGAAACTAAAGGGCCGTGTACGAGTAATAAAGTAGCGGAGGAACTTTTCTATCGGTATAACAAAATGATACCGATAGACTTATGTAATTTTCTATCGAAACAACAAAATAATACCGATAGAAAAAGTAAATTTCCCGGAAAAATATTTGAATTAGTGGATGCATTTTTCTATCGGTATAAACAATAAAATCCCGTGAAACCAATTTTCCACAGAAAAATTTTGTAAAGTGCTTGAGATTGGGTGCCATTTTTCTATCGGTAAAAATAACAAAATACCGTGAGAGTAATGAAAAGGTGCCCTTTTCTATCGGTATAAACAAAAAAATCCCGTGAGCCCAATTTTCCCCAGAAAATTTTTTTGATTAAGTGCTTGAGATTTGTGTGCCCTTTTTCTATCGGTAAAAACAACAAAATACCGTCAGAGTAATGAAAAGGTACACAATTTAACATCAAACAGACCGTGGTTGAAAGCTGCAGAATGTTCAAGAAAGAGGGAAGATAGCCGGAAAATTGGAAAATTGACATAAAAAGAAATTGTTCATTCATTGTTGTTTTATCACTTACAAAAAAAAATAAAACCCAAAATGCTAGGTCAAGGGGTGGTCTTAGCCCTGGCTGCATGTAGAATAGAGTCAGTTAGACTTGCAGCCAGGACGCAGGACTCCTCTAGCGACAAGTTGTCCCTAGGATCAACTACTACCGCGTCGAGAAGGCCTGCGACCTCCCTCAGCTTCGCTATGGTATCCTTCATAGTCAAACCGCAGCCAGCGATGGTCATATCCGCGGCTTTCTTCTCCTCGCGAAGACGCCTCGTCCTTGCCCTAGCATTGTCACCATCCGTCTTCATGCGCTTAATGCGTTGGAAGAGATCGTCAAGGTCAAGCCGTAGCTGAGTGTGCTTGTCTGTAAGGAGCTTGTGCTCCTCCTGGAGGGCCCTCAGGTCAGCCTTCACTTTGGCAGTGTCTTCCATGGCTACCATTCCCTGTGCAAATCAACAGGTCAAGAATGAACTGAACATGGATTAACAATACAGGGGTAAACCGAGGAGATTTAGAGTTCTTACCGGGGAGGGCGTGGATGACGATCCCATGGAGGTTGCCATTGTGAAAGAGAAGATGAGGAGTCGAATCGTTCGAGAATTAGAAAAACAACAAAATACCGCGACGCATGGCGAGGTACTTATAGAGTTTCCAAGGCGACGCATGGCGACACGTTTGAGAATTCAAAGCGGCAGAGTCTTCTTCTATCGGTAAAAACAGGAAAAAACCGTCAGACAATAAATACCGTGAGACAAACGAATTTATTCTAATGGTAAAATAGAACAATACCGATAGAAAACGTTTTGAAGTGCCTGAGAGAAGATGTCCTTCTCTATCGGTATAAATAACAAAATACCGTCAGAAAAAAGGGATTTTTGCAGAACTTAATTTGAAGAGGCTGCGATAAGATTTTTGCAAGTGCTATTTGAAGGGAAGAATTAAATATTTACAGGATAAAGGTACTGTACATGTTAGAACTCATGCTGTGGAGTAAAATTGAGATGTATTAATGCTGTGAACTAGCTTATCATTAAATTCTAAAGAAAAATGTACTGCCTGATGTATTAATGATAAGTTCCTCACCTTGCTGCAGAACTTGTGGGCTATTTGCTTGGCATTTATCCCTGAAATAGAAATTAATCATCAATGGTTCTCAACCCATAATCCTTCTTCGTGGTCATCTCGCAGATACGTTGTTTCGTCGATATCTTCAGTACGGATAGATTGAATGTCCTCTAAAAATGGAGGTATTTCATCGAATTGGTTATACTCCTCTTCGTCGACAACATCTTCGACCCCAACAATACGTCTCTTGCTGTGGAGGACAACATGCAAGTTTGGATTGGCCGGGTCAATGATGTAGAATACCTGTGTGGCTTGCTTTGCAAGTATGAATGGATCGTCTTGGTGTCCGACTCTACCAAGATCGACGAGAGTAAACCCGTAACTGTCAACTTGAACACCTCGAGGGATTTCGACCCATTGGCATCGAAACAGGGGAATCTTAAGTAATCCGTAATCGAGCTCCCATATTTTGTCAATAACACCGTAATATGAGTTCAGCACCCTTACTGACCTGGCATCCTCGGAAATAGCAAACAGTGTCACTCCGCTACATTGCGTGCTACTCTTGGCGTCTTGAGCTCTTGTGTAAAATGAATACCCATTGATGTCGTACCCCTGCCAAGTCCCTACAGTGAATCTTGGGCCTCTAGCCAACCATGTCACAGTTTCACTTACGGAGCCCTCGGCAGCTTACGTGACTCTTTCTTGGATCCACTCAGCAAATTTCCTGTTATGTTCTCTGCTTACCCAAACATCTGACTTCGAAGGATTCTGTGACCGTAACATTACCTTGTGCTCGTGTATGTATGGCTCGACCTCCGTCATGTGTTGTAAGACCCAAAAATGTGATTTTACGTACACATCACGAGCGGGGACGATAGCTTTGAATCCAATCGTTCCAATTCCCTCAAGCCTACCCTCGTGTCGGGACCTAGGAACACCAATTGGGTCAACCCCGGCCATATAATCTGTGCAAAATTCAATCACCTCCTCGGCGGCATAACCTTCCATGATACTCCCCTCGGGTCGACGACGAGTCCTTACGTATCCCTTCAATACACCCATAAATCTCTCAAATGGATACATGTAGCGCAGGCACACAGGTCCACAAAACTTAATTTCTCTGATAAGGTGAACAATCAGATGGACCATAACATCAAAAAAGGATGGAGGGAAATACATCTCGAGCTGACAAAGAGTTGTAACCACGTCGCGTTGCAAAGTGTCCAGTCCATCGGGATCAATTACCTACGAGGACACAGTTGCGCCAAATATTCATATCAGAAAAATCTTCTAATTAAGCTCCACAAATGGAGGTAGTGAACTTATAGTACGAGTGCACGTACTTACCTTGCAAGATATTGCGTTGAAGAAATAACATAGGTTTGTGATTGTCTCTCTGACTTTAACTGGGAGAATGCCTCTGATAGCAATGGGAAGCATCTGTGACATCAAGACATAACAGTCGTGGGACTTCATGCCAACCAGTCTTAGGTCCTTCATAGACACAAGTTTTTTCAAGTTCGCGGAGTACCCACATGGAACTTTAACACCATGCAGGCACCGACAGAGTTCTGTTTTTTCGCTCTTGGACAACGTGTAGCAGGCCGGGGGGAGGTATGTACGCTTTCCATTCTCTAAAGGTGCAAGCTCAGTCCTTATTCCCATTTCCACCATGTCACGACGAGCTTTCACACCATCCTTTGTCTTTCTCGGAATGTTCAACAACAAACCAATCAAACTGTCACAGACATTTTTCTCTACATGCATGACGTCAATGCAATGTCGAACTTGTAAGTGCTCCCAGTACGGTAGATCCCAGAGAATTGATCTCTTCTTCCAAACATTTTTTTCTCGAGGTTTAGAATGCTTACCGAACTCAACTTTGATGTCGTTCACGCGTGAGTAAATCTCCTTACCGGTCAGAAACACTGGAGCTGATCCCTTCTCAGGCTTCCCGTTAAATGATTTCCTCTTCTTACGGTACGTGTGATGCACCGGAAGAAACCTGCGATGACCCATGTACACTGTTTTCCGGCAGTTTCGCAGCCACATGCTCTCAGTTTCATCTAGGCAAATAGGGCAAGCCTTGGCTCCTTTCGTACTATACCCCGACAAATTGCCGTAGGCAGGAAAATCATTTATGGTGCAAAATATCAGGGCCCGCAAAATGAAATTCTCTTTCTTGTATGCATCCCACACCTGCACACCCTCGCTCCACAATTTCTGTAAGTCCTCGATTAAAGGCGCTAGAAACACGTCAATATCATTTCCGGGTTGTCTGGGTCCTGAGATTAGTAACGCCATCATGATGTACTTGCGCTTCATGCATAACCAAGGAGGAAGATTGTAGATGCATAAAAGAACCGGCCAAGTGCTGTGCCGGCTGCTCATATTACCATGTGGGTTCATACCATCTGTACTCAGCCCGAACCTTACATTCTTAAGTTCGCCGCCGAACTCAGCAAATGTTCTGTTGATGTTTCTCCATTGAATAGAATCAGCTGGGTGTCTCAGTTTTCTGTCTTGTTTCTGGGCTTCAGCATGCCAACGCAAGTGCTTCGCGACTTTCGGATTTGCAAACAGCCGCTTTAATCTAGGTATCACAGGCAAGTACCACACAGTTTTTGCCGGGGGCCCTTTCCTTACCTCGTGACGTTCACTGTCAATCCGGTCCCTACGCGTATACCTCGATGCGCCGCATCTTGGACAAACATGCAAACTGGAGTACTCGTTACGGTACAACACACAATCATTTGGGCATGCGTGTATTCTTTCGATTTCCATTTCCAACGGACACAACAGTTTTTGGCTTGGTAAGTAGATCTTGGCAACTCATTTCCCTCTGGAAGCATGTCCGCTAGAAGATCTAATAGTGCCGTGAAACTCTTATCACTCCAACCGTTTCCTGCCTTCAAGTTATATAATCTCAGCACAGAAGACAGTTTTGTAAATGTTGCACATCCAGGGAACAGAGGCTTCTCAGAGTCAGTAATCAGTTTCTCAAATTCACAGAAGTCATTTTCGTTGTAATCTTCCTCTACATCACGTAACATCTCATCTAGATTGTCATCATCATCATCTACGTGCACATCGGAATGAACATTACCAAAATTGGGATGATCATCGATATTATTGCAATCCACATCTGAGTCGTGCTGATTGGTAGTAGTGGTGCTTGTTTCCTCAAGATCTTCGCCATGCCATATCCAACGGGTGTATCGCGCGTTAAAACCACGACGAATCAAATGACTCTTAATTTGATCAGAGTTGCTAAACATCTTCAAGTTCATACAATCTATACAAGGACAGAGCATATTTTTCTCTCCCTTCCTCTCCTTTTGTTGCTCAGCAAATTTAATAAACTCATTCACACCATCCAAATATTCAAGAGTAGTACGTTTTATTCCATACATCCAATATTTCCTGTCCATCTACAATTAACAAAATTTAACGAGTAAGCCATGCATGAAACCTGCCCGATTAAGTTATGTATATGTACATGTACAGCCTCTTACAACAGATACATGTGTTGAACCCTAGCCTGACGAAATTAACACTAATTAACCTAGCTAACTACACAATACAAGCTAGTTAGCTCCTAAAACATGACGCATTTCCAGCTACCAAGCTCCCAAGCTTAGAGCTACAAACTTGGAACTACACAATACAGCTAGCTTGCAAGTAGAGAGGAAGGGAGATCTAGAGGGAGAGAGAGATAAGTGTCGACGATTAAGCGTACCTTAAAGAGAGGGGCGCAATCAACTTCCCTCCAGCCTGCGCTGATCACCCTAGCAGTGTAGCTGGAACTTTCGTCACAAACAGAGGGACACAGAGTGCAACAGAACAAATTAAAGAGCAGCTCAGCAATGGTCGAGTGGGGTTTTCCTTATAATGGACATTTTTCTAACGGTAAATACATGAAATAACCGTCAGACTAACTTAGGTAATTTGCCGCTCACATATTCTATCGGTAAAAACACACACATATCGTTAGAGAATATACATTACTGAGCAAATATATGTGTTTTCCTATCGGTAAATATGTGTACTTACCGTTAGATCATGCATGACACAGCACGCACATGAGTTTTTCTATCGGTATATATGTGTACTTACCGTTAGATGATGCATGACACTCGAGCATTAGTTTTTGTATCGGTAAATATGTGCATTTACTGTTAGACTATGCATGACTGAGCAAATATATGTATTTTTCTATCGGTAAAAACACATATTTACCGTTAGAATATGCATGTGCTTCCTATCGGTAAATATGTGTATTTACCGTTAGAATATGCATGACGCAAAAAATATATGTGTTTTCCTATCGGTAAATATGTGTACTTACCGTTAGAGGAGGTACTGTTACCAAACTGGGACAAACATGCACATGCCATTTCTCACATTCAAGGAATCATATCAATGTAACATCAAACAGATCTTACATCAAACGGATCTTAACTAGAAGATAAAGCAATATATTTCAAGAAATGCTAATTTGTGGATTAACTAGGAGACACAAAAATACTTTTCGTAGGTAGTTGGGACTTCATCTTGCCAAAGAAATTACAGATGCCAGTTCACAAATTCAGGTACAAACATACACATGCCAGTTCACCAATACAAATTCAGGTACAAACATACACATGCCAGTTCACAAATTGAAGTGCATGTCTGAAACAGCAGTACAAATACACACCTACCTACCAATACAATTAAATACACAAATGCTCCATGCACATTCAAGTTCATGTCCCAATTAGCAATACATGATACACAAATATACAACAATATACAAATACAACAATTCACACATTCGATGTATATTACAAAAGCCACGTCTGAAATTAACAACAGATCACGACGAGGACCCAGTGGCCCATACATGCATTTTACATAAAAGGGAACCTTTGCAGGTTGCCACAATGCAACTACCGACTACAAGTTAGACCTGATACATCACAAATCCATTCATCCAAAACAGCAAATGTGTGAACCACATTGGACTTAACCATAGGAGTTCAGTTCGAAGACGCCCGAGGAGCTGGAACTGCCGTCGACATACATTTGTACGTATTGGTGATTTCCTCGGACTCAAACTCGATCAACTCAACTCAACTCAACTCAACTCCATTAACAAAAAGAACCTACCTTCCAAGATGTTGTTCTGTGTAGTGATGGTGTAGAATGGCTGTGCAAATAACAACAATTCTTCTTCTCCAAGCAGGTAAGCATCTGGCCACAAGCTGGTGCATGCAAAAAAATGTAAGATGCTTTCTATAGGTCCTGATTTGAGAAACATGCCGGGCTTAAGCATCTTCTCGACCGAGCCAACCAAAATCTCGCCCTTCACGTCCTTCCAGCTCTCGACGGTGATCTTCACCATTTCTTTCGCCAACAAGCCAACGTAGGCAGCGTACTGCGATGAAGAACCGTGAAATACGTTGCCCCTCACGAGCATCATCCAAGGACCTGAACAAATCATAATCATATTGAAAAGAAGACACATCAAAATGAAGGATACAAAAAAGCAGAATTATTGCCATAATCGGATTAGAATAATCTAATAATATTGCAGAAATTTTACGTACCTTCCTTGGGATGCCGACGTCTAGAGGGCGTCGATGGAGGTGCGGAGGTGCAGCGGTCCCCTGTAGAGGTGCGCCGGCCGTCCATAGAGCTTACGGGTTAGGACTACGAGCCCCAGATGAACTGTGAGAATGAAAGAGACATACCCGTGTATTTATACAATTATATATTTTCTATCGGTAAGAAAACAGAATACCGTTAGTAGAAAAAACATCTGTAGAAGCCGAATGGTTCTATCGGCACAATAAATATTACCGATAGGAATTTTTGTACATACTCTATCGGTGTGTACGTACATTACCAATAGAATATTACTAGTTGTAGAAGGCCAACAGTTCTAAGATATTTTTTGCAATATTCTACCGGTATAAACATTCATTACCGATAGAATAAAACTATTAGAAGACGAACAGTTCTAAGCAATTTTCTATATATTCTAACGGTAAAGAATCCATTACCGATAGAATAAAAATATTTGTAGAAGGTCAACTATTCTATCGGCGAACTACATATTGCCGATAGGAATTTTTAATATACTCTGTCGGTATATTCATACAGTAGCGATAGAATAAGTCTAGTTGTTGAAGTCGACCAGTCCTATCGGCGCACAACATTCTTCCGTCAGTACTTATGCATCTCTTCTAACGGCAAATATGTTCATCACCGCTAGAGTAAATCATACTATTTATTCTATCGGTAAGTTTCTTAGAAACCGATAGGGAAAATACATCCGTCGGGCTTTTATGACCGCGAGGCACATTTTCTATCGGTTTTGTGCTGTTTCGCTAATAACCGATAGAAGATAGGGGTCAGTAGACTGCATTTCTGTACTAGTGCTAGCCGACACAAGAAGAACAAGGCGATATCTCACACAACCGTGACGAAATCAACTAAACAAAACCCAACTAAGACGAAGCACGGCGGGGAGCATATATAGGGCGGCGGCCAGAGGAGGGGTGGCACCCAAACAGGTGCCCACGCGCGCGTAACGCTAACCCTAGGGATACACGGGCCTTGGGCCCAAAAATACGGCGACGCAGCGCCGGCCCAATTCTGTTCATGTTCGTATTCTGACGATTCCTGTTGCTGTAGATGGAATTTAGAGGCGTGGCTAGATCCGTTGGAAAGCTTATCTTGTAAGCTTTCCGTAGAGTCCTTATTTGCCTCATTTGGACGTTGTATGTGATCTGGGCGTCCGTTTGAAGGTGCACTGGTCCTTGATGGCCGAACCGGACTCGGCAGCGACTTCGACGTCCTCTCGACTTGGGCCCGGTGGTCGGGGACTTCTTGGAACTTGGACATAACTTGCTGATCCTCCGTTGATGAAGACTTGAATGGCATAGCATGAGGGTTCATGCCGTCTTGTCGCTTTCCTACTCCATCAGCTGACATCGTGGACGTAGTAACAGCAAGCTCATTGATGACAGCAAGCTCGTCAGTGATGTCCTCACCAGTAGAGGTAACAAATCAATTGGCACAGTAGGTTTAAAGCCATAGACGACCTTGAACGGACAAAACTTGGTAGTAGAGTGCACGACACGGTTGTATGCGAATTCAATGTGTGGTAAACACTCCTCCCAAAGCTTCAAATATTTCTTCAGAACTGCTCGTAGCATGGTACCAAGTGTTCGGTTGACGACCTCAGTCTGACCATCAGTCTGGGGATGATATGTCGTGGAAAACAACAGCTTCGTTCCAAGCTTCCCCCAAAGCGACCTCCAAAAGTGACTCAAAAATTTGGTATCACGATTAGAATCAATTGTCTTCGGCACTCCATGGAGATGAATGACCTCGCTGAAAAACAAACCAGCAATGTGGGTAGCACCATCGCTCTTATGACAAGGTATAAAATGAGCCATTTTAGAAAACCTATCAACGACAACAAATATACTATCCCTCCCCTTCTTAGTCCTTGGTAATCCCAACACAAAATCCATAGAAATATCCTCCCAAGGTACTTTCAGAATAGGAAGAGGCATATATAATCCATCGGGTGTAAGCGAGACTTAGCTGTTTGACAAGTAGTGCATCGTCGAACGTAGTGCTCGACGTCTCGCCTCATCTTTGGCCAGTAAAAGTGAGTGGCCAAAATGTCTTCTGTTTTGTGCACCCCAAAATGTCCCATCAACCCTCCGCCATGAGCCTCCTGTAACAACAAAAGACGAACGGAATTCACAGGAACACAAAGCTTGTTACCTCTAAACAAATAACCATCATTTAGTACATAGCGAGCCCAACACCTTTTTTTCTTTGCAATTAATGTAAATGTCTTTGAAATCCAAATCAGTTGAATATAATTCTTTCAAACTCTCTAACCCAAGAATTTTACAATCGAGTTGGGACAACAAGATGTAACGTCTAGACAATGCATCAGTGACCAAATTATCTTTACTTTTCTTATATTTGACAACATACGGAAAGGATTCAAGAAATTCAATCCATTTAGCATGTCTACGATTCAACTTACTTTGGCTACGAATGTGCTTCAATGCTTCATGATCCGAATGTATAACAAATTCTTTCAGCCAGAGGTAATGTTTGTTGGATCTAGGTCGATCTAAGACATCTAGATTTTGATGATTAATGACGATTTGGATAAATCCATAATGATTAATATTGATCTGGATAATGTCAGCTTTGATGATTAAATGACAACTTAGATAAATCCTGATTTAGCACAAGTAAATTGAATTGATTATAGATAAACCCTGAAATGGATGTTTCCTTAGTTGTGGGTTTAATATTGATGCATATGTAGAGGGGGAACTCGATGGTTGCATCAAACTTGTGTTAAGTGCAAATTAAAATGTCATATGTTAAATCCTGAAGTTGATGACTTCTTTTGTCATAATCTTGATATCGATGCACATGTTGAGGGAGAGCTCAGGATGATTAGTTATCTATGTTTGTGCAAAAGTTTGATGACTCCTTATTCTAGATTTGATATCTATGTGTATGATTGAGGGGGAGCTCATCATTTTAGTCATCTCTATCGATTAATATAATGAGTAATATGGATCGTGTGCGTATTTCTTGTATCATATATGGTTCTATATGATTGTGGGATTCATATCTTACTCATTTATCGCTTATTGAAATTGGTTTCATCATTTCACCGAAGAGAGAAATCGTTGAGTTAACTCCTGTGTGCAGTGATTTCTCTAGTGGTGATTAATGACGAGCTGTATATGAGACTAACGTTTGTGCATTGAGTGTATGTGTTCTAGTTTCAGATTGGTCGCGAGATGAAAGCAAGCAAGGGCGTGAAGAGGATGAAGTCGATGTGAGTCATCTCGAGCGAGGTCAAACTTAGCGAGGTCGAGCTTTGCGAGGACAAGCTTCAAGGGATCGAGCTTCACGAAGTCGAGCTTCACCGAAGGTAAAATCCAAGATTAAGAATTGTTTTCTTAGGATTTTACCGGTCTCGGTGTTTGGAGACAAACCGGGTTGATAGGATTCTTCTTGCTAGTTTGACCGTACTATTAAGAGGGGTCGGAAACTAGTAGCTTGAATCTATCTAATGCGGAAGCTCAAATGCATTCATATCATCTTGCACTGGGTTTTGTCGCCTCTTGCATTGCTAGAAAGTCTAAGTGTAGTTTGTGGTGCATTAGAGAAAATGCTTTGAAAACTGCACTTAGTCTTGATCGCCAGCTGTTTAAATTGGTTTATTTTTCTAGAGCTGGTCGTGGTTGTATTTGCACATTCTGATCGTATCCTTGTTTGATACGTGGTCGTGGTCGTGTCACTAGTTTGGCGGTCTTCTGTTTAGGGCTTGGTCGTGGTCGTAGGAGTTCGAGCTGGTCGTACTAGTTTTCGGCTCGCTTGCGTACGCTCGACCAAACTCACTCGATCACCTGTTTTCGATCGGATGTCAGAACTATGTGGTCGTGGTCGTCGCTGAGTGTCAGCTGAGATACCCGCGAGAAAACAGGAAATCCACATGTGCAAATATCCAAATCAAGTTTGGAGTAAATTTGATAAGTTCCTGTTTTCGTTTTGAATAGGCCAGAGAGTGTCAGTGGTGGCCGGACAATGTCCGACCAGTGCACAACATCTGTGGCTTAGGCAAAACGAAACCAGAGACAAATGCATTTGTCTGGTGCATTAGTCCGGAGAAGGCCGGACATTGTCCGATGTGGCCGAACAATGTTCAGACTTTATAAAAATTGTGAGATTTTGTTTAAATGCACCAGAGACGTTTGTATTTGTCCGGAGGGTTTTGTCCAGGATGGGCCAGACATTGTCCGGCCTGTACAAACTTGCTGTGCCTTGTTTTGGAGTGTTAACAGAGACAATTGGATTTTTTTTGGTGAAGGCCGGACATTGTCTGTGATGGCCGGACAATGTCCGGCCTTTACAAATTAAGCCCCCAACAGTCACTGACACGTTTGCAACGGTCGTTTGAGTTGTACTAGCCAGACAATGTCCGGCATGTACAATTTTGGCACGATTTGTTGCAAACGGCTAGTTTTCCTTTGAGGCTATAAATACCTTGTGTTGGCCAACATTTGGGGGTGCTCAAGAAGTTGCATACACTGTTGAAAAGATAGCCAAAGTCATTGCATTTGCTATATTGCATTTAGAGGCTAGATTTGAGCCCAAATATTGAGTAGATTTGAGAAAGAAGCAAATTGGGTGAAGTTATTAGTGCTTAGTGCACTTCAATCACCATTTGCATGCTAGTGCTAGAGTGTTGAGCATTCATTTGCATATTTGAGCTTCTAGCATGTGATTTGTTCAAGTGAGCGCATCCGACTTGTTACTCTTGGCGATCGCCTTCATCTAAACAGTGTCGGAGGAGAGTCGCGATCTCTCCGGTTGATGTTTGTCAGAGAGGCCAACAAGAACTTGTGAAAGGTGTGGTGCTCGCCTATCCGGTGTGGAGAAGGAGCAACCCTAGTGAGCTATCCTTCGTGGATATAGAAGTGAGGCTCACGAGTGAGCGCTTCAACAAGGAGTAGAGGAGACCGGGCGAGTCTCCGAGACCTCGGTAAAAATATTGTGTTAATTGCGTATTTCTTATTTGCTTTATATTCATCTTGACACAATTGCTAAATTTACTAATGTTGCATGTATGGTTGAATATTTTATATGGTTGAATGCAACTAGTTGATTAAATTGTTTTAAGCCTCATTGTACAATCTAGGTTTAACAATTATCTTGTTGGAATTGTTTAGTGGGGAAAGAAATTTTAAAAGCCTCCTAATCACCCCCCCTTCTAGTTGGCATCTTTGATCCTACAATGTTGCCATGTTTCTAACACTCTAACTAGTGCATACAATTCCTTGTCATAAGTTGAGTAGTTAAAAGTTGGACCACTAAGCTTTTCACTGAAATAAGCAATGTGTTTGCTATCCTACATGAGAACACCTCCAATTCCAATACCACTAGCATCACATTCTATTTCAAACGTTTTATTAAAATCAGGAAGTTGTAGAAGTGGTGCATTGGTTAACTTATCTTTCAATGTGTTGAAAGCGTCCTCTTGTGCCTGTTCCCACTTGAAAGGCATGTTCTTTTTTGTCAAATATTGAGTGGGGCGGCGATCGTACTGAAATCTTGTGCAAACCAGCGGTAGAAACCAGCAAGTCCGTGAAAATTCTGCACCTGTGTGACTGTCGTCGGTGTAGGCGACGCTCGAATAGCTTGCACCTTTTGTTCATCCACCTCGATGCCCTGCGCAGTTACAACAAAACCAAGAAACATGACTCGATCCGTGTAGAAGGTGCACTTCTCAAGATTAGCAAACAAACGTGCCTCTCTCAAGACAGCAAAAACTTGTCACAAATGTCCCAAATGTTCATCCAAAGTCTTGCTATAAATTAATATATCATCAAAGTAAAACACCACAAAGTGTTCGATAAAAGCACGGAACACTTCGTTCATTAAGCGCATAAACATACTAGGTGCATTAGTAAGACCAAATGGCATGACCAACCATTCATACAATCCAAATTTAGTCTTAAAAGTAGTTTTCCATTCATCACCTAGTTTTATTCTAATTTGGTGGTAACCACTACGCAAATCGACCTTAGAAAAGATGGTCGAACCACTAAATTTGTCTAGCATATCATCTAACCGAGGAATCGGATGACGATAGTGAACAATGATATTGTTAATAGCTCGACAATCTATACACATTCTTCATGATCTATCCTTTGTTGGCACAAGTAAAACAGGAACAGCACAAGGACTTAAGCTTTCGCGTACATACCCTTTGCCGATAAGCTCTTTACCTGGCGTTGAATTGCTTTTGTTTCCTCAGGGTTGGTGCGATATGGAGGTTGGTTAGGCAAGGGTGCTCCTGGAATGAGGTCGATTTGATGCTCTATTCTTTGCAATGGTGGCAGCCCCGCAGGTATCTCGGTTGGAAAGACGTCCTCAAATTCCTATAGTAAAGAAACAACCAAAATGGGCAAAGTAGACGGTAAAGCATTAGTAGAAAAGAGAGCGTCTTTGCACACAAGCACAAAGCACTCTTGGGGATGGGTTTCAAGCTCTCTCATCTCACGTTTGGTGGCTAACAGAACCTGTCCCTTAAGATGAACCTCTCTTTTCTTTTCACTCTTTTCTTTCTTTTCTCTCAATTTGGTTTGGTGGCTCTCACTCCCCGATTTGTGGTTCTCACTCATCTCTCTATATTTTCTCTCATGTTCAGCTCTATCTAAATCATCTTTGAGAATTTCATCCGGAGACATTGGAACCAGTGAAATCTTCTTGTTGTTGTGCACAAAAGAGTACTTGTTGGAATGCCCATGATGTGTAGTATCCTTGTCATATTGTCATGGTCGTCCAAATAGTAATGCACAAGCTTGCATCGGTACCACATCACAGTCCACAAAATTAGAATAGGAACCTACAGAGAAGTAGACACGTACCATCACAGTCACCTTCAACTTGCCACATGAATTGAACCATTGAATGTAGAATGGCTGCGGGTGTGTTCGTGTGCACAAGCCGAGCTTTGCGGCCATCTCTAAACTGGCAATGTTATTACAGCTTTGATCCGTTTGAGACCTAGTCTTGGTTTTCGCACTAGACTTGCCCAGATTCTAATATGCGGAATAACGGAATCTTACTCGGAATTACCGAAACCCAAAAGATGATCGAAAACACAGCTCAAAGTAATTGCACAACTCTTAATTTCAAAGAGGGCTTTACACGTCGAATGTTAGACACACTTGCCTATGACGAAAGAATTATGAGCTGGATATATGATCCAAGGCTGTAATAATATTCGATGATCTAAACTAGACCTATTACAAGGTATTTATAGTCTAATCATATGAGTACGTATCAGACTTAATAATCTAAATGTATTAGACTCATATAACTAACTACCCCTAAACAGATAAGCTTAGTATACATATTCGAATCGAATTACAATTCCGATCAGAGTTTGAATCCTTCCCAAGGTTGCAAACCTTTCCAAAGTCGCAAACCTTTTTGTGGTCGTGAGTCCATTGTGAACTTGACCTGAGATCCTCCCGGATCATGACTCCTCTGTTGAGAAGGAGCCAACTCCCGTTGGTGACCAACTATGAAGATGTAGAGAACGATTGGGAGTCTTGGAACGAACACACGATGAGCAATGCTACAAACGTCTGATCGAATGTACGGATAGGCGCTCATGGAGCTTGGCACCTCCATCATGGATTGTGGCCTTGGCTACTCGCGGATAGCCTTCCCCTTGTCGAGGTTGATACCATCACTGATCGCAAAGCTAGGATTGCGAAGTTTGAATAGTAACGCCGTAGAGACAAGTTGCATGTCATTTTTGACTAGTCGTTGTGGTGATCGACTATGTACCTCTGCGAATAGCGCGTTGTTTTCTTCCGACAAGCTCGCTAAACAACCACCACTTTTCATACTCGATGCAGCATAATCCTCTTGGCTAACTGGATGCATCACGCTCAGCACACACTTTGAGCATGCATTGATAATCCGTTTCGCCTGATTTGCTGTCAACAAGTTCTTGGTGTCGACATGATCATTTTTGCTGATGATGAATTTTGTCCCATCCTTTGTGAGGTCGTATTCTTGAGCTCTTCGGTAGTAATGGGCGTCACGATCGTACAAGAACGGACTTCCAAAAATCACTTGGCAAATATCGATGGGGATGACATCGCATTGAACCTCATCGATGTAACGAGCAGATATTGCAAACTTTAGAGTACACTAACTCTTGATTTGCTGATTCACGTCAGAAGTGAACCATTCCAGAGGATATGGTCGAGGATGACGAGTCGTCTGCAAACCAAGTCATCGAACCAGCTCAGAGGAGACCAAATTATTTTGGCTTCCGGGGTCGAAGATGGCTGCGACCACCTCGTGCTTCACCTGTATGTTAACAGTGAACAATTCCTCTGTCGAGTTGTGGTCAATTGATGAACCCAAACCTTTCTCCTTCGGCATTGCCATTAGAGACAAGGTCGTGTCCGCCTTTTCAACCGAATCCAACTGGATGATTTCCTCTGCGAGCGGAATACAAGTAACCATAGCTGTTCGTGTGCTTGATTCATCCCTCCTTGTTCTTTCTGGTCGCAATTCAGGATGAAGTTTATAACACTTCTCTTTTGTGTGCCCAGCAACATGACAATGCTCACAAGTGTTATCCGTATCGTGGGTACCCTCTCCAGATCTTGTTGTGGTTGAAATCTCCCTCACGTTCTTGTTGTTGCAGGTCTTATTCTTCTTCTCAATCGCCAAAGCAGTCATGCTCGCGGTCGAGATGTCTTGAACTCTGAATAGGCTTAGCTCAGCACTGATTATTTTCTGAAGTCTAGACGTTTATTTTCTGAATGTATGGGTGTCGGAAAGTGAGATGCCAAGGATCATTGCTTGTCTCTGGGACTCCGTCGTGTAGTCCTGGACAGGTTGGTCGCGCCGTTGGTACAATCTGTGCCAACGTTCCCATCTCTCCTCAAGGTAACCCATCGGATAGAATTCTTGTTGCAGAAGTCATTTGAATTGACCCCACGCAAGGTCGTCAGCTTCACCACTGGCGACAAGGGCCTTCCACCAAGTCTTGGCGTGGTCTATCATCTTCAAAGGTGCGAACTTCACCTTTTGAGCGCTACTAAACCCTTTCAAGTCAAAGTAGGTCTCAAACTGGTCGATCCAAGAATCCAATTTCTCGGCATCGATCACCCCATCATATATGGGTATATCAATCTTAGCGTCGACCTTAAAAGATCCGACAGCTAAGGAGGTATTGGCGAGGTCATCGGTCTTCTGGTCACCTTCGTCTTCATCTTCGTCTGCCCTGCGCAAGTCTTCACCAGTCTTCACACCCATAACCTTCCCTACTTCAAGAGGTACAATCATAACCTGCTGCTTAATCCAAGCAAGTACAGTATCCATATCGGTGGAGAGCTTAGCCACTTGTTCGGCTAGGTTAGCTTGAACGGAGGTATCTTCAGACATTGTCAGAGACGCAGCTGTAGGAACCGTCAATTGATCGCCTAGAGTTTCACCAGAAGTTTTCTAACCCTGGCGAGTCTTCACCATCCACATGATAGAAAAGTTGCTCTAATACCAACTTGATCTGTTTGAGACCTAGTCTTGGTTTTTGCACTAGGCTCGCCCAGATTCTAATATGCGGAATAACGGGATCTTATTCGGAATTACTGAAACCCAAAGGATGATCGAAAACACAGCTCAAAGTAATTGCACAACTCTTTATTTCAAAGAGGGCTTTACACGTCGAACGTTAGACACACTTGCCTACGTCGAAGGAACTATGAGCTGGATATATGATCCAAGGCTATAATAATATTCGATGATCTAAACTAGACCTATTACATGGTATTTATAGTCTAATCATATGAGTACGTATCAGACTCAATAACCTAAACGTATTAGACTCATATAACTAACTAACCCTAAACAGATAAGCTTAGTTATACATATTCGAATCGAATTACAATTTCGACCAGAGTTTGAATCCTTCCCAAGGTCGCAAACCTTTCCAAAGTCGCAAACTTTTTCGTGGTCGCGAGTCTGTTGCGAACTCGACCTGAGATCCTCCCGAATCAAGCTTCCACCATCAATGATGACCTTGCACGAGCGCTGCATGATCACAACCTTTGATTGAAATAAATTGTGGCACTGCCCGCGCTCCACTTTGTCCATCTGCGAGCTAAGAACACAACGAACAATGAGGCTGGTATGACCAGCATCAAAGGTGATCTCCTCTGCGTCAAAGCCCAACATCTCCTATTGCTCCTCGTGGTTAGATTCTTCTTCGATCTCACTGGCCGATGTGTACTCTCCATCATCCCGGATGATGAGGGCACTTTGATTTGGACAATCACACATGTAATGCCCCTTCCCTTTGCATTTGAAGCACTCTATCTCTCTTGTTCGTCATGTAGAAGCGACCGATGATGAACTTTTGGTGGGGACAACAGTGGTCATCTTCGAATCAGCCACCTTGGATGTTGAAGTAGTAGGGCAGCTCGCGGATTGCACTCGACTAGTGGATGCAGCTGCTCCGCTAGCGGTTGGCGCACTCTTTTGTTGTGAAGTAGTGCTCTTCCAAGGCGTGGTCGCACTAGGGTAGCTTCGACCAGTTTTGTTGTAGCTTGAACGTTTCCCTTACACTTGCCTCTCAGCTTTGCATGCATAATGAAACAGTTGATCCAAAGAGGTGTACGTCCAAAAATCAAGGATGTCTTGTATCTCACGATTCAATCCACCCAAGAATCTAGCCATCTTCACATTCTCCTCCTTCTGCACATTAGCATGAAGCATGCCTACTTGCAGCTCTTGATAGTAGTCTTCCACAGATTTGCTACCTTGATTCAATCTCTGAAATCTATTAAGCAAATCTCTCTCAAAATAAGCAGGTACAAACCTGGACCTCATCAAGCTCTTTAGATCATCCCAAGTGTGAGGAGCTCTATCTCTTTGGCGGATTTGACTCCACCAAATAGAAGCATAATCAACAAACTCACTGGTGGTGGCGCGTACTAGGCGATCTTCTAGATAAAGATGACAACTGAACTTTTGTTCGACAAGCAGCTCCCAATCGAGATATGCTTCTGGATTAAACTTCCCATCAAAGCTGGGGATAGTAAACTTGATCTTTCCCAAAGCATCATCCCTTCTGTCTTCATTGCAGTGATGTGCATATGCTCCCATGCCTCGATGGTTTCCTGCAAGTCGTTGTTGATCAAGATCCAAAACGATTTCCTCATTATTGGCCACATAGTATCATATCTCTCCTCATTAGCGGCTTCCTAGAATGCAGCGTTCAAGTTCGCCCTTGGTTGAAGTGGAACGACAGCTGCATCATAATTATTGGCCTCAATTGGACCTCGAGGGAATCGAGGTGGTGCGTGTTGTTGTGGCGGCGTCCACTCAACTTGCTCAAGTCGAACATCCATCTCGTCAAGATGATTCTCCAAGTCGGTCAAACGAGGAACTATATGTTCGTTCAGCATTCGCTCGAAGTGACCCAACAGGGCTTGACATCGCGGAAATGACAGGAGCATTGGTGGTCGATCCACGCTCTCCAGAACATCAGCATCACTATCATGCAACGAACCTCGTGAACCTTTTGATCCTGCCATGGTTAGTGAAAACACAAAAATCTTTTGCCAACTACTGAATATATGTGGAACTCTCAACCTCACAAACCTTACCAACCGAAGCTCTTACCCCTCTTAATGTTTGTGACTAGCTTGCTAGGTCATGATAACCAGAAAAGGAGATAATTACAGTGATTGCAATGTGAGGTACGCGCATACCAGTGGTGAAATATGTGGAGTTTGTAGGTAGGGAAAAATTATGTGTATCAAGGAGAAGCAATCAATTATTCCAGAAATTGCAAAATTGAATAATAGTTCACACAAGTACTAGTCCTAATTTCTCATCAAACAATGAAATGATTGGTTTCTAGCAACAGGCTATAGTACTCCCTCAAGATTTTCCTTTTCTTTCACCTCCCTTTTTTTTGACACTTTTTTTTGTGTGCTTGCCTCCTTTTGGTTTTCTTGTTTTAGGATTCATGGCAAGATGCAATCTATTAACTCAACAGCTAGGGCTCAATCTAACTTTGGATTTTTGGCCAACAAGATTAAGACCAGCAACTGGACACGACTCAATTGAATGAAAACTCAATTAAGTAAACTGAAAATAACAGATTGAAAGCAACAACGGGCTAGGAAACTTTTTGTTTTTGTCTGGCAATTTTCTGGACTCTAGGTAAAAAAACTAAACAACTAAACTAGGGATAAATGAATTCCTATCGGCAACGTGAGCTCTGATACCAACTGATATGCACACGCCTCACATTAAGATGCGTGCATGTAGTTTGGTCTCGATCTTCCGTCCTAGGAGAAATTTGTGGATAAATGCGAGTTGTGACCTTGATGAAGGGGCGACTAACCATGATCCAACACGCGACCAGCAACCTCACAATCGCTAAACCACACCTCAATTGATTATCAACCGAGTAAAGCTAGATTGACCTATTCACGAAAAATAACTCAAGAAAATCCATAAGAAAAACAAGAGCAATAGTGGAAGGATAACACTCAATAATCTGAATTATGAGTTGAACATTGAGACTCCGAATTGTACAAGTCAGCAAAGGCAAGAGCATACAATCTGTATATCAACGAAGTCTACCTAAAACTAAGACCATGCCTTCTCTTTTATAGAGGATGGTGTCTACAAAAAATAGAAGGTTTAAAACCAGAATTGTAAACTAATTCGAAACAAAATAGAATCCTAACAAACTATAAAAAGAAAATCTAGAGCTAATTTTCGCGGATTCGAACATGACTCTTTCCTCTCGTGCACTTGCTATTCTTTCGGGTTTCCTGATTGCATACGATGTCGGATTTTGATGAATCTTGATGTGTTGGAAAGCTCTTTCGATTATCTTTCTAACAAGTGCTCACACGACCTACTTGGACATTAGTGCTGAAATTGGCATTTGGTCGAAGTTGCTAAACAATCATGCTTGGTCGGCAGACTGTCCGATCCTCAGGCTACGACCATGTGTTTCTGATCATGAGCTGCGACCTTGAGCCTTCTGATCGAGTGTAGAGTTCTTCTTATCGATGAGGTCGAAGGGATCATTGGTCGAAGTTGCCAGAAAATGTTCATTCTTCCTTGGCTAGGAATTGGATCAACAACTTCGTCCAGAACTCCCTCACATGTAACAACAAGCAAAGAAGAATCATTAGGTAATATCATTTGTTCTGTAATAAAATAATCAATTCACCCAAGAAACGAATTCATTTGATATTCAAGGCGACGTGCATGCGCCCATGTTAATACTTGTGAGTGTGTGGTCGTGATGTCCTCATCACTAACTGTTCCCGACTCCTCTCAAACATAACCATTACTGAGGCACGATGTATAGAAAATGAAGATATGTGATCATGCTACAAGAGAGTGGTACTCAATTACAACCCACATAAACTCAAACTCCAGCTTCAACAAACAAAGACAATACAGATAGTGCAGAAAGGAACTTTTCACCCCAAAAAGCCTGGAACAAGTTCTACATTGAATCAGCACAACAAAAACACAAAAAGGAATATGATCAATGAATGGGCATCACTATTGCTGATATCTTAAAACTCAAATGGATGATCACAGCTTAGCAGTTGAGACATGGTCCACATTTGGGGAATGACCGGATCAAAGATAACTGAAACAAGCAATTCAGTACCTCACTCCAGCTCCAGTATTCAAAACATCTCAAAAGACCAATTTTCAATCACAAAAGAACCAATTCTTGTTCACAGGAAAACATTGAGCATACCAATCACATAGACAAAAATTACAAGAATGATTGAATTACATATGAGCATAAAGCACAAATGAATTCATACAACTCCAGTTCAATAGCAGCTCACACAAGCATAACAGAAATAGGGATTCAACAACCCACAACACAATGAGAAGTCAATTGAAGTTTCATTCAACAATCATCCCACAGTCATAATTCAAATTCTTTTCATTCATTTCTCCATCTGTTCATCAGACAAATGTTGGTTCATCATACAAGCACACGCAGTTCATGTGTAATTGAAGAACAGATGAATTAAGGTGCAGTTGAGGAAGAGATGAAACTGTTCATGTTGTCTTGCTGAAGAAGCCATTGCCTCGGTCGGAGTTGAGGAAGAAGCAAAAATGGAGCTCGGGGCTGGAATGGTCGAAGTAGTCGAAGTTGTCGAGGTGGTCGTAGGAGCGGGTTGTTGTGGTCGAGGTCGTGGACTGGATTGGTCAAGGAAGGAGTTGGTCCACGGAGTCAACCAAAGTCAGTGAGCGGTGGTGGTCGTGGTCGACGACGAAGTGGTCGAATCGGCTGTGGAGAGCGGGGGTGAGCGGTGAGATCTGGATGCTCGGCGGCACAGGATCTACGGCGAGGTGGCTAGGGTTTTAGGTTGGCGAGGGCGAAGCGATTTGGGGGCGACGATGCTTGAGGAGAATGGTGGCGCAGATTCCGCAAACGGAGGCGGCGGCGACTGATCCGTCAACGATGAAGATATAAGCGGCGCGCCGTGCTCGCTCGGAGAGTGCCGTGGCAGCGAGATCCGGCGACGACGCGGATGGATCTAGTGGTAGATCAGGGCAGATCTGCGTGGACACGATCGGCGGCGGCGGTTTCAGCGCAGATCCAGTGCACGGTGAAGAGGCCGAGGGAAATGGTGGTGACGGCATGTGGTGGTGCGGAACTGAGGAGAGGTGGTGCATGAGCAACATGGATCTAGCGAGGGCTCGCCGGTGGCGGCGATTGAAGGAGGCGGCGGAGAGAGCAAGAAAAAGGGGAAGGAGGAGAGGAAACAGGGAAGAAAAAAAGAATAGAGAAGAGGGAGGAAGAAGAGAGAGAGAAGGGGGAGTTCACCGCGGAGGAACATCAAAGAAGGGATAGTTAATGAAAACTAAGTTAAAAATTTCTCAATTTATAAACAAAAATTCTATATTATTATTATTATAACTCTTAAAAAAACAATTTAAAAATAACTCCAAATCGATCTAAGAAATACAGGATCCTTTGCACTGGAGCAAGGACCCTACTAGGCATGGCCTCAATGATGTGAAACTAGGTGAAGATGAACTCCAATCTAGCCTCTGAGTTTGTCTTTGATGTTTCAAGATAGATTGATCTCACCTAAACAGCAAAGACTCAACTAAAATGATTAAAAATAATATAGATAGATAGATGAGAGGTGTAACCTAGCAAAAGATCGATTAACTTGTGTAAATTAGATCTAACACAAATCAACATATCACAATATACTAAACCACAACTCAATTTAGATCGAATCAACCTAACAAGTTGAAAACTTGAAGAACCAATTGGAGGGATTCAACAATTCCCACCCTTGAATATTACCCGAGGGAGAACAAGAGCAAAATCAGAGAGAACACAAGAGAAACTCATGCAAAATTACTAGAAAGTAGTAAGAATTGTATTGATAAAAAAAAATTATATTTAGAGAACATATTACATGCATATAAATAGCTGTTGGGGGGGGGGGGAAAGACAAACCTTAACCGTCAAATAAAGTGTATCAAACTAGAATACTAACAAAAATATCCCTAAAATAGGTTTGAACTAATATAGAAAGTGGAAAAATAAAACGGAAACCGATTTGAGTTCAAACTCCTTGAAATCCAATTCGAGCTAAATCTGTGCAGCTGGCAAGAAAACGTGTGGAAAGCCATTAAATCTTGCTCAAATTCTGGTAAATTTGAGTTTGACTCAACCTTACTTGTTCCCCTACTGTTCCACGTGTTTTGGGGAGAATTTGACTAATATTTGACTCAGATTTGACCAAATTCAAACATGACAGCCAGCTGGAATTTTCAGATTTTCCTCCGTGCTCATTTTCTTCATCCATGGTGAAAATGAAGTCAAAATTTAGTGTTCTTGGGCTCCTTTGAAAGCTTATGAAGTCTATTTTCATAAAAGTATAATTTTGTATATGTTTGGAGCACTTGTCTGGAGTCAAATCTGGAAACATTGCACCAGTATTCTCGGAAAAATGTGCAGTAGCAAACAAAGCCAGATGTGGCTCTTTGTTATGATTTTCTTGATGTTCCTTGAGGTGTTCTAGGTACACCTCATGCATCTCCATGCTCTCATACCTAATACAAATCAAATAACTCCCAATGGGCACTATCCTTAAAGAGTTTAAATCACAATTGAAATATGAAAGGAAAGCTTGTACTTGTGTTTGAAGATCTCCTGCTTTACTCCTAGTAATTCGTCCACTGATTGGAGGGGTTGGTGTAGGATATCCTTATCAGGATCCCATGGGGAAGAATGTGATTAATGACAATGAGGAGGACACAATAGATGCCCTCATGCTCAAAGCTATCATGGCTGAGTTAAACAAGAATATGAAAGCCATGTTTGCTAAGATGGTTAGAGAACACGCTTCAACTCAAGGAGATGGCCATACCTTAGGTAATACCAATGCTTCAATTGATTTATACACTAATTTCAATGCTTTCTATGAAACAGGAGCAAGACACCCTTAGAGAGCACAAAGGGTGGCTATTGATGATGACTTAAGCACACTCAAGATGTATATTCAAAACTTCAAAGGTAAATCTGATCCAGAAGTTTACCTAGAGTGGGAAGCAAAGGTAGAGCAAATTTTCTCTTGTCATAACTATTCATATGCAAAACAAGTTAAGATGGCTGCATTAGAGTTTACTGATTATGCATTGGTTTGGTGGAACCAATTACAAAGAGAAAGAAGAGCTATAGGTTTACCACCAATCTCAGGTTGGGATACAATGTAAGCTGAATTAAGAAAGAGATTTCTACCATCTTATTACATGAGGGAATTACATAACAAGTTACAAATAATTGTCCAGGGTAATTGTTGTAGGATCAAGGATGCCGACTAGAGGGGGGTGAATAGGAGGCTTTAAAAATTTTAAATGAAAAACAAGTTTTTGCAACAAGAAAAACCAAAAGCAATTTATATGTTGAAAAGATAAGATAGAGAGAGCAAACACCGATTTTTACCGAGGTATCAGAGACTCGCCCAGTCTCCAATAATCCTCGTTGAAGCACTCAATCAAATTGACTCTTGCTCCAATATCCACAAAGGATATTATCAACTAGTGGTTGCTCCTTGTCCACTCCAGAAAGGCTAGCACCGATGCCTTGTACACTTTTGTCGAGCCTCTCCAACAATCTCCAAACTGGAGAGGTCAATGGCCACGCCTCCGAACCGTCTAGGTGAGAGTGCTCACCAAGAGTAATAGGCAGCGAGGTCTTCTCTAGACCTCCAAACACGCACCGAGAAACTACGAGTATGCAAATGCAATGAATTGAAACGCTCGGTGGATCAGAAAACACTCGACTTGATCAACAGATCAAGATTTTGTGTAGAAAACTAAAACTCAAGAGTGTATAAGAGAATAATGATGCTGGTTATACAAAACTCATGCCCAAAGCCCCTATTTATAGCCTCAAGAATCAAAAGAACCTTTGGAGCTAGGGCTGAAAATCAGCAACACAAACTGATAGTCAGTTTGCCTAACTGTCAGTCAGTTTCGAGTACAGCGGCCGACAAAATTTATGGATAAAAAGATGCTAGCCGTTTGTGGTCGTATAAGGAAACTTGAAACCCCCAACTGATAGTCAGTTATGCAAACTGACAGTCAGTTCGACCAAAAACTCGACCAAAGCAAATAGAAACTCGGATAAAAACAACTGTGGTCGAAACCCCAACTAACAGTCAGTATGGATAAACTGACAGTCAGTTTAGTACAAAAATTTTGAGCCCGAAAAACACACTCTCTGAACATTTGTCAGTTAACACAAACTGACATTCAAACTGACAGTCAGTTCAGCAAACTGACAGTCAACCTGAACTAAAACAGTTATAACTTTAAATCCAGAAATCCAAAAGAGGTGTTTAATAGCTCGTTTGAAAAATAATTTTAAGGGCTACATTTTTGTCAGCAGAAGCAAAAAACATATCTACCTAGATCTTTTTAGAAATTTGAAAAACTCTTCTGCTGTCAAAAACTCAACTGAAAATCCAAATCTTTCAAATCAAAAAATCAGATCAAATCCAACCAAAAAGATGCAATACAATGACCTAAGTTTCTCGATTTATGTTGAAGATGTAGAGATGACTTTTTCCACTCCTCTTTATAGTACGGTTAAAAACTAAAGACAATTTTCCTAAACCGATCAACTCCAAACACCGAGATCAGTAAAAATAAAGACAATATTACCTTAGGTCTTTTGCGCTTTTGCGACTTGCGTCTCGATTTCATTCCTTGCGACTTGTGCTTTTACTTTTTTTGTGTTGGGTTCGTCTTGTTCATCTCGACTATCTTCCCAACGGAGCTCTGTATCAAACAATCTCAAAAACACAGTCTATCTGAAACACTTAGTTTTCATTAATCATCAAAATTAGGTTTAGACATGAAGGCCTAGATGCAACAATCTCCCCCTTTTTGATGATTGATGACAACAAGTGTTCGATAAAAGATAAATGAAATAACTCCCCCTGAATATATGCATCTCATCATATAAGCAAATATCAGAGTATAAACCAATCACACATATATATATATATCAGAGCATAGATGAAACACATATACACAATATCGTAACATCACAAAAACATCATCAAGTATCAGAGCTACATAAAACAAAAATATCATATCCATAATAATCAACATCATCCACACAAAAACATCATCCACATATCCATAATAATCATAAAACATATAAAAAGTCATACATCCAGGGTCACATATATAAAATACTTCTCCCCCTTTGGCATCAAGCACAAAAAGGGAGGCAATGCATAAGAATAGAGCCTAATGCTCATCATCAGAAGAGATCCCTAGAACGACTGTATCTCCAGAGCCTGCTGGAGATGCAGTCGGGTCGATGACTGGGGACGCAGCAGGAGTAGCAGCTGCATCTGGAGAAGCAGGTGCTGGTGCTGCAGAGGCCGGAGCAGACGGTCCTGGAGCAACTGGAGCTGATGCAGAGCTCGGAGAAGACGAAGCTGGTCGGGCCCTCTTGCGAGGGATCGGAGAACCTGAAGCAGGCAGACGATGCAGTATCTCCTCCTGCTAAGCAAGAAAGCGAAGCAACATCTGATGATGCTCCGCCTGGGTGCTAAGGATCTGCTGTTGCACCTGGATCACCTGATCGAGGCGAGAAGCGGAAGAGGAGGCGATTCGGTGCCTATCCCTGCAGCCGGAGCTGGAGCAGTCTCTTGAGCTGGAGCCTCGTCCTCTGACTCCCCCGCAACATCATCATCTGATGCGGGAGAATCAGGGCCAGCGGCTGCGGCAGGGCGAGCACCGAGCCGGCGATCAGCCTGGCCCGGAGGATAGAAGAGTAGAGGATGATGGGGCCTCGGGAGCTCAGAGTCGACGGCCCGGATATGCAGGAGCACCGCCATGATATACGGAGCGTATATCAACTGACAGCGCGGAGAGAGAAGGACGTGCTGAATCTCACTGATGATGAGATCAGCAACATCAAATGGCTCCTCCTGAAAGATAGAGATCAGGACGTGGAGGGCCAGATAGGTGATGCTAGCCCTGTCTCCGCTCATGGGAGCAAGTGTGAGACGGAGGATCCACAGGGCTAGGTCAACATCGCGGCGCAGGCCAGCAATGTGATGGAGCTGGAAGGGGCCGGAGTAAAGCATGGCCACCTCCCGATGCTCGAGATTTGGAAGGGTGTGGAGCTGGCGCCCAGATGCGGGACGAACCAGTCCTAACGCAGACTCAATCTGCTCCTTCGTGATGGTGTGGACCTGGAGGCCCGTCATGAAGGTGATGAAGTCGCGCTGGGGAGAAACGAAGACGGTGGAGTAGAACTGATGGATGGGTCCGTCAGCCCAGTGAAGAGAGGAATCGGCGACAAGGTCGCGGATCCCTACGGAGCCAAAAAGGTCAGCGAGGGTGACGATGCCTGTGCGAGAGGCGATCGTACCCCACGATAGAAAGCGGTGAGCGAAAATAGGTGCGCGGCTATAAACACTAGTGAATAGGTCTAGGTGGAGGTTTGTGTAAAAGGTAAGGACGTCGCACGCGTCGTGACTAGTGTAACGCAGCGAGAGATACGGGTTTGCGGCCCGAAGGGAGCGAAGGCGGCTCGCGTGCCACTGGGAATAGTCCACTGACACGCGCTTAGGCGGAGGCGAAGGCCAGGTCTTGGACGTCTGACCCGATGAACATTGGCTGTTTGCCGCGTTCTTCCATCGGGCAACACGACGAGAAGGTCCCAGCTGATCCGACATGATGAAAAGAGAATTGAAAAACAAAGGACCTAAACAAAACAGCCGAACGGAGCAGAGGAGGCCGACGACGACGATTCGCGGCACGGTGACACACCGCGAGGAGAGGAACGAAGCACGAAACGGCACAGTGACGAGCACAAAGCGACAGCGCGGCTCACGACGAGCACAAGACGATGGTGCCGCCAAAAGTGGTGAGATGAGACGGCGAGGCGACGAACGGCGGTGAGGTGGTGGCGCAAGGAGGCGGCGGTGCGGCACAGCGAGGTAGCGGTGCAAAATGCGATGGCAAGGAGGCGCACAAAAGAAGCAACGGCGGCGAAGAGAAGGCGAGAGGACGAGGAAACAGAACGGGGGTTTTAGGGTTCGGGACCCCGCAACTGACAGTCAGTTTAATAAATTGACAGTCAGTTCCAAACCCAGAAATATGGAACTAACAATTAGTGTACCACACTGACAGTCAGTTCACAGAACTGAGTTTTGAAACTGACAGTCAGTGTATGAGACTGACAGTCAGTTTCAGACTCGAAAGCAAACATGAGCTACGACCAAAATCAATTGTACATAACTGACTGTTAGTTTGTGAAACTGATTGTCAGTTAGGTCAACGACTTCGACCAGAGGCTAAGAATAGGCTCCTAAGCACTAAACTGACTGTCAGTTAGATAAACTGACTGTCAGTTTGGTCAATTTCGACCAGAAGCAGATTAAGACCAGAGAGGGAATAAAATAATATTATAATACATTTAAAATACATTTAGCACATGTTGGGGGAAATCTCCACGCGGTCAAGTCCAGGTAAGTTTATGATTGCCCGGGGACAGCGGCCTCCGGTGCCTGCCCCGGGCGCCGCCTTTTAGCCCCCGGGACCGTGCCCCCCGGGCGTGGCCCGGGCGCCGCCATGTGTCCGGGGACAGTGGCCTCCGGGGCCTGCCCCGGGCGCCGCCTTTTAGGCTCCCGGGACCGTGCCCCCCGGGCGTGTCCCGGGCGCCGCCTTTTGGCCCCCGGGACCGTGCCCCCCCGGCGTGGCCCGGGCGCCGCCATGTGTCCAGGGACAGTTACCTCCGGCGCCTGCCCCGGGCGCCGCCTTTTAGGCTCCCGGGACCGTGCCCCCCGGGCGTGTCCCGGGCGCCGCCTTTTGGCCCCCGGGACCGTGCCCCCCGGGTGTGGCCCGGGCGCCGCCATGTGTCCGGGGACAGTTACCTCCGGTGCCTGCCCCGGGCGCCGCCTTTTGGCCCCCGGGACCATGCCCCCCGGGCGTGGCCCGGGCGCCGCCATGTGTCCGGGGACAGTGGCCTCCGGTGCCTGCCCCGGGCGCCGCCTTTTAGGCTCCCGGGACCGTGCCCCCCGGGCGTGTCCCGGGCGCCGCCTTTTGGCCCCCGGGACCGTGCCCCCCGGGCGTGGCCCGGGCGCCGCCATGTGTCCGGGGACAGTTACCTCTGGCGCCTGCCCCGGGCGCCGCCTTTTAGGCTCCCGGGACCGTGCCCTCCGGTGCCTGCCCCGGGCGCCGCCTTTTGGCCCCCGGGACCGTGCCCCCCGGGCGTGTCCCGGGCGCCGCCTTTTGGCCCCCGGGACCGTGCCCCCCGGGCGTGGCCCGGGCGCCGCCATGTGCCCGGGGACAGTGGCCTCCGGTGCCTGCCCCGGGCGCCGTCTTTTAGGCTCCCGGGACCGTGCCCCCCGGGCATGTCCCGGGCGCCGCCTTTTGAGCTCCCGGGACCCTACTCTCCGGAAGAGGTCCCGAATGTCACCGCCCTTCTAAAAGGTAAAATCCCTGTTTGTTTGTCACGTGCAGGTCACGCGAGGGACGCCTCGGGAATCAGCGACCACCTGTCAAGCATCCGAGGCGTTTGACCGGGAGAAGGACGGTCGTACCCTTCAATCCGACGGTGGCTCCCGGGGTAGTTTAGGTTTTTTGCTTCTTTTTGGGGCTATAAATAGCCCTTGTACCCCTCTGTTGTAAGGGATCAGTTCATTATTATTTGGAATAGCTAATCTCACAGACGTGCTCCGGAAGCCTCTCCCCCGGAGAGAGCCTCCCCAGCCGACTCCGGTCGGGAGCGCGTCGACAGGACTAGGGCCCCACCGGGACCCGAACCTGTATAAATCCGCGTGTCAATTCTTGTGTTTGCCCGGCGGGGGAGGACCGGTCACCCGGTCAACCCGCGCTGCTTGATTTCCGCTAGGATCGTCTTCAAAACCTGCCGGGGTATTCTTAATACCACGACAGTTGGCGCCGTCCGTGGGGACCCGTGACGAATCGCCATGGCTCCTCCGAGAACAAGGGCCCGCGCCCTTCCCGGTGACGCCGGTCCCGGTGACCTGGCGGCACCCGTCCGGGACGCTGCTGTTCCGGCGCTTCCGTCCGGAGGCGACCATTCCCAGGTACCGCCTCCCACCTTTCCTCTCAATCTAGGTGCCTCCACCTCCGGGTCGCTCCCGGCGGCCGCGGGGACCTCGGCCGGGACGAGTTTCCCCCCGACGGCTCCCCCGGCCCCCCGGGACGCCCTGCTGGAGGCTCTCGTGGAGGGCCAGCTCCGCGCCCAGCGCTCTATGGACGAGCTCCTTAGTGTGTTGGCACGGCCCTCGGCCCCCACATTTTCGTCGCACCCATATCCGGGGATCATGCCCCCGTTTATGGGATACCCAGCGGCCCCTCCGGCGTCAGGGGGGCTGTCTACCCCGTATGATCCCGCTGGGGGGTTCCCCCCCCCGCGGGATATACTTCCGGACACTTCTCGGCACCCGGGCCTGTCCCGGTGCCGGGAGGCTATTTCATGCCCGGGCCCTTCGTGGCACCAGGGGGGTACCCCGTCCCCGGCTCGCTTCCGGGGCTGGGGGGTCATTTCATGCCTGGGGCTATTCCTACGCCGGGAGCCAGTCCCGCCCCCCGCGTTGCGTTTACCGCACCGGGGCCGGTCGACAGAGCAGCTCCCGTGCCTCAGCGAATTTCCCCCCGCATTGGCTCCCCAACCCAGGACGTCGCCGAGAGGGCTCACCCCCCACTGGTTCCGGATGTCACAGGGGCTTCCCCCTTTCCGGTCCCGGTCGTTGCCACGGGGGCCCCCTCTTCGGATCCAAACGCCGCCCCGGGCGCCCCCTCCCCGGTTCCGGATGGTGCAGGGTCTCCCCCCTTTCCGGTCCCGGGGGCCGTCACAGGGGGCTCCCCCCAGCAGGTCCCGGTAGCTCCCGGGCCGGTGGCCACAGTGCAGGAGCTCTCTCCCCCATCGAAGCAGATCCGCTTCTCCCGGGGGGAGGTCAAGCGAATGCATTCTCCCAGCCGCGGGGAAGAGCTCCCCCCCGGTCGTTGTCGCAGGGAGCCTCGCTCTCGCACCGGTCGGGGGAAGAGACCAGCCGAAGGACCATCCTCCCCGGAGAGAAGCCCGGACGTCCGGGAAATCAGTCCCGGCCCGGAAGAGAAGCGTCGTCACCACCACTCCGCTGGCCCTCTTGGGCCGCTACCTGACTCGGATAACGAGGGGGCGTCCCCCGTTAAAGAAGACAGCGACTGGGGCTCCCCCCGGGAAGTGCAGGGGGCGAACCAGCCCCTGTGTCGAAGACTCCGCAGCATCCGATGGCCGCGGGCCTACCGTCCCCCGCACATCGAGCATTATAATGGCGAGGCGGACCCTTACGAGTTCGTGCAGATCTACTCCACCGCCATCTCCGCGGCGGGGGGGGGACGAGAGTGTCCAATGCAACGTCTTCCCCCTCTACCTCACCGGCATTGCCCGCTCCTGGTTTTACAATCTGAAGGCGGGCTCCATCAAGTCTTTCTCGCAGCTCAAGCGGGAGTTCTGTGCCAACTTCCAGGGGAACTACGTGCGTCCCCTGGACTCCTCGCAGCTGTATACTGTCCGCCAGAGAACTGGGGAGACCATCAGACGCTTTTTCAAGCGCTTTGCCCAGGTGAAGAGCAAAGTGGCCCATGTCCCCGACTCTACGGTCATCGAAGCCTGCAAAAGCGGCATCCTCCCGGGGGAGCTCCACCGAAGGCTCTCCCGGAGCTGCCCCTCTTCCGCCGACGAGCTCTTCAATGTGCTCGAAAAGTACGCTCGGGCGGAGGAAGACGACATCTGGAAGAAGACCCAGGGGGCTCCTGCCCCCGCCGAGCGGGGGGCCCGGGATCCCCCCAGGCGCCCCAGGCAGGGGGGCCGTAGCGAACCACGGCCTCGGGACACTTTAGTCCTCGAGGGCGGAGGCGGCTTGCGCGACCCCCCGAAGGGCAACCGCCCCTTTCCCAAGCCGAGAGGCCATGGGGGAGGACAGTCTTCGCGCGGCCGCGAAGGCCCCGCGGGGAGAAGCCGGGAAGGACCGTGGTGCAGCTTCCACGGGTCCAGTACCCACGCCACCCGAGATTGCCACCAGCTGCTGCAACACTTCGCGGCATTCCTCGACCAGCGCGGGCAGGGGGGGGGGGACTCCGGCCTCCTTGCCCCCTCGGCCAGCTGTTCCGGCCCTTCCCGCTCCCGCGGGGGGGCAGCAGGTGCAGGAGGGGGAGCCTTCAGACGCTCTCCCCTTTCAAACTTCTCAGCGCCGCATCAACATCATCGTAGGGGGGTCCGCCTCCGGGCGGGATTCCAAGCGCCAGCGCAAGGAGTACGCGCGAGAAGTTAAGGTAGTGGGGGTGCTACACGCGTCCGTGCCGCCCAAGTGGTCGGACGTCCCCCTCACCTTTACGGCGGAAGACGCGCGAGGGGTTTGCTTCCCCCACGACGACGCGCTCATTGTCTCCGCGACAATCTACAACTGCCACTTGGCCCGCATCCTCGTGGACGGCGGAAGCTCCGCCGACGTCCTGTTCCTCAAAACCTTCAAGGAAATGCAGGTGGATGAGAAGCTCCTGCAACCAGCGGCAGGGCCTCTGCAAGGGTTTGTCCCGGGGAAGGCGATCCACCCCGTGGGCAAGGTAGATCTCCCGATCACCTTCGGCACCCCGGAGAACTACCGGACCGAGCTAGTCCGCTTCGACGTAGTGGACCTCCCCTCCTCCTACAATGTGATTATGGGGAGGACTACGATCAATCGGCTGGGGGCTGCCACCCACCAAAACTATTTGTGCATGAAGATCCCCAGGCCGCATGGCGTGATCAACGTCCGAGGGGACCAAGACATGGCCCGTGCTCTATACGAGCGAGCTGCTGCCACAATAGGAAGCGTCAACCTGATCAAGGCACCCGGGGGGGAGGCTCCCCCCCCGGACGTAGATGTCGCTGCGCCATCCCCTGGGAGGCCCCTCCTCAAGCCGCGTCCGGAAGGGGGCCTCCGGAAGGTCCCGTTGTCCCTGGGCAGCAGGGACCAAACTGTCCAAATCGGGGCAGAGCTCCCCCAAGACCATGCAGCGCAACTCGCAGCCTTTCTGCGCGAAAACTCCGATGTTTTTGTGTGGAAGCCTTCGGACATGCGGGGTGTCGCCCGGGAGGTTATTGAACACAAGCTCGCGGTAACCCCCGGTCACCCCCCTATCAAGCAGAAGTTGAGGAAGCTCTCCCTCGAACGTCAAGAAGCCATCAAGACGGAGATAGCCCGGCTCCGAGAGGCGGGGTTCATCCGGGAAGTGTTGCACCCCGAGTGGCTCGCAAACCCCGTCCTCGTCAAGAAGTCAAGTGGCAAGTGGCGCATGTGCGTGGACTTCACCGACCTTAACCGCGCTTGCCCCAAAGACAACTTCCCGCTCCCGCGGATCGACCAGCTCGTTGACTCCACCGCGGGGTGCGAGCTGATGAGCTTCCTAGACGCCTACTCGGGATACCATCAAGTCCGGATGGCGGAGGGGGATGAGGAAAAGACGAGTTTTATAACTCCCCTCGGAACCTTCTGCTACCGCCATATGCCCTTCGGGCTCAAGAATGCGGGAGCCACCTTCCAGCGACTTATGACGCTGGTGTTCAAAGATCAAGTCGGCCGCAACGTCGAAGTCTACGTAGACGACGCGGTCGTCAAAAGCCCCCGTGCAGCCTCCCACATCGACGACCTCGCAGAGACCTTCTGCAACCTCCGCGCGTTCGGGCTCAAGCTCAACCCGGAGAAGTGCGCCTTCGGGGTGCGCGGGGGGAAGCTCCTGGGTTTCCTCGTGTCCCAGCGGGGCATTGAGGCAAACCCCGAGAAGATCCGGGCCTTCCTAGAGATGCCCCCGCCGCGCTCCGTCAAAGATGTCCAGCGGCTCTCCGGCCGCCTGGCCGCGCTCAGCCGCTTCGTCTCCCGTTCGGGGGAGCGGGGCCTCCAGTTCTTCAAGATCCTCCGAGGGCTTGAGGGGTTCCGTTGGACCCCCGAGGCCCAGGAAGCCTTCAACGACCTCAAAAAGTACCTCTCGAGCCCTCCAATGCTCGTGAGTCCGTCTCCGGAAGAGCCCTTGCTCCTCTACCTCGCCGCGACCCCCGTCGCCGTCAGCGCGGTTTTGGTGAAGGAGCAAGGGGGGCAGCAACGTCCCGTGTACTACGTCAGTGAAGCCCTCCAAGGGGCCAAGACTCGGTACACGGAGATGGAGAAGATTTGCTACGCTCTCCTCATGGCGTCCCGGAAGCTCCGGCATTACTTCCTGGGGCACCCCATCACCGTTCCGTCGTCCCTCCCCCTGGGGGAGGTACTGCGGAATAAAGAAGCCACCGGCCGGATTGGGAAGTGGGGGGCCGAGCTTGCCCCCTTCTCCCTGTCCCTTACCGGCCGCTCCGCAATCAAGTCGCAGGTCCTCGCCGACTTCATCGCAGAATGGACTCCCGCCTCTGGGTCCGGGGACGAAGATCTCCCTGTGCCGCCCCGACGCAGTGACCATTGGACCCTGCTGTTTGATGGGTCGCTGTGCCTCGCTGGGGCTGGCGCGGGGGTAGTCCTCCGGAGCCCCGAGGGGAAGGAGCTCGAGTACGCCGCGCGGCTCGAGTTCCCCGCAACCAACAACGTCGCCGAATACGAGGCTCTGCTCCTCGGGATGCGCCTGGCGCGCTCCCTGGGGATCCGGCGCCTACTAGTGAAGGGAGACTCTCAGCTCGTTGTCTGCCAAATGGACAAATCTTACCTATGCCATGACGCAAATTTAAGTCTTTACTTGCAGGAAGTATGAAAAATGGAGAAACACTTCTACGGCCTTGAGGCCCGGCATATCCCGCGAAGGGAAAATGACCGGGCTGATGCTTTGGCCCGGGCGGCAAGCGCCCGGGAAACGCTCCCCAAGGGGGCCTTCTTGGAAACAATCACGAAGCCCTCGGTGGCCTCCCCGGACGCAGGCCCCGAGCCTCCGGTCCCGGAGGTCGCCGAGATCGTCCGGCCGTCGTCATGGATGGATCCCCTCATCTCCTTCATCAAGGGGGAGGGGGACCCTCCTAGCGAGACCGAGGTTAAGCGCCTCTGGGCCAAAGCCCGGGCATATCTCCTGCTCGAGGGAAGGCTCTACAAGCGGGGGGCTTCAGCCCTCCTGCGCTGCCTCCCCCGGTCGGAGGGACTTCAACTCCTGGAAGACATTCACGCGGGGAGCTGTGGTTCTCACCTAGCCCCGCGTGCCATCGCCGCCAAGGCCCTTCGGCAGGGCTTTTACTGGCCTACAGTCATGCGCGACGCGCGAGACCTCGTCTCCGCGTGCGAAGCATGCCAGAAGATGGCCAAGGGCTCGAATCTCCCCCCTGTAGCGCTGCGGACTATCCCCATCACTTGGCCCTTCGTGCGCTGGGGGATGGACCTCTTAGGGCCTTTCCCCCCAGCGCCCGGAGGATACAAGTATGCGGTGGTCGCGGTCGACTACTTTACAAAGTGGGTTGAGGCGGAGCCCTTGGCTAGCATCACCTCCCGGGCCGTTCAGCGGTTTTTCTAGAAAAACGTCGTTTGTCGTTTTGGTGTCCCCCGGGAAATCACCGTGGACAACGGGACCCAATTCGACTCGGCATATTTCCGGGAATTCTGCGAAGGCCTGGGGGTCGTCATCCACTTCGCCTCAGTGGCCCATCCCCAAAGCAACGGGGCCGTTGAGAGGGTCAATGGCGTAATCCTACAGGGGTTACGCCGGAGACTCGAACAAACCGCTTCCAAGCGGGGCGCGTAGGCAGAGGAGCTCCCTAGCATCCTCTGCTCCTTGCGCACGACCCCGTCCCAGGCCACAGGGCGTGCTCCCTTCTCCCTAGTCTACGGGGCGGAGGCAGTCCTCCCCCCGGAGATTGGCTTCCGGTCGCTGCGGGTCGAGCTCCTGAACAGAGCCACGACCGCAGCCTACCGGGCCAACGAAGACAACCGGCGGCTGGAAATCGACCTCGTGGAGGAGGAACGCGACCGAGCGCTCCTCCGCCACGCCATCTACGAGCGCGAGATGTCGCGCGCATACAACCAGCGCGTGCGCGAGAGAGCTTTCCGCCTTGGGGACCTTGTCCTCAAGCGCGTCACAGACCCCCAAGCCCAGAGTAAGCTCTCCCCCAAGTGGGAAGGCCCCTACAGGATCTCCGCTGTCCTAGGCTCGGGGGCCTACAAGCTCTCCAACCTTGAAGAGCAGGAGCTGAAGCACACATGGAACTTGCGTTTACTTCGCAAGTTCTACGTTTAGCCTTACGGGCCTGTCCCCTCCCCCGGGGCGGTCACACCGGAGGGGGAGGGGGGACACTGTAACTTCCCTTTTTCCCCCTTCGCGGCTTCGCAGGGGGGCTTTGTATATTTCGTTAATAAATGCATAGCCTTTGTTCTTCAACTGTCTCACTACAGGTTGTTCTTGTTTACCGCCCCTAGTGGTGATGCCCTCCCCGCGAGGACGCCCTCCCCGCGAGGATGCCTTCCCCGTGAAGATGCCCTCCCCGTGAGGATGCCCTCTCCGTGAGGAAGTGGGCCCTGCCCCAGCAAGTCCCTCCTGAAGGGCGGCTTACGAACAGCCCTCGTGGACTGAGGGTGTAAGCGGCAACCCGGTCCCCAGCGGCCGCGGTAACGAGTCACTTTGGGAGATTAGTCCCCTACCCAAACACTCAAGACCCGTCTCCGGGCACTTCCTCCTCCGGGAGTAGACGCTCTCCTCAGCGGGACGTCTAATGGCTTTCTGGATCTATCTTCCTCCTCCGGGAGTCGACGATATTCCCGGCGCCCCGTTCTCACGGCGACCGGAAGATCGGCCCCTTGCGGCTTGATTGGATCTATCTTCCTCCTCCGGGAGTCGACGATATTCCCGGCTCCCCGTTCTCACGGCGACCGGAAGATCGGCCCCTTGCGGCTTGATTGGCTCTATCTTCCTCCTCCGGGAGTCGACGTTATTCCCAGCTCCCCGTTCTCACGGCGGCCGGATGATTATCTCTCGAAGACCTTATTCCCGGCTCCCCGTTCTCACGGCGACCGGACAACTGCTTTACGAAATGGGTTTCATATATTTTCCCCGAAAACATTATTCCCGGTTCCCCGTTCTCACGGCGACCGGACGAACCCTCCCGGGAAGCTCCCCTCCGGAGGTCATTGGCTTTTCATGAGCCCCTTCCGCGCCTTGTTCCCGGTTCCCCGCTCTCCCGGCGGCCGGATGAACCTCTCCCAGTGCCCCCGGCCACCCCGGAAGGTCCCTCCCTCGGAAATCCTGTTTTTACAATTTTCTGACAAAACATTTCTACAGGTTATGCTCCCCCCGGGGACCCTGTTTCCCCCACAGCACGCGGAGGCTTCCTCCCGCCCGCTGTGGGCGGGGGGGGGGACAGGGGGTCCCCGGGTCACCCACGAAGGAACTTAGCTCATCCTTGTTAAGATGAGTCGTCCAGACCATCCAAGAAGAAGAAAAGAAAGAGGCAACAAAAAGAAACAATGCGCTTTATTGATCAACAAACCCGGAGGACATCTTCCCCCTCCGGTGGGTTCCGGAAACGATACAACCCGGGTCCTAACCCGGGGGATTTTCTACGAGCCTAAGGCTCCTACGCCTAAAGCTCCCGGAGGCGCTCCCTTAGCTCCCGGGCCAGGTCCCGGTACAGCGCCCGGACGCGACGCTGAGAATCCCGAAGTACGTCTTCGGGCCAAAACTCGTACCCAGCCGGCGGAAGTATCCGGAGAGGAGGTATCATCTGGGCCCTCGGGCGCGGGGGAGTTAATTCAGCACGGCTGTTGTCAAAATTATCCAAGTGCCATTCCGGGCGCCACCTCAACCGGACGGGCTCCCGGGCAGTACCGCCGTCGCGCCTCCCGGAGACAAGGCTCAGCAAAATCAAAGCCGCTTGGGCGTCCCCCGGAGAGTCTCTCCCAGACCGTTGCTCGGGAGCAACCCCCCGGGAACCCTGGTAACATTCCATCGCAAAGACTTAGAAAAATTTCTAATATATTTCATTGCAAAATGTTTTTGTACAAGTGCCCGGGGCTTCTCCTAAGAAGCTACCGGAATCAAAATGCCTAACAAAATAAAAAGGGGGTCCTAGCTAAAGACCCAGGGGAGGCTCATACTTTGGCATTGGGGTCCTCCCCCCGGGAAGCTTCCTCCGTGGCCGGGGCAGGGACATCCGTGGCCGGAGGCGCCGGTGTCGGGAACCACGTCCGGATGATCCGGTCGTAGAACCCCTCCGCCAGCAGCTCCACCTCCCGGCGCGTTGGCTCGAAGGCCTCCGGGAAGCCCCGGGGGATGCGCCCCCCGATCGCCCGGGCGCCGACCCCACGGTAGTCAACGAGCCCCGCGGCGGCCGCGATGACGGGGATCGCTCGGCCTCGTGCCCGGACGTCCGCAGCCTCCGGGGATGGCGGAGACTTGTGCGTTAAGAAAACGCACAGCCTCCGCGAGGGTCGCCGGGGGCACCTCCGGGCCGCTCCCGGAGCCCAGGCTAATGCCAATGCTTTCCAAGGCCGAGCGGACGGAGCGGCCCGCGTCCGACAGCGCCCGAACGCTGGAGCTCTCGAGCTCCCGGAGCGCCTTCTCCCGCACCTTGGCCTCCTCTCGGAGGCGGATGTAGGCGCCCTCCGAAAGGTGCACCTGCGCCCGGGCCCGGGACAGCTCATCAAGAGCTTCGTCCCGCTCCCGGATGGCCGCCTCCCGCTGCTCGACGCAGGCCGAGGCCCGGCTCTCCGCCTCCTTGAGCAGTCGGGTGACCCGCTGCTCAAGGCCCCAGGTAACAGTCGCTACCTACAAAATGCATAAAGAGTTAGAAAAATCTTAAGTGCAGGAAAAAAGCCGGAGTGTGGAGAGCTCGAGTTACCTGGGCCCCGAGGGACTCGAGCCCCTCAAAACGCTCGTGGAGCGTCCCTCCTGCCACGAGGGCCTGCACCTTCCGGTTGTGCAGGCCCTCCGCGTAGCGGGCCACCTCCCCCGCCGGAAATAGGGAGGTGTCTTGCCCGGCCCTCCTGTCGCGGCCGGGAGAGGGCCCCCGGACCTCTGAATCCGGGAGCACGGCCGGCGTCGCCGGCGTCTTCGTCGACGAAGTTTCCTCCGAAGACGAAGACGAAGGTTGGGCGGGGATCTCCGCCCGGGGGGGGATCATTGGGCCTTTACCCGCCCCAGCCGGAGGGCCCTCGGAGCCTCCTGCTCCGGGGGGACCTCGAAGACTGAGGGGCTCCCCCCCTCCTCATCCACCGGCCAGAGGCGCGGGGGCGCCGCCCCCGAAAACCTCACTTCTAGCCTCTCCGGCGCCAATGCCGCCGGGAGAGGCGAGAGGAGCGTCACGCGAACTGGCGACGGGGCGTAGTCCGCCGAATCGGACCCCGCCCCATCGACAACAATCTCCTTCCCCCGGGCCTCGACGGGGGCCTCCGGGGGCGGAGGCGTCGCCTCTGCCCGGGGTGCCGCCCGGGCATGTTCGGCTCCGGGAGCTGCGTCCCGGGCCCTCACCGGCGTCGTCGCCGGCGCCGTTGCCGGAGCTGGGGTATTCTGGACCCGGGGCTTTTTGGGCTCCGAGCCCCCGGCCGCGTCCTTCCCCCGTTTATGAGACCCGGGGGTGGGAAGGGGCTTCCTCTCTGGAAGCCTGAGCCCGTAGGCCTCGGCCACCAAGTTCCGGGGAGGCCCCTCCCCCACGAGGCGCACGATGCGCTCGTGTTCGTCGGCGAAGTACCTCCCCAGGAGGTGCTCCGCCTTGTCCCTCGCCGCCGGGTACGGACGCACTGCAAGAGGTAAAAAGTTAGTCAATTTCTTATAAAAAACTGCAAGTACATGAATGCAGGGCACTTACGCCGCGTCACCGGCTTGACCGGAGGCCGCTGCTCCGGGCCCATGCCGATCCCCCTTCCCCCGCGTGAGAAGGGGGAAAGCCGCAGGAGCGCCAGCTCCTCCGCGGCGTCCCGCATTGAGCGGGCCTTCTTCGCCAACACCACCTTCCCGAGGAGCTCGAACTCCTCGTCCGTCCACACCGGCGGCTTCGGTGCGGATGATCGACTGTAGGTGGGAGGCTCCGGGGCGTAGACCACCTCCTCGTCCCGGACCCGGAGGTAGAACCACCTCCGGAGCCAGTCCCCCCAGTGGTCCCGGGAAGCCGCCGCCGGGAAGTCCGCCACCCGGGAGGGCAGCATTTGGACCATCACCGAACCGAAGGGGGACTTCGGTCCTCCCTTCGCCAAGTGGGAGCTCCGCGCCGCCGGTTCATAGAAGTACCGGAAGGCGCGGAGGGTGGGCTCCCGCCCGGTCGCTGTCTCGTAGAGCCATATAAAAAGGCCCATACGGACGAGCGCGTTCGGAGTGAGGTGGTTGAGAGCCACCCCATACTCTTTGAGAAACTCCCGGAGCATCGGGTGCACCGGGAGCCGGAGCCCCGCCTCAAGGAAGGCCTCGAAGGCCATGACCTCTCCGGGACTGGGGCGGGGGGCTCCGTCCTTCTTTAGGGGGACCCGGATGTCCCCCTCTTCGACGATGCCCTTCTTGACCAAGGACTCCGCGTCCGAGGCCGAGAACTCGGAAGCCCAAAGGAAATCCACGGGGATTTCCTCCGGGGGCACCTCCGTGGTCTTCGCTCGACCTTTGGAAGCCATTAGGTGAGTTCTTTGTCTTTCGGTGGCTAAGTTTTCAGGTGGCTGTCAACGACTCCCGGACGCTCGCTACCGGAGAAGGCTACCGGAGAAACTACCGGAAGAGCGCTACCGGGAGAACTGAAGCTGGAGTTGAAGATTTGGAATGAGCTTCCGGGGCCCCCAAGGGCCCTATTTATAGAGGCTGGCCGTGATCTAGATGCGCGCCACGTGGCCCCCTCGGGGCAATCTGGACCACTGAAATTCAAACCGTGCGCGGGAAACGAAGGGATAGGCGCGTAAATCGAGACGCCGATTCGAACCGCGCGTGCATTTATTGCGAAAACGGCGTGGCCATAAAGCGCCCGGCACAGAAACCGAAGCGTCGCCGGGGCTCCGGTGATTTTCGTCCGGAGTTCTCGTCCGGAGATTTTCCCGGTACCGTAACCATTCCCTCCGGGGGCTCAAGCTTCGTCCCCGGAGGGCATGGGGGGCTGCTGTTGGGGGAAATCTCCACGCGGTCAAGTCCAGGTAAGTTTATGATTGCCCGGGGACAGCGGCCTCCGGTGCCTGCCCCGGCGCCGCCTTTTAGCCCCCGGGACAGTGCCCCCCGGGCGTGGCCCGGGCGCCGCCATGTGTCCGGGGACAGTGGCCTCCGGGGCCTGCCCCGGGCGCCGCCTTTTAGGCTCCCGGGACCGTGCCCCCCGGGCGTGTCCCGGGCGCCGCCTTTTGGCCCCCGGGACCGTGCCCCCCGGGCGTGGCCCGGGCGCCGCCATGTGTCCGGGGACAGTTACCTCCGGCGCCTGCCCCGGGCGCCGCCTTTTAGGCTCCCGGGACCGTGCCCCCCGGGCGTGTCCCGGGCGCCGCCTTTTGGCCCCCGGTACCATGCCCCCCGGGCGTGGCCCGGGCGCTGCCATGTGTCCGGGGACAGTTACCTCCGGTGCCTGCCCCGGGCGCCGCCTTTTGGCCCCCGGGACCGTGCCCCCCGGGCGTGGCCCGGGCGCCGCCATGTGTCCGGGGACAGTGGCCTCCGGTGCCTGCCCCGGGCGCCGCCTTTTAGGCTCCCGGGACCGTGCCCCCCGGGCGTGTCCCGGGCGCCTCCTTTTGGCCCCCGGGACCGTGCCCCCCGGGCGTGGCCCGGGCGCCGCCATGTGTCCGGGGACAGTTACCTCCGGCGCCTGCCCCGGGCGCCGCCTTTTAGGCTCCCGGGACCGTGCCCTCCGGTACGTGCCCCGGGCACCGCCTTTTGGCCCCCGGGACCGTGCCCCCCGGGCGTGTCCCAGGCGCCGCCTTTTGGCCCCCGGGACCGTGCCCCCCGGGCGTGGCCCGGGCGCCGCCATGTGCCCGGGGACAGTGGCCTCCGGTGCCTGCCCCGGGCGCCGTCTTTTAGGCTCCCGGGACCGTGCCCCCCGGGCATGTCCCGGGCGCCGCCTTTTGAGCTCCCGGGACCCTACTCTCCGGAAGAGGTCCCGAATGTCCCGCCCTTCTAAAAGGTAAAATCCCTGTTTGTTTGTCACGTGCAGGTCACGCGAGGGACGCCTCGGGAATCAGCGACCACCTGTCAAGCATCCGAGGCGTTTGACCGGGAGAAGGACGGTCGTACCCTTCAATCCGACGGTGGCTCCCGGGGTAGTTTAGGTTTTTTGCTTCTTTTTGGGGCTATAAATAGCCCTTGTACCCCTTTGTTGTAAAGGATCAGTTCATTATTATTTGGAATAGCTAATCTCACAGACGTGCTCTGGAAGCCTCTCCCCCGGAGAGAGCCTCCCCAGCCGACTCCGGTCGGGAGCGCGTCGACAGGACTAGGGCCCCACCGGGACCCGAACCTGTATAAATCCGCGTGTCAATTCTTGTGTTTGCCCGGCGGGGGAGGACCGGTCACCCGGTCAACCCGCGCTGCGTGATTTCCGCTAGGATCGTCTTCAAAACCTGCCGGGGTATTCTTAATACCACGACAGCACATTAACTAGCATTAGATATATCAATAATGTTCAGTTCACCCCTTAAAAAGCAGAATCTTGATTCATCTAAGGGTTTGGTGAAAATATCTGCTCGTTGCATATCAGTTCTGACATAATTCACATCAATATCTCCTTTTGCCCATGATCTCTAATAAAATGGTGCCGTATTTCAATATGCTTAGTTCTTGAATGTTGAACAGGATTATTTGCAATTTTAATGGCACTTTCATTATCACATAAGAGTGGCACTTTATCAAATATTAATCCATAATCCAAAAATGTCTGTTTCATCCATAATAATTGAGCACAACAACTTCCTGCAGACACATATTCAGCTTCAGCTGTGGAGAGAGCTACTGAATTCTGTTTTCTAGATGATCATGATACTAATGATCTCCCCAACAGCTGACAGCTACCAGATGTGCTTTTACGATCAATCTTGCACCCAGCATAATCAAAATCTGAATAACCAATTAATTCAAAATTTGCATTTTTTGGATACCAAAGACCTAAATTGGGATAACATTTTAAATACCTAAGGATTCTTTTAAGAGCAATTAAATGGCATTCCTTAGGATCTGACTGAAATCTAGCACATAAGCACACACTAAACATGATATCAGACCTAGATGCAGTAAGATACAAAAGACTACCAATCATAGACCTATAAAGTTTAGAATCGACCGATTTTCCGCTTTTGTCCATATCCAGATATCCATTTGTCTCCATGGGAGTTTTGATTGCCTTAGCGTCTTCCATCCCAAAGAGCTTGAGCAGGTCCTTCACGTACTTTGTTTGACTCACGAACGTGCCGTTCTTGAGTTGCTTGATTTGAAGTCCAAGGAAGAAGCTCAGCTCACAGATCATGGACATCTCGAATTCTCTAGACATCATCTCTCCAAACTCATGACAGAAATGTTCATTAGTAGATCCAAAAATAATATCATCAATATATATCTGACAAATGAACAAATCTTTTTCAATTTTCTTTATAAATAGACTTGTATCAACCTTCCCAAGTTTAAAACCTTTTGATAAAAGAAAGTCTCTAAGTCGCTCATACCAAGCTCTAGGAGCTTGCTTGAGGCCATAGAGAGCTTTAGACAATTTAAATACATGGTTTGGAAATTTAGGTTCTTCAAAACCGAGAGGTTGTTCAACAAAAACAAGTTCAGAGATTTCACCATTTAAGAAAGCACTTTTAACATCCATTTGAAATAATTTGATATTAAAACATGATGCATAAGCAAGAAGAATACGAATAGCTTTAAGTCTTGCTACAGGTGCAAAAGTTTCGCCAAAGTCTAAACCTTCGACTTGAGTGAAATCTTGAGCAACAAGACGAGCTTTATTTCTAATTACTACACCATTTTCATCTTGCTTATTTCTAAAAACCCATTTTGTTCCAATTACATTATGATCCTTGGGTCTTTCTACAAAAGTCCAAACTTCATTTCTAGAAAAGTTATTAAGTTCCTCATGCATGGCATTTACCCAATCAGGATCATTTAAAGCTTCATTAACATGTTTAGGTTCTAAAGAAGATACAAAAGAGTGATGTTCACAGAATGCAGCAATACGAGAGCGAGTTTGAACACCCTTACTGACGTCACCCAATATTTGGTCTAGAGGGTGATCCTTGGTGATCGTTTGGTGTTGTCTTTGTGCTTCTTCTTGTGCTGTGTTTTCTTGACTTGGTTCTGGAAGATCAATGTGAGGTGGTGGTACACTTTGATCAACATTTTCAATGTTGACATCATCTTCTTGATCTTCTTCTCTTGGCTTGATGTCTCCAATGGTTATGTTCTTCATGGCTTCTTGAAGATCTTCACCTGAAACTTCACAAGAAACTTGCTCCTTTTGTGAGCTATTAGTTTCATCAAATTCGACATCACAGGATTCTTCAATACAACCAGTATTTTTATTAAAAATGCGATAAGATTTGCTAGTGAACTTCATCTACTCTTCTTTGAAACTTACCACCAAAATTTCTTTTCTTAAGAATATAGCATTTGCATCCAAAAACTCTGAAATAAGAAATATTTGGCTTACGCCCAATAAGAAGTTCATAAGGTGTCAAATTCAGAAGAGGATGTAAATAAAGTTGATTTATAGAATAGCAAGCGGTATGCACGGCTTCAGCCCAAAAACGAGTAGGAGTATCATACTCACTTAACATAGTCCTTGCCATTTCTATAAGTATTCGATTTTTCCTTTCAACGACTCATTTTGCTGTGGAGTGTAAGAAGCAGAAAATTCGTGTTTGATTCCAATAGAGTCACAAAAATCAAATAGAGTTGAATTAACGAACTCTCCACCATGATCACTACGTATTTTCTTGATGGAAAGTTCGAATTCAGTGGAAACACGTTTTGCAAAACTTTTGAAAACATCGGGGGTTTCAGATTTTTGGGAAATAAAGAAAACCCAAGTGTATCGAGTAAAATCATCAACAATTACAAAACCATAATTGCTATCCCTGATACTTTGGAACTCAGAAGGTCCAAATAAATCCATGTGCAATAGTTCCAAAGGTTTGCAAGTCGAAAGAATGCGCTTAGTTGGATGTGAAGTAGCTACTTGCTTGCCAGCTTGATAGGCGCTACAAGGTTTGTCTTTTTCAAAATTCACATCCTTTAAGCCAACAACCAAATCACGTTTTAAAAGTTTTCTCAATTGATGCATTCCAACATGTGCAAGTCGTCTATGCCATAGCCAACCTTTTGAGGTTTGAGAGACAAGACATGTTGAAAGAGATGCATCTTTTGAATGAAAATCAACCAAATAAAGATTTCCAAAACGAAAGCCTTTAAAAATCAAAGAATTGTCTTTCAAACTTTCAACCAAAACTTCTTTTGGATAAAATATGCATTAAAAACCAAAATCGCAAATTTCTGCAACGGAAAGCAAATTGAAATTCAGAGATTCAACAAGAAGAACATTTGAAATTGAAAGATCGTTTGAAATTGCAATTTTACCCAAGCCTACCACATTTCCTTGACGGTTGTCGCCAAAGGTGATCTTTTGATTTTCGCTTGAGTTGTCTTCAAGTGAGGTGAACAACTTCTTGTTACCGGTCATGTGTTTGGAGCATCCGCTGTCTAGCACCCAATGCCTCCCACCGGTCTTGTAGTTCACCTACATAAAAAGAATTAAGTTCTTTTAGGTACCCAAACCTTTTTGGGTCCTTCAATGTTAGCAATTAAAGCTTTGGGCACCCAAATAGATTTCTTCTTTTTATGTAACATGGGTGCGCCAACATACTTTGCTATAGCATACCCTTTCCTTGACTTTTGAAGCATGTAGCAAGTATCAAAATAATTTTGAGTCATCAATGGACATGCTTCATGCGAATGACTAGTTTCATGGCATTTATAACAAAATGCGTTGCATGCTTTAACAAAAATAGTTTTAGAGTTTGGTTTCTTTCCTTTCTTCAAAAAGTATCCTAATCCTTCTTTTCTAAATGAACATTTTTGTTTACTAAGGATTAGATCAAGAGATACTTTGCCTTTGTAGCAGTTTTCTAAGCCTTTTCCAAGTCTTTCGACTTGTGCCTTAAGTTCATTATTTTCATTCAAGATATTATCATTTGAAGCACATGGAATATGATGACTACTAGAAGGAGAATCATCTAAATCACATGAAGTGGATATATCAACTTTAGATGGAGCATGAGTAATGTCTTTAATAAGCAAACTTTCATATGAATCTTTCAATTCGGAGTATTGAGCGCGTAGAGAAGAATGTTCTTCCTTAAGCGCCTTATACTTCTTTTTAGTCTTTCCAAAAACTTCATTTAATTCGGTTATCATTTCAACTAAATCATCATATGAAGGATTGTTAGAGTGTACCTTTTCATCGCCTTTAGCCATAAGACAAAGGGATGGTGTGTTGCCGAGAGCTAGTCCGACTAGCTTCTTGGAGCATCCTTCATCGTCAGAGTTGGAGTCAGAGCTCTCTCCGCCGGACATCCACTCTCCAAAGCATGCTTCTTTGGTTTCTTCATTCTTCTTTTTGAAGAATTTCTTCTTTTTGTTCCATGCCTTGTTCTTGTTTGGGCATCTTGAAGCTATGTGTCCCTTCTCATGACATCCATAGCAAATGATGTCCTTGAAGTTGTTCTCCTTTGGTCCCTTTGGTCGTGTGTCAATGTTGACACCCTTCTTGTGCAACCTGCGGAGAAGTTTTTGAGTATTTTTTACCATGAGTGCTAGATCTTCATCGGAGGAGCCATCACTTGAATCGTTCTTTGCGTTGGCGTTGAAAGCCAAAGCCTTCTTCTTCTTCTCCGAGGGTTCAGCTGCTTCCTTCTTCTCCTTTTTGTGCATCTCATGGGTGATGAGGTTCCCATAGAGATCAGTCGGTGTTGTGGTCGACAAATCGGAGTTTGTGAGTACCGTGACCAAGGTGTCGAAGCTTTCAGGTAAGGCCCTAAGCATCTTTCTCACAATATTAAGGTCAGTAAAAACAACTCCAAACCCCTTGAGTTCATTCACAATATTATTCAACCGAGTGAACATGGAGTCCACGGACTCAGTTGATGACATGGTGAATGTCTCATATCTTTGCCTCACCATAAGCAGCTTTGCCTCTTTGACTTTAGTTGTTCCCTCGTAAATTTCTTCAAGGGTGGTCCAAACCTTGTGAGCAGTCGTGAGATTGCTTACACGATTGAACTCATTTAGAGACAAACCCGCAAAGAGTGAATTTTTCGTACGGGCATTTAAATGCAGTTTTCTCCTGTCGTCCTCAGAGTGACTTGCCGGATCATCGAGAGGAGTAAAACCGAGTTTAACAATATCCTATACGTCAAGCCCCATGGCCTCTAGGAATACCGACATGCGCACTTTCCAATAGGGATAATTTGTCCCATCAAAGATCGGCGCACGACTGGTATGACCAAGAGAGAAACCATCAGTAGGCGACATCCTCTCTCTAGGTGGTAAAGCCTAATGAATTGAGAGACTACGCTCTGATACCACGTGTAGGATCAAGGATGCCGACTAGAGGGGGGTGAATAGGAGGCTTTAAAAATTTTAAATGAAAAATAAGTTTTTGCAACAAGAAAAACCAAAAGCAATTTATATGTTGAAAAGACAAGATAGAGAGAGCAAACACCGATTTTTACCGAGATATCGGAGACTCGCCAAGTCTCCACTAATCCTCGTTGAAGCACTCAATCAAATTGAGTCTTGCTCCAATATCCACAAAGGATATTATCAACTAGTGGTTGCTCCTTGTCCACTCTGGAAAGGCGAGCACCGATGCCTTGTACACTTTTGCCGAGTCTCTCCAACAATCTCCAAACTAGAGAGGTCAACGGCCACTCCTCCGAGCCGTCTAGGTGAGGGCGCTCACCAAGAGTAATAGGCAGCGAGGTCTTCTCTAGACCTCCAAACACGCACCGAGAAACTACGAGTATGCAAATGCAATGAACTGAAACGCTCAGTGGATCAGAAAACACTCGACTTGATCAACAGATCAAGATTTTATGTAGAAAACTAAAGCTCAAGAGTGTATAAGAGAATAATGCTGCTGGTTATATAAAACTCATGCCCAAAGCTCCATTTATAGCCTCAAGAATCAAAAGAACCGTTGGAGTTAGGGCTGAAAATCAGCAACACAAACTGACAGTCAGTTTGCCTAACTGACAGTCAGTTTCGTGTACAACGGCCGGCAAAATTTACGGATAAAAAGATGCTAGCCGTTTGTGGTCGTATAAGGAAACTTGAAACCCCCAACTGACAGTCAGTTATGCAAACTGACAGTCAGTTCGACCAAAAACTCAACCAAAGAAAATAGAAACTCAGATAAAAACAACTGTAGTCGAAACCCCAACTGACACTCAGTAGGGACAAACTGACAGTCAGTTTAGTACAAAAATTTTGAGCCCGAAAAACACACTCTCTGGACATTTGTCAGTTAACACAAACTGACATTCAAACTGACAGTCAGCCTGAATTAAAATAGTTATAACTTTAAATCCAGAAATCCAAAAGAGGTGTTTAATAGCTCATTTGAAAGATAATTTTAAGGGATACATTTTTGTCAACAGACGAAAAAACCAGATATGCCTAGATCTTTCTAGAAATTTGAAAAAGTCTTCTGCTGTGAAAAATTCAACTGAAAATTCAAATCTTTCAAACCAAAAAATCAGATCAAATCCAACCAAAAAGGTGCAATGTAATGACCTAAGTTTCTCGGTTTATGTTGAAGATGTAGAGAGGACTTTTGCCACCCCTCTTTATAGTACGGTTAAAAACTAAAAACAATTTTCCTAAACCGATCAACTCCAAATACCGAGATCGGTAAAAATAAAGACAATATTACCTTAGGTCTTTTGCGCTTTTGCGACTTGCGTCTCGACTTCATTCCTTGCGACTTGTGCTTTTACTTCTTTTGTGTTGGGTTCGTCTTGTTCATCTCCACTATCTTTCCAACGGAGCTCTATATCAAACAATCTCAAAAATACAGTCAGTTTGAAACACTTAGTTTTTATTAATCATCAAAATTAGGGTTAGACATGAAGGCCTAGATGCAACAATTGTGAGGACCACGAAGCTGGTCGGCTAGTCCGAGGCCACGTGGCTGGCCAATAGAGAAGTCACGATGCTGACAAAGCCGTGAGACCTAAGTCTAAGCACTTGATTTATTTTTGTGTTGAAAAAGATCACAGTCAGACTGTGCGATATCTGTCAGGGTTCCTTACAGCCACCTCCCAGCCTGAGCGAGTGCCATTGCTCATCCCTGTATTTGCTTGTTATCATCCAGCATTTAGGAATCGGGTCCAATTTCGGGTCATTCATTTTCATTTCGGTCCATCTCGGGATAGTTTCAAGCCTTAGGACGCATAAAAACAAAATAAAAAGAAAAAGATTTTCTTTTAGAAATCCAGCCTAGAACCAGGCCTTGGGCCCAAAGGCCCAATTAGCCTCAGTTTTGCATTTTAGTCCCTGAAACTTTCCAATTTGCAGCTGCGCTGTAAACTTTGCACAAAACCCCCTCAGGTTCACTGATTTTGCACAGTCCAATGGAAACTCATCTTGCACAGAGCACTGCCACCTATTCACTAGAACAGTGATCCCAGCCACCTCAGCTCAGGTAAGTCAGTTGCTGCTTAGTGCATCAAATAGATCAACCCTGCAACACACAATTTCACATACACAGCAGCACAATTCACACAGACAGTAGAAGTTAAGGATCAACCACAAGAGCAACACAGGAGCAAGCAAAGGAGATCCAATACAAACAGCAAGGCAAATTAAGCCCTAATCCCCAGTTTTTAGCATGTTTCAATTACTCTGTTGAGAGATCATGAGCCAGAAGAATTTAGCACCAAATTGATTCCAAAACCCACCAGGAACTTTTAGATCATTGCTCCCACATGAGATGTTTGCATCATCATCACATTCTACCATCTCAGACATCATAGCACACAAACATCACAAGATCACACATCCATACAGCCACAAACACAAGCATCACAGGACCCGGACCAGAACAGAGCAGAACCAACCAAATCCGAACCCTAATCAAGGTCGAACCCTGGCATCACATCCACAATCGGGATTAGAGAACTTACTTGAGGCCCAGGCGACGAGGCCAGGCAGCCAGCGTGATCTGGGAGGATCTTCAGGTCGAGTCGCATACACTTCGCAACCTTAACAGTGTTCGGAAAGGTTTCGCGATCATGGATTGGTTTGCGACCATGAAAAGGAATTCGTTCTCTGTTTGGAATTGTAATCCGATCCAAATATATATAACTAAGCCTATCCATTTAGGATTAGTTAGTTATATGAGTCTAATATGTTTAGGTTACTGAGTCTGATACGTACTCATACGATTGGACTATAAATACCTTGCAATAGGTCTAGTTTAGATCATCGAAGAGCCATATAACTTATTTGAGTTTTAGACACTTATAATTCCTTCGACGTAGGAAAGTGTGTCTAACGTTCGACGTGTAAAGTCCTCTTTGAAATAAAGAGTTGTGCAATTACTTTGGGTTTCGGTATTTCCGAATAAGATCCCGTTATTCCGAATATTAGAATCTGGGAGAGCCTAGTGCGAAAACCAAGACTAGGTCTCAAACAGATCAAGTTGGTATCAGAGCAACTTTCCTATCCTATGGATGGTGAAGACTCGCCAGGGTTACAAAACCTTCGGTGAAACTCCAGGCGATCAATTGACGGTTGCTATAGCCGCGTCTCCAACAATGTATGACGATACCTCCGTTCAAGCTAACCTATCCGAACAAGTGGCTAAGCTCTCCACCAACATGGAAACTGTGCTTGCTTGGATTAAGCAGCAGGCCATGATTGTACCTCCTGAAGTAGGGAAGGTTATGGATGTGAAGACTGGTGAAGACTTGCGTAGGGCAGACGAAAATGGAGACGAAGGCGACCATAAGGCCGACGACCTCGCCAACACTTCCTTGATGAGGACATTGTAGGATCAAGGATGCCGACTAGAGGGGGGTGAATAGGAGCCTTTTTAAAACTTTAATTTAAAACAACTTTTGCAAAAAGAAGAATCAAATGCAGTTCAATATATTAATAAGAAAGATTGAGAGAGTGAACACAACAATTTTTATCGGGGTCTCGGAGACTCGCCCAGTCTCCCCTAATCCTCGTTGAAGCACTCAAGTAAATTGAGTCTTGCTCCAACATCCACGAAGGATATTATCCACTAGTGGTTGCTCCTTGTCCACTCCGGAAAGGCGAGCACCGATGCCTTTTACAACACGCCGAGTCTCTCTGACAAACTCCAAACTGGAGAGATCAACGGCCACGCCTCCAAACTGTCTAGGTGAGGGCGCTCACCAAGAGTAATAAGCAGCAAGGTCTTCTTTAGACCTCTAACAATCACCGAGAAACTAATAGGATGCAAATGATGCGAACAAAAAGCACTCGGTGGATCTAAAAAGTACTCGACTTGATCAAAAGATCAAGATTTTGTATAAGAACTAAAGCTCAAGAGTGAATAAGGTTATGAGGCTGCTTGTCTTTTAAAACCAATGCTCAAAGCCCCTATTTATAGCCTCAACAAACAAAAGAACCATTGGAGCTCGAGCTAAAAGTCAGCAGCTATTCGTTGGACCAGAAAGAAGTAAAATCCAGAGCAAACATAGCTAGCCGTTTGAAGTCGAAAAAGGAAACAAATCAGTGCAAACTGACAGTCAGTATGAGGAACTGACAGTCAGTTCCAAACTAAACGACTGAAAAAATCACAGATAAAACTTGCTAGCCATTTGTGGTCGTATATGGAAACTGATAATACAAACTGACAGTCAGTTCGACCACAAAAGCGACCAGATCAAATAGAAACTCAAATAAACTCAGTTGAGGTCGAAATGCAAACTGACAGTCAGCATGGGCATACTGACAGTCAGTTTAGTACAAAAAATTTCAGCTCAAAAAAACAACCTCTCTGGACAACTGTCAGTTTAACTGAACTGACATTCAAACTGACAGTCAGCATAGCAAATTGACAGTCAGTATGAACAAAAACAATCATAACTTTAAAACCATAAGTCCAAATTGAGAGTTTAATAGCTCATTTGAAAGATAATTTTAAGGGATACATTTTTGTCAACAGAAGCAAAAGTCAGATTTGCCTAGATCTTTCTAGAAAATTAAAAAACTCTTCTATTGTCAAAAACTCAACTGAAAACCAAATCTTTCAAAACAGATTCAAATCAAATCCAACTGAAAAGATGCAATGCAATGACCTAGTAATTTCTCGGTTTATTCAGAGGTGTAGATAGGACTTGCAACCCCTCTTTATAGTACAGTTAAATCTAAAAATAAAATCCTACACCGATCAACTCCATACGCCTAGATCGGTAAAAATAAAAACAATTTTACCTTAGGTCCTTTGCATCTCTCGATTTTCTTCTCATCTTTGGGCCTTGTGCTTGATCCATTTTACATCGAGTTTATTTTGATCATCTTGCATTTCTTCCCAATAGAGCTCTGTATCAAAAAGTCTCAAAAGCACAGTTAGTCTGAAACACTTTATTTTTATTCATCATAAAAATTAGGGTTAGGCATAAAGTCCTAGATGCAACAGACATCACTTCTTCGGATACACGCACCAACCATAATCCTCCGCTTGTTACACAAGGACCAATAACGCGTTGCAGAGCCCGATTGTTGCATTGCCAGGTGAACTTGTTCCTAAGTTTATATATATATGGTTTTGAGAATGGTTTAATACCTAATAGTGATAATATTGTGCTTAGGAACCATGGAGAGGACCAGCAAGGACGCAAGGACCAGCAAGGAGCCCAAGTCGAGTTGGAGTCTGGGATGGATTCGAGTTGGAGTCCAGTTCAGCCATCCAGGAGCAGCTTGCCTTCAAATGACCATAACACCCTCATACGAAGTCCGATTGGGACATTATTATAGTCCACAGAGAAGCCCATGACGAGATCTTTCCAATGTATCTAGCCCGACATCCAAATTCCTTCTGGATCGTCAGAAATTGACAAAAAAAAGTTTCGACCAGATTCTGATTGGGCCTAGTCGGTGCTGTGTCACCTTTTTGGTTGGGTCAAGGCCCATGTATCGAGTTAGAGTCCGAATAGGGAAAGAGTCCATGTCGATTTCAGGTTTCCTTACCTGGCCACCGACCTCTTTTACCTCCTCTATATAATCTGGTAGAACCATTAGGATTCTGCGGGTTTTGTTTAGTCGTAGTCTTTCCTTCGTGAAGCTATTGAGATATTATTCTTGGTCGGCTAGATCTACATCAATATCTGTATTCGGAACCCCAACTCTTCATCGTGATTCAACCTATATTTGCAATTTCAGATTACTTGTTTATCTTGTTCTTGCTTGTTCTTCGATTGCTTGCAGGGATAGATCTTCGTGATTATGTCAATCGTGCTTCTGGTTCTGTCGATAACAATCCGAAGTTGGTTCGGCGATTGCTAGGGCATTTCAGTCGTGTACGGTTCGTAGCCGGATCGTGAGAGTCGTCTTCACAAATTGATAGTTTATGTTCTCATCGAAAGATCGGACCGCCCACGTCACATCACTCCTTAGCTGTTGGATCTTTCAAGGTCGACGCTAAGATTGAAATACCCATATATGATGGGGAGATCGATGCCGAGAAGTTAGATTCATGACTTGATCAGCTTGAGACCTACTTTGACCTGAAATGGTTTAGTAGCGTCCAAAAGGTCAAATTTGCACTTTTGAAGATGAAGGACCACGCCAAGACATGGTGGAAGGCCCTTGTCGTCAGTGGTGAAGCTGACAACCTTGCATGGGGTCAATTCAAATGACTTCTGTAACAAGAATTCTATCCGATGGGTTACTTTGAGGAGAGATGGGAAAGTTGGCATAGATTGTACCAACGGCGCGACCAGACCGTCCAAGACTATACTACGGAGTTCCGAAGACAAGCAATTGTCATCAGCATATCGCTATTCGATCCTCAGGTATTTCGGAAATACACATCTGGACTTCAGAAATCGATCAGTATTGAGCTAAGTCTGTTCGGTGTCCAAGACATCGTGACCGCGAGCACAACTGCTATGGCAATTGAGAAGAAGAACAAATCCCACAGCACAAAAGCACGAAGGAAAGTATGACCTCGACAAAGAAAAAGCTGAGTCCAAAGAAGAACACTTCAAAATCGGGCACGGGTGCCTTTTGTGAACATTGTCAAGTCGCGGGACATACCAAGGACAAATGCTATACGCTTCATCCTAAACTTCGACCGAACAAAAATGGATCAGGGAAAAGAACAGCCACGGTAGTGCTCTGTGCAAGATCGGATAGTGAGATGCCGATGACCATTGCTTGTCGCCGAAACTCCATCGTATAGTCTTGGACGGTCTGGTCGCGCCGTTGGTTCAATCTGTGCCAACGCTCCCATCTTTCCTTGAGGTAACCCATCGGATAGAATTCTTGTCGCAGAAGTCGTTTGAATTGACCCCACGCAAGGTCGTCAGCTTCACCACTGGCGACAAGGGCCTTCCACTAAGTCTTGGCGTGGTCCTTCATCTTCAAAGGTGCAAACTTCACCTTTTGAGCGCTACTGAACCCTTTCCGGTCAAAGTAGGTCTCAAGTTGATCGATCCAAGAGTCTAGTTTCTCGGCATCGATCACCCCATCATATATGGGTATTTCAATCTTAGCGTCGACCTTGAAAGACCCGATAGCTAAGGAGGTGTTGGCGAGGTCGTCGGCTTTATGGTCGCCTTTGTCTTCATCTTCGTCTGCCCTACGCAAGTCTTCACCAGTCTTCACACCCGTAACCTTCCCTACTTCAGGAGGTACAATCATGGCCTGCTGCTTAATCTAAGCAAGTACGATTTTCATGTCGGTGGAGAGTTTAGCCACTTGTTCGGCTAGGTTAGCTTGAACAGAGGTCAGACATTGTCGGAGACGCGGCCGTAGGAACCGTCAATTGATCGCTTGGAGTTTCGCCGGAAGTTTTGTAACCCTGGCGAGTCTTCACCATCCATAGGATAGGAAAGTTTCTCTGATACCAACTTGATCCGTTTGAGACCTAGCCTTGGTTTTCGCACTAGGCTCGCCCAGATTCTAATATGCGGAATAACAGGATCTTACTCGGAAATACGAAACCCAAAGTAATTGCAGAACTCTTTATTTCAAAGAGGGTTTTCCACGTCGAACGTTAGACACACTCATCTACGCCGAAGGAATTATAAGTGTCTAAGACTTAAATAAGCTCTATGACTCTTCAATTGTATTCCATGATCTAAACTAGACCTATTACAAGGTATTTATAGTCCAATCGTATGAGTACATATCAGACTCAGTAATCTAAATGTATTAGACTCATATAACTAACTAATCCTAAACGGATAGGCTTAGTTATATGTATTCGGATCGGATTACAATTCCGAACAGGGAATGAATTTCTTTTCATGCTCACAAACCAATCCATAGTCGCGAAACCTTTCCGATCACGGTTAAGGTCGCGAAACCTTTCCGAACACGGTTAAGGTTGCGAAACCGTATGCAATTAGGACTTGAAGATCCTCCCGGATCATGACTCCCTTGTTGAGAAGGAGCCAACCCCTGTTGCGACCTCTCGATCAAACTAGAGATGTGGAAATTGGGCTTGTCCATGTTCTCTGGTGTACCACTTTGCCGCACGTGCTCGTTGATCTTTCCGACCGATTCGAAAAGTCTCCTTTGTGCCACTGCGGGTGGTAGTCACCTTCTTCTCCAGAATCACATCTTCGCGTAGAGGTTCGCCTCGTTGATAGACCAAGTCTTCAACAGATGGAACTATAGTATCTGGTTCATCATCCAGCATTGAAGGCTCGAAGAGTTTGAGGTGCTCAACATTAACAACCGAGTAAATATCCATGTATGGAGGTAACTCGAGCTGAAACATTGGCGGTGTTATCCCTTAGGTAAAGAGACTGTTGTTCACACCGACCATCAACCGTTGCAATATTTGCAAACTCAGTCTAAGCTACAGCAAGCTCGGCACATCAAGTGGATGTCGTATTTGTAGCAGTTTAATCTGGTGATTAAGTACAAGAAGGGCGTACACAACAAATTGGTGGACATGTTGTCGTGATCACCAGTTACGACCCTCTGTTTATCAGCGTTCATGTAGATCGAGCCCTCATGTCATGATGACTATGCCAATATGTACAGTGAAGACCCTGATTTTCAAACAACACTGACTGAGCTCGAAACAGGGAAACCTACAGAGTTCGTTTGTCGAAAAGGACTCCTGTATAAGGGCAATTTACTTTGCATACCTCGTGGAGCACCTCGAATTCAATGGTTGCGAGAAGCACACACATCGAAGGTAGCTGGTTACTTTGGCGTTACAAAGATTTTGCAAAATCTTCACCGACATGTGTTCTGGCCGCGTATGCAGCAATATGTGGCTAGTTTTGTTCGAGGCTGTGGTCTCTGCAGCATCTCGAAACCGGCAAACCAAAAATTAGGTTTGTACACTCCTTTGCCAGTTCCATCGTGACCATGGGAGAGCATATCCATGGATTTCTTGGGAGGATTACCTAAGACCCGATGTGGCAACGACTATCTATTCGTGGTCGTTGATCGGTTCTCCAAAATGATTATTCTTATACCTTGTCGAAAGACTATCACAGGAAAAGAAGCAGCTCGGGTATTCTTTCAACACGTTTGGACACACTTCGGACTGCCGACTTCTATTGTGTCTGATCGTGATACCCGGTTCCTTAGTCACTTTTGGCGATCGCTCTGGACGATGATGGACACTAAGCTAAACAGGAGTACTGCCTTTCATCCGCAAATTAATGGTCAAACTGAGGTGGTAAATCGCACAGTCGTTCATCTCTTGAGAGGATATAACTCAAAGCACCCGAAGACCTGGGATGAAAGCATATCGTACCTGCAGTTTGCATTTAATCGAGCAGTGCATGGTTCGACTGGAAAGTCGCCGTTTGAGGTCTGTTTAGGATTTCTACCACAGAGTGCTTTTGACATGGAGTTTGTGATCCCTACCTCAGCACAGAACAGCAATGAAGCATCTGATCAGGATCGAGCACAAATGTTCCTGGAAGGTATTCAACGGCTCCATCGAGAAGTTGAACAGAACTTGCTGAAAGCTCAACTCAAGTATAAGGCGTGACATGATTGGCACCGAGTTGATGCTCAATTTCAAGCAGGTGATATGGTATGGTAACATCTGAGTAAGGAGAGACTTAAAGGTGAAGGTAACAAACTCAAACCCATTCGTTATGGTCCTTTTCGGATTTTGCGAAAAATGGGTAATAATGCTTGTCAGCTCGAGTTACCTCTATACATGGATATTTTCTCGGTTGTTAATGTTGAGCACCTCAAACTCTTCGAGCCTTCAATATTGGATGATGAGCCAGATACTATAGTACCATCTGTTGAAGACTTGGTCTATCAACGAGATGAACCTCTACTCGAAGATGTGATTCTGGAGAAGAAGGTGACTACCACCCGCAGTGGCACTGAGGAGACTTTTCGAATCGGTCGGAAAGGTCAACGAGTAGGTGCGGCAAAGTGGTACACCAGAGAACATGGAAAAGCCCAATTTTCACATCTCCAGTTTGATCAAGAGGTCGCAGCAGGGGTTGGCTCCTTCTTAACAAGGGAGTCATGATCCAGGAGGATTTTCAGGTCGAGTCGCATACGGCTTCGCGACCTTAACTATGTTCGGAAAGGTTTCACGACTATGGATTGATTCGCGACCATGAAAAGGAATTCGTTCCCTGTTCGGAATTGTAATCCGATCCAAATATATATAAGTAAGCCTATCCATTTAGGATTAGTTAGTTATATGAGTCTAATATGTTTAGGTTACTGAGTCTGATACGTACTCATACGATTGGACTATAAATACCTTATAATAGGTCTAGTTTAGATCATCGAAGAGTCATAGAACTTATTAGAGTTTTAGACACTTATAATTCCTTCGACGTAGGCAAGTGTGTCTAACGTTCGACGTGTAAAGCCCTCTTTGAAATAAAGAGTTGTGCAATTACTTTGGGTTTTGGTATTTCCGAATAAGATCCCGTTATTACGCATATTAGAATCTGGGCGAGCCTAGTGCGATGATCCAGGAGGATCTTCAAGTCCTGATCACATACGGATTCGCGACCAAGTCCTGATCGCATACGGATTCGTGACCAAGTCCTGGTCACAGACGGCTTTGTGACCTTAACTGTCGCGCCCCGAAACTGGGACAACGACTACTCCTGTAGAGACCTAGCTCGCTGCAGCTAGTCCCAAACCACAAACCTTTGACTTCCCAGGATGAGTCAAACACAGGAGTATATTACATTGCAACAGAGTACTCACAAAATATTAAGCAGTGTGGCCTGCTGGCCTTAATATTACATAAAGAGGATTACAATGCCTACAAGGAATTCAGGGTTTAGCAAAATATTTAACTACACAGCAGAAGATAGGTGACCCTCCCACAAAAGAAGTTGACGGCAGAACAACACACTTCAGGGCTCTAGCGGAACTGATTCTCCTCCTTCTGGATCCACGAAGTACTCCATGCCATCATCTTGATCAAGGTAGGCTCCATCTATTGAGTTGAATGTTGCAAGGGTGAGCACTTACGTACTCAGCAAGTCATAGGTAAGAGTAGATACATATAGTAGTGATGATATGAACCTAGACTAGTCAAGAATTATGGATATTTGTAAAATAATCTTTTTCTTTCTTATCTCATCTTATTTCAGCTCATGGCAACACTTTTCATAATATAACATCATTCATGTTCACTAGATTATAGCACTACCGCGACACGTCGACACACGACAGCCCACGGCAGCACTCCTTATCATGACAACACATGTCATTTGGGTAATCTTGATTAAACATATTTTATTTAGAAAATAGTACTTGTGTCACACCCCGTGGATTTAATCCACCGCAGTAGACTCCTATAAACCCGGGAGCTCGGAGTATTCGAATACGTTTTTAACTCTGCAGAGAGGTACCAATTTACCCGCAAGATATTCCACTTTCAAGCCCATCCTATCAAAATGATTAGACCCCTGACTCACTTCATATTATGAGCGGCAAGGTGGAAATAACAAGAACTTTTGTTATGTTTTACTCACAATTCACCCCCGACCCTGTGGCTCTCAGCGAGACACAGTTGTGGCAGGTTGTATCCAAACCTCCACCCCTTTGCTTATTCCCATTACTGGGTCAGCGTGCTTGATCACCTTCAGTGATATGTGTGGGAGCCGCGCTCCGTGTTTATCGTGCATCACTACACATCTCATGCAGGGGTTTCATGTGCGATCCACATAATTACTTGTTCAGGCCTGTCCCATACCAGGCTTACGGTTAGCACTTTATTCATGCCACTAAACGCACAACACAAAGTTCTAGTCCTTATATGCCAATGATCAGACCATCCACAACCCTGCACCTTCAGTGCCTGCATATCCTTTGCAGTCTAGCACCTCCAGTGCTACAGCCATTCCACACCATTTTTCTGGTCACGGCTAGGGGTTTTATTTCATGAATATAAATATATAAATACATATAATAGTTCATGGCTCAAAACTTGTTTATTTCACATTTCACAGATAACCAGTCTAGTACTGCCAATTCATAAATCAACCATTCTCAATCTTTCACATGCAATATTGCCCATATTCAAGGTTATATTATAGCAACATTTAAAATATAAGTTCAAGATGACCAAGGATATGACTTGCCTTCCGCGTCGTAAGATACAACAGTCGATGACGGGTCAACAGCAAAATCTTCAAAGTCAGCTTCTGAATCTGCTCGACGACAAACAAACACACAATGATTACTTATAATATTAAAATGTTTTATGACTTATATGCAGAAATGCTCAACAAGAATGATTGAACTAAACTGGAGATAATTTGAACTGCAAACTGAACTGAGTCGAGGTTCTAGGGTTTCAAGGAATTTGGCTAAGGATGGTGATTAGATAATCTTAGGGTTTCAGGATTACAATAGGGATAACAATTTTGTGGCTGGTTTAATCAAAACAGCGAATGTCAACAGATCGACATTCGGATCAAAGCTTGGACATAGCTTTAAGAAAAGCTAGGGTGCTTATCTCAAGTTGTGGTAGTAGAAGAAAATGTAGATCACAACTCTACAAATTCAGTGGACAAAGTGGTTTTCAAAATGCACAAACAGAAGTGGGTAAACAAGGTCAATGCCACTGGCTGACAAGCTCTGGCATAGAGCTGACAATGCCAAAAACTAGGGCTTAGCACAACTTTTGATCTGGAGCTCCAAATGATGCACCACTTTGTCTGGGAGGTAGGTATTGATAACAGGAACAATTAAGTTAACAGGATCTAGGGCAAGAAATGGCTGGAAAGCAAGAAATTTGATGATGAACTGAGATGAACACACTGCACTAGATCATTTCTGGACACAAACTTGGCATGGCTATAACTTCCAATCTAGGCCGATCTAGGTGTCAGGCTAGAAGACAAAAATGCTCAGGAGGCTAAGGCACATCTAAAAGACAAGGTGATTTGGGCTGAAACGGCCGGGAACACTTTTCCGGTCATCGGTGCCGGAGAAGAAGCACTGCCAATTGGGGGTTTTTGCTACAGGCCAAAAGAACTTAATTCCTTGCTTGGAGAGCGTCTGGGAGGTATAAGGAAGCTTCTGGTACAATTAGATTGGCCGGAGGATCACTGGAGAAGTCTGGCGACGATCGCCGGTTTCTGGTGAAGCTTGGTTTAGGGAGAAGCTTCGATTCTTGCTTAATTGGGGATTCTAAGCTTATAGGCTTGCTTGAAATAACTCACTGATCAATTTTGTTTACAGAAACGAAAGCTAATTTGTACTGGATTGAGCCACATTACAGGAACAGGGCAATTGACAATTCTGGTGATCGCCGGCATTAGGGGTCACCGGTGAGCAATTAAATAGTACTACACAGAGAGGATAAGTAGAGGAACTCACTGATGGATTCAATTTGAAGATTGGTACAACGGATGAAGCTGGCACCGTGAGCCTCCTCGACGGCTCACCGGAGAAGAAAACGAAAACAGGAATTCCCGGACTTGGCTGATTTCTGGTGAAGTGTGGAGAAGCTGCTGCACACAGTGGGGTTTAAATAGACCAGGCGAAGATTGCGAAGAGGGGACAATGAAGTAATTGGCAGCCGGTGACTTGACTGGTTGCGTGCAGGAGCAATAGCGGCGAAGAAACAGCAAGAGCGGTGATGCGACGGCGACAAGCTTTCAGCTGATCACAATGTCGCCTCATCGGGACCTGGCAAAGCTTGTAGCAAGCGGTGGCGACAAGTACTGGCGCGGCGAAGCGACGTGGCAATGAATTGCTGACAAAAGCCGTTGATCGCGCGCGGGAGCAGGCACTGGTCGTCGACGTAGCAGCAACCTTGCCACGGCACTGGCTGGAGCGAGGACACGTGCGCACTGGCGTGCACGGTCACAAGCGCAACGAAGCCTCACCGGCGGCGAGCAACCACGGCGCACAGGCACGACGGTTTCTGGTCGTATGCTTGCTGTTGCCCTGGTCGAAAATGGACTGAACTGCAGTTTCAATTCTTTGAGTTTTGGACTGAAATGTAAATCTGGAATTCTGGGAGGTTTAAACTGAAATCTGCTTTCACTAATCTGGCAGATATATTCAACAAAATATTTGGTAAGGATGTTTGATAAAATCTGGCACATTTGAATAGTTTTTGATACAAACTGAAAATAGGGTAATTTAGGGTAAAATAAGATTTAAGTTTTGTCGATTTCGAATTTTGGCATTTAGGGTTTGATTTTGATATCTGCACAGAAGAGAAACTTGTGGCAAATAGCATTTTGAGAAGATTTGCTGAAGAAATTCTGAATTTGGAGTTAATTTGGAGATTTTAGCCTTTTTGGGTTTTCAGATATCAGATAAGGACTAATTTGCGATAACTCTTGGACTGATTTGTGAAAAGAGTCTAGATGGTGAAATCTGGCTGTCAACTTTTTGGATTAAGGTATTGACATACCCATGATCATATTCCAGGAATAATCTGGTCTGAACTTGGTCAAGATTTTGATTAAATCTGGATTTCTGAAACTTAGGGTATTTGGGTAATATAGGATATTTTGTTTTCGAAAACATAATGGAGTTGATAAATCTGGGGTTTAGAGATAGAATTGGATTTAGGTTCTGAAGACTTTTAGATTCAGGGTAACTGATAGATCACATCTGAACGATCTGATCTTGATTTGAGGTCACAGGATAGATTTTGGAGATTTTAGGGCTTAGGATAGATACCGATCTGGCTATTACTACAGATACATGCATGCATGCTATTGATGAAAAAGAAAATTTTCACCCCTAACTCAGGGTGTTACATTAACCATGTTCGGAAAGGTTTCGCGACCATGGATTGGTTCGCGACCATGAAAAGGAATTTGTTCTATGTTCGGAATTGTAATCCGATCCGAATATATAACTAAGATTATTTGTTTAGGATTAGTTAGTTAGTTATATGAGTCTAATATGTTTAGGTTACTAAGTCTGATACATACTCATACGATTGAATTATAAATACCTTGTAATAGGTCTAGTTTAGATCATCGAAGAGTCATAGAACTTATTTGAGTTTTAGACACTTATAATTCCTTCGACGTAGGCAAATGTGTCTAACGTTCGACGTGTAAAGCCCTCTTTGAAATAAAGAGTTGTGCAATTACTTTGGGTTTCGGTATTTCCGAATAAGATCCCATTGTTCCACATATTAGAATCTGGGCAAGCCTAGTGCGAAAACCAAGGCTAGGTCTCAAACAGATCAAGTTGGTATCAGAGCAACTTTCCTATCCTGTGGATGGTGAAGACTCGCCAGGGTTACAAAACCTCCGACGAAACTCCAGGCGATCAATTGACAGTTCCTACAGCCGCGTCTCTGACAATGTCTGACGATACCTCCGTTCAAGCTAATCTAGCTGAACAAGTGGCTAAGCTCTCCACCGACATGGAAACCGTGCTTGCTTGGATTAAGCAACAGGCCATGATTGTACCTCCTAAAGTAGGGAAGGTTATGGGTGAGAAGACTGGTGAAGACTCGCGCAGGGCAGACGAAGATGAAGACGAAGGCAACCACAAGACCGACAACCTCGCCAACACCTCCTTAGCTGTCAGATCCTTTAAGGTCGACGCTAAGATTGATATACCCATATATGATGGGGTGATCAATGCCGAGAGACTGGATTCTTGGATCGACCAGCTTGAGATCTACTTTGACCTGAAAGGGTTTAGCAGCGCTCAAAAGGTGAAGTTCGCACCTTTGAAGATGAAGGACCACGCCAAGACATGGTGGAAGGCCCTTGTCGCTAGTGGTGAAGCTGACGACCTTGCATGGGGTCAATTCAAACGACTTCTGCAACAAGAATTCTATCCGATGGGTTACCTTGAGGAGAGATGGAAGCGTTGGCACAGATTGTACCAACGGCGCGACTAGACCGTCCAAGACTATACGATGGAGTTCCGGAGACAAGCAATGGTCATCGGCATATCGCTATCCGATCCTCAGGTATTTCGGAAATACACATCTGGACTTCAGAAAATGATCAGTACTGAGCTAAGTCTGTTCGGCGTCCAAGACATCGCGACCACAAGCACAACCGCTATGGCGATCGAGAAGAAGAATAAATCCCGCAGCGACAAAAGCACGAAGGAAAGTGCGACCTCGACAAAGAAAAAGCCGAGTCCGAAGAAGAACGCTTCAAAATCGAGCATGGGTGCCTTTTGTGATCATTGTCAAGTCGCGAGACACACCAAGGACAAATGCTACAAGCTTCATCCTGAACTTCGACCAAAGAAAAACGGACCAGGAAAAAGAATAGTCACGGCTACTGCGACTTCACCTGACGAAGAAGTTGTCCGAGTGAATTCGGTTAATGAGGCTGATACAACCTTGTCTCTAATGGCAATGCCGAAGAAGAATGGTTCTGATCCCCCGAACGACCATCACCCAACGGAGGACTTGTTCACCATCAACATCCAGGTGAAGCACGAAGTGGTCGCAGTGATATTCGATCCCAAAAGTCAAAAAAAACTGGTCTCCGCTGGATTGGTTCGGCGACTTGTTTGAAGACAACCACACACCTGCGACCATATCCGCTAGGTTGGTTTACATCCGACGTGAACCAACAGATTACCAGTCAGTGTGTGTTGAAGTTTGCGATCTCTGCACGATATATCAGATGAGGTGAAATGCGATGTTGTCCCTATCGATATCTATCAGGTGATCTTTGGGATCCGTATCTATATGACCGAGACGCTCACTTCCATCGGCGAGCACAAGAATACGACCTCACCAAAGACGGAGTTATGTTCGTGATCAGTAGAGACATCCACGTCAACACTTCAAACTTGATTACCGCAAATCAAGCCAAACGAATTGTTAATGCATGTCACAAGTATATGCTTGTCATGATTCGACCCATTGGTCAAGGTGAGGGTACTCGACCAGCATTGTCGTTGGCGTGCCGAGAGAATTCTGGTCGTTTGTCGGGACTGCTGGAGAAATACAGTGATCTGTTCGAGACTACCCAGTGTTGTCCGCCGAAACGTCCAGTTGAGCACAAAATTCAGCTTGTATCCGATGTGACACTGCCCAATCTGAGTATGTATCGCAACTCAGTATTGGAGAATGAAGAGATCAAGAAACAACTTGGTGAGTTGCTAAACGATAGTGTCATTCAACCGAGTAGTTCACCTTGTGGATCTCCTGTGGTGTTAGTGCCAAAGAAAGATGGGACTTGGCGTATGTGCATCGACTACCGAGCACTAAACAAGATCACCATCAAGAACCGGTACCCCCTTCCTCGTATTGACGACCTGCTAGACCAATTGAAGCATGCTGTTGTCTTCTCCAAATGCTGTTGTCTTCTCCAAATTGGATTTTAAGTCAGGTTATCATCAAGTCAGCATCCGAGAGGAGGATACGTGGAAGACCGCATTCAAAACACGACAAGGTCTGTTTGAATGGCTGGTCTTGCCGTTTGGTCTCTACAACGCCCCGGCAACCTTCATGCGTCTTATGAATGACGTATTGAGACAGTTCATCGATGACTTTGTGATTGTTTACCTCGACGACATACTAGTTTATAGTCGTTCATGGGATGAGCACCTCATTCATGTCGAAAAGGTGTTCGAATAGCTTCGGCAACATCGACTTCGCCTCAACCGTAAGAAGTGCGAGTTCGGCCAACAAACTCTACTCTAACTAGGATTCATGGTCGGCAACGGTACGTTGCAAATCGACCCGGATAAGGTAAAAGTGATTCGCGAATGGCCGCGACCATGAACAGTTACGGACGTACGTAGTTTTGTGGGAGCATGCCAATATCTTCGAAAGTTCATCCGACACTTCTCGATTATGGCTTCTCCATTGCATGCATTAACCAGGATCGATCAGAAGTTCAAGTGGATAGGGAAACATGAGGACACGTTTCTCTTACTGAAAAGGAAGATCAGCGAGGCGCCTGTGTTAGCTTTGCCGAATCTCCAGAAACCGTTCGAACAAGAAACCAATGCCTCAGGTTATGCGATGGGTGCAGTGCTCATGCAAGAAAGTCGACCAGTGGAATATCACTCCAAGCTATTCCAGGGAGCTCAGAAGAACTACCCGACTTATGATAAGGAGTTATGCGCACTGCATCAGGCCAAAAACATTGGCGGTGTTACTTCTTGAGTAAAGAGACTGTTGTCCACACCGACCATCAACCGTTGCAATATTTGCAAACTCAGTCCAAGCTACAGCAAGCTTGACACATGAAGTGGATGTTGTATCTGCAACAGTTTAATCTCGTGATTAAGTACAAGAAAGGAGTGCACAACAAATTGGCGGACATGTTGTCGCGACCACCAGTTATGACCCTCCGTTTATCAGCGTTCATGCAGATCGAGCCCTCATGTCATGATGACTATGCCACTATGTACAGTGAAGACCCTAATTTTCAAATAGCACTGACTGAGCTCGAAACAGGGAAACCTACGGAGTTTGTTCGTCGAGAAGGACTCTTGTACAAGGGCAATTTACTTTGCATACCTCGTGGTGCACTTTGAATTCAACGGATGCGAGAAGCGCACACATCGAAGGTAGCTGGTCACTTTGGGGTTACAAAGACGTTGCAAAATCTTCACCTACATGTGTTCTGGCCGCGTATGCAGCAAGATGTGGCTAGTTTTGTTCGAGGCTGTGGTCTTTGCAGCATCTCGAAACTGGCAAACCGAAAATTAGGTTTGTACACTCCTTTGCCAGTTCCATCGCGACCATGGGAGAGCATATCTATGGATTTCTTGGGAGGATTGCCTAAGACCCGAAGTGGCAACGACTATCTATTCGTGGTCGTTGATCGGTTCTCCAAAATGATTATTCTTATACCTTGTTGAAAGACTATCACGGGAGAAGGAGTAGCTCGGGTATTCTTTCAAAACGTTTGGACACACTTCGGACTGCCGACTTCTATTGTGTCTGATCGCGATACCCGGTTTGATGAGGAACGGGGTCCCGATCTTCCGGCAGGTAAGGGATAGTTCGATTGGTGGAGACTCGACTTTGACGATCCGACTTCCGACCAGAACCGATCTAGGCCTACAATCGCTACACCACTGCTCCGTTCGTTATCAACCGTACCAAGGCGCGGTTGATCTAGCCACGAAGGCCTGTTCCTGCAAGCGAATCGAAGAACACGTGCAAGAACACAAAAGAAGCAATCTCGAATTGCAAGTATGTATTAAGATCACGAAGTGTTGGGGTTCCCCAAACCGAAAGACGGCGAACTGCGACAGCAGAAAATTCTAAGCAAAACCCAAGTCTAACAATGACGGCTACGAGGTTTTAATATGCGAGAGGGGTGGCGTCTAGGGTTTGGGGCACACCCCCCCCCCCCCCCCACGCGGGATACACGGGCCGAGGCCTAATAGACAGGTGACGCAGCACCGCACGGCCCAACAGAATCTGGTCTCCACTTGTTTCAACGATTGTTATTGACTCAGAAAGAGTTTGGATGTGGGACCAGATCCGTTGGAAAGGTCTTGTTGAGGGCTTCTCCGTAATGTACTTGAACACCCCAAACGGAGTTCGTATGCATCTGCTATGCCCATTTGAAGACAGGCTGCTCCGCCGTGGCCGACCCGGACTCCAGCTAGCGGTAGACTTGATTCCTGACCCGTCTTGGCGCAAAGTGACACCCTCGCTGATCAACACCATGATTCCTGAGCACAAGCACAATATTATTAGGTAGTAACTCGCTCTTGTCAATATTCTCTCGTGTACTAAGAAACGAGCTCACCTGGTGATTTAGTTGACGTGCACGTGCCCTTGTTATTAGTCCTTGCACAACGGGTGTTGGAAGAATGGACACATCGTTAGGGGTGATGTCCTCATCATCCCCCTCTTGAATTGGAGTCGTTCTCGACTCAAGCTCATCTTCTTCTCCCAAATATGGCCGCAAATCTGAACTGTTAAAAGTGGGGCTAACCCCGAAATCTGCAGGCAACTCAAGTTTGTAGGCATTATCGTTTATTCGCTCTAACACCTTAAATGGACCATCCGCACGAGGCATTAATTTGGACTTTCTTAACTTAGGAAAACGCTCTTTACGTAAGTGTAGCCATACAAGATCTCCAGGAGTAAATATCAAGTCCTTTCTACCATGACTACCAACAATGCGATATTTTTCATTCATTCGCTCAATATTTTCTTTTGTTGTTTCATGTAGTTTTAAAATAAACTCAGCACGTTTCTAGCATCAAGATTGACCTTTTCAGATGATGGAAGAGGCAATAGGTCAATAGGAGCACGAGGGTTGAAACCATATACTACCTGAAAAGGACTTACCTTGGTAGTCGAGTGTAGCGCACGGTTGTAGGCAAACTCCACATGAGGAAGGCACTCCTCCCACATCTTTAAGTTCTTCAAAATAGCTCGCAACATTGTGGACAAGGTGCGATTTACCACCTCCGTTTGGCCATCAGTTTGGGGATGACAAGTAGTAGAAAACAGTAACTTTGTCCGCAATTTATTCCATAATGTCCTCCAGAAATGACCCAAAAATTTTGTGTCGCGATCTGAAACAATAGTGGAAGGCATACCATGCAAACGAACAATTTCTTTGAAAAATAAGTCGGCAATGTGAGTGGCATCATCACTTTTGTGGCAAGGAATAAAATGTGCCATCTTGGAGAATCGATCCACAACAACAAATATACTATCCCTCCCCCTCTTTGTCCTAGGCAAACCTAGAACAAAATCCATCGAGATATCCTCCCATGGGACACTAGGAGTAGGAAGAGGCATATACAAACCGTGTGGATTTAACCGTGACTTTGCCCTTTGACACGTGGTGCAGCGTGCCACGAAGCGCTCAACATCACGCCTCATCTTTGGCCAATAGAAGTGCGTGGCCAAAATATCCTCCGTCTTTTTGACACCAAAATGTCTCATCAGGCCTCCTCCATGAGCTTCCTTCAACAACAAAAGACGAACGGATCCAACTGGAATGCATAGGCGGTTGCTCTAAACAAGAACCCATCATTGAGTACAAATTTATTCCAAGCCCTCCCATCCTTGCAATTAATCAAAGCATCTTTGAAATCAGCATCTTGAGCATATTGTTCTTTAATAGTTTCAAGTCCAAAAATTCGACAGTCAAGTTGAGACATAGCATATCTCCGAGACAAAGCATCAGCAATTACATTTTCTTTCCCTTTCTTGTGTTTAATGATGTAAGGAAAAGATTCAATAAATTCTACCCACTTGGCATGTCTACGGTTCAATTTGTTTTGACTGCGAATATGTTTCAGCGACTCATGATCAGAGTGAATAACAAATTCCTTAGGCCATAAATAATGTTGCCACGTTTCTAAAGTTCGCACAAGAGCGTACAACTCTTTATCATACGTGGAGTAATTTAAAGCAGGCCCACTTAATTTCTCGCTGAAATATGAAATAGGCTTACCTTCTTGCATGAGCACACCACCAATTCCAACTCCACTAGCATCACATTCAAGTTTGAAAGTCTTACCAAAATCTGGAAGTTGGAGTAATGGTGCATTTGTTAGCTCTTCTTTCAAAAGGTTGAAGGCGTCCTCTTGTGGTTGTCCCCAATGGAATGCAACGCCCTTCTTTGTCAATTCATTCAATGGTGTGGCAATGGTGCTGAAGTCCTTCACGAAACGGTAGTAGAAACTAGCAAGTCCATGAAAGCTTCTCACCTGTGTGACCATTTTAGGAGTCGGCCAACTCTTGATAGCTTCGATCTTGGCTTCATCAACCTCAATTCCCTGCGGAGTCACAATATATCCAAGAAACGTGACTCGATCGGTGCAAAAAGTGCACTTCTCGAGGTTACCAAACAAACGTGCCTCTCTCAAAGCATTAAAAACAGCACGTAAATGTTCGAGATGTTTAGAAGGTGACTTGCTATAGATCAACATATCATCAAAATAGACCACCACAAATTTACCAATGAAAGGACGTAAGACCTCGTTCATCAAGCGCATGAAAGTACTAGGTGCATTAGTCAATCCAAAAGGCATAACTAACCACTCATATAAACCGAACTTAGTCTTAAAAGCAGTTTTCCATTCGTCTCCCAATTTCATTCAAATTTGGTGGTACCCACTACGCAAGTCAACTTTTGAGAAGATAATAGAACCACTTAACTCATCAAGCATGTCGTCTAACCTAGGAATAGGATGACGATACCTTATTGTGATATTGTTAATGGCTCTACAATCCACACACATGCGCCAACTACCGTCTTTCTTAGGAACCAAAAGAACAGGAACAGCACAAGGACTAAGGCTTTGTTGCACGTACCCACGGTCCAAAAGCTCTTGGACTTGTCGTTGAATTTCCTTAGTCTCCTCTGGATTGGTCCTATATGCATTACGGTTTGGCAACGTCGCTCCCGGGATCAAGTCAATTTGATGCTCAATACCTTGAATAGGTGGTAGTCCCGGGGGCACCTCAGCGGGGAACACATCGTCATACTCCTGCAAAAGGTTAGTAACAACAGGTGGAAAAGAGACAGGCATATCATCAAATGAAAACAAGGTCTCTTTATATATCAAAGCAAAGCATGACGGTTTAGCAAGATCATATTTTGTAGCAAGAAAAACACCACCCTTCAATTTAATTCCCTCAGTCTTAGAAGTAGGTACATTCTTATCTTTCTTATGCGGAAAAACAGTGTTAGCTACTTGCTGATTTTCAGATTCTGTGGTGTTCTCTTTCTTTTCATTTTCAAGTCTTTCCCTATCAAAATGCACAATTTCAGATGGAGTCATGGGAAGCAAGGTTATTTTCTTTCCTTTGTGCATGAAAGTGTACCAATTATTTCTACCATGATGAGTTGCATTAGTGTCATATTCTCAAGGTCGGCCTAATAAAAGTGAACATGCTTGCATAGACACTACATCAAAATCAGCAACATCATGGTATGAACCAATGAAAAATGGTACTCTTGCGGTTTGCGTTACCTTAACCTTACCGTTGTTGTTGAACCATTGAACATGATATGGTTGGGGATGTGGTTGTGTGGTCAAGCCAAGCTTCTTGACCAGATCAGAACTCACCAAGTTGTTGCAGCTCCCACCATCAATGATTGTTCGGACGCGCCAGTCGTTGACGACGAGGAACATTTGAAACAAGTTGTGGCGTTGGGCTCGCTCGGCTTGCTTCATTTGATCACTAAGGACCCGCTGGACAATGATGGTCCAGTATTCTTGTGTGGCTACCGTACCCAAAGCTTCCCCATCATCATCATGTTCGGATTCGTCATCAACATTACCTGCAAGGTTAGCTGCAAGAGCATATTCATCTTCAACATCAGAAGCACTAACGTACCCACCATCGTATGTCGCAATGTAAGCTCGCTGACTTGGGCAGTTCTCGATCACCTGAACCCTGTCATTAAGCTGGGCAACACGTCGTTCCAATCTTTCAATACTTTGGTTATCGCTTCCATCATGGTTTTCAGCTCAGCATGAAGGACACACTCGTTGTCCTCTTTATCAGATCCTGCCATGATTAGTAGAAAGTAGAAGAAACACAAGAAGTATTATCCCTACAAACTACCAGGTTCAGACAAGTGGATTCACACCCGCTCAAGCGTCTTACCACGCTCTTGCAAGGTTCTTACCAATGCTGCAGAAGGTACAACCGGTGACTGGTTCGTGATATCGTGACGAGCTTAAGTGTAACGATTGCAAGGTTGAATCCTGTTCTGATAGAAAGTATGTGGAGCTTGGAAGGTAGTTATGGTAGCAAAGGTTTACAATAATTGAAATCAGAATGCTAAGTTGAATAAGTGTCCAAAGTACGTGTCACAGTTGCTGGCCTAAACGCGTTCCTAAAACTAGTTCAAGTAAGCAAAGTGATCGGTACAGGCGATAGACATGAAAGGATGCAAGCCGTTCTGATCTCTTTTTTTTTTTTTGGCTAATCTTTCTTTTCGTGCGGCTCTTTTTTATGCACTTTTTCTTTTTTTTTTTTTTTACAAGAGTGCTGCAAAGGATATATTACAACTCAAAATTTAAGAATTACGCACAAATCCTATCACAATACTCTCGGCAGTTTAGCAAAGATACTCTGCAGAAACTTCCAATAATAATTTGGGGCTCTTAAAGACCTCAAACGCAAAAATTTATAACTAGGAAGTTGTAGATATTTTCTTTCTCATCAATTTGAATATATGGAAACCCAATTTGGGGTTTGGAACTAGGAGATATGGCCCCCGAAATACAGGCTGTACAGATTACTCCGAGATGGAACAGATTAACGTCCAACGCGATTTTCGCCACGAATATGGCGTTTCTGGAATTTGGTGCAATGAACAAAGTTGTAGATCTCTTCGACAAATACAATGTAGACTATTTAATCGCCCAAATTGGTGTTCAAAAGACAAAGATATTGTCTTTACAAAAACAGCAACGCAAAAGATAAATCCGAACCGATTGCGACTCGAAATTGTTTTCGGTTTAGAATTGGGATTTGATACTTGACCTAGACCAAGAACACGAATTGACCAGCAATACGACGATGACCACGGACACAAATTCAACAATGCAAAACTGAAAACGAAAATTGCAAAAGGCTCAAAGTGGTTTGGACAGCGGAAGACTATGATCACAATTTTTTTTTTGTTTTGGCTTTTTCTGGACTCTAGGTAGACGATGAATGATGAACAGAGAGGATACCTGACGGGCAACCTTGGCTCTGATACCACTTGATGAGGAACGGGGTCCCGATCTTCCGACAGGTAAGGGATAGTTCGATTGGTGGAGACTCGACGTTGACGATCTGACTTTCGACCAAAACCGATCTAGGCATGCAATCGCTACACCACTGCTCCGTTCGTTATCAACCGTACCGAGGCGCGGTTGACCTAGCCACGAAGGCCTATTCCTACAAGCGAATCGAAGAACATGTGCAAGAACACAGAAGAAGCAATCTCGAATTGCAAGTATGTATTAAGATCATGAAGTGTTGGGGTTCCACAAACCGAAAGACGGCGAACTGCGACAGCAGAAAATTCTAAGCAAAACCCGAGTCTAACAATGACGGCTACGAGGTTTTAATATGCGAGAGGGGTGGCGTCTAGGTTTTGGGGCGCACCCCCCACGCGGGATACACAGGCCGAGGCCCAATAGACAGGTGACGCAGCACCGCACGGCCCAACAGAATCTGGTCTCCACTTGTTTTGACGATTGTGATTGACTCAAAAGGAGTTTTGATGTGGGACTAGATCCATTGGAAAGGTCTCGTCGAGGGCTTCTCCGTAATGTACTTGAACACCCCAAACGGAGTTCGTATGCATCTGCTACACCCTTTTGAAGACAGGCTGCTCCGCCGTGGCCGACCCAGACTCCAGCTCGCGGTAGACTTGATTCCCGACCCGTCTTGGCGCAAAGTGACACCCTCGCTGATCAACACCATGATTCCTGAGCACAGGCACAATATTATTAGGTAGTAACTCGCTCTTGTCAATATTCTCTCGTGTACTAAGAAACGAACTCACCTGGTGATTTAGTTGACGTGCACGTGCCCTTGTTATTGGTCCTTGCACAACGGGTGTTGGAAGAATGGACACATCGTTAGGGGTGATGTCCTCACCACGGTTCCTTAGTCACTTTTGGCGATCGCTCTGGACGATGATGGACACCAAGCTAAAAAGGAGTACTGCTTTTCATCCGCAAACTGATGGTCAAACTGAGGTGTAAATCACACAGTCATTCATCTTTTGAGAGGATATAACTCGAAGCACCCGAAGACCTGGGATGAAAGCATACCGTACGTGCAGTTTGCTTCTAATCGAACAGTGCATGGTTCGACTGGAAAGTCACCGTTTTAGGTCTATTTAGGATTTCTACCACAGAGTCCATTCGACATGGAGTTTGTGATCCCTACCTCAACACAGAACAGCAAGGAAGCATTTGATTAGGATCGAGCACAAAAGTTCCTGGAAGGTATTCAATGACTCCATCGTGAGGTTGAACAGAACTTACTGAAAGCTCAACTCAAGTACAAGGCGCGACATGATCGGCACCGAGTTGATGCGCAATTTCAAGAAGGTGATATGATATGGTTACATCTGAGTAAGGAGAGACTTAAAGGTGAAGGTAAGAAACTCAAACCCATTTGTTATGGTCCTTTTCTGATTTTGTGGAAAGTGGGTAATAATGCTTGTCAGCTCGAGTTACCTCCATACATGGATATTTACTCAGTTGTCAATGTTGAGCACCTCAAACTCTTCGAGCCTTCAATGCTGGATGATGAGCCAGATACCATAATACCATCTGTTGAAGACTTGGTCTATCAACGAGACGAACCTCTACATGAAGATGTGATTCTGGAGAAGGTGACTACCACCCGCAGTGGCACAAAGGAGACTTTTCGAATCGGTCGGAAAGGTCAACGAGTACGTGTGGAAAAGTGGTACACCAAAGAACATGGACAAGCCCAATTTCCACATCTCCAGTTTGATCGAGAGGTCACAACAGGGGTTGGCTCCTACTCAACAAGGGAGTCATGATCCAGGAGGATCTTAAAGTCCTAATCGCATACGGATTCGCGACCAAGTCCTGATCGCATACTGCTTCGCGATATTAACTATGTTCGGAAAGGTTTCGCGACCATGGATTGGTTTGCGACCATGAAAAGGAATTTGTTCTCTATTCGGAATTGTAATCCGATCCGAATATATAACTAAGCTTATCTGTTTAGGATTAGTTAGTTAGTTATATGAGTCTAATACGTTTAGGTTACTAAGTCTGATATGTACTCATACGATTGGATTATAAATACCTTGTAATAGGTCTAGTTTAGATCATCGAAGAGTCATAGAACTTATTTGAGTTTTAGACACTTATAATTCCTTCAATGTAGGCAAGTGTGTCTAATGTTCGATGTGTAAAGCCCTCTTTGAAATAAAGAGTTGTGCAATTACTTTGGGTTTCGGTATTTCCGAATAAGATCCCGTTATTCTGCATATTAGAATCTGGGTGACCCTAGTGCGAAAACCAAGGCTAGGTCTCAAACAGATCATGCGAAAACCAAGGCTAGGTGTGAAAACCAAGGGATGGATCACAGGGAGCCTGCCGGTGGCGCGTCCACGCACGCGGTGGGCTACCAGCGCGCCCACGCTGCTAAGGTGCAGCGAAGCGGGGTTGCAAGGCACGAGAGAGGAGGCGAGGCGGCGCGGCACGGGCTGCGATCGGCCGCGACGCTAGCACCAGGGAAGTTGTCGAGCCGACAACGAGGGTTAGCGGCGACCGAGTTGGGAGAGCTAGGGTTAGAGCTTCGGCCATGGGTTTTGTCAGGCATGTGTGAAGGAGGAAGGACGGCACCCGAACTAGGGGCGGCGAACGCGTCACCAGAGGAGCCACGATGGTCGGCGAGAAGTTTAATGGCGGCGCGAGAGTGAGAGAGGCCTGAGTGTGAGTGCGTGCGTGTGCGTGTGTGTGTGTGTTTTGAAAGGGCCGAGTGTGTGTGTGCGTGGTGCGTGGGTGGGCCGAGCCAGACGCATAAGCGAGCGAGTTGGGCCATTTTGGGCCCAACCAAGAGTTTTCTCTTTTTATTATTATTATTATTATTTATTTCTTTTCTTTTCTTTCTCTAATTCCAATTCTATTTTAAATTCCTAATTAAAACTTAAATAGCTACTGTTGAATTATTTGATTTAGAAATTATTTTAATATTAGTGATTTCTTAATTTATGCTTAGTTTAATAGGAATTTAACCAAACTAGTTATATGTATATACGCATAAAAATATGCTTACTCATTTGAATTGTTTTCATTAATTTCGTATAATCTTTTATTAAGGAAAAATTATAGAAAAGATACAACTTACTTTTATTTCAATAATTTATAGACAAATGCAAATAGTATTATTTGTTTTGGGAGCTACCCAACCCGAAGTTTTTATGCAATTCCATTATGCAGTTCAATTAAACTAATTTCATATAATATATTTCTTATAACTAAAATTTCGCTCCCCTTGAAGTGTCGGTTGGTCGTGTACGACCACGGGTCCAAGAAAACGAAAACATAGATGCATTCATCCTCACATTTTGTATTTCCTATTATAGCAATATTCTAAATATATATATATATATATATATATATATATATATATGTATGTATACATAATTATGTTTCTCAGGAACTGACGGTAGCGAGGGACATTGGGGTAAATTGCCGAACTCTGATTTCAATCCCGTCTACGCAGGGAAGTTCCTTCTTGATCATGTTGAAATTGCTCGAACTAATTTCTTATATTATAGTTTCATATCTAGTCAAAATGTATCACTTGCATGAAAAGAGTATTTTTCAAAGACTGACTAGAAAGATTTATGGAGATTATATGAATATGATATGACATACATGGGATGCTGAGCATGATAGTGGAAGTCACTGAATTTGAGATCGCGACAGAAGGACTTCTTGTCTATGCTATGGATGGAAATTAATAAGGACTGTAACCAGCTGACTCTTTCATCCAACGCCGTAACACCCGTATCGACCAAAGACCTGGTATGGGATGGGTCTAGTCTAGTATCTTATCTAGAAGCTAAGGTCATCTCCACGGGAATGTATTATTATATGTATAAGCGCCATGGGTCGCTCAGAATAACCTCGAGGGCATCACGGATGGCTCAAAATAATCCAGATGGGTTCCGCGGGTCGCCCATGAAGTACCCAGGATGCTATATGCTCAACTGGTGGAGTGGAGATGCTTAGTGGATAGATTTGAGAAAAACTTTGTACTCTCGATCTGGTCACGCATTAAAGGGAATGTGGAGTGATGCTGACGGGTTCCGACATGTAAATCAAGAGTTTCTGTGGGTAAAGTAATACACCTCTGCAGAGTAAAAACGTGAATGTTCACTCCTTGTTCTTAGGTCGAGAACTGCGTCGCGGCAGGGAAGGAGGCCTACAGGTGGCCTCAACCCTGTGGTATAAGTGCTCAGTAGAACTTTTCTAATCAATCAAATTGGAGACTGTTTACAACAAATGTTTTAAAAGTAAAATTTATACTCCTTGACTTATTATATTCTTAAACATATTATCCTTGAATCTAGTTAACTTAGATCATCCTGCATTATGTCTTGAACCTTGCTGAGTACTTTTGTACTCACCCTTGCTATGTAAATCCTTGGTAGACTTAGAATTTTTGACTGAAGGAGAATTTGCTAAAGAAGATATCAGAGTAGCAGTGCTAACCCAAGACCCCGAGGATCCGGAGGTGGACATCTACAATTACGACCCTACTTACTTTGGATGTGGAGACGAAGACTTCTGAAATCTACCGTAGAACTGGCTCATTTTGCTAATAAGATGTATAGTTTTTGTAAAACTGATGTTTTGTAACATGGGTTGTTTCTATAACAAACACTTTATGTTATAATCTGTTTAACCTGAAATCCAGGCTTCTGTTTCACCACTCTGGATTGGACGTTGTTCGGGAAAACATACTTTTGTCGGGCAATGCTCACAGACCAGGCATGCTACCACGTGCGTGGGGTGCCGGGTCACTTCAGAATGGTATCAGAGCATGATCTTGGCCAAAACACGCTTGCCTAGATTTAGAAGGTGACTGTAATATCCCTAAGGCCATTACTATTCTAGACTTGTTTTTATCTTTTCTTTAGCAGTACTACCTTAGAAATATAGGGATGAGACAAAGGATTTAGTATTAGGATAGTTCATACTATATGAACGTAGGAGACATCTTTTCAACCTATATGGACGTATTTTTACCAGCTACTAGTTGTAAGTATAGGTGGGCCTATATGAGCCCCGTTGACTGACAATTGGTCCCTTGCAGACCTATACAAAATTTAAGGGTATAAGTAAACCCAGCTATGTTAAATATCACACAAACCATATTTTTCCTCTTTGCATTATGAGTTACTCTGTTCAGCATATTATCTTTGAATGTGTATGCATCTTGGTTGTGCATGGTTGGAATTGAACTAGAGCCCTTTTCTTTAGCAATATCATGGGTGGAGAAGGCGGAGGAAACATCAATGGGAGCTAGGATATTCCCACTAGTCCGGGTGCAACACCCCCATCGACGACCACAGAAGGGCAGACGACGATGACGGAGATGTTTCGTTGGATGGAAACGGTGCGACGGGATTCACGAGAACAACAAAACAAATTCTTCGAGCATCTAGTTAGCGCTATGAATGGGAGCCAAGCAGAGCCATCAACTCATGAACCTGAAAAAGAAGTTAATATAGTTGATTTTCTGTGAACAAAACCTCCTACCTTCTCTAGTGCGGTCGAACCTCTTGATGCAGATGATTGGCTAAATATTGTGGAAAGAAAATTGGAGACTGTAAAGTGTTCCGATAAGGAGAAAGTTTTGTATGCTTCGCATCAATTGACCGGTGCTGCAGCTGCTTGGTGGTTTAACTTTCGTGATATGCAGCCAACGGATCAACCCATCACCTAGGAGGTATTTAAACAGAAGTTTTGAGAGGTACATGTACCTGCCAGCCTTGTGTCAATCAAGAAGAGAAAATTTCGTAATCTGAAGCAAGGATATAAGACTGTCACTGAGTATTTACACCAATTCAATCACTTGGCAAGATATGCGCCAGAAGACGTGAACACTGAAACACAGAAGGTCAATCACTTCATGGAAGGGCTTCATCCAGTTCTTCGAATGCACCTAGCTGTAGTAAAAGTTGCAAATTTCCAAGATTTAGTTGACCGAGCCATTATTCATGAGAGTTATCAATTAGCTGTCAATGATGAGAGGCGCAAAAAGGCAAGGTTTGAACCACAATGATTTGTTCAACAACAACAATATCAACGGGGAGGGCAGCAGACCATTGCTAGAAATAGACCTAGTTTCCCACCAAGACCCCCACCAAGAGACCAGTGCCAAAATTGTGGAGGAATTCATCGGACGAAAGATTGCAATAAAGTACGCGGTGCATGCTTTGGTTGTGGACAAATGGGACATCGGATTAGTGACTGCCCGCAAAAATCTTCAACCGGACAACAAGTGCGTCCACCATTCAAAACGCCAGTATCATCAACAAATCCTTCACAGCCAACAAATCAAGGGTATGGAGGAAGGGGTCAAATGAACTGACCGACCTATACTTTCGGACGAGGACGAGGACGAGGAGGACCTATGAAGCCGCAAGGGAAGTTGAACTACGTGAGTGCCAATCAAATTGGAGATGCATCATACATCATCACTGGTAAACTATCCATCCCTCCTGCTATTGGTTTACTACTATTTGATCCAAATGCACTATTTTAGAATTATCTTCATCAACATCAACTGTCTTGCACTATTTTAGAAAAACCAATAACCATGCAATCCCCTGGAGGACTAATGATACTGGAACATGAAAGACCTGACCAAATTATTGAGATACTAGGGAATGAGTTTAAAGCTAAGTTATTAGTTATTCCCTTATTGGATATAGACGTAATCTTCGGAATGGACTGGTTAGCGCTTTTTGGAGCAACAGTCAATTGTGAAAAGAAAACAGTATCCCTTAGGAAAGAAGATGGTACCCGAATCCTTTTTCATGGAGAAGGATCACCCAAACCAAGGACAAGTGTAAATACAGCTACAACAAACCTCACATTAGATCAGATACCAGTGGCACATGAATATCCAGACGTGTTTCCAGAAGAGCTACCTGGAATGCCGCCAGATAGAGAAATAGAATTTACCATCGACCTAGTTCCAGGCACAGCTCCAATTTCACAACGACCATACCGCATGGGACCAGGAGAGATGATAGAATTGAAGAAGCAATTAGATGATCTAGAGCAAAAAGGATATATAAGACCCAACATATCACCTTGGGGAGCACCAACAATTTTTGTACACAAAAAGGATGGAGGTATGAGACTGTGTGTTGATTACAGAGCCTTAAACAATGTCACGATTAAGAACAAGTATCCTTTGCCACGAATCGACGATCTATTTGATGAACTGAAAGGAGCAAGTGTATTTTTGAAAATTAACCTTCGATCTGGATATCATCAGCTAAAGATCCGGGAACAGGATGTACCAAAAACCGCATTCGTAACCCGATACGAGCACCATGAATTCTTGGTAGTACCCTTTGGTTTAACAAATGCCCCAGCTGTGTTCATGAATTTGATGAACAAAGTGCTCGTGTTATTTCTGGATAAATTTGTAGTAGTTTTCATCGATGATATCTTAGTATACTCAAGGAACAAAGAGGAGCATGTGGAACACTTGCACATGGTATTGCAGACTCTTAGAGATCACTGATTGTATGCGAAGTTAAATAAATGTGAGTTTTGGATAGATCAAGTATCATTTCTCGGACATATTATATCAGAACAAGGAGTGTCGGTAGACCCGGCAAAGATTGAAGCTGTATTAGCATTGCCAAGACCTAAAAGTGTCACTAAAGTTAGAAGTTTTCTCGGATTAGCAGGCTACTACTGAAGATTTATTGAAGGTTTTTCCAAGATATCTGCACCTATGACTAAGCTATTGAGGAATGATGTGAAATTTAATTGGTCAGAAGACTGTGAAAATAGTTTCAAAGAACTCAAAAGGAGGTTAACTTCTACGCCTATCCTAGCATACCCTGAAGGCAGAAAGAATTTTGTAGTATATTGCGATGCTTCAAGAGCTGGTCTAGGATGCGTGCTAATGCAAGATGGAAAAGTGATTGCATATGCTTCACGGCAATTGAAGAAGCATGAAGTAAATTACCCCACTCATGACTTGGAGTTGGCAGCAGTTGTTTTTGCTCTGAAGACATGGAGGCACTATTTGTACGGAGTCAAATGTGAATTGTACACCGATCATAAGAGCTTGAAGTACATTTTCACTCAGAAAGAACTAAATATGCGTTAACGAAGATGGCTAGAGTTAATTAAGGATTATGACCTATCAATCAACTACTACCCAGGAAAAGCAAATGTCGTCGCGGATGCCTTAAGTCAGAAGTCGATGTGCAACCAAATGACAACAATGGGCGTGCCAGAAGAAATCATTAGAGACCTAGCTCGAATGGAAATTGAAGTACATAATCATCCAACAGAAGGAATAATAGCAACCATGACACTACAACCTAGATTACAAGATCAGATCAAAGAAAAACAAACCATAGATGAATTTATCCAAGAATAAATTTCGAGGATCAGAAGCGGAAGACCATCAGAATTTAGCCTAGCAGAAGATGAAACTCTGTGTTACAATGGTAGGATCTGTGTGCCCGAAAGCCAAGAACTAAAGGAAATAATTTTAAAGGAAGCTCATCAAACTCCATATACCATTCATCCAGGTAGTACAAAGATGTACAAAGACATAAAGGGTGTATTTTGGTGGAGAAACATGAAAAGAGAAATTGCACAATTTGTAGCAGAGTGTGATAGTTGCCAAGGAGTTAAAGCTGGGCATCAGCGACCAGCAGGACTAATGCAACCCTTACCAATACCAGAATGGAAGTGGGAAGAAATTGGTATGGACTTTATTACAGGATTACCATAGACCAAACAAAAGAAAGATTTCATTTGGGTAATAGTGGATCGCCTAAATAATTCTGCCCATTTCATTGCCATCCACCAGACTTGTTCCTGTGTGCGATTGGCAGAGCTATATATAAAAAAGATTGTGGTATTACATGGCATTCCTAAGAAGATTGTCACTGACGGAGGATCTGTTTTTACTTCAGCAATTTGAAAACAACTACAACAATCACTAGGAACCCAGTTGGACTTCAGTACCACATATTATCCCCAAACTGGAAGTCAGACAGAAAGAATCAATCAAATTCTTGAAGACATGTTGAGAGCTTGTGTCATTAACTTTGGAGAATCATGGGACAAATGTCTACATTTGACAGAATTTGCCTATAATAACAACTACCAATCCAGCATCAAGATGGCACCATTTAAAGCTTTGTACGGCAGAAGATGCAGATCCCCAATTTGTTGGATAGAAACAGGGGAACCACAAATTCTTGGACCAGACTTAGTTCGAGAGACTGAAGATAAGATTCGGATCATTCAAGATTGACTCAAAATTGCTCAGAGTCGTCAAAAGAGTTACACAAATAATCAAAGACAAGAATTGCAATTTGAACCCGGAGATTTGGTGTACCTAAAGGTGTTACCCATGAAGGGTATAAAGTGATTTGGAGTGAAGGGAAAGTTGAGTCCCCGATACATCAGACCATATCGTATCTTGACACGAAAAGGGACTATGGCTTATCAACTGGAACTACCGGCTGAATTGTCATAAATTAATGATGTATTTCACGTGTCCCAGCTAAAGAAGTGTTTGAAAGAACCATCCGACCACTTAACCCAACTCGAAGAACCATTACAACCAGATCTAACTTACGAGGAGCGTCCTACACAGATTTTAGCAACTGAGGATAAGAAGCTTCGCAACAAGAGAATCAGATATTGTAAAGTTCAATGGAATAATTATCCAGGAAGAGAAGCAACATGGGAACGAGAAGAAGAACTAAAGAATCGATACCCCCATTTGTTTGGGTAAGACAAAATTTTTAATTTCGAGGACGAAATTTTTCTAACGAGGGAAGGATGTGAGGACCACGAAACTGGTCGGCTAGTCGGAGGCCACATGGCTGGCCAACAGAGAAGTCACGATGCTGACAAAGCTGAGACCTAAGTCTAAGCGCTTGATTTATTTTTGTTTTGAAAAAGATCACTGTCAGACCGTGCAGTATCTATCAGGGGTTCTTTGCGGCCACCTCCCAGCCTGAGCGAGTGCCGCTGCTCACCCCTATATTTGCTTGTCACCATCCAGCATTTAAGAATCGGATCCAATTTCGGGTCGTTCGTTTTCATTTCGAGACATCTCGGGACAGTTTCGAGCTTTAGGAGGCATAAAAACAAAATAAAAAGAAAATATTTTCTTTTAGACACCCAGCCCAGAACCAGGCCGTGGGCCCAAATGCCCAATTAGCCTCAGTTTTGTATTTTAGTCCCTGAAACTTTCCAATTTGCCGCCGTGCTGTAAACTTTGCACAAAACTCCCTCAGGTTCATTGATTTTGCAAATCAGTCCAATGGACACTCATCTTGCACGGAGCACTACCACCTATTCACTAGAACAGTGATCCCAGCCACCTCAGCTCAGGTAAGTCGGTTGCTGCTTAGTGCATCAAATAGATCAACCCTGCAACACACAATTTCACATACACAGCAGCACAATTCACACAGATAGTAGAAGTTAAGGATCAACCACAAGAGCAACACAGGAGCAAGAAAAGGAGATCCAATACAAACAGCAAGGCGAATTAAGCCCTAATCCCCAGTTTTTAGCATGTTTCAATTACTCTGTTGAGAGATCATGAAGCCAGAAGAATTTAGCCCCAAATTGATTCCAAAACCCACCAGGAACTTTTAGATCATTGCTCCCACATGAGATGTTTGCATCATCATCACATTCTACCATCTCAGACATCACAGCACACAAACATCACAAGATCACACATCCACACAGCCATGAACACAAGCATCACAGGACCCGGACAAGAACAGAGCAAAACCAACCAAATCCAAACCCTAATCAAGGTCGAACCCTGGCGCCACAGCCACAATCGGGATTAGAGAACTTACCTGAGGTGCAGGCGACGAGGACCAGGCAGCCAGCGAGTCGGCCGGCGGCGCGTCCACGCGCGCGGCGGGCTACCAGCGCGGCCACGCCGCTAAGGCGCAGCGAAGCGCGGCCGCAAGCCACGAGAGAGGAGGCGAGGCGGCGCGGCCTGGGCTGCGACCGGCCGCGACGCTAGCACCAGGGAAGTCGTCGAGCCGCCGGCGAGGGTTAGCGGCGGCCGAGTTGGGAGTCTAGGGTTAGAGCTTCGGCCATGGGTTTTATCAGGCGTGTGTGAAGGAGGAAGGACGGCAACAGAACTAGGGGCGGCGAGCGCGTCACCAGAGGAGCCACGACAGCCGGCGAGAAGTTTAACGGCGACGCGAGAGTGAGAGAGGCCTGAGTGCGAGTGCGTGTGTGTGTGTTTTGAACGGCCGAGTGCGTGCATGCGTTGCACGTGCGTGGTGCGCGGGTGGGCCGAGCCGAATGCGTAAGCGCGCGAGTTCGGCCAATTTGGGCCCAACCGAGAGTTTTCTCTTTTTATTAATATTATTATTTATTTCTTTTCTTTTCTTTCTCTAATTCCAATTCTATTTTAAATTCCTAATTAAAACTTAAATAGCTACTATTTAATTATTTGATTTAAAAATTATTTTAATATTAATGATTTCTTAATTTATGCTGAGCTTAATAGGAATTTAACCAAACTAGTTATATGTATATACACATAAAAATATGCTTAATCATTTGAATTGTTTTCATTAATTTTGTATAATCTTTTATTTGGGAAAAATAATAGAAAAGATACAACTTACTTTTATTTCAGTGATTTATAAACAAGTGCAAATAGTATTATTTGTTTTGGGAGCTACCCAACCCGAAGTTTTTATGCAATTCCATTATGTAATTCAATTAAACTAATTTCATATAATATATTTCTTATAACTAAAATTTCTCCCCCCTTGGAGTGTCGGTTGGTCGTGTACGACCACGAGTCCGGGAAAACAAAAACATAGATGCATTCATCCTTATATTTTGTATTTCCTATTATACCAATATTCTAAATATATATATGTATACATAATTATGTTTATCAGGAACTGACGGTAGCGAGGGACATCGGGGTAAATTTCCGAACTCCGATTTCAATCCCGTCTACACAGGCAAGTTCCGTCTTGATCATGTTGAAATTGCTCGAACTAATTTCTTATATTATAGTTTCATATCTAGTCAAAATGTATAAGTTGCATGAAAAGAGTATTTTTCAAAGACTAACTAGAAAGATTTATGGATATTATATGAATATGATATGACATATATGGGATGCTGAGCATGATAGTGGAAGTCTCTGAATTTGAGATCGTGACAGAAGGACTTCCTTGTCTATGCTATGGATGGAAATTAATAAGGACTGTAACCAGCTGACTCTTTCATCCAACGCCGTAACACCCGTATCGACCACAGACCTAGTATGGGACGGGCCTAGCCTAGTATCTTATCTAGAAGCTAAAGCCATCTCCACATGAATGTATTATTATATGTATAAGCGCCACGGGTCGCTCAGAATAACCTAGGAGGCGTCACGGGTCGTTCAAAATAATCTAGATGGGTTCTGCGGGTCGCCCATGAAGTACCCAGGACACTATATGCTCAACTGGTGGAGTGGAGATGCTTAGTGGATAGATTTGAGAAAAACTTTGTACTCTTGATCTGGTCACACATTAAAGAGAATGCGGAGTGATGCTGACAAGCTTCGACATGTAAATCAATAGTTTCTGTGGGTAAAGTGATACACCTCTGCAGAGTAAAATGGTGAATGTTCACTCCTTGTTCTCAGGTCGAGAATTGCGTCACGGCAGGAAAGGAGGACTACAGGTGGCCTCAGCCCTGTGGTATAAGTGCTCAGTAGAACTTTTCTAATCAATCAAATTGGAGACTGTTTACAACAAATGTTTTAAAAGTAAAACTTATACTCCTTGACTTATTATATGCTTAAACTTATTATCCTTGAATCTAGTTAACTTTGATCATCTTGCATTATGTCTTGAACCTTGCTGAGTACTTTTGTACTCATCTTTGCTATGTAAATCCTTGGTAGACTTAGAATTTTCGATTGAAGGAGAATTTGCTGAAGAAGATATCAGAGGAGCAGAGCTAACCCAAGACCCCGAGGATCTAGAGGTGGACATCTACAATTACAACCCTACTTACTTTGGATGTGGAGATGAAGACTTCTGAAAGCTACCGTAGAACTGGCTCATTTTGCTAATAAGATGTATAGTTTTTGTAAAATTGATGTTTTGTAACATGGGTTGTTTCTATAACAAACCCTTTATGTTATAATCTGTTTAACCTGAAATCCATGCTTCTGTTTTGCCACTCTAGATTGGACATTGTTCGGGAAAACATGGTTTTGTCGGGCAATTCTCATTGACCAGGCATGCTATCACGTGGGTGGGATGCCGAGTTGGGCCAGTATTAGGAGTGTAGAAGATTACTATACTAAACTTGAAATTGCAATGATTAGAACCCAAATTCAGGAAGAACCAGAGGCCACCATGGCTAGATTTATTTGGGATTTAAATCATGACATTCCTGATGCTGTGGAGTTGTTAGTGTACAATGATATGCAGGAGTTGTTAGTGTACAATGATATGCAGGAGTTGTTGCACCAAGAAATCAAGGTGGAGCAAAAAATTAAGAGAAGGCAGCAAAGGAGCAAGGTAAACCACTTGAGCACCTCATAGAAAAGACCTACACAAAGTGTTCAATCTATCAAGATAAAAGGTGATTGGTAAATTTAACAATTCACCCAATGCTTCCAGCAAGCCTCAAAGCAATTTTACTAAGTTTAACAATGTTTCTAAGAGTTCTAACAGCCCTAACACTTCCTCTAGCTCTCAAATTGTTTATTTTAAGTACCAAGGCAGAGGGCACAAGGCTAATGAATGCCCAACAAAAGAACAATGCTTGTCATTGACAAAGGTGAGTATTACTCAGCAAGTGAAGATGAGGAGGAGGAAGAAGATATGCAAGGTGAGCAAGATGTTGAGGTAACAGCCCCTAACCCTTCATTATTTGAAGAACAACCTGAGTATGGATGTGAGTGCCTAGTTGTTAAACCTGTGTTGAGTGCACAAATGGTAGAGGTTGAGATGAATCAAAGGCATAATTTGTTTCAATCTAGATGCACAGTAAATAATAAGATTTGTAAGATGATTATTGATGGTGCTAGTTGTAACAATATAGTTAGCACTGAGATGGTCACAAAGTTAGGATTGAAAACATGAAGACACCCCAACCCCTATAAAATGCAACGGCTCAATGAGTGTAGAGAATTAAATGTAAACACAATGGTAAGAGTTCCCTTTCAGATTGGTAGATATATTGATGAAGTTTTTTGTGATGTTGTACCTATGCAAGCTTGTTATTTTCTGTTAGGAAGACCTTGGCAATATGACCATGATACAATGCATAGTGGTAGAACTAACAAATATACATTTGATTACAAGGGTAACACTATTGTTTTAGCTCCTTTATCACCTCAGGAAATTGTAGCAGATGAGATGAAGAAAAGGGAGCAAGAGGACACTCGAGTACAATTGCAAGACCAGCACTTAAATCCACCCAAAAAGGAGGTTAACACTAGCAGCAAAAGGGAGGCAAGTCCAACAAAGAAACACTATCAGAGATTATTACCCGAGTTAATCACACATGCCTTCCTATGGTCACACATGCTTTCCCATGGTCACACATGCCTTTCTATTGTCGCAGAGAACCACAGAAAGGGACTTAAGTTGCCTGTTATTATCTTTTCATGGTCACAGAGACTGAGGAAAGAGATAATGAGATAATCCAAGGATATACTAGACATAACCCATCAAGGATGTTTAATTCCCGTAATTTCAGTACTTGTAGCCACAAAACTCTATAACCTCAATGCTTATTGTCACAGAGTCCATGGTCTCATATATTATTATATTACTTGCAAGTATTATGGTCACGGAGACATTTTCCCGTGATCATTTCCAAGTCGCAGACATAAAGCCAAATACCAATACATGGTCGCAGTTAGTGCGGGACCATATATTGGTAACTTATACCATGATTTGAAAATCATGCAGTTAAGTTAACCATCCATGATAATCGTTGCGAAGATGAGGATGAATATACAGTTTTCATAACCACATGTTATAAACTGCAAATAGCAACCGACAACAACTGATGGCCACCGCTATACAATAGTTGTTGACAACTACCAAGCGTCCCTTTGATGAAGCAACTGACACCTTTCGACAAGTATAAGTAGGGCAAAAAGTTAGAAGAGAAGGGCAGATCCTTTTGGGAGCAGATCCTTTTGGGAAAGAGTTCTCAACAAATCAATTGAGAACTAGATAATGTAGGATCGAGGATGACGACTAGAGGGGGTGAATATGAGGCTTTTTAAAACTTTTATGAATATGAACTTTTTCACAATTAAAGTCTAAACAATAAACTAAAAGCAAATAAGAACTGAACCCAAAACAATAATAGATTATACAAGTAAAATGAGAGGAAGAGAATCTAACACAACGATGTATGCTGAGGTCTTGGAGACTTGCCCGGTCTGCCCTACTCCTCGTTAAAGCATTCAAATGAATGAGTCTTGCTTCGATGTACACTAAGGTTGCTTCTTCTCCTCTCCGGAAAGGTGAGCATAAAATCTCTCACAAACACACCAAGTCTCTTCGACAAGCTTCGTTAATAGAGAGATTAACGACCACGCCTCCAAACCGTTAAGGTGATGGCGTTCACCAAGAGTAACAAGTTGCAAGATTTTCTCTTGGCCTCCAACAAACACCAAGAAACTCTAGAGATGCAAATGATGCAAGATGATTTTTCTAGGAAGGTCTCTCACAATCACAAATAATGATTTTAATCAAAATATCAAGACTATAGTGCTAGAAGACTTTGGCTCAAGTGTATATATGAATATGGCTCAGAGATATGTTGAAAAAATGCTCAAAAATGTTTATAAAAATTACTCAAAACTAGTAAAAAATGTTTAGAAAAGTTGCTAAAAAATGTTTATAAAAACTGCTCAAAAGTGTTTATAAAAATTGCTCAAAAATTGTTTATAAAACTGCTCAAAAGTATTTATAAAAACTTCTCAAAAAGTGTTTATAGAAACTACTCAAAAGTGTTTATAAAAACTGCTCAAAAATATTTAGAAAAGCTGCTCAAAAACTATTTATAAAAACTGCTCAAAAGTGTTTATAAAAACTGCTCAAAAATGTATACAAAAACTGCTCAAAACTATACAAAAACTGCTCAAAAGAGTATTGAAAAATTGCTCAAGGTTTATATGAGAATGGAGCTTGAATATATGTAAAAATACTGCTCAAAACACATTTATAGCCCACACATCTCAGCTAGCTGTTATGGTCGAGTAAGGAAAGAAATCAGTACAGCTAACAGACAGCTTTCGACCTTAAACGACTAGAAAGTAGCCCTTGGAATGAACAGTGCTCGAAAGACCTCTGGTCGAATGAACAGTGTTCGAATGACCTCTGGTTGAATGAACAGTGCTCGAGTGACCTCTGGTCAAATGAATAGTGCTCGAAAGACCAGTTTTAGTACCTCTTTCAAATCTATATATTTTCTCAGATTCGACTAAGATTGTGAAAGAAAATGAATGCAATATATGACCTAAGAGTTTCTCAGTTTTTGCTTGAACTAAAAGAGATTTCGCAACCCCTCTTAATAGTACGGTTAAAACTAAAAGGAATTTCTATAAATCCGGTCAATACTGCAAACACTAAGACTGGTAAAATCCAAAACAATTTACCTAGGCTTTTAAACTTCCTGTTTTGTGACTCCCATTTGACGTTTCATCTTTTCACCTGCTCGAAGGATCATACTCAAAACAAAATAGATTAATTCAAGACACTTGTTGTCATTTATCATCAAAATCAAGATTAAGGACCTAGATGCAACAAATAATAATTCTCTTTGTAATTCATTATACTCATAGTGAAAAACCAACAGGAGTAGGGTTATTACTCAGATTTTGAGGGCTCGAACCTGTATAAATTTCTGTGTCATTAGATCCATAGATACGGTGATTTCTCTAGTGATTGTCTGGATTGTCTCCCTACTAAACAAACTAAATTCGTGTAAGTTTGACTCGGAACCTTGGTTCCAATCATCGACAGCTGGTGCCGACTGTGGGGATCCTTTCAAGACATTTTCGGATTCACCAGGGTTCATTGTACTCATGGATCCTTACCCTTGCTTACATGATTCCGTGAATGATCTTGATCTCGAGGATTATGTTGATGTCATGGATGAGGACTACGTCCCCATCAAAGATGATGATGCTACCCTCAAAACTTATCCCGAGGAAGAATCATCTCTGGTTCTAGTCACGTCCATTGACCAGGAACACGAGAAAGCAATTCACTTGCCTTCTGTGAGTTTTGCCACATCCGAGGGTGAGTACGTGCCACAACCCATTGTCTTAGACAATACGGGAGACGAAGACCTTGAATTTAGTCTGGAAAATTTTGCTCCGGACAATTTAAAGTCCCTCTTTGATTTCGAGTCTGACTCAGACAAAGAGGAGATATTTTCTTTGTCTACGACTTTTGTTCCACGGGAAGTTGCTGCACTTTCTGAGGAAACTCATGAGCAACACGTTGCCAGGGAAGAACGAGAACGCAAATAGGAAGAAGACGAACACTATAAGATAGCACTTTAGCAACTTTAGCCAATATTCCCAGCACTTTAGCTGCTGGGAATAAGGTTTGCTACAGCTGGGCGAAAAGGTGTTGCGAAAAGTTTTTCCCAGCTGTAGGTCCAATGGCAAAAAGTATTCCCAGCTGTAGACCGCTTGGAAACTTTGAACTTTCCCACTTGTATGTCCACTTGTAATATATTATTCCAAGCGGTATAACTATTTGGAATATTTTTCCCAGCTGTAGGTCCGGTGGCAAAGAGTATTCCCAGTTGTAGATTGCTTGAAAAGTTTGAACTTTTCCCACCTGTATGTCCACTTGTAATACATTATTCCAAACTGTATAACTATTTAGAATATTTTTTCCAGCTGTAGGTCCGGTGGCAGGGTGTATTCCCAGCTGTAGGTCGCTTGGAAAATTTTAACTTTTCCCACCTGTATGTCCACTTGTAATACATTATTCCAAGCTGTATAACTATTTGGAATATTTTTCCCAGCTGTAGGTCCAGTGGCACAGAGTATTCTCAGCTGTAGGTCTTGGAAAGTTTGAACTTTCTCACCTGTATGTCCACTTGTAATACATTATTCCAAGGTGTACAACTATTTGAAATAAATTAGTACCAGCTGATCTGTCATGGAGAATTTAGACTTTCAAATTTAAATATGTGAATTATTTGTAGTAAATTTACCACTGGGAATTGTGTCAATAATTAATTTTAAATATATTTTTTTAGTAATTAGGCAACAATATTACAACTAAAATTATAATATGCACTATCCTAATAGAAATCACACCACATTTTGCAATAAAATTATCAAAAATAGATAAATGGCACAATTATATATTATATTGAATTCTTTGCTTTATATAGCCATTGACAAGATTCGTAATGGTCACAAATTATTCAATTGACAAAACCAAACAGAATAGATATAGAATCTCTGAAATAATTGCGAGAAAAATATCACTTAAGAATTCTTTACACCAAATGTATGCCCATATATACTATTCCTAACTTTATATATTTTGTTCCAACTATAACTATCAAAAGTAAAATATTCCGCTTTCAAACTCCTCTTATGATGTAAAATATCTTCATCACTTCATATGCTTTTAACACCTTTCTGTTAACCACCTGCATAAGAAAAGATATTGATTAAAATAGCCTTGTGATAAATATATACAAATCAATAACTTTTGCTTTAAGTAACATACAAAACATATGACAATTATAATAAAAAATGGTTGGTCGATTGTTGTATAACAAGTATAAGCTATTGCTTATGCGAATGAGAAAATTGTGTTGGTTGACATGACTTGCATACACTTGATAAAAGAAATTAATCATATGAAAGTGAGCTACTAGTTCAAGGCACAATTAACATACACTTAAAATTTAAAAAATGAATAACATGTAGATTGTGTTGATAACACCTCACCTTTATAAAATTATTAAGTATTTCCACTTAGTTTCAACTAATTCTCTTGTCCCTTTACCTGTAAGCATTGTTTTATTAATAACAAAACAAGACAAATGGAAAAATAGTAACTAACCAGGTAAATAACAGGTGAGAATTATATATACCTAGAACACGAGATGAACCACCACCTATTGTAGTATCATCTTGGATCTACGAGTAAAAGTTCATTGTTTGTTTACTTGGATGGTATTAGTAAGTAAATAAGAGTGATTATAGTAGATAGAATAGATTACTTTTTCACGTGGCCATGCAATTGATCGTCCAAGCGCATCAAACATTTTTCTAACATTCCCATATGGACGTAACAATGGAGCATCTCTTTTCAACACATAGTTCACAACCACCTGAAAACACTCAGGCCCAAGAGGTGTGTCACCAACTATTACACTTTGAGATGCCCTTTGAAGCGTACCCTTAGCAACAGGAATATATGGCCTCATAAAAGAAGTCAAAATAACTTCCTTTCCTCCCTAAAGATCAAATAGAAATGCATATAAGGTCAATGGTTACCTCAATAATGAGCATCCAAATTCAATAGAGTATAATTAACTTGCAACTATTACCTCCTCATGCCTATAGCGTGGTACATCATGTGTCTTACCAACTCTCCTTTGCATTATCTATACAAAAATTAAATTAAGTTGATAGTCTAAATATTGTTAGGTTAGGTACAACTTTGAGGTAAAATAATAAAATGTAAACTTACGTTTCGTGGAATCCTATTTTCACCTGCAGATGACTCTATAGAACAACCATCACTTTCGTATCCCGTGTCCTACAGCAATTAGTACATAACATTTGAGCAATTTAGTAAATAACCATATGTATATTATTGCTTAAATATTATAAAGAACACATATAAAAAAATCACATGCACATGACCCTTAGATCTCTGATTGTAATCATTATCTATATTTTTCTTAGCCTGTGAAGTAAGCATTTGCTTCAATTCTTCAAATTCTTTTTCCATCCATGTCAATTTCTCTTTGTTTCCCACACTCTCACTCTCCATTTTATCTAGCCTCTCTATCAAAAGATTATTCTGATTTTGAAGTCTTATCCTTGCTGCATTAGCTAGTTGAAGCTTAGTGGATGAATACTTTTGTACCCCCGACATCTTTAAGTCTTGAGAAGTAGGATCCAAACCAATAGCACGTACACGTGAGCGTTTTTCTTTTCCAAAGACATGGTAAAATAGATCTCCTTCTATTATGGTTTTTTTAGCGAGTTCTGGCTTGTTGGCAATGTCTCCGCAATTGTTTTCTGAAAATTAGATAAAGCTCATATTTATATATATATGTTTATCGTTGATTATAAATACATGTAACCCTTCAATGACACTTACAATTATGTCTTCAGCTCCTTTTTTTGGAACTCCATTTTTATGGGTATGTGCTTGGATAAAAACTTCATGTCTAGCGGCCATATAACCCAGTTCTTTGGACTGCACTTCCATTAATATTGACAATTAGTTATCTAAAGAAAGTAGAAATAAATATTAAGACATTTAATACCATATCATGTGCAATCCGAGCAAGACTCTTGCTTCCAGCAGTATGTGTCATTGTCATTTTTGCACTATTTGCTTTTCCAATTTCACTTAGAGCCTATAAGATTAGAATATAATTAATTGCATAAGATATATTTAATTTGTAATTAAGAATCATTTATAAAGAAGTTTTACCTGACTTTTCGGAGCTCTCCAATGCTCTATAAGCCACATCCAATCTGTTTTAGGTACTCTAGAATCAATCTTCATAGAAAAAAGTTCCTCATCAGTTTTTGTTTCATCAAAATAATTCCTCTTTATTTCACATTTGAAATCTTTTCATTTCACTACTACTTTTTGTAAAACCCAATCCTCAAGGTCATCATGAACATCAAAAAATTCCTACAAAATTATCAAGTTGTCAATGATTATATACTATTATACTATATAGATATTATAGTAAGTTTTATATTGTGAAATATAGAAAAATAAAAATAGTCTTAAATTGTGAAAAGGAAAGTGTATGACAAAGGCATAATTACAGCCTACAAACAAATATAAGTACTTAAATGGAAAAAATATAGATCTACCAGGAAAATTGACAAATATGGGATTAGGGGTGAAAATTACTTTTCCAAAAACCATAAAAAATTCAAATTAAGGCACACAATTGGTGAGATTTTCTTCCTACTTGTCCAATTTTTCTCACCAAAGTGAAAATAGAAACCCATTTGACATTTAACTTCTCCAATTAAGAGCCTAAAGACTTATATGATTGACATGATATGCCAAAAAAAATACTATTGGTCCCTCTGAATCATTGATTTCCAACTTAAATGATAGTTCCAAAAAAAATTAAATGTTAGTTTTAAAGAATTGATGTTCAAGACTTAGTTTGGTCAAGTTTTGGATTCAATTTCTATCATAGAGAAACTGAAGTCATATATGATATAACTCTAGTTCGACATATACTAAAAACCAGAGTTCTGATAGTGTTTGACAAAAGGCTATTATTTTGTTGTTTTAAATAAACTTTACATCTTATAATAGAATGTAATTTTAGTTGTAATCAATGAAATAGCCATATAAATAATTCTAACTTTATGAGTATTTGTAAACTTGAAGTTAGAGTGGTTAAAGCACATCAAATTCTTTACTGTAAAAGTGGTTTCAGCTTCATGCAGAAGCACCAACACCACAATGGATCTAACCTGCGGATTCTATAGGAGCATATATATGCACAAACACAATCACATAACTAGGAGTATTTCCATACATTTCACATCTATGCACCAAAATTATAAAAAAATTACTAATGTCTATCTAAAGAGATAGATACAAAATTGTTAAATAGTTATGACTATATAACATAAGACTATTATTTTTTTCTGTTTAGTGGATACATTGTGTAACACCTATAAATTAAAGGGCACACATCCTTTTAGAATACAATGATTGGCTCTGTCTAGCCTTCTTGACATATAGAACTTTTTAAGGGTGATTAGTGTTGGAAACTACTCAAAATATAGCATTATTAGTTTGCACATTATCCATACTCAAATCCCTTGTTCTTTAGGACCATGTGCACCAACTAATATAGAATCCACTTTGTTGCTGATCACTGATCACTTGAGTCCTTGCATTTTATTATTTTGGTCAAAATAGTCTTGAACATTCATCCACCTATGCAACATGGGAATAGAAGAGCCTATTAACAAGAATTTGATCAATATAAGACTAGAAAGTATAGAAATTTGGTGTTACAATTTGAATTTGTAAATATCATATCTAAATCACTAGCTCTTGTTGATACTATATTACTCCAAATAAATTAAAACCTTTATACAATAACCAATTACAAAAATTTGGAGTTACAATTTGAATATCTAAATATCATATCTGAATCACTAGCTCATGCCAATGCTATATTACTCCAAATGAACTAAAAATTTGCACAATAACCACTAGTTAGCTCCTCTCTTTGACATACTTTTCAAAGAATCTATAGCAGACAAACTCCTTGTTCATATACAAATAGCACAAACAAGAATCATATAGCAGCAAAAATAATAATAATATTACCTGATTGCAACTAATTTTTCCAAAGATGAAACCTAACAGGAACAATCTCCAAGTTGGAGAATTTTTTGTACGGATATCTCTGAATAAAAAAACAATTTTAAAAATAACGTTTAAAAAAAAATTGCAAAAATGGCTTCAGTCGCCATCTGGGATGGCGACTGATGGGGTTTATATAAGGGGGGGGGGCCGGGGCGATTGTGTTTGGAAACGAAAAAAAAAACCCAGAACCACTCACGGCTGAGAGCAAGAGGGGAAAAAAAAGAAGAGAGGAGAGGGGAGGAGGAGAGGGGAAAAAAGAAAAGAAGAGGAGGGGGAGGGGGAGAAGAGGAGAAGGAGGAGGAGGAGGAGGAGAAGAGGAGGAGGAGGAGGAGAAGAAGAAGAAGAGGAGAAGAAGAAGAAGAAGAAGAAGAAGAAAAAGAAGAAAAAAGAAAGGTAAAAATTGGTTTACTGATAATTAGTATAGAATGTAGATCTGTTTTAGGGGTTTATAGATTTGTTTTAGGAATTTGCAGATCTGTTTTAGAAATGTGTAGATCTGTTTTAAAAATGTGTTGTATTTGTAGATATGTTTTAGAAATTTGTAGATCTGTTTTAAAAATGTGTAGATCTGTTTTAGAAATGTGTTGTATTTGTATATCTGTTTTAGAAATTTGTAGATCTGTTTTAAAAATGTGTAGATCTGTTTTAGAAATGTGTAGATCTGTTTTAAAAATGTATAGATCTGTTTTAGAAATGTGTAGATCTGTTATGTAGATGTGTTGTATTTGTAGATCCGTTATGTAGAAATGTTATGTACTGAGCGAATAAATTAGATTAATAAATAGTGAATCGATAATTTAGGACATACGGTTTATTCGTAGAAAATGTGCAGAAATACATATTTGATTAGATGTGATGCAATATCATTAATGCAGTGTACTTCTAAGATGTTAAAAAATAAGTCGCAGATGTCTTAAGGATGAGTATAGAGTAATGTGCAAAATATATTGAAGATATAATAGCTGATGTTTGTAATACTTATGTTGTAGACAATGTCGGAAACAAGAGTAGTCTATATTTTTCACGGGGAACAAATCATTAGAAATGGACCATCTGGAGATGACCTAAGTGGATGTCACCGTGTAGACATGGAATTGAATGATCTTAATGTTCTTAATTTTGAAGACCTTAAGACCCGAGTCATGGACATCCTAAATATTGACCCATGTTTACACAAAATTGTCATGGAAGCACTGGTGCCTATTGGTTTGACATCTTGTTGGAAATTGTGTAAACTTAGAGGCGATAGATCATGGGGCTCTCTTGTTAGGAGGGTGATAAATCCCAATCATGGGCCAGATGACTGCATACTGTATGTGACAAAGCTAGACAATGTACCAGAACCGGGAGCAGAACTTGTACCCGAACCATTAATTGGAGGACAACATATGAACATTGATCCAACCATGACTTATAATTCTGCGGATATGCCCAACGCAGAATTCATGGGCGGGTATTTCTGGCCTGGGGATGAGGCTTATGCCGACGAAGGTGAAGACGAGGGTCTGGAAGTTTCAGGCAGCGAAGGGTCGGAGGTGGACGCAGACTATGCGGATTCCTCTGGTGAAGAAGACTATCGTGGAATGGGACCTCCACAACAATGGCTAGATCCTAGTGGTTTTGAGCATACGCGAATCCACGACGATCGCAGTTCGGAGTCGGCAGGGAGTGAGCACAGATTAACATTGGGACAACATTTTCGAAGCAAGGAGGAGGCTAAGCAAGCCGTGGCGATGTGGTCCGTGACACTGCGTTGGTCTTTCAAGGTTGACAGAACAACTCCGCGACTGTACGCAGTGAAGTGCAAGGTGGAAGGATGTCGATTTTATGTTCGTATTGCTCGGTACAGGGACAATGAGCACTTCATTGTTTCCAGGATCACCGAACACGACTGTTCGGTGACAGAAGTATCACAGAGTCATAGAAATATGTCCTCCGCATTTGTGGCACGTGTAATTTTGTCGAACCTTCATGCAAATCTTGATATGCCACCAAAACAAATTGTTAGCCAGATCAATGACACATTTGGGTACATCATTCAATATGGGAAGGCATGGAGAGCCAAGCAACTTGGTCTTGAGATGTTATTTGGATCTTTCTATGATTCATATAACTATGTGCCCAGATTGATCCAACAAATCGTTGACACCAACCCTGGCACTGTGATGGATATGGTCCATAGCCCAGTTGTCGGTAGAAATGGTGAGATAGTTCCTGGAGCTGAGTATATGGAGCGTATATTCTGGTCATTTGGTCAAGTAATCTCTGTGTTCAAGTACATGCGGCCAATACTTTGCGTGGATGGCACATTTCTAACTAGGAAGTACAAGGGAACTCTGATGACAGCAGTTGCTGCAGATGCAAACAACCAGCTACTTCCCATGGCGTACGCCTTAGTGGAAGGAGAGAGTACAGACAGCTGGGTATGGTTCCTTGCAAACCTAAAACAAACAGTCGTGAAAGACAGACGGAATGTATGTATAATCCATGATAGACATGTCACGTCTGCCACGACAGTGACATCACCTGTGAGGAGCCCAGCTCGGTGCAGCTGGCCCTTTAACCACTTGACTTCCCAGGATGAGTCAATCACAGGATTACATTGCAGCAGCAAAATAGTACAATAGTCATAATTGTATGGCCATCAGGCCTTAGTACAAAACGAGATACAGTGCCGAACAAGGCACAAGGGTCTAATAATACATCTAGTCGGCAGAAGCTAGGCCCAAAAGCAATCCACAGGAAACAGAGGTTGACAGCAAGACAGCACCGCTTCAGGGCTCCGGAGGGAACTGCTCATCTTCTCCTGGGTCCGCAGCATCTTCAGGGTATCCTCCAAGGTCGTAGAACGCTCCATCTATTGATGAGTTGTTGCAAGGGTGAGTACTTACGTACTCAGCAAGTCATAGGGAAGGTAGAGATACATATATATATATATATATATATATATGACATGAACCTATGCTATTGGGGAAAGAGTGAAAGGTTTTTCCAAAAATACATTTCTTTCTCAATTCTTACTCAACTATTGGTCGTACCCATGGCAGTAATTAAATCATATTGATGGTGATACATATATCCCATATCCAAGGCGATATATCCTCATATCACATTATTTTCATTCAAGCCTTTCCAATCCTATACTCCTAGCAATATTTCATAACTTAGGACATAAACCACATGCCTCTTAATTATCATATGATCTCTATATTATGGTATTACCGCGACACGTCAACACATGACAGCCCACGGCAACGCCCCTTATCATGACAACACATGCCACTTGGGTAATCTTGAGCTAACAAATTTTAGTTTATAAAACAATACTTGTGTCACACCCCATGGATTTAATCCACCGCAGCATACTCCTAGAACTCGGGAGTACGAAGTATTCGAATACATTTTTAAAACTCTGCAGAGATGTACCTCTTTTTAAATCCACTTTTTCACTCGACTTCCAAGTCGGGCCAACTCCATGCGACTTATACGCATGTGACAAGGCCGAGATCACACAACGTTTTTGCAGTCTAGTATTAACAGCATCCCTGCCCGGTAAATGGACAATACCGTCCCAAGTACCGTTGTGGGTCCTCCCCACTGCCTTACTTCCTAGCCTGGGTCTATGTTCCCGCAGGACACATAACCTCTTTTGATTACAGTCGTGCACGACTTACTCTGGCGTAGGGCGTCTTCCTTCTTTACACCTTATCCTCTCATAATTTTTCTGATCTCACATCACTCATGGACGAACTGCGTCCCACCAGTTCCACGCGAGAAACTGGATCGACAAGCCATGCAGGGAACTAACAATACTAAGAAAGCTACTAGGTTGCGCCTGTCCCATACCAGGTAAGTGGTTGGTACGTTTTTCATGCCGCTAGACGCATAACACAAGGTTCTAGTCCTTACATGCCAGTGACCAGATCACGCCACAACCCATGCACCTTCAGTGCCTACACATTCAGTGCAGCCAAGCACCTCCAGTGCTTCCACCATTCCATACCAAAATACTGGTCACGGCTAGGGGTTCTATTTCATGAATATAATTGTACATGTTTATATTTTTATTAGTTCGTGGCTTGCTATCTTATCAAGTTCACATTTCTCAAGTATTCAATCTATCACTGCCATAATATCATTGATCTCAACATGTGCAATATTAATGAAATATCTACTCATGGGATAGCATAGCAATTCATAAAATATGGGTTTCAATATGTTCAAAGTATGACTTGCCTTCCGCGTCGTAAGTATCAGCGGTCGATGACGGTTCAGCAACAAGATCTTCAACTCCGGACTCTTGCTCTGAACAAGATCAAACAAGCAAACAGGCATTACAATCAATCCTATTCTTGCTAATTCACTACATGCAAAGATGCAAGGAGAAGATACTTTGGTAATACAAGGTTTGAAAGCGATGTGGGTTTAATTATGGAAACCAAGGTTAAAGTTAGCTGTTAAGGTTTACAAGGTTCCAAAATATCAGGGTAATATCAAGGTGGTGACTGGTTCGCTCAAAAACAGCGAATGTCTTTAGGTTGGCATTCGGTTCAAGGCATCGACATAAGGTCGATGGGTGATAGAGGGCTCAACTCAAGTTGTGACAGTAGAGAAAAGTGTAGATCACAACATCAGGAGTCTAAGGGACAAAGTTATTTTCAAAGTGCATGGCTGGAAGTGGGTGAAAAGGCTCAATGCCACTGGCTGACATAGCCTGGCATAGGGTTGACACGGCCAGAAACTAGGGTTAGCCATATCTTTTGACTCAGGGCTCCAAATGATGCACGACTTTGTCTGGTGGTTAGGCATTTGTAACAGGAACAAATGTCTCAACAGGACCTAGGGCAGGATATGGCCGGAAAGTGATGAAAACCGGCGAAGAAGTTGGCTGGCCTGGAGCACATGCTGTGTGAACAGTACAGCAAACTAGGGCATAGCTATATCTCACAATCTAGGCCGAATTAGAAGTCGTGGTAGAAGACAAAGTTGCTCAGAATGGTTCAAAACATCTAGATGGCAAGGTTTCTATGGCTGGGTTGGCTGGATTTAGGAGATATTGACCGGGGCAAAGATTAACTCAAGCCTGTTTTGGGCATTTTTGATCTAGGGCAAATAAACTTAATTCCTTGCTTGTGGATGGTCTCTAGAGCATAAGTAAGCTACTGGTGAAGTTAGATTAACTAGAAATGCACCAGAAAAGCTTGAACAGCAAGCTCAGTTCACAAGCAAAGTTCCAATTTGGGGTTTTTCACATTTTAGCAAATCTGTCGATTTTGGTTGCTTAGGGATGTTAAGCAAGGTCTAGTGAGCATATTTGATTACTAGTTCGAAGGTTGAATCGATCTGGTTGAGGATTAATTGCTCGCCGGAGCTACTGGAATAAAACTGAAATTGCCGGCGACTGAGGATATTTAGACTAAATTCCAAGCTCGAGAAGCATGAGGGGGATGAGAGGAGCTCACTGGGGGTGTTGGATTGGAGAATGAAGCAGTGGAGAAGCTTGGCACCGTGCTCCCCCTTTGCTGCTCGCCGGGGAAGAAGAAGACACAGCGAGTTTTACTGATTGCTGGTGTGCAGGTGTGTAAGATGGTTGCTAGTCCAGGGGTTTAAATAGGCGAGGCTGCGGGGGCTCCCAACGTCTACAATCGCACGGGGAGTTGAAGCCGGCTTGAATCGACTGGGAAGTGACCGGCGGCGATGACAGGCGGCGAAGCGACGTCTTCACCGGTCGTGTCGGCTGCGCTGCTGCTCTGGTGGAGGTGAAGGCGAAGTGATGCCTCTCCAAGGCATGCTTGCGACGTGGCGCAAAGCTTCTGCAGTGGCTGCAGCAATGGCGTGCGCGCGCGGGCAAAATCGGCGATGCTGGTGCGGCCGCGGTGGCTCCACGGTGGCGAACGGCGTGCGCACACGTGGCAGGAACGCAGTGGCAAGGGTGGCGACCACGGGACTTCACCGGCGACGAAGTTCCTGGCGTGGCAGCGCGGTGGTCGCGGTCGTGCACGGCTGCTGGTCGTGTACAGTGCCTCTGGTCGAACCAGGGACCAAAATGCAATGATTCTTATTTGAAATCTGGACTGATTTGTAATTTCTGTCTTAGAGGTGGTTAATTTGAGATTTGATTTCATGGCTGAGTATAACATTTCTATTAGTACTCGTCCAGCTCAAATTTAGAGAAAATTTGATAAGATTTGGGGGATTTCACCTATTTTCGAAAATAGGGTAAAATTAGGGTAAAATAAGTCTGGATTTTGTCGATTTCGAATTCTGGTAATTGGAGCGAGATTTTGAAGTCTGATCAAAAGGGAGATCTGTATCAAATAGTATTTGGAAGGTGTTTCCTGAAGAAATTCTGGAGTTGGAATTAATTTGCAGATTTTAGCCTTTTCAGGCTTCCAGGTAAACAGAAAAGGACTTATTCGCAGTAAAATTTGGGCTAAACTGCGAAAAGTGTTTAGATGAATTAATTTGGCTCCCAACTTTTTGAAGTGAGTTGAGGATGAACCTAAGAACATATTCTAGGGGTTACTTGAGTCTGAATAGGGTTAAATCAAGATAACTCAATCATCTGGAAACTGGGGTACTTAGGGTAAATCTGAATTTTCCTGTTTTCGAAAACAGAGAGAGACTTAGGTACTGGGAGTTAGGGTCAGAATTTGATCTGGCTCCTGAAGGCTTTTATTTTCAGGGTAACTGGTAGGTTAAATCTGGATGGTCAGATCTTGATCTGGATCTAGAGAATAGATTTGGAGATTTTTAGGGTTTGGGAGAGATTAGAGTTCAGCTGATCTGGCTACTACTACAGAGATACATGCATGCAGGGTTTTCATGCAAAACTTTTCAGCCCCAAAACTAGGGTGTTACAAGACACAAGGGTCTGTTAAGTGCCATTGAGTTCATGTTGTCCACTGAGAACCCGCAGTACAGCTGGAATGACTTGATCAGTCGGTGGTGTAAACGACACCTTGCGGCGAACTTCTTCACACACTACAAGAGTGCACGGCTTATGAAGAAGTTCAAGCGGTTGTGCGATCAGAACCAAAGCCATAAGTTCCAAAAACTTTGGGACGAGTTAGAACAAGAAACTTCAGATCTAGGTAAATCCCAAAGGTCAGAGGCAAGCAGTTCACAATATCCAGAAGATGAAGAAAATGTCGCGGAGACTACAGATGTGGCGAGACGACGCACCCGAAGATCAAGGCCAAAGAAATTTAGTGAATGGATCAGTGACAAAGCTCCTGAGAAGTGGTCTCTATTGCACGATGAGGGAGGTGCCAGATATGGCGTAATGACAACTAACATGGCGGAGGTATACAATTTTGTGTTGAGGGGGGTGCGAGGTCTGCCGCTCACTGGAATTGTGGAATTTACATAGCATCGCACGGCCAAATACTTCTACGAGAGAGGTACAGCTGCAAGAGCATTGCTTCGGGTGACACCACCAAAGTTTCCTCATGAAGTACAAAGGTACTTAGAAATGAAAGCCGCGGCCGCTCATAAACACTCAGTCGAGTGCATTCCTAACAGTAGAAGGCAAAGTTGGGTCGTTTATCTGCGCAGTAAGAACGTGGGGGGTGGATACATGCGACAAATCAAGAGGCAAGGAGTGACATTTGAAGACGGTGTCAAGTGCACTTGTAACAAGCCAACTCTATTGCATAAACCTTGCTCTCATGTGATGGCCGCGTGTGTGCACGACAACAAGTCGAGCGAGATGTACCTCTCAGTTTACTATGGTTCACGGTACCTTGCCGAGACATGGACTGCAAACTTTGAGATTTGGGGGACTCAGCAGCACTACAGAGATCGGTCGTGTAGGGCAGGCGAGATCCGATATGTTCCACCACCGCACTTGGAGCGGAAAGGCCCTGGACGACGGCGGAAAATGCGAATTGGCAATGACATGGATAACGCAGAACGCGATGAGCTACGAAAGTGTGCCATTTGCCGACAGCCCGGCCACACGAGGAGGACATGTCCTGATGCATCCGGACCTAGTCGAACATGACTGAGTAATGTTGTGCAACACTTATTCGTTCCTGCTGTGTATTTGATGATGTACTAACCTAATGTTCTTGTTTGCAGGCATGGCTCACCCTCGTCCACAGTTTCCTGAGTTACTCGATCAGTACTACGACGGTCGTCATCGGTCTCGAGCGGTGCGATCCGGAGAGGAGCTTCAGCCATTCCGCCTGCGATCGTCTGGCACGTCTTGGCCTCTCGACGGGAGATACATCGCACGGCTGAGGGCGGCGGGGCTGCTTCCTTTTAGCAGGATGATCACCAGACTGGAGACTTTTAGGCACGACCGATCACTCGTCTCTGCTCTGGTGGACAGGTGGAGACCCGAGACGCACACATTTCACTTCCGGTGGGGGGGAGATGACCATTACCCTGGAGGATGTGGCCATGTTGTTCGGACTCCCGATTCGCAGGGCAGGCCTGGGTACCACCACCCACTCCCGCCGGATGGGACGGCATGCTCGCCGAGAGGTTTCATCCACTACCTCTGGGCCAGGAGCCCTTCCACCACGACGTCGGAGTTCCTGCGACTTGGCTTGTTCACTTCAGGACGTGCCCAGCAGATGCAGATGAGTGGATTGTGAGCCGACACTTCGAGGCGTATTTGCTGCACTTGTTCGGGGGCTTCATGTTCACTGGTATGCTTAAACATGTTATAGGCACAGCTATTTCCATTCTCTTGTTGAATTTAATTCTTATTTTTTTGCTTTTCTATAGGCACTCACGGCGACACAGTGGATCGTTGGCTTGTTCCACTGGCGCAGATGCTCGCGGACACGCCGATCGATCAGATCCCACGCATCAGCTGGGGGTCAGTGGTTCTCTGTGCGACGTATCGAGGATTGTACGACGCCTGCGTTCGGCGTGCCCGAGCGGCGAACATGGCCGGATCTCCTCTACTTCTTTTGCTGTGGTCGTATGAGCACATACCTGTCGGACGACCGCTCATCACCGACACGCCCGTTGCACTTCCGGAGGGGCACCCGCCTAGGGATGCAGAGGATGAGATCGATCGCCCTACCATGGGGGATCGCTGGTTGCAACATGAGCTGCAGTGGGCCACAGTTCAGGTGCATGCATGCTACAGTGCGTACAGTGGCGAGTTGGAGTTGTTGCATCCGGCTCGTGTTATATGGAGGGTTTGGACGACGAGCTATATCGAGAGCACAGCCGGCAGCGCGATCTCTGTGGTGTGTACAGAGGACCGGGATTTATGGCTCACCCGTTGTATTCTTGTCTTCAGCCATATGTTGGAGGTGTACGCTCCGTGGAGGGTGATGCGCCAGTTTGGCTTATTCCAGACGATCCCTCCTCCAGACGCCCCGCATCGTTTGACGCATGACCAGCACGAGTAAGTTCTCCATTATCTCCGCGCATAGTGTTTTGGCTCTGTGAAATAACTGAACACTTTTGTTTTTTTTGCAGGCAGAGTCGCAAGGGCAAGAAGGTTGTCAGTTGGCAGGACCGACAGTCTCCTTACACTCGTCGCTGGGAGCAGACAGCAGCGATAGATGTCGTGCGTGAGGAGAGGGCATACGATTCCACGACATACGGCAACTACCTCCGATGGTACCTCCCTCGCACCGCAGCTCGCATTGCCCCGCCACCTCCGGCGCCTGCAGACGTGCCTGCTCCGAGCGTGCATCAGACGTACGACCGACATCACGCATGTTGGGTACACCGCCAGGTACATGCCGCCAGCCCATGACCTACTTGTTATTTTTATTTCTGCCTCCCATTGTCTTACCGTCTTGCAGGCTGACGGCATCCGTGCGATCAGTTCCGTGACACGGCCACTAGTCCAGCGGAGGCAAGCAGGTCTGCCTATCATGCCCGACGAGTACGAGAGGGCCGTCTCCTACGTCGACCGACTCGCCTCGCAGCTGACCCTTGAGAGTGCCGCCACTTCGTCGACTTTTGTTGCACCTCCACGTCCACGGGCCCGACCCAGTCATACGCCGTCGCACTCAGCCGCTCCTCATCCCGACACAGCCGGCCCTTCAGGTACGGCCGTTGCCGCACCCATTTATCTCGGTGGGCCCCCGGCTCGCTCGTACCGTACAGGTGTTGCACCTCACGTGGACTTCTCGTCGCGTGGTGGTGTACGGATCTCTGAGGGTCCCCGAGCGCCGCCTTCTGCACACACTTCCGATTTTGGATTGGGCTTCGACGTCACGTTCGACTCAGACGATGAGTACATTGCTATGTCTGAGCAGACGGTGCCTATCCCGTCGGTTGGTCCGCTTCGGTCTCCTGCTAGGCACCCACCATACATTCCTCGTCAGTCAGTCCGTGCCGACCCCCACGTGGTCCGCGACCCATCGTATGCTCAGTATGCCGATATGTTGCAGATGAGAGACGACGCCGATCGGAGCCAACATCAGTTGGCATCTTCGCAGCTTGGTGAGGCACCTCCACCGTCGCAGGACCCGAGTGCTCAGCCTCCCGGTCGACAGCCCTCGCAGAGGACAGTGCATCCGCGCAGCACCTATTCGCCATCGCTGTTTCAGCGCGACCGGAGGCATCGTCCGAAGAGGGGCCGACAGTAGTTTTTTTTTATGTTCTTCTTTTATGGAACATTATATCGATTCTCATGGTTGTACTATTTTGGTTTATATTAGTATTCTCATGTTTTCACTATTTTTTTATGTTCATTTTCGTTTTTGGGAACATCATACTCGACAGATTGAATGCTAATTTAAAAAAACCACAATTTTGAATGTTAATTTAAAAAAAACACTAATTTGAATGCTAATTTAAAAAAACCACAATTTTGAATGTTAATTTTAAAAAAAACACTAATTTGAATGCTAATTTTAAACATAACACAAATTTGAATATTAATTTTAAACAGAACACAAATTTGAATGTTATTTTTAAAAAATCACACAATTTGAATGATAATTTTAAAAAAAACACAAATTTGAATTCTAATTTAAAAAAACCACAATTTTGAATATTAATTTTAAAAAAACACTAATTTGAATGCTAATTTAAAAAAACCACAATTTTGAATGTTAATTTTAAAAAAAAACTAATTTGAATGCTAATTTTAAACATAACACAAATTTGAATGTTAATTTTAAACAGAACACAAATTTGAATGTTATTTTTAAAAAATCACACAATTTGAATGATAATTATAAAAAAAACACAAATTTGAATGCTAATTTAAAAAAACCACAATTTTGAATGTTAATTTTAAAAAAAACACTAATTTGAATGCTAATTTAAAAAAACCACAATTTTGAATGTTAATTTTTAAAAAAACACTAATTTGAATGCTAATTTTAAACATAACACAAATTTGAATGTTAATTTTAAACAGAACACAAATTTGAATGATAATTTTAAAAAAAACACAAATTTGAATGTTATTTTAAAAAAAAATACAATTTTTATTGTTTTTTTTAAAAGAAACACAATTGTCAAGAATTTTTTTAAAAAAAACACATTTTCGGCCTTCAATCACCATCCTGGATGGCGACTGAAGATACGTGGCCTTCAGTCGCCATTCCAGATGGCGACTGAAGGCGAAATGCCATAAATCGCTATCTGGAATGGCGACTAAAGCCATTTTTGCAATTTTTTTTAATTAAGCGTTATTTTTAAAATTGTTTTTTTATTCTGGGATATCCGTACAAAAAAATCAAGTTGGAAGTCCAATCTATGAAATCTGAAATTATGCAAACAGAAAATAGATTGAAGAAACAACTTTTAAGGCAAAAAAATACAAATGCAATTTTATATGGGAATTATTCGTGGGATTTTTTGTCATAACAATCTAGATTCGCAATATAAGACCATTTTCTAGCCACATGACAACTTTGTTATTGCTTGTTGAGTTTGTTGCCTTGTGTTGTTACAACTACAATAAAAAAATTACATCAGCTTTCTTAGGATACTTCATCCCTAATCCTTATATTGATCTAATTCATGCCATTCATCTACACTATTCAGTTCAAAATCCTAGTCACCATGTATCTCGATCACGTCACTTTTTGTTTCCTTATTTCTCCATTGGTTTAATATCATACTATTTGGTAAGATGCCTACCTATGTTTGACGACTTCCTTACTTCAACTCTATCTGTCGTGGTATTAAGAATACCCCGGCAGGTTTTGAAGACGATCCTAGCGGAGATTACGCAGCGCAGGTTGACCGGGTGACCGGTCCTCCCCCACCGGACAAACACAAGAAAAGACACGAGGATTTATACAGGTTCGGGTCCCAGTGGGGGCCCTAGTCCTGTCGACGCGCTCCCGACCGGAGTCGGCTGGGGAGGCTCTCTCCGGGGGAGAGGCTTCCGGAGCACGTCTGTGAGATTAGCTATTCCAAATAATAATGAGTTGATCCTTTACAACAGAGGGGTACAAGGGCTATTTATAGCCCCAAAAAGAAGCAAAAAACCTAAACTACCCCGGAAGCCACCGTCGGATTGAAGGGTAGGACCGTCCTTCTCCCGGTCAAACGTCTTGGATGCTTGACAGGTGGTCGCTGATTCCCGAGGCGTCCCTCGCGTGACCTGCACGTGATAAACAAACAGGGGTTTTACCTTTTAGGAGGGCGATGACGTCCGAGACATGCCCGGAGAGCACGGTCCCGGGGGCCAAATGGCGGCGCCCGGGGCAGGCACCGGAGGCCACTGTCCCCGGGCCAAATGGCGGCGCCCGGGACATGCCCGGGGGGCACGGTCCCGGGGGCCAAATGGCGGCGCCCGGGACATGCCCGGGGGGCACGGTCCCGGGGGCCAAATGGCGGCGCCCGGGACATGCCCGGGGGGCACGGTCCTGGGGGCCAAATGGCGGCGCCCGGGGCAGGCACCGGAGGCCACTTTCCCCGGGCCAAATGGCGGCGCCCGGGACATGGCCGGGGGGCGCGGTCCCGGGAGCCAAATGGCGGCGCCCGGGGCAGGCACCGGAGGCCACTGTCCCCGGGCCAAATGGCGGCGCCCGGGACATGGCCGGGGGCGCGGTCCCGGGGGCCAAATGGCGGCGCCCGGGGTAGGCACTGGAGGCCACTGTCCCTGGGCCAAATGGGGGCGCCCGGGGCAGGCACCAGAGGCCACTGTCCCCGGGCCAAATGGCGGCGCCCGGGACATGGCCGGGGGGCGCGGTCCCGGGGGCCAAATGGCGGCGCCCGGGACATGGCCGGGGGGCACGGTCCCGGGAGCCTAAAAGGCGGCGCCCGGGGCAGGCACCGGAGGCCACTGTCCCCGGGCAATCATGAACTTACCTGGACTTGACCGCGTGGAGATTTCCCCCAACAGCAGCCCCCCATTCCCTCCGGGGACGAAGCTTGAGCCCCCGGAGGGAATGGTTACGGTACCGGGAAAATCTCCGGACGAAAATCACCGGAGCCCCGGCGACGCTTCGGTTTCTGTGCCGGGCGCTTTATGGCCGCGTCGTTTTTGCAATAAATGCACGCACGGTTCGAACCGGCGTCTCGATTTACGCGCCTGTCCCTTCGTTTCCCGCGCACGGTTTGAATTTCAGTGGTCCAGATTGCCCCGAGGGGGCCACGTGGCGCGCATCTAGATCACGGCCAGCCTCTATAAATAGGGCCTTAGGGGGCCCCGGAAGCTCATTCCAAATCTTCAACTCCAGCTTCAGCTCTCCCGGTAGCGCTCTTCCGGTAGCTTCTCCGGTAGCCTTTTCCGGTAGCGAGCGTCCGGGAGTTGTTGACTTAGCCACCTGAAAACTTAGCCACCCAAAAAAGAAAGAACTGACCTAATGGCGCCCAAAGGTCGAGCGAAGACCACGGAGGTGCCCCCGGAGGAAATCCCCGTGGATTTCCTCTGGGCCCCCGAGTTCTCGGCCTCGGACGCAGAGTCCCTGGTCAAGAAGGGCGTCGTTGAAGAGGGGGACATCCGGGTCCCCCTAAAGAAGGACGGAGCCCCCCGCCCCAGGCCCGGAGAGGTCGTGGCCTTCGAGGCCTTCCTCGAGGCGGGGCTCTGGCTCCCGGTGCATCCGATGCTCCGGGAGTTTCTCAAAGAGTACGGGGTGGCTCTCAACCACCTCACCCCGAACGCGCTCGTCCGTATGGGCCTTTTTATATGGCTCTACGAGACAGCGACCGGGCGGGAGCCCACCCTCCGCGCCTTCCGGTACTTCTACGAGCCGGCAGCGCGGAGCTCCCACCTGGTGAAGGGAGGACCGAAGTCCCCCTTCGGCTCGGTGATGGTCCAGATGCTGCCCTCCCGGGTGGCGGACTACCCGGCGGCGGCCTCCCGGGACCACTGGGGGGACTGGCTCCGGAGGTGGTTCTACCTCCGGGTCCGAGACGAGGCGGTGGTCTACGCCCCGGAGCCTCCCACCTACAGCCGGTCATCCGCACCGAAGCCGCCGGTGTGGACGGACGAGGAGTTCGAGCTCCTCGGGAAGGTGGTGCTGGCGAAGAAGGCCCGCTCGATGCGGGACGCCGCGGAGGAGCTGGCGCTCCTGCGGCTTTCCCCCTTCTCACGCGGGGGAAGGGGGATCGGCATGGGCCTGGAGCAGTGGCCTCCGGTCAAGCCGGTGACGCGGCGTAAGTCCCCTGCATTTTTGTACTTGCAGTTTTTTATGAGAAATCGACTAACTTTTTACCTCTTGCAGTGCGCCCGTACCCGACGGCGAGGGACAAGGCGGAGCACCTCCTGGGGAGGTACTTCGCCGACGAACACGAGCGCATCGTGCGCCTCGTGGGGGAGGGGCCTCCCCGGAACCTGGTGGCCGAGGCCCACGGGCTCAGGCTTCCGGAGAGGAAGCCCCTTCCCACCCCCGGGTCTCATAAGCGGGGGAAGGATGCGGCCGGGGGCTCGGAGCCCAAGAGGCCCCGGGTCCAAAAGACCCCCGCCCCGACGACGACGCCGGCGACGACGCCGGTGAGGGCCCGGGACGCGGCTCCCGGAGCCGAACATGCCCGGGCGGCGCCCCGGGCAGAGGCGACGCCTCCGCCCCCGGAGGCCCCCATCGAGGCCCGGGGGAAGGAGGTTGTTACCGGCGGGGCGGGGTCCGATTCCGCGGACTACGCCCCGTCGCTCGTTCGAGTGGCGCTCCTCTCGCCTCTCCCGGCGACATTGGCGCTGGAGAGGCTGGAGGTGAGGTTCTCGGAGGCGGCGCCTCCGTGCCTCTGGCCGGTGGATGACGAGGGGGGGAGCCCCTCGGTCTACGTGGTCCCCCCGGAGCAGGAGGCCCCGAGGGCCCTTCGGCCGGGGGCGGGGAAAGGTCCGATGATCCCCCCTCGGGCGGAGAACCCCGCCCAATGTTCGTCTTCGTCTTCGGAGGAAACTTCGTCGACAAAGACGCCGGCGACGCCGGCCGTGCTCCTGGATTCCGAGGTCCGGGGGCCCTCTCCCGGCCGTGACAGGAGGGCCGGGCAAGATACCTCACTACTTCCCGCGGGGGAGGTGGCCCGCTACGCGGAGGGCCTGCACAACCGGAAGGTGCAGGCCTTCATAGCAGGAGGAACGCTCCACGAGCGTTTTGAGGGGCTCGAGTCCCTCGGAGCCCAGGTAACCCGAGCTCTCAACACCTCTGCTTTTTTCCTGCACTTGAGAATTTTCTAACTCTTTATGTATTTTGTAGGTAGCGACTGTTACCTGGGGCCTTGAGCAGCGGGTCACCCGGCTGCTCAAGGAGGCGGAGAGCCGGGCCGCGGCCTGCGTGGAGCAGCGGGAGGCGGCCCTCCGGGAGCAGGACGAAGCTCTTGATGAGCTGTCCCGGGCCCGGGGGCAGGTGCACCTTTCGGAGGGCGCCTACATCCGCCTCCGAGAGGAGGCCAAGGTGCGGGAGAAGACGCTCCGGGAGCTCGAGAGCTCCAGCGTCCGGGCGCTGTCGGACGCGGGCCGCTCCGTCTGCTCGACCTTGGAAAGCCTTGGCGTTAGCCTGGGCTCCGGGAGCGGCCCCGAGGTGCCCCCGGCGACCCTCGCGGAGGCTGTGCGTTTTCTTAACGCACAAGGCTCCGCGATCCCGGAGGCTGCGGACGTCCGGGCACGGGGCCGGGCGATCCCCGTCATCGCGGCCGCCGCGGGGCTCGTTGACTACCGTGGGGTCGGCGCCCGGGCGATCGGGGGGCGCATCCCCCGAAGCTTCCCGGAGGCCTTCGAGCCAACGCGCCGGGAGGTGGAGCTGCTGGCGGAGGGGTTCTACGACCGGATCATCCGGACGAGGTTCCCGACACCGGCGCCTCCGGCCGCGGATGCCCCTACCCCGGCCACGGAGGAAGCTCCCCGGGGGGAGGACCCCAATGCTAAAGTATGAGCCTCCCCCGGGTCTTTAGCTAGGACCTCTTTTTATTTTGTTAGACATTTTGATTCCGGTAGCTTCTTAGGAGAAGCCCCGGGCACTTGTACACAAACATCTTGCAATGAAATATATTTGAAATTTTTCTAAGTCTGCAATGAAATGTTACCAGGGTACCCGGGGGGTTATTCCCGGGCAACGGTCCGGGAGAGGCTCTCCGGGGGACGCCCAAGCGGCTTTGATTTTGCTGAGCCTTGTCTCCGGGGAGCGCGACGGGGGTACTGTCCGGGAGCCTGTCCGGTTGAGGTGGCGCCCGGAGTGGCACTTGAATAATTTTGACAACAGCCGTGCTGAATTAACTCCCCCGCGCCCGGAGGCCCGGATGATACCTCCTCTCCGGATACTTCTGCCGGCTGGGTACGAGTTTTGGCCCGAAGACGTACTTCAGGACTCTCAACGTCGCGTCCGGGCGCTGTACCGGGACTTGGCCCGGGAGCTGAGGGAGCGCCTCCGGGAGCTTTAGGCGTAGGGGCCTTAGGCTCGTAGAAAATCCCCCGGGTTAGGACCCGGGTTGTATCATTTCGGAAACCCACCGGAGGGGGAAGATGTCCTCCGGGTTTCCTTTTATTGCGCCTCTTTATTTTCTTCTTGGATGGTCTGGACGACATCTTAACAAGGATGAGCTAAGTTTCTTCGTGGGTGGTGCGGTCGACACCCGGGGGTTCCTTATCCCCCCCCGCCCACAGCGGGCCGGAGAATAGCTCCGCGCGCTGTGGGGGTAACAAGGCCCCCGGGAAGGAAGACACCTGTAGCATAGGAAATTTTCCAAGTTAGAAAGTTTTAAAGCGAGGTTTTCAAGGAGAAGACCTTCCGGGAGATAATCATCCGGTTGCCGTGAGAACGGGGAGCCGGGAATAAGGCCTTAGGCGGAAGGAATGTCCAAGAGAACCCGATGGGATTTCCAGAGGCGAGCTTCCTGGGAGACTCTCGTCCGGTCGCCGTAAGAACGGGGAGCTGGGAATAGGGTCTTCGAGGGAGGAAACGCCCGAGAAATCCGACTCTCCGAGAGACAATCGTCCGGTCGCCGTGAGAACGGGGAGCCGGGAATAACGTCGACTCCCGGGGGAGGAAGATAGATCCAATCAAGCCGCAAGGGGCTGATCTTCCGGTCGCTGTGAGAACGGGGAGCCGGGAATAACGTCGACTCCCGGAGGAGGAAGATAGATCCAATCAAGCCGCAAGGGGCTGATCTTCCGGTCGCCGTGAGAACGGGGAGCCGGGAATAACGTCGACTCCCGGAGGAGGAAGATAATCCAGAAAGCCATTAGACGTCCCGCTGAGGAGAGCGTCTACTCCCGGAGGAGGAAGTGCCCGAAGACGGGACTTGAGTGTTTGGGCAGGGGACTAGTCTCCCAAAGTGACTCGTTACCACGGCCACTGTGACCGGGTTGCCGCTTACACCCTCAGTCCACGGGGGCTGGTCGTAAGCCGCCCTACGGGAGTGCAGGCTCCGTTGTAGGGACTTGTTGGGGCTGGCCCACTTCCTCACGGAGAGGGCATCCTCGCGGGGAGGGCTTCCTCACGGGGAGGGCATCTTCACGGGGAAGGCATCCTCGCGGGGAGGGCGTCCTCGCGGGGAGGGCATCACCACTAGGGGCGGTAAACAAGAACAACCTGCAGTGAGACAGTTGAAGAACAAAGGCTATGCATTTATTAACGAAATATACAAAGCCCCCCCCGCGAAGCCGCGAAGGGGGAAAAAGGGAAGCTACAGTGTCCCTCCTCCCCCTCCGGCGTGACCGCTCCGGGGGAGGGGACAGGCCCGTAAGGCTAGATGTAGAACTTGCGAAGTAAACGCAAGTTGCAGGTGTGCTTCAGCTCCTGCTCTTGAAGGTTGGAGAGCTTGTAGGCCCCTGAGCCTAGGACAGCGGAGATCCTGTAGGGGCCCTCCCACTTGGGGGAGAGTTTTCCCTGGGCTTGGGGGTCCGTGACGCGCTTGAGGACAAGGTCCCCAAGGCGAAAAGCTCTTTCGCGCACGCGCTGGTTGTATGCGCGCGACATTTCGCTCTCGTAGATGGCGTGGCGGAGGAGCGCTCGGTCGCGTTCCTCCTCCACGAGGTCGATTTCCAGCCGCCGGTTGTCTTCGTTGGCCTGGTAGGCTGCGGTCGTGGCTCCGTTCAGGAGCTCGACCCGCAGCGATCGGAAGCCGATCTCCGGGGGGAGGACTGCCTCCGCCCCGTAGACCAGAGAGAAGGGAGCACGCCCTATGGCCCGGGACGGGGTCGTGCGCATCGAGCAGAGGATGCTAGGGAGCTCCTCTGCCCACGCGCCCCGCTTGGAAGTGGTTTGCTCGAGTCTCCGGCGTAACCCCTGTAGGATTACGCCATTGACCCTCTCGACGGCCCCGTTGCTTTGAGGATGGGCCACTGAGGCGAAGTGGATGACGATCCCCAGGCCTTCGTAGAATTCCCGGAAATAAGCCGAGTCAAATTGGGTCCCGTTGTCCACGGTGATTTCCCGGGGGACACCAAAACGACAAACGACGTTTTTCCAGAAATACCGCTGAACGGCCCGGGAGGTGATGCTAGCCAAGGGCTCCGCCTCAACCCACTTTGTAAAGTAGTCGACCGCGACTACCGCATACTTGTATCCTCCGGGCACTGGGGGGAAGGGCCCTAAGAGGTCCATCCCCCAGCGCACGAAGGGCCAAGTGATGGGGATAGTCCGCAGCGCTACAGGGGGGAGATTCGAGCCCTTGGCCATCTTCTGGCATGCTTTGCACGCGGAGACAAGGTCTCACGTGTCGCGCATGACTGTAGGCCAGTAGAAGCCCTGCCGAAGGGCCTTGGCGGCGATGGCACGCGGGGCTAGGTGAGAACCACAGCTCCCCGCGTGAATGTCTTCCAGGAGTTGAAGTCCCTCCGACCGGGGGAGGCAGCGCAGGAGGGCTGAAGCCCCCCGCTTGTAGAACCTTCCCTCCAGCAGGAGATATGCCCGGGCTTTGGCCCGAAGGCGCTTAGCCTCGGTCTCGCGGGGAGGGTCCCCCTCTCCCTTGATGAAGGAGATGAGGGGGTCCATCCAAGATGAAGGCCGGACGATCTCGGCGACCTCCGGGACCGGAGGCTCGGGGCCTGCATCCGGGGAGGCCACCGAGGGCTTCATGATGATTTCCAAGAAGGCCCCCCTGGGGAGCGTTTCCCGGGCGCTTGCTGCCCGTGCCAAGGCATCGGCCCGGTCATTCTCCCTCCTCGGGATATGCCGGGCCTCAAGGCCGTCGAAGTGTTTCTCCATCTTCCGTACTTCCTGCAAGTAAAGACTTAAATTTGCGTCATGGCACAGGTAAGATTTGTCCATTTGGCAGACAACGAGCCGAGAGTCTCCCTTCACTAGTAGGCGCCGGATCCCCAGGGAGCACGCGAGGCGCATCCCGAGGAGCAGAGCCTCGTATTCGGCGACGTTGTTGGTTGCGGGGAACTCGAGCCGCGCGGCGTACTCGAGCTCCTTCCCCTCGGGGCTCCGGAGGACTACCCCCGCGCCAGCCCCAGCGAGACACAGCGACCCATCAAACAGCAGGGTCCAATGGTCACTGCGTCGGGGCGGCACAGGGAGGTCTTCGTCCCCGGACCCAGAGGCGGGAGTCCATTCTGCGACGAAGTCGGCGAGGACCTGTGACTTGATTGCGGAGCGGCCGGTAAGGGACAGGGAGAAGGGGGCAAGCTCGGCCCCCCACTTCCCAATCCTGCCGGTGGCTTCTTTATTCCGCAGTACCTCCCCCAGGGGGAGGGACGGCGGAACGGTGATGGGGTGCCCCAGGAAGTAGTGCCGGAGCTTCCGGGACGCCATGAGGAGAGCGTAGCAAATCTTCTCCATCTCCGTGTACCGAGTCTTGGCCCCTTGGAGGGCTTCACTGACGTAGTACACGGGACGTTGCTGCCCCCCTTGCTCCTTCACCAAAACCGCGCTGACGGCGACGGGGGTCACGGCGAGGTAGAGGAGCAAGGGCTCTTCCGGGGACGGACTCACGAGCATTGGAGGGCTCGAGAGGTACTTCTTGAGGTCGTTGAAGGCTTCCTGGGCCTCGGGGGTCCAGCGGAACCCCTCGAGCCCTCGGAGGATCTTGAAGAACTGGAGGCCCCGCTCCCCCGAACGGGAGACGAAGCGACTGAGCGCGGCCAGGCGGCCGGAGAGCCGCTGGACATCTTTGACGGAGCGCGGCGGGGGCATGTCTAGGAAGGCCCGGATCTTCTCGGGGTTTGCCTCAATGCCCCGCTGGGACACGAGGAAACCCAGGAGCTTCCCCCCGCGCACCCCGAAGGCGCACTTCTCCGGGTTGAGCTTGAGCCCGAACGCGCGGAGGTTGCGGAAGGTCTCTGCAAGGTCGTCGATGTGGGAGGCTGCACGGGGGCTCTTGACGACCGCGTCGTCTACGTAGACTTCGACGTTGCGGCTGACTTGATCTTTGAAGACCAGCGTCATCAGGCGCTGGAAGGTGGCTCCCGCATTCTTGAGCCCGAAGGGCATATGGCGGTAGCAGAAGGTTCCGAGGGGAGTTATAAAACTCGTCTTTTCCTCGTCCCCCTCCGCCATCCGGACTTGATGGTATCCCGAGTAGGCGTCTAGGAAGCTCATCAGCTCGCACCCCGCGGTGGAGTCAACGAGCTGGTCGATCCGCGGGAGCGGGAAGTTGTCTTTGGGGCAAGCGCGGTTAAGGTCGGTGAAGTCCACGCACATGCGCCACTTGCCACTTGATTTCTTGACGAGGACGGGGTTTGCGAGCCACTCGGGGTGCAACACTTCCCGGATGAACCCCGCCTCTCGGAGCCGGGCTATCTCCGTCTTGATGGCTTCTTGACGTTCGAGGGAGAGCTTCCTCAACTTCTGCTTGATAGGGGGGTGACCGGGGGTTACCGCGAGCTTGTGTTCAATAACCTCCCGGGCGACGCCCCGCATGTCCGAAGGCTTCCACGCAAAAACATCGGAGTTTTCGCGCAGAAAGGCTGCGAGTTGCGCTGCATGGTCTTGGGGGAGCTCTGCCCCGATTTGGACAGTTTTGTCCCTGCTGCCCGGGGACAGCGGGAACTTCCGGAGGCCCCCTTCCGGACGCGGCTTGAGGAGGGGCCTCCCAGGGGATGGCGCAGCGACATCTACGTCCGGGGGGGGAGCCTCCCCCCCGGGTGCCTTGATCAGGTTGATGCTTCCTATTGTGGCAGCAGCTCGCTCGTATAGAGCACGGGCCATGTCTTGATCCCCCCGGACGTTGATCACGCCATGCGGCCCGGGGATCTTCATGCACAGGTAGTTTTGGTGGGTGGCAGCCCCCAGCCGATTGATCGTAGTCCTCCCCATAGTCACATTGTAGGAGGAGGGGAGGTCCACTACGTCGAAGCGGACTAGCTCGGTCCGGTAGTTCTCCGGGGTGCCGAAGGTGATCGGGAGATCTACCTTGCCCACGGGGTGGATCGCCTTCCCCGGGACAAACCCTTGCAGAGGCCCTGCCGCTGGTTGCAGGAGCTTTTCGTCCACCTGCATTTCCTTGAAGGTTTTGAGGAACAGGACGTCGGTGGAGCTTCCGCCGTCCACGAGGATGCGGGCCAAGTGGCAGTTGTAGATTGTCGCGGAGACAATGAGCGCCTCGTCGTGGGGGAAGCGAACCCCTCGCGCGTCTTCCGCCGTAAAGGTGAGGGGGACGTACGACCACTTGGGCGGCACGGACGCGTGTAGCACCCCCACTACCTTAACTTCTCGCGCGTACTCCTTGCGCTGGCGCTTGGAATCCCGCCCGGAGGCGGCCCCCCCTACGATGACGTTGATGCGGCGCTGAGAAGTTTGAAAGGGGAGAGCGTCTGAAGGCTCCCCCTCCTGCACCTGCTGCCCCCCCGCGGGAGCGGGAAGGGCCGGAACAGCTGGCCGAGGGGGCAAGGAGGCCGAAGTCCCCCCCCCTGCCCGCGCTGGTTGAGGAACGCCGCGAAGTGCTGCAGCAGCTGGTAGCAATCTCGGGTGGCGTGGGTACTGGACCCGTGGAAGCTGCACCACGGTCCTTCCCGGCTTCTCCCCGCGGGGCCTTCGCGGCCACGCGAAGACTGTCCCCCCCCATGGCCTCTCGGCTTGGGAAAGGGGCGGTTGCCCTTCGGGGGGTCACGCGAGCCGCCTCCGCCCTCGAGGACAAAAGTATCCCGAGGTCGTGGTTCGCTACGGCCCCCCTGCCTGGGGCGCCTGGGGGGATCCCGGGCCCCCCGCTCGGCGGGGGCAAGAGCCCCCTGGGTCTTCTTCCAGATGTCGTCTTCCTCCGCGCGAGCGTACTTTTCGAGTACGTTAAAGAGCTCGTCGGCGGAAGAGGGGCAGCTTCGAGAGAGTCTTCGGTGGAGTTCCCCCGGGAGGATCCCGCTTTTGCAGGCTTCGATAACTGTGGAGTCCGGGACGTGGGCCACTTTGCTTTTTACTTGGGCAAAGCGCTTGAAGAAGCTTCTGATGGTCTCCCCGGTCCTCTGGCGCACTGTGTATAGCTGTGAAGAATCCAGGGGACGTACGTAATTTCCCTGAAAGTTGGCGCAGAACTCCCGCTTCAGCTGCGAGAAAGACTTGATGGAGCCCGCCTTCAGATTGTAAAACCAGGAGCGGGCAATGCCGGTGAGGTAGAGGGGGAAGACGTTGCATTGGACGCTCTCGTCCCCCCCCGCCGCGGAGATGGCTGTGGAGTAGATCTGCACGAACTCGTAAGGGTCCGCTTCGCCATTATAATGTTCGATGTGCAGGGGACGGTAGGGCCGCGGCCATCGGATGCTGCGGAGTCTTCGACATAGAGGCTGGTTCGCCCCCTGCACTTCCCGGGGGGAGCCCCAGTCACTGTCTTCTTTAACGGGGGACGCCCCCTCGTTATCCGAGTCAGGTAGCGGCCCAAGAGGGCCGTCAGAGTGGTGGTGGCGGCGCTTCTCTTCCGGGCCGGGACTGATTTCCCGGACGTCCGGGCTTCCCTCCGGGGAGGATGGTTCTTCGGCGGGTCTCTTCCCCTGACCGGTGCGAGAGCGAGGCTCCCTGCGACAACGACTGGGGGGGAGCTCTTCCCCGCGGCTGGGAGAATGCATTCGCTCGACCTCCCCCCGGGAGAAACGGACCTGCTTCGCCGGGGGAGGGAGCTCCCGCACTGTAGCAGCCGGCCCGGAAGCTACCGGGGCCTGCTGGGGGGAGCCCCCTGCGGCGGCCCCCGGGACCGGAAAGGGGGGAGCCCCTGCACCATCCGGAACCGGGGAGGGGGCGCCCGGGGCGGCGTTTGGATCCGAAGAGGGGGCCCCTGCGGCAACGACCGGGACCGGAAAGGGGGAAGCCCCTGCGACATCCGGAACCAGTGGGGGGTGAGCCCCCTCGGCGACGTCCGGGGTTGGGGAGCCAATGCGGGAGGAAATTCGCTGAGGCACGGGAGCTGCTCTGTCGACCGGCCCCGGTGCGGTAAACGCAACGCGAGGGGCGGGACTGGCTCCCGGCGTAGGAATAACCCCCGGCATGAAATGACCCCCCAGCCCCGGAAGTGGGCCGGGGACGGGGTACCCCCCTGGTGCCACGAAGGGCCCGGGCATGAAATAGCCTCCCGGCACCGGGACAGGCCCGGGTACCGAGAAGTGTCCGGAAGTATATCCCGCGGGGGGAGGGAACCCCCCAGCGGGATCATACGGGGTAGACAGCCCCCCTGACGCCGGAGGGGCTGCTGGGTATCCCATAAACGGGGGCATGATCCCCGGATACGGGTGCGACGAAAATGTGGGGGCCGAGGGCCGCGCCAACACACTAAGGAGCTCGTCCATAGAGCGCTGGGCGCGGAGCTGGCCCTCCACGAGAGCCTCCAGCAGGGCATCCCGGGGAACCGGGGGAGCCGTCGGGGGGAAACTCGTCCCGGCCGAGGTCCCCGTGGCCGCCGGGAGCGACCTGGAGGTGGAGGCACCTAGATTGAGAGAAAAGGTGGGAGGCGGTACCTGGGAATGGTCGCCTCCGGACGGAAGCGCCGGAACAGCAGCGTCCCGGACGGGTGGTGCCAGGTCACCGGGACCGGCGTCACCGGGAAGGGCGCGGGCCCTGTTCTCGGAGGAGCCATGGCGATTCGTCACGGATCCCCACGGTCGGCGCCAACTGTCGTGGTATTAAGAATACCCTGGCAGGTTTTGAAGACGATCCTAGCAGAGATTACGCAGCGCGGGTTGACCGGGTGACCGGTCCTCCCCCGCCGGACAAACACAAGAAAAGACACGAGGATTTATACAGGTTCGGGTCCCAGTGGGGGCCCTAGTCCTGTCGACGCACTCCCGACCGGAGTCGGCTGGGGAGGCTCTCTCCGGGGGAGAGGCTTCCGGAGCACGTCTGTGAGATTAGCTATTCCAAATAATAATGAGTTGAACCTTGACAACAGAGGGGTACAAGGGCTATTTATAGCCCCAAAAAGAAGCAAAAAACCTAAACTACCCCGGAAGCCACCGTCGGATTGAAGGGTAGGACCGTCCTTCTCCCAGTCAAACGTCTTGGATGCTTGACAGGTGGTCGCTGATTCCCGAGGCGTCCCTCGCGTGACCTGCACGTGATAAACAAACAGGGGTTTTACCTTTTAGGAGGGCGATGACGTCCGGGACATGCCCGGAGAGCACGGTCCCGGGGGCCAAATGGCGGCGCCCGGGGCAGGCACCGGAGGCCACTGTCCCCGGGCCAAATGGCGGCGCCCGGGACATGCCCAGGGGGCACGGTCCCGGGGGCCAAATGGCGGCGCCCGGGGCAGCCCGGGGCACGTCCCGGGCCAAATGGCGGCGCCCGGGACATGCCCGGGGGCACGGTCCCGGGGCCAAATGGCGGCGCCCGGGCAGCACCGGAGGCCACTGTCCCCGGGCCAAATGGCGGCGCCCGGGACATGCCCGGGGGCCGGTCCCGGGGCCAAATGGCGGCGCCCGGGGCAGGCACCGGAGGCCACTGTCCCCGGGCCAAATGGCGGCGCCCGGGACATGCCCGGGGGCACGGTCCCGGGGGCCAAATGGCGGCGCCCGGGACATGCCCGGGGCACGGTCCCGGGCCAAATGGCGGCGCCCGGGAGCCCGGGCCACTGTCCCCGGGCCAAATGGCGGCGCCCGGGACAGCCCGGGGCCACTGTCCCCGGGCCAAATGGCGGCGCCCGGGACATGCCCGGGGGGCACGGTCCCGGGGGCCAAATGGCGGCGCCCGGGGCAGGCACCGGAGGCCACTGTCCCGGGCCAAATGGCGGCGCCCGGGACATGGCCGGGAGGCGCGGTCCCGGGGGCCAAATGGCGGTGCCCGGGGCAGGCACCGGAGGCCACTGTCCCCGGGCCAAATGGCGGCGCCCGGGGCAGGCACTGGAGGCCACTGTCCCCGGGCCAAATGGCGGCGCCCGGGACATGGCCGGGGGGCGCGGTCCCGGGGGCCAAATGGCGGCGCCCGGGACATGGCCGGGGGGCACGGTCCCGGGAGCCTAAAAGGCGGCGCCCGGGGCAGGCACCGGAGGCCACTGTCCCCGGACAATCATGAACTTACCTGGACTTGACCGCGTGGAGATTTCCCCCAACACTATCTACATGGCCATCCTTATTGATGCTAAGTATTGTGTCAATAATACCAAAAGCTTAAAGGTTTCGCAACTTAGATGGTTACACCAAGCACTATTTGTCATACCACAACCACTAATGTGGAGGTGTTTGTTGTTGTTTGTTTGCCTATGGTGAGTGACAAAACCTGCTTGAAGAGAAGTTCTAACATGTTTGCTGATGTTGGGGGAAATCTCCGCGGCACTAAGTCCAGGTAAGCCGTGTCACATTTGCCCGGGGACGTGGCCTCCAGCCCCTCCCCGGGCGCCGCCTTTTGCCCGGGGACGTGGCTTCTGGCCCCTCCCCGGGCGCCGCCTTTTGCCCGGGGACGTGGCTTCTGGCCCCTCCCCGGGCGCCGCCATTTGGCCCACAGGACCTGGCCTCCGGCGCCGTCCCGAGCGCCGCCTTTTGCCCGGGGACGTGGCTTCCGGCCCCTCCCCTGGCGCCGCCTTTTGGCCCCTGGGACCTGGCCTCCGGCGCCGTCCCGGGCACCGCCATTTGCCCGGGGGCGTGGTCTCCGGCCCCTCCCCGGGCGCCGCCATTTGGCCCCCGGGACCTGGCCTCTGGCGCCGTCCCGGGCGCCGCCATGTGCCCGGGGACGTAGTCTCTGGCCCCTCCCCGGGCGCCGCCTTTTGGCCCCCGGGACCTGGCCTCTGGCGCCGTCCCGGGCGCTGCCATTTGCCCCGGGACGTGGCATCTGGCCCCTCCCCGGGCGCCGCCTTTTGGCTCCCGGGACTTGGCCTCCGGCGCCGTCCCGGGCCTCGTCGCCCTTCTAAAGGTAAAGTCTCGAGTTGTTTGTCACGTGCAGGTCACGTGAGGAGCGCCACGGGAATCAGTGACCACCTGTCAAGCATCCAAGGCGTTTGACCGGGAGAAGGACGGTCCTACCCTTCAATCCGACGGTGGCTTCCAGGGTAGTTTAGGCTTTTTTGCTTCTTTTTGGGGCTATAAATAGCCCTTGTACCCCTCTGTTGTAAAGGATCGGATCACTTTTATTGGAATAGCTAAACTCACAGGCGTGCTCCGGAAGCCTCTCCCCCAGAGAGAGCCTCCCCAGCCGACTCCGGTCGGGAGCGCGTCGACAGGACTAGGGCCCCCACCGGGACCCGAACCTGTATAAATCCTCGTGTCATTTCTTGTGCTTGTCCGGCGGGGGAGGACCGGTCATCCGGTCAACCTGCGCCGCGTAATCTTCGCTAGGATCATTCTCAAAACCTGCCGGGGTATTGGCAATACCACGACAGTTGGTGCCGACCGTGGGGACCCGTGACAAGACGCCATGGCTCCCCCAAGAACAAGGGCTCGCACCCTTCCCGGTGACCAGGGTCTCGGAGACCCGGCGCCGTCCGCCCGGGACACTGCTGTCCCTGCGGTCCCTTCCGGAGGCGACCTGACCTAGGTACCGCCTCCCTCTTTTCCAATTAACTTAGGTGCTTCCACCTCCAGGTCGTTCCCGGTGACCGCGGGGACCTCGGCCGGGACCAGTCTCCCCCCGACGGCTCCCCCGGCTCCCCGGGACGCCCTGCTTGAGGCTCTCGTGGAGGGCCAGCTCCGCGCCCAGCGCTCTATGGATGAGCTGCTCAGCGTGTTGGCGCGGCCTCCGGCCCCCACATTTGGGTCGCACCCATATCCGGGGACTATGCCCCCGTTTATGGGTTACCCGGCGGCCCCTCCGGCCTCCGGGGGTTTGTCCGCCCCGTATGATCCTGCCGGGGGGTTCCCTCCCCCTGCGGGATATACGTCCGGACCCTTCCCGGCACCCGGGCCCATCCCGGTGCCGGGAGGTTACTTCATGCCGGGGCCCTTCGTGGCAGCAGGGGGGTACCCCGTCCCTGGCCTATTCCCGGGGCCGGGAGCCCACTTCATGCCGGGGGTTTTCCCTACGCCGGGAGCCAGTCCCGCCCCCCGCGTCGCGTTTACCGCACCGGGGGCGGTTGACAGAGCAGCTCCCGTGCCGCAGCGGATTTCCCCCCGCATGGGCTCCCCGGTTCCGGACGTCGCCGCGGGGGCTCCCCCCTCACCGGTTCCGGATGTTACAGGGGCCCCCCCTTTCCGGTTCCGGTCATGGCCACTGGGGCCCCCTCTGCTTCGGTTCCAAGCGTCGCCGTAGGCGCCCCCTCCCCGGTTCCGGATAATACAGGGGCTTCCCCCTTTTCCGGTCCCGGGGGTCGTCGCGAGGGGCTCCCCCCAATCGGCTCCAGAAGCCTCCGGGCCGGTAGCTACAGTGCATGAGCTCCCTCCCTCGGCGGGACAGGTCCGTTTCGCCCGGGGGGAGGTCGAGCGAATGCATTCACCAGAGCGCGGGGAAGAACTTCCCCCTGGCCGCGGGCGCGGGGAGCCTCGCTCTCACACCGGTCGGGGGAAGAGACCCGCTGAAGATCCAACCTCTCCGGCGGAGAGCCCGGACGTCCTGGAACTCAGTCCCGGTCCGGAGGAAAAGCGTCGCCACCGCCATTCTGGCAGACCTCTCGGACCGCTTCCAGACTCAGACAACGAAGGCCCCGTGAAAGAAGATAGCGACCGGGGCTCTCCCCGGGAGGTGTAGGGGGCTAACCAGCCCCTGTGCCGAAGACTTCGCAGTATCCGGTGGCCGCGGCCCTACCGCCCTCCTCACATCGAGCATTATAATGGTGAGGCAGACCCTTACGAGTTTGTGCAGGTCTACTCCACAGCCATCTCTGCGGCCGGGGGGGACGAGACGGTACAATGCAACGTCTTCCCCCTCTACCTCACCGGCATCGCCCGCTCCTGGTTCTACAACCTGAAGGCCGGCTCCATCAAGTCTTTCTCGCAGCTCAAGCGGGAGTTCTGTGCCAACTTCCAGGGGAACTACGTGCGTCCCTTGGACTCCTCGCAGCTGTACACTGTCCGGCAGAGGACTGGGGAAACCATCAGAAGCTTCTTCAAGCGCTTTGCTCAGGTGAAGAGCAAAGTGGCCCACGTTCCCGACTCTACGGTCATCGAAGCCTGCAAAAGCGGCATCCTCGCTGGGGAGCTCCATCGAAGGCTCTCCCGGAGCTGCCCCTCTTCCGCCGATGAGCTCTTCAACGTACTCGAAAAGTACGAAGACGACATCTGGAAGAAGACCCAGGGGGCTCCCGCCCCCGTCGACCGGGGGGCCAGGGATCCCCCCAAACACCCCAGACAGGGGGGGCGTGGCGAGCCACGGCCTCGGGACACCTTTGTCCTCGAGGGCGGAGGCGGCTCGCGCGACCCCCCGAGGGCCAGCCGCCCCTTCCCCAAACCGAAGGGCCATGGGGGAGGACAGTCTTCGCGCGGCCGGGAAGGCCCCGCGGGGAGAAGGCGGGAAGGACCGTGGTGCAGCTTCCACAGGTCCAGTACCCACGCTACCCGAGACTGTAGCCAACTGCTGCAGCACTTCGCGGACTTCCTCGACCAGCGCGGGCAGGGGGGGGGGGACTTCGTCCTCCTTGCCCCCTCGGCCAGCTGTTCCGGCCCTTCCCGCTCCCGCGGGGGGTCAGCAGACGCAGGAGGGGGAGCTTTCGGAAGCTCTCCCCTTTCAAACTTCGCAGCGGCACATCAACATCATTGTGGGAGGATCTGCCTTCGGGCGGGACTCTAAGCGCCAACGTAAGGAGTACGCGCGCGAGGTCAAGGTTGTGGGGGTGCTACACGCGTCCCCGCCACCTAAGTGGTCGGACGTCCCCCTCACCTTCACGGTGGAAGACGCGCGAGGGGTTCGCTTCCCCCACGACGACGCGCTTATTGTCTCCGTGACCATCTACAACTGCCACCTGGCCAGCATCCTCGTGGACGGCGGGAGCTCCGCCGACGTCCTATTCCTGAAGGCCTTCAAAGAGATGCAAGTGGATGAAAAGCTCCTGCAGCCCGCGGCAGGGCCCCTGCAAGGGTTTGTCCCGGGGAAGGCGATCCACCCCGTGGGCAAGGTAGATCTCCCAATGACCTTCGGCACACCGGAGAACTACCGGACCGAGCTGGTCCGCTTCGACGTAGTGGACCTCCCCTCCTCCTACAATGCGATAATGGGGAGGACCACAATCAATCGGCTGGGGGCTGCCACCCATCAAAACTACCTCTGCATGAAGATCCCCGGACCGCATGGTGTGATCAACGTCCGGGGAGACCAAGACATGGCTCGTGCTCTATACGAGCGCGCTGCGGCCACAATCGGAAGCGTCAACCTCATAAAGGCGCCCGGGGGGGGGGGGGGGCTTCTCCCCCGGAACTAGATGTCACTGCGCCCCCGCCCGGGAGGCCCCTCCTCAAGCCACGTCCAGAAGGGGGCCTCCGAAAGGTTCTGCTGTTCCCGGGCGACGAGGACAAAACCGTCCAGATCGGGGCAGAGCTCCCTGAGGAGCATGCAGCGCAACTTGCGGCCTTTCTGCGCGAAAACTCCGATGTTTTCGCATGGAAGCCTTCGGACATGCGGGGCGTCGCCCGGGAGGTCATTGAGCACAAGCTCGCAGTGGCCCCCGGTCACCCCCCGGTCAAACAGAAGCTACGGAAACTCTCCCTCGAGCGCCAAGAAGCAATCAAGGTGGAGATCACCCGGCTCTGAGAGGCGGGGTTCATTCGGGAGGTCTTGCACCCCGAGTGGCTCGCGAACCCCGTCCTCATCAAAAAGTCAACCGGCAGGTGGCGGATGTGCGTGGAGTCCCCAAAGACAACTTCCCGCTCCCACGGATTAATCAGCTCGTCGACTCCACTGCGGGGTGCGAGCTCATGAGCTTCCTAGACGCCTACTCGGGCTACCATCAAGTCCGGATGGCGGAAGGGGACGAGGAAAAGACGAGTTTCATAACTCCCCTCGGAACCTTCTGCTATGTCCATATGCCCTTCGGGCTCAAAAACGCGGGGGTGACCTTCCAGCGCCTCATGACGCTGGTTTTCAAAGATCAAGTAGGCCGCAACGTCGAAGTCTACGTAGACGACGCAGTCGTCAAGAGTCCCCGCGCTGCCTCCCACGTCGACGACCTGGCCGAAACCTTCCGCAACCTCCGCGCGTTCGGGCTTAAACTCAACCCGGAGAAGTGCGCCTTCGGGGTGCGTGGGGGGAAGCTCCTAGGTTTCCTCGTGTCCCAGCGGGGCATTGAGGCAAACCCCGAAAAGATCCGGGCTTTCCTAGATATGCCCCCGCCGCGCTCCGTCAAGGATGTCCAGCGGCTCTCCGGCCGCCTAGCCGCACTAAGCCGCTTCATCTCTCGGTCGGGGGAGCGGGGCCTCCAGTTCTTCAAGATCCTCCGAGGGCTCGAGGGGTTCCGCTGGAACCCCGAGGCCCAGGAAGCCTTCAACGACCTCAAGAAGTACCTCACGAGTCCTCCAATGCTCGTGAGTCTGTCTCCAGAAGAGCCCTTGCTCCTTTACCTCGCCGCGACCCCCGTCGCCGTCAGCGCGGTCTTGGTGAAGGAGCAAGGGGGGCAGCAGCGTCCAGTGTACTACGTGAGTGAGGCCCTTCAAGGGGCCAAAACTCGGTACACGGAGATGGAGAAAATCTGCTACGCCCTCCTCATGGCGTCCCGGAAGCTTCGGCATTACTTCCTGGGGCACCCCATCACCGTCCCGTCGTCCCTCCCCCTCGGGGAGGTACTGCGGAACAAAGAAGCCACCGGCTGGATCGGGAAGTGGGGGGCCGAGCTCGCCCCCTTCTCCCTGTCCCTTACAGGCCGCTCCGCCATCAAGTCGCAGATCCTCGCCGACTTCGTCGCAGAGTGGACTCCCGCCTCTGGGTCCGGAGACGAAGATCTCCCTGTGCCGCCCCGACGTAGTGATCATTGGACCCTCATGTTCGATGGGTCGCTGTGTCTCGCCGGGGCTAGTGCGGGAGTAGTCCTCTGGAGCCCTGAGGGGAAGGAACTCGAGTACGCCGCGCGGCTCGAGTTCCCCGCAACCAACAACGTCGCTGAATATGAGGCTTTGCTCCTCGGGATGCGCCTCGCGCGCTCCCTGGGGATCCGGCGCCTCCTAGTCAAGGGAGATTCTCAGCTCGTAGTTTGCCAAATGGACAAGTCTTACCTATGCCATGACGCAAACTTAAGTCTTTATTTGCAGGAAGTGCGAAAGATGGAGAGGCATTTCGATGGCCTCGAGGCCCGGCATATCCCGCGGAGGGACAATGACTGGGCTGATGCCCTGGCCCGGGCGGCAAGCGCCCGGGAATCGCTCCCCAAGGGGGCTTTTCTGGAAATCATCACGAAGCCCTCGGTGGCCTCCCCGGACACGGGCGACGAGCCTCATGTCCCGGAGGTCGCCGAGATCATCCGGACTCCGTCTTGGATGGACCCCCTCATCTCCTTCATCAAGGAGGAGGGGGACCCTCCTAGTGAGACCGAGGCTAAACGCCTCCAGGCTAAATCCCGGGCATATCTCCTGCTGGAGGGGAGGCTCTACAAGCGGGGGGCTTCCGCCCTCCTGCGCTGCCTCCCCTGGCCGGAGGGACTTCAACTTCTCGAAGACATCCACGCGGGGAGCTGTGGTTCTCACCTAGCCCCGAGTGCCATCGCAGCCAAGGCCCTCCGGCAGGGCTTCTATTGGCCCACGGTCATGTGAGACGCGCGGGACCTTGTCTCCGTGTGCGAGGCATGCCAGAAGATGGCCAAGGGCTCGAACCTCCCCCTATAGCGCTGCGGACGATCCCCATCACTTGGCCCTTCGTGCGCTGGGGGATGGACCTTTTAGGGCCCTTCCCCCCAGCGCCCGGAGGATACAAGTATGCGGTAGTCGTGGTCGACTATTTTACAAAGTGGGTTGAGGTGGAGCGTTTGGCCAGCATCACGTCCCGGGCCGTCCAGCGGTTTTTCTGGAAAAACGTCGTATGTCGTTTTGGTGTCCCCCGGGAAATCACGGTGGACAACAGGACCCAATTCGACTCGGCTTATTTCCGGGAATTCTGCGAAGGCCTGGGGCTCGTCATCCACTTCGCCTCAGTGGCCCATCCCCGGAGCAATGGGGCTGTCGAGAGGGTTAACGGCGTGATCCTACAGGGGTTGCGCCGGAGACTCAAGCAAACCGCTTCTAAGCGGGGTGCATGGGCAGAGGAGCTCCCCAGCATCCTCTGCTCCATGCGAACGACCCCGTCCCGGGCGACGGGGCGTACTCCCTTCTCCCTGGTCTACCGGGCGGAGGCAGTCCTCCCCCCAAAGATCAGCCTCCGGTCGCTGCGGGTCGAGCTCCTGGAGGGAGCCACGCCCGCAGCGTACCAGGCCAACGAGGCCAACCAGCGCCTGGAGATCGACCTCGTGGAGGAGGAACGCGACCGAGCTCTCCTCCGCCACGCCATCTACGAGCAAGAAATGGCGCGCGCATACAATTAGCGCGTGCGCGAGAGGGCTTTCCGCCTTGGGGACCTTGTCCTCAAGCGCGTGACGGACCCCCAGGCCCAGGGTAAGCTCTCCCCCAAGTGGGAGGGCCCCTACAGGATCTTCGCGGTCCTGGGCTCGGGGGCCTACAAGCTCTCCAACCTTCAAGAGCAAGAGCTGAAGCACACGTGGAACTTGCGTTTACTTCGCAAGTTCTATGTTTAGCCTTACGGGCCTGTCCCCTCCCCCGGAGCGTTCATGCCGGAGGGGGAGGAGGGACACTGTATTTTCCTCTCCGTTCGTGACTTCGCAGGTGGAGGGCCTGTACTTCATTTTATTAGCAATACATAGGTCTTGCTTTTCAAACTGTCTCATTGCAGGTCTTTCTCATTACCGCCCCTAGCGGCGATGCCCTCCCCGCGAGGATGCCCTCCCCGCGAGGACGCCCCTCCCCGCGAGGACGCCCTCCCAGTGAGGATGCCCTCCCCGCGAGGAAGCCCTCCCCGTGAGGAAGCCCTCCCCGTGAGGATGCCCTCTCCGCGAGGAAGTGGGCCAGGCCCAGCAAGTCCCTCCTGTAGGGCGGCTTACGATCAGCCCTCGTGGACTGAGAGTGTAAGCGGCAACCCGGTCACAGTGGCCGCGGTAACGAGTCACTTTGGGAGACTAGTCCCCTGCCCAAACACTCAAGACCCGTCTTCGGGCACTTCCTCCTCCGGGAGTAGACGCTCTCCCCAGTGGGACGTCTAATGGCCTTCTTGGATCTATCTTCCTCCTACGGGAGTCGACGTTCGACGCTCTCCCCAGTGGGACGTCTAATGGCATTCTTGGATATTTGGTCCCCGGCGACCTTATTCCTGGCTCCCCGCCCTCACGGCGACCGGACGAATACCTCCCGGCGACCTTATTCCCGGCTCCCCGTCCTCACGACGACCGGATGAATGCCTCCCGGAGACCCTATTCCCGGCTCCCCGTTTTCACGGCGACCGGACGATTGTCTCCCGGAGAAGTCGCGGATTTCTCGGACATTTTCCTTCCCAGAGACCCCATTCCCGGCTCCCCGTTCTCACGGCGACCGGACAATTGTCTCCTAGGAAGCTCGCCTCTGGAAATCTCATCGGGTTTCCTTGGACGTTTCTTCCACATGAGGCCTTATTCCCGGCTCCCCGTTCTCACGGCGACCGGACGATTCTCTCCCGGAAGGTCCTTTCCTTGGAAACCTCGTTTTAAAATTTTCTAACATAAAAATTCCTATGATACAGGTTGTTTTCACCTTGGGGGCCTTGTTACCCCACAGCGCGTGGAGCTATCCTCCGGCCCGCTGTGGGCGGGGGGGATAAGGAACCCCCGGGTGTCGACCGTACCGCCCACGAGCAAACTTAGCTCATTCTTGTGAAAAGGAGTCGTCCGGACCATCCAAGAAGAAGAAATAAAAAGACAATGAAAGAAGAAGCAACAACACAGCTTTATTGATTGTCAAACCCGGAGGACATCTTCCCCCTCCGGTGGGCTTCGGAAACGATACAACCCGGGTTCTAACCCGGGGGATTCTCTATGCCCTAAGGCTCCTACCCCTAATACTCTCGGAGGCTCTCCGCTAGCTCCCGGGTCAAGTCCCGGTACAATGCTTGCACGCGGCGCCGAGCGTCCCGGAGCACATCTTCGGGCCAGAACTCGTATCCCGCCGGTGGAAGTATCCGGAGGGGAGGTATCATCCGGAACCCCGGTCGCGGAGGGGACAATTCGGCGCGATGATTGTCAAAGTTGTCCAAGTGCCACTCCGGACGCCACCTCAACCGGATCGGCTCCTGGACGCTGTCCCCGCCGTGATTCCCGAAGACAAGGCTTAGCAAGATTAAAGCCGCTTGGGCGTCCCCCGGGGAGCCCCTCCCGGACCTTCGCCCGGGAGCAACCTCCCGGTAACCCTGGTAACAGTACGTTCAATTCAAAGACTTAGAAAAAATTCCATTGCATTCAAAATGTCTTTTTTACAAGTGTCCGGGGCTTCTTCTAAGAAGCTACCGGGATCAAAAGCCCTAAGAAAGTAAAGGGTCCTATCTAAAGACCCGGGAGGGAGGCTCATACTTTTTCGTTGGCGTCCTCCCCCCGGGGGGCTTCTTCCGAGGCCGGGGCTGGGACGTCCCCCGCTGGAGGTGCCGGAGCTGGGAATCTTGCCCGGATGATCCGGTCGTAGAATCCTCCGGCAAGCTACTCGACCTCCCGGCGCGAGGGCTCGAAGGAGTCCGGGAAGCTTTGGGGTATGCGGCCCCCGATCGCCTGGGCTCCGACCCCCCGGAACTCGACGAGCCCCGCAGCAGCCGCGATGATGGGGATCGCCCGGCCCCGCGCCCGAGCGTCGGCAGCCTCCGCGAGGGTCGCCGGCGGCACCTCCTTGTTCCCGGAGCCTAGGCTTACGCCAAGGCTCTCGAGGGTCGAACGGACGGAGCGGCCCGCGTCCGCCACCGCCCGGATGCTCGAGCCCTCGAGCTCCCGGAGCGCCTCCTCCCTCGCCTTGGCCTCCTCCCGGAGGCGGCCGTTGACAGCCTCGGAAATTTGAACCTGGGCCCGGACCCGGGTCAGTTCCGCGAGGGCTTCATCGCGTTCCCGGAGGGCCTCCTCACGCTGCCCTACGGAGGCCGTGGCCCGGCCCTCCACTTCCTTAAGCAGCCGGGCGACCCGCTGCTCAAGGCCCCAGGTAACAGTTGCCACCTACAAAATATATAGAGTTAGAAAAATCTCAAGTGCAGGAAATGAATGAAGACATCATTGAGGTTCCATCCTTCTTCCTTACGAACAAAACCGGAGCTCCCCAAGGTGACGCACTGGGTCGGATAAATCCTTTACCCTCCAGTTCCTCTAACTGATTTTTCAACTCTTCTAAGTCTGTTACCGGCATCCTATATGGCCTCTTAGCTATAGGTGCCGCTCCTGGTTTAAGCTCAATGGTAAACTCTATCTCCCTGTCAGGTGGCATACCTGGGAGTTCTTCTGGGAATACGTCCGGGTATTCCTACACTGTGGGCACTTGATCCAAGCATACTTCCTGAAGTGCATGGACTGATCCTTGCAGTTTTTCGACCGATGATCTTTCCGCATGGAATAGGACTTCCTTCCCTTGGTTACTAACAAGGCTTAGAGTTTTCTTCTCACAATCCACTAGACCTTTATGCTGAGATAACCAATCCATTCCTATTATAATGTCTAGGCCTTGCAGTTCTAGGACTAATAGGTTAGCCAAGAACTCTACCCCATCTATTTTGAAGGTTATATGACGACAAGCTGAATATACAGGCAGCTTAGCTCCTGGGGTCTGTATAGCCATAGGGTACTCTAGAGGTACCTTAGGTATTCTCACTTTAAATGCAAAATCTTCTGATATGAATGAGTTTGTAGCTCCAGGATCAAACAGTATTAAAGCAGATGCAGACTGGATCAAGAATCTACCTAGGAGAATGTCGGTAGCATTGTCTGCCTCTTGAAGGGAGGTGAAGTTCAGTCGGCCTCCTCGACCTGCCATTTTCTTTCTTCCTCGCCCTCGTCCTCGGCCTGTTACAATTCCTCCTTGGTTGGGCAAACCTCCCCTGGGGCTCTGCGATGGTGGTGAAGCTGTGGTTCTGGGCGCCATCGCTTGAGTTCCAGCTTGCGATCTTGCTATCGCCATAGGGAGTTGAATCCACGGGCAACTGTCTTTGCGGTGTCCCACCTGTCCGCAATGATAGCATTGAGTCCTTATCTGAGGGCAATCCCTTTGATAATGTGCTCCTCTGCAGTTGGGGCATGTCGGCGTGAATGGTGGTCTTGACGCCGGGTAGGGCGGACGAAAGTTTGGAGATGCTGGGGCCCTTCCCCTAGATGAGCTGGCTGGCAGTCGCGACTGTTGTATCATCTTCCTCTTCCGGTTTTCTTCTCCGATGCCTCGCTTTTCCTCTATCTTTAATACCCGATTCACCAGGGTCTGGAATTCTGTGAACTCATGGGAGGCAATCTGATACTGCAAATAGTGCTGAAGTCCCTCGGTGAAGCGTTCAATCTTCTTATCTTCCGTGTCGATGTCGTTGGACGCATACCGAGCTAGATGGTGAAATTGGTGCAGATACTCAGTGACAGTCCGGTTCCCTTGAGTCAAGTTCCGGAATTCTCGGCGTTTGGCTGCCATGACGCCTGTAGGGATATGGAATTTTCGGAACTGATCCTTAAATTCCGTCCAAGTGATGTTGTCTTTGTCCAAGTGTGCTTCTTGATAATTCATCCACCAAGCAGCTGCTGCTCCAGTGAGTTGGTGTGATCCGAATAACACCTTCTCTCGATCATTGCAACGAACAGTGTCCAGTTTCCTTTCGATGTCCCGCAGCCAGTCGTCTGCGACGATTGGGTCGGTCGCGCTTGCGAAGGTTGGCGGCCGAGTCTTCTGGAAGTCCGAGAGTCGAGTTCCGACGGTGGTACCTTCGGCAGTCCCTGGCATTTTCTGAATGACTTGAGCTAGCAACTGGGTGTGTGCAGCTTGGGCTTCTTGGCGGCTCCTCTCCATTGAAAGGAGAATTTCCTGGAGACTTGGTGAGTCTTCTTGTGGTGGTAGTGAGCTCTGCGATCCTGGATGAGGCGTGGATCCTCTTCGCGGCGTAACTGGGTCTTGGCCCTCTTGGTCATCTTGGGTCCTTCTCCTTGTGTGAACCATTCTGATCTTCTGAAGAGAGAAGCAGACAGGTCTAACTAACTAAGAGAGAATTAGGGTACTAATGCAGAAATTAATGCGAAGCTGATTCATTAATGCACAAGTAGTTGATACAAAAGCGGCTAAACGCCTTAGTCTGATACAACCAAAATACAAGTAATGGTGATGATGACAACCAAAAGCATCACCAGTCCTAGAAGATCTACCCTGGCCTGAGGATCTAAAAGAACAGGCAACTAACTGCTCCCACAGGGCTCAACCTCCTCTGGCTCCATCTCGTCGTCGGACTCCTCCAGAGTGACAAACCCGGGTGGTCCAGACTCATGGAACAGTAGAGCAGACCCACTGCCCTCTGCCTTGCGGGTGCTAGGGATAGAGAATGAGCGTCGGTATCCAGCTGCATTAGCAACCCTCCAAGGAATCAAGCTAGGTCCCGCACTGGGTCCAATGGTATGAGCTGGGGAGACAACTGTCGGAGCAACCTCCTCAACTGTGCGGCGTCTCTGAGCTGCAGGCTGAGAGGTCAACGACGGGGAAGCGGTTCGGCCACGTTTCTTCTGCTCCTCCAACTCCTTGCGGAGCTCCTGATGCTCAGCAAGCAAAGTAGAGTAGCGCGAGTCGAGGGTCCTCAACAGACCTACGGTGCCTGCCAGACACGGGTCGGGGTACTCCACGATGGGTGACAACCCAGAGGGAGATGAAGGCACGTGACGGAAAGGTGACTCCTGGAGCCGACATGAGTACACCTGGCGTACCCGATGCACAGCCTCTCGAGCTGCGTCCTGGATAGCATCCAGTCGGCTTGCCCTGCTGGCCTCCACCCTGATCACCTGTCCCTCACGACTATCGAGAGCGTGCACCAGCACTTTGGCCTTGAAGCCATAGCGACGCCCCTCATAATAGTCCCAAATAGTCTCGCAGATCGGGCGCTCATCAATCCCTAGGAATTGAGCGATATGCCACAGCAATGTGGCCCATCCACCGAGACGCTCGATGAAGCTGAAACGCTCCTTGGCCATCCTGCCGAGAAATTTTGGAAGCAAAATAAGATTTTGAAATCAACATTTTTATAGGAGCAAGAACATCCTTTGCAAAATAAAACTTTTCAGAAATAATTTTTAAATAATTTACGAGGTCCTGGAGCTACCAAGCCCTAAGGGTACCGTCCTACAGTCAAGGTCTGTGCTGCTCTGATACCACTATTTTGTCGTGTCTGTCACGACTGTGACATCACCTGTGAGGAGCCTAGCTCGGTGCAGCTGGTCCCTTAAACCACTTGACTTCCCAGGATGAGTCAATCACAGGAATACATTGAAGCAGCAAAATAATACAGTAGTCATAATTGTATGGCCATCAGGCCTTAGTACAAAACGAGGTACAGTGCCTTACAAGGCACAAGGGTCCAACAAAATAACACATCTAGTCGACAGAAGCTAGGCCCAAAAGCAATCCACAGGAAACAGAGGTTGACAGCAAGACAGCACCACATCAGGGCTCCGGAGGAAACTGCTCATCATCTCCTGGGTCCGCAGCATCTTCAGGGTATCCTCCAAGGTCGTAGAACGCTCCATCTATTGATGAGTTGTTGCAAGGGTGAGTACTTATGTACTCAGCAAGTCATAGGGGAGGTAGGGATATAGTTACAGTATAAATGACATGAGCCTATGCTATTGGGGAAAGAGTGAAGGGTTTTTCCCAAAATACATTTCTTTCTCAATTCTTACTCAACTTCTGATCATACCTATGGCAGTAACTAAATCACATTGATGGTGATACATATATCCCATATCCAAGGCGATATAACCTCATATCACACTACTTTTATTCAAACCTTTCAATCATATACTCATAGCAGTATCTCATATACTTTAGGGCATAAACCACATGCCTCTTGGTTATCATATGATCTCTATATTATGGTATCCCCGCGACACGTCAACACATGACAGTCCACGGTAACGCCCCTTATTGTGACAACACATGCCACTTGGGTAATCTTGAACTAACAAGTTTTAGTTTATAAAACAATACTTGTGTCACACCCCATGGATTTAATCCACCGCGGCATACTCCTAAAACTCGGGAGTACGAAGTATTCCAATACATTTTTAAACTCTGCAGAGATGTACCTCTTTTTAAATCCACTTTTTCACTCGACTTTCAAGTCGGGCCAACTCCATGCGACTTATACGCATGTGACAAGGCCGAGATCACACAACGTTTTGCAGTCTAGTATTAACAGTATCCCTTCCCGGTAAATGGACAATCCAGTCCCAGGTACCGTTGTGGGTCCTCCCCACTGCCTTACTTCCTAGCCTGGGCCTATGTTTCCGCAGAACACATAGCCTCTTTTGATTACAGTCGCGCACGACTTAATCTGGCGTAGGGCGTCTTCCTTCTTTACACCTTATCCTCTCATAATTTTTCTGATCTCACACCACTCATGGACGAACTGCGTCCCACTAGTTTCCACACGAGAAACCGGATCGACAAGCCATGCAGGGAACTGCTAATACCAAGAAAGCTACTCGATTGCGCCTGTCCCATACCAGGTAAGTGGTTGGTACGTTTTTCATGCCACTAGACGCACAACACAAGGTTCTAGTCCTTACATGCCAGTGACCAGATCATACCACAACCATGCACCTTCAGTGCCTGCACATCCAGTGCAACCAAGCACCTCCAGTGCTACCACCATTCCATACCAAAATACTGGTCACGGCTAGGGGTTCTATTTCATGAATATAAATGTACATGTTTATACTTTTATTAGTTCGTGGCTTGCTATCTTAACAAGTTCACATTCCTCAAGTATTCAATCTATCACTGCCATGATATCATTGATCTCAACACATGCAATATTAATGAGATATCTACTCATGGAATAGCATAGCAATTCATAAAATATGGGTTTCAATATGATCAAAGTATGACTTGCCTTCCGCGTCGTAAGTATCAGCAGTTGATGATGGTTCAGCGACAAGATCTTCAACCCCGGACTCTTGCTCTAAACAAGATCAAACAAGCAAACAGGCATTACAATTCATTCTATTCTTACTAACCCACTACATGCAATAATGCAAGATAGAAACACTCTGGGAATACAAGGTTTGGAAGCGATTAGAGTTAAACTATGGAAATCAGGGTTAAAATTAGCTGTTAAGGTTTACAAGGTTCCAAAATATCAGGGTAATATCAAGGTGGTGACTGGTTCGCCCAAAAACAGCGAATGTCTTTAGGTTGGCATTCGGTTCAAGGCATCGACATAAGGTCGATGGGTGATAGAGGGCTCAACTCAAGTTGTGACAGTAGAGAAAAGTGTAGATCACAACATCAGGAGTCTAAGGGACAAGGTTATTTTCAAAGCGCATGGCTGGAAGTGGGCGAAAAGGCTCAATGCCACTGGCTGACACAGTCTGGCATAGGGTTGACATGGCCAGAAACTAGGGTTAGCCTTATCTTTTGACTCAGGGCTCCAAATGATGCACCACTTTGTCTGGTAGTTAGGCATTTGTAGCAGGAACAAATGTCTCAACAGGATCTAAGGCAGGAGGTGGCTGGAAAGTGATGAAAACCAGCGAAGAAGTTGTCTGGTCTGGAGTACCTGCAGCACAAACAGTACAGCAACTAGGGCATAGCCATAACTCCTGTTCTAGGCCGAATTAGGGGTCGTGGTAGAAGACAAAGTTGCTCAAAATGGTCCAAAACATCTAAATGGCAAGGTGGTTTGAGCTGGAGTGGCTGAATTTAGAAGATATTGGCTGGAGGAAAGATGAACTCAATCCTGATTTGGGCATTTCTGTTCTAGGGCAATTGAACTCGAGTCCTTGCTTGAGGAGGGTCTCTGGGGCATAACAACGCTAGGTGTGAAGTCAATTTAACTGGAAAATCACCACAGAAGCTTAACGGCGAGTTCCAGTTTGCATGCAAGGTGTAAACTTGGGGTTTTTCATATTTTAGCTAAATTGGTGATTCTGGTTGCTTAGATGTGTTCTACACAGTCCACTGATCATGTTTGATCACAGGCTCGAGAGCTAATTTGACTTAGTTAGGGATTAATTGCTCGCCGGAGTTGTCGGGGAAAATCAGCAATTCCCGGCGATGAGGTGCGATAGGGTTCAATTGGCTGCTACTTGACAGGTAAGTGGATGAGAGTTACTTACTGGTAGCTTCAATTTGGAGCTCGGTGCAGTGGATTGGCCTGGCACCGTGAGCCTCTTCTCGAGCTCGCTGAAGAAGACGGCGGGTTTTACTGATTGTTGGTGTGAAGGGGTGTAAGATGGTTGCTTAGGCCAGGGGGTTTAAATAGGCGAGGCTGTGGGGGCTCCCAACGTCTACAATTGCACGGGGAGTTGAAGCCGGCTTGAATTGACTGGGAAGTGACCGGCGGCGAAGATAGGCGGCGAAACGACGTCTTCACCGGTCGTGTCGGCTGCGCTGCTGTCACTGCGATGAAGAGATGGTGAAGTGAAGCTCAATCGTGGCATGGCCACAACGTGGCACGATTTTGCTGTGGCTGTCGGGTGCAACGCGGGAGAGCAAGATCTTGCCGGTGCTGGAGAAGGCGATCCACAGTGGCGAACAGGAACCCTCCACGTGGCGACGAGGCAGCGGCTAAGATGGCTTTGCTGGTAATCAATGGCTAGGAGCTCACGGCGTAGCAACGGTCGAAGCTCCTGTGCTCGTGCTCGAAACCGGTTGCTGTGGTCGATTGAGCGCCTGGTCGAAGTCGAACTGAGTGGTCAGGTGATGAACAGTAGCTCGTGGTCGAACCAGGGGCCTGGTTGTGATGATTTTTGATGGGTTTTGGACTAAATTGCAAATCTGGTCTTAAAGAGGTTCAATTTGGAATTTGATTTCATGGCTGAGTATAATATTTCTATTAATACTCATTTAGCTCAAATTTGGAGAAAGTTTGATAAGATTTGAGGGATTTCACCTATTTTCGAAAATAGGGTAAAATTAGGGTAAAACAGATCTGGGTTTTGTCGATCTCGACTTCTGGTGATTGGAGAGAGTTTTGGAAGTCTGATCAAAAGGGAGATCTGTATCAAATAGTATTTGGAAGGTGTTTCCTGAAGAAATTCTGGAGTTTGAGTTGATTCGTGGATTTTAGCCTTTTCAGGCCTCCAGTAAACAGAAAAGGACCTATTCGCAGTAAAATTTGGACCTTCCTGCGAAAAGTGTTCAGATGAATTAATCTGGTTCCCAACTTTTTGGAGTTAGTTGAGGACATACCTAGGAACATATTCCAGGGGATACTAGAGTTTGGATAGGGTTAAATCAAGATAACTCAATTATCTGGAAACTGGGGTACTTAGGGTAAATCTGGATTTCCTGTTTTCGAAAACAGAAAGAGACTTAGATACTGGGGGTTAGGGTTAGAATTCAATCTGGCTCCTGAAGACTTTTATCTCCAGAATAACTGATAGGTTAAGTCTGGATGGTCGGATCTTGATCTGGATCTAGATAATAGATTTGGGGATTTTTAGGGTTTGAGAGAGATTAGGGTTTAGCTGATCTGGCTACTACTACAGAGATACATGCATGCAGGGTTTTTATGCAAAAACTTTTCACCCCCAAAACCAGGGTGTTACAAGCCTACCCTCCTTAAAGAAATCTCGCCCCGAGATTTACCTAGAGAAGGGAAGAGGTAGGGATAAGCCTGCCGCAGATCATCCTCTTTCTCCCAAGTCGCTTCTTCCTTTGAGTGATCTTCCCACTGAACCTTGCAAAGCTTGATTCTTTTTCTTCTGAGTTGACGTTCATCAGTGGCTAGGATCCTGATTGGGTGCTCAAGGTAAGTGAGATTCTTCTGTAATGGCACATCTTGTACATCTATCTGGTCAGTAGGTTCCTTCAAACATTTCCGGAGCTGAGAGACATGAAACACATCATGCACTCCTGCTAATCCCACAGGTAATTCCAATTTATATGATACTTCCCCCTTTCTCTTGATTATCTTAAATGGTCCAATGTATCTTGGAGATAACTTTCCTTTCACTTGGAATCTTTGTAATCCCTTGAATGGTGTGACCTTGAGATACACAAAATCTCCTGGTTCAAATGATAATTCTCTCCGTCGTTTATCTGCATAACTCTTTTGTCGTGATTGTGCTGTTTTCAACCTTTCTCTGATGAGTCTGACATGAGCTTCTGCTTCTTCTACTATCTCTGGTCCTATGACCTTTCGTTCTCCTGGCTCATTCCAATGCAATGGGGTTCTGCATTTACGTCCATATAAAGCTTCAAATGGTGCCATCTGTACACTAGCTTGATAACTGTTATTATATGTAAATTCTGCAAATGGTAAACATTTATCCCATGACGTTCCATAATCTAGTATACAAGCTCTTAGAAGATCTTCGAGGATTTGGTTGACTCTTTCTGTCTGTCCTCCTGTCTGCGGATGATATGCAGTACTGAAATCCAATTGGGTTCCTAGGGTTTCATGCAGTCTATTCCAAAATTTGGAGGTAAACTGTGTTCCACGATCTGAAACTATCTTCTTAGGAATACCATGCAATGCCACTATTCTTTGCATGTATAACTCTGCTAATTTACTGCCATCATAAATCTTTTTGACCGGTATGAAATGAGCTACTTTAGTAAGTCTGTCCACAATAACCCATATGGAATTATTGTAAATGCAATGCAATGCCGCCTTCTCCCTCGCCGCCGGGTACGGCCGGACTACAAGAGGTAAAGAGTAAGTCAAATTTCCAGAAATTTGTAAATGCAATGCAGGTAGTGGACTTACGTCGAGTCACCGGTTTGACCGGGGGCCGCTGCTCGGGGCCCATGCCGATCCCCCTCTTCCCGCCTGTGAAGGGGGAGATCCGGAGGAGCATTATCTCCTCGGCGGCGTCCCACATTGAGCGTGTCTTCTTGGAGAGGACCACCCTGCCGAGGAGCTCGAACTCCTCGTCCGTCTGCACCGGAGGCTTCGGCGCGGACGATCGGCTGTAGGTGGGGGGCTCCGGGGCATACACCACCGCCTCGTCCCGGACCCGGAGGTAAAACCACCTCCGGACCCAGTCGCCCCAGTGGTCCCGGGAGGCCGCCGCCGGGTAGTCGGCCACCCGGGAAGGCAGCATTTGTACCATCACCGAACCGAAGGGGGACTTGGGTCCCCCCTTCACCAGGTGGGAGCTCCACGCCACCGGTTCGTAGAAGTACCGGAAGGCGCGGAGGGTGGGCTCCCGCCCGGTCGCCGTCTCGTAGAGCCAGATGAAGAGGCCCATCCGGACGAGCGCGTTTGGGGTGAGGTGGTTGAGCGCCACCCCATACTCCTTCAGAAACTCCCGGAGCATGGGATGGACCGGGAGCCGGAGCCCTGCCTCCAGGAAGGCCTCGAAGGCCACGACCTCTCCGGGCCTAGGGCGGGGGGCTCCGTCTTTTTTCACGGGGACTCGGATGTCCCCGTCCGCGATGACGCCGCGCTCGACCATGGACTCGGCGTCCTCGGCCGTGAACTCCGACGCCCAGAGGAAATCCGGAGGGATCTCCTCCGGGGGCACTTCCGTGGTCTTTGCTCGACCCTTGGGAGCCATGAGGTTAGTCTTTTCCTGTTCGGTGGCTAACGTTTCAGGGGGCTACAACAAAAATTCCCGGACGCCTGCTACCGGAGACGACTACCAGGCGCTAGCTACCGAGAGAGCTACCGGGAGAGCAAAAATCGTGAGGCTGAAAGTTTGGAATGAACTTCCGGGTCCCCCAAGGCCCTATTTATAGGGGTGGGACGTGGTCTAGATGCGCGCCACGTGGCACCCCGCGGAGCAGTCTGGACCGTAGAAGTTCAAACCGTGCGCTGGAAACGAAGGGACGGGCGCGCAAATCGAGGCACCGGTTCGAACCGCGAGCGCATTTATGTCGAAACGGCGCGGCCATAAGCATCCGGCACGGGAATCGAAGCGTCACGGTTCCGGTGGCTTGGTCCGGAGATTTTCCCGGTGATGTGTACCATACCCATCGGGGACTCGAGCATCGTCCCTGGGGGGCATGGGGGGCTGCTGTTGGGGGAAATCTCCGCGGCACTAAGTCCAGGTAAGCCGTGTCACATTTTCCCGGGGACGTGGCCTCCGGCCCCTCCCCGGGTGCCGCCTTTTGCCCGGGGACGTGGCTTCCGGCCCCTCCCCGGGCGCCGCAATTTGGCCCCCGGGACCTGGCCTCCGGCGCCGTCCTGGGCGCCGCCTTTTGCCCGGGGACGTGGCTTCCGGCCCCTTCCCGGGGCCGCCTTTTGGCCCCCGGGACCTGGCCTCCGGCGCCGTCCCGGGCGCCGCCATTTGCCCGGGGGCGTGGTCTCTGGCCCCTCCCTGGGCGCCGCCATTTGGCCCCCGGGACCTGGCCTCCGACGCCATCCCGGGCGCCGCCATGTGCCCGGGGACGTGGTCTCCGGCCCCTCCCCGGGCGCTACCTTTTGGCCCCCGGGACCTGACCTCCGGCGCCGTCCCGGGCGCCGCCATTTGCCCGGGGACGTGGCCTCCGGCCCCTCCCCGGGCGCCGCCTTTTGGCTCCCGGGACTTGGCCTCCAGCGCCGTCCCGGGCCTCGTCGCCCTTCTAAAGGTAAAGTCTCGAGTTGTTTGTCACGTGCAGGTCACGCGAGGAGCACCTCGGGAATCAGCGACCACCTGTCAAACATCCAAGGCGTTTGACCGGGAGAAGGACAGTCCTACCCTTCAATCCGACGGTGGCTTCCGGGGTAGTTTAGGCTTTTTTGCTTCTTTTTCGGGCTATAAATAGCCCTTGTACCCCTCTGTTGTAAAGGATCGGATCACTTTTATTGGAATAGCTAAACTCGCAGGCGTGCTCCGGAAGCCTCTCCCCCGGAGAGAGCCTCCCCAGCTGACTCCGGTCGGGAGCGCGTCGACAGGACTAGGGCCCCCACCGGGACCCGAACCTATATAAATCCTCATGTCATTTCTTGTGCTTGTCCGGCGGGGGAGGACCGGTCATCCGGTCAACCCGCGCCGCGTAATCTTCGCTAGGATGATTCTCAAAACTTGCCGGGGTATTCGCAATACCACGACAGCTGAATTTGATTTGCTCTACTCTAATGTTTATTTTGTTTTCAAAATTTTTCACTAACTTGTCTCCGTTGTTACAAAATAGTTTTGTTTTGTTGGTATACATCAAATAATCAAACATTGCTTATCTACCAATTATTCCGCTATTCTTTAAAAAAAATCAATGGCAGGTGCTCAATACTTGTGCTTTTCGACAAACTATTTTGTTACAATAATAGAATTCTTGGTACTTTTGGTAAGTTTAACATGTGTAATTAGGAAGTGTAACATGGAAGAGAAGCAAATCATGAACCACTTATAACTTCAAATTTAAAGCAAGAAATTTTATTTCATAAGCATCCTTAGCAGATATTTCACAGTAAACATTTCATACTCATAGTCTTTTAGTACTTTATATATTTCGGAGGTAGTGTTACCTAGAAGGTGTAAAACAATAAATGGTTGCAAACCAAAATTTCTTTTCTAGAAGAATTTTCTTTGGAAATAACCCATAAAAAGGAATTACAGAAATAATCCACATTAATTATTTTTTACAAAAAATAACTCTCCATTTCGATGCTGTGGGGGATGGTGCTGTGGGCAAGACATGCATGCTCATCTGCTACACTCGCAACAAGTTCCCCACTGTAAGTGTTTTAGCTAATCATTTCTTCAAATATTCTTATCTTGCTAAATCAATGGTTGCTTGCTTCATTCTGATCTGACCTCATATGATTTGGTTCTTGAATCTTGATTCATCTCTTCCCTCTTTTTTTTTTCTTCTGAAGATTCTTTGATGCCAATCTTGATTTTCTTTTTTAACTTTGTTTGTTGGGTTTTCACAGGATTACATCCCCACTATGTTTGACAACTTCAGTGCCAATGTTTCTATGGATGGGAGCATTGTGAACTTGGGACTCTGGGACACAGCAGGTGGGGAGCTTAGATTACAGAAACACAAATTTTTTTTAAAGTATTTCTTGTTTGGTTTGTGCTTTGGAATGTTTTTTTTTAGGGTCCATTTTGATGTGAAATTTTTTTGCAGGTCAGGAGGATTACAGCAGATTGAGACCTCTTAGCTACAGGGGAGCTGATGTATTCATATTGTCCTTCTCTCTGGTCAGCAGGGCAAGCTATGAGAATGTTCTAAAGAAGGTACTAAGAAAGCTGATGCTTATTCTTTTTTTTTTTTTGGCTATGCTAAGAATAAGAGATTGTGATGCTAAATATTGCATTAGTATGCAACTTGTGGGCTTCCTAGGATCTCAGCATATGTTAAATAGTTCTTTTGACTTGTCCTTAGTTGTACATTGCAACAAGAGAGCTACTGATGGCAAATAGGCAAACAGAGAGTGCTGAAAGACTGAGCAATGGATAGGATGCCTTGAACACATACCACTACATGTTGATATTAAAGTGCTATGAAAAGATATCCTTCCATACAAGCATGACAACCTTCTAAAATGTTAATTAATTATCATGTTGTTGGCTAAACAATGCTCCCAACCTGCAGGGTTACAGAGAGAAACTTGTCGATATTAGGAGGAGATATTAGGGAGGAGATACTATGCAAGCGAAGAGCTGGTAAACTCCCAGGAGATACTGCATCCACTTTGAAAGCTTGGTGGCAAGCTCATTCTAAATGGCCATACCCTACTGTATGTGACAACATATTGATGCCATGATAATCTCTACTTATGGTATTTGGATGCTGTTGCTCATGAGCAGTTCTTCCCTAACTCATTTAGGAAGAAGACAAGGCTCGACTAGTGCAGGAAATAGGGTTACATCTAAAGCAAATCAACAATTAGTTCATCAATCAGCATAAACAGAATTGGCATAGCAATCCTTCCTCATCCTCTACTGAAAAAAACAAGAGGAAAAGGTATCATCTAGCAAAATTTTGCTTAAATTCTTCTCTACAAGCTTATAACATTTTCAGCAATGCAGGTGATGGCACCACCGAGCAATCTTGGTAGAATGTGGTTGGAAAGAAACTAGCTGTAAATAATGCTTCCATGAAGAATGCCAATATATTTCTATGCTCCTGAGACAACACTCAGAAAAAGGAATTTTTTGGATCGATCTTTAAAGCGAAGGAATCATCTAATGTTGTAATTATTGGTGTGAAACTAAAGGGTGTGGTATAGTTACTTAAAAAAAATTAGCTTTCCATGTTTTCCATTGTCTGGTGCATTAAGTTGTTGGTAAGAGTTTACCAGCCAGACAATCTGTCGCTTCGCGCCAGGCTGCAGATCTATCGCACCGCCTCCTCCCTCCGCCGCAAGCCGCTGCCGCTCCGCCTCCTCCCTCTGCCACAGGCCACTGCTGCTAGAGCTTTGAGGTGGAGGTGCGGTGAGGAGTTGGTGGGGGATCGGTGGTGGAGAGGTGGGGGCGTCAGCCGGTTGTGGGGGAGACGCTCAGTGATGTGAGGGAGAGGCCGGGATGTGAGGAGATTTCGATGGGGTGTTGATGAAACACGGGGTGCCTGATCTTCTGTCAGGTAGATGATAAGTCGATTTAGTGGAGATCTCGACGTTGACGATTCGGCTTCCGATCAGAACTGATCGAACCCAGCAATCGCTACACCACTGCTCCGTTGGTTATCAACCGTGCCAAGATGCGGTTGACCTCGCCAAGAAGGCTAATTCCTACAAGTGAATCGAGAGCACAAGCAAAAGCGTAGAAGAAGCAAAAGTTGGGGTTCCACAAACCGATCTACCGCGAAACTGCAAAGGCAGAATAATCTAAGCAAAACCCAAGTCTCCCTGTGACGGCTATGGAGTATGTATATGAGAGAGAGAGAGGCGGTGGCTAGGGTTTAGGTCGCAGCCTAACTAAGATACATGGGCCGAAGGCCCAAAAAGAGGTGACGCAGCACCAGCCTGACTCTATCTCGCGCATACTGTTTGGATGATTCCTAGTGACTTGGAAAGAGTTTGGTGGCGGGACCAGATGCGTTGGAAAGCTTATCTCCTAAGCTTCCTGTGAAGTGGTAGAACGTCGAAAATGGACTTCGTACGTGGCCTGGGCGTCCGTTTGAAGACAGACATGTCGCTGTAGTCCGAACCGGCGTCCATCTCGGGATCAACTCGAACCTTGGATCGTCTCGGTGCATCGTGACATCCTCGCCGATCCAAACCGTAATTCCTAAGTACAAGAACAATATCATTAGGTAGTAACTCGCCTTCTACGGTAGTTTCACATAAACTTAGGAACGAGCTCACCTGGTAATTTAGATGACGTGCGCGTGCCCTTATAATTGGTCCTTGCACAAGCGGTGTTGGAGAAGTTGACGCATCCATAGGAGTGATGTCCTCATTATCCTCCCCCTCTTGAATTGGAGTCGTCCTCGACTCAAGCTCATCTTCTTCTCCCAAGTATGGGCACAAATCTGAAACGTTAAAAGTGGGGCTAACCCCGAAAGCGGCGGGCAACTCAAGTTTATATGCATTATCGTTTATACGCTCTAGCACCCTAAAAGGACCATCAGCACGAGGCATCAATTTAGACTTTCTTAACTCAAGAAAGCGATCTTTACGCAAGTGTAGCCAAACAAGATCTCCAGGAGAAAATATCAATTCTTTCTACCATGACTACCAGCAGTACGATATCTTTCATTCATATGTTCAATATTCTCTTTTGTTGTCTCATGCAGTTTCAGAATAAACTCAACACGTTTCATAGCATCTAGATTGACCCTTTCAGATGATGGAAGAGGCAACATATCAATTGGAGCACGAGGATTGAAACCATACACTACCTGAAAAGGACTTACCTTGGTAGTTGAGTGCAGTGCACGGTTGTAAGCAAACTCCACATGAGGAAGACACTCTTCCCACAACTTCAGGTTCTTCTTAAAAATAACCCGCAACATCGTGGACAATGTGCGGTTCACAACCTCTGTTTGGCCATCAGTTTGGGGATGACATGTAGTAGAAAACAACAATTTTGTCCCCAATTTGTTCCATAAAGTTCTCCAAAAGTGACCCAAGAATTTTTTGTCACGATCTGAAACAATAGTAGAAGGCATACCATGCAAGCGAACAATTTCTTTGAAAAATAAATCGGCAATATGAGTAGCATTGTCGCTTTTATGGCATGGAAGAAAATGCGCCATCTTGGAAAACCTATCCACCACAACAAAAATGTTATCCCTCCCCCTCTTTGTCCTAGGCAGTCCTAAAACAAAATCCATTGAAATATCCTCCCACGGAGCACTAGGAGTAGAAAGAGGCATGTACAAACCGTGTGGATTAGATCGTGTCTTCGCCCTTTGACATGTGGTGCAATGCGCCACAAAGCGTTCAGTGTCATGCCTCAGCTTTGGCCAAAAAAAATGTGCGGCCAGAACATCCTCCGTCTTTTTAACACCAAAGTGACCCATTAAGCCTCCTGCATGAGCTTCCTGCAGCAACAAAAGACGAACGGAGCCAACTGGAATGCATAGGCGGTTAGCTCTAAACAAGAACCCATCATTGAGTACAAATTTATTCCAGGCCCTTCCCTCCTTACAATTCAACAAGATATTTTTGAAATCAGCATCTTGAGCATATTGTTCTTTTATAGTTTCTAGTCCAAAAATTCGACAGTCAAGTTGAGAAAACATGGTATATCTTCTAGACAAAGCATCAGCAATTACATTGTCTTTCCCTTTCTTGTGTTTAATGATGTAAGGAAAAGACTCAATGAATTCAACCCATTTAGCATGTCTACGGTTCAGTTTGTTTTGACTGCGAATATGCTTCAGTGATTCATGATCAGTGTAGAATGAACTCCTTAGACCATAAATAATGTTGCCACGTCTCTAAAGATCGCACAAGAGCATACAATTCTTTATCATACGTGGAATAATTCAAAACAGGCCCACTCAATTTCTCACTAAAATAAGCAACAGGTTTACCTTCTTGCATCAGCACACCACCAATTCCAACTCCACTAGCATCACATTCAAGTTCAAAAATCTTACCAAAGTTTGGAAGCTAGAGCAATGGTGCGTTTGTGAGAGTCTCTTTCAAAAGGTTGAAGGCATCTTCTTGTGGTTGTCCCCAGTGGAATGCAACACCCTTCTTTGTCAATTCATTCAACGGTGCGACTATGGACCTGAAATCCTTCATGAAGCGGCAGTAGAAGCCCGCAAGTCCATGGAAGCTCCACACTTGTGAGACCGTTTTAGGAGTCAGCCATCTCTTGATAGCTTCAATCTTAGCTTCATCCACCTCGATTCCCTGCGGGTCACAACATAGCCAAGAAACGAGGCTCGATCGGTGCAAAAGGTGCACTTCTCGAGGTTACCAAACAAACATGCATCTCTCAAAGCAGTAAAAATAGCACGTAGATGATCAAGATGGTCAGAAAGTGACTTGCTGTAGATCAATATATCATCAAAATAAACTACCACAAATTTTCCAATGAATGGGCGTAAGACCTCGTTCATCAAGCATATGAAAGTACTAGGTGCATTAGTCAATCCAAAAGGCAAAACTAACCACTCATATAAACCAAACTTAGTCTTAAAAGCAGTTTTCCATTCATCGCCCAATTTCATTCTAATTTGGTGGTAGCCACTACGCAAGTCAACCTTAGAGAAGATAAGAGAATCACTTAACTCATCAAGCATGTCGTCTAACCTAGGAATAGGATGACGATACCTTATTGTTATGTTGTTAATGGCTCTACAATCCACACACATACGCCAACTACCGTCATTCTTAGGAACCAAAATAATAGGAAAGGCACAAGGGCTAAGGCTTTCTTGTACATACCCACGATCCAAAAGATCTTGGACTTGTCGTTGAATTTCCTTAGGCTCTTCTGGGTTGGTCCTATATGCAGCACGGTTTGGCAATGTCGCTCCCGGAATTAAATCGATTTGGTACTCAATACCTCGAATAGGTGGTAGTACCGGGGGTATCTCAGTTGGAAACACATCCTCAAACTCCTGCAAAAGGTTAATAATAGCAGGGGCAAAGAGCTAGGAATATTATCAAATGAAAATAAAGCCTCTTTGCAAACCAAAGCGTAGCACAAAGCATCTTCATCATTAATTTCAACAATATCAGATTTTGTAGCAAGCATAACACCACCCTTTAATTTAATTCCCGCTGACCTAGAACTCGTGTTCTTATCTTTTCTAGGTGGAAAAACAGTTTTAGCTACTTGCTAATTTTCAGATTCAAGCATGTTTTCTTTCTTCTCATTTTCAGCTCTCTCCCTATCACTTTGAACAATTTCAGCAGGGGTCATAGGAAGCAAAGTGATTTTCTTTCCTTTATGAACAAGAGTGTATCTATTACTTCTACCAAGATGGGTTGCATCAGTATCAAATTCCCATGGACGGCCTAACAATAGTGAACAAGCTTGCAGAGGCACTACATCGAAATCAGCTGAATCATGGTATGATCCAATCGAAAAGTGAATTTTTGTAGTTTGTGTTACCTTTACCTTACCGCTGTTGTTGATCCATTGAATATGGTAAGGATGAGGATGATCATGTGTAGTCAAGCTAAGTTTCTTGACCATATCTGAATTTACTAAGTTGTTGCAACTTCCTCCATCAATAATAACACGAACACGTTGATCATTGACAACAAGATACGTTTGAAACAAATTGTTGCGTTGTATGTTTTTAGCCTGCTCCACTTGGGTGCTCAACACCCGCTGTACAATGAGGGTCCTGTGATCTTCCGTGGTGTCAATCCCAAGAAACTACTCCGCATTGTTGTCCGTATCAAGATCGCTACCTGTATAGTTAGTTGCAAGAACAAATTCTTCTTCTACATCAGATGCACTAACGTACTCACCATCGACCGTCGCGATGTAGGCTCACTGACTTGGGCAATCCTTCGTGAACTTGTCCGTGAGCTCTTGGATGCTCTTGTTGAGGGCCTCATTCATATCAAGAATGAGCTTACGAAGGTCATCCTCCTCAGCAGCAGCTCTAGCTCTGGTTTGCGGTCCTGTCATGGTTAGTAGGAACAAAGATAACAAAAAATATTATCCCTATAAACTACTAGGTTGTGGTATGTGGATTCACTCGCCCTCAAGCGTCTTACCACGCTCTTGCAAGGATCTTACCAACACTGCAGAAGGTACAACTGGTGGCTGGTTTGTGATACCGTGGGGCGTGAGTGAGGCGATTGCAAGGCTGAATCCTGTTCTGATAAGAAGAAGGTGGAGCTCGGAAGGCAATTGTATATAAGCAAAGGATTAGTAATAATCGAAATCAGATAACAAAGCTGAATAAATGTCCAAAGTACTTGTCACAGTTGCTGGCCTAAACGCGTTCCTAAAACTAGTTCAAGCAAGCAAAGTGATCGGTACAGGCGATGGACATAAAAGGATGCAAGCACTTCTGATCTTTTTTTTTTTTTGCTAATCTTTCTTTTCTTTCTTTTTGTGCGGCTCTTTTTTATGCACTCGCCTTTTTCTTCTCTTTTTTTTTCACAAGAGTGCTGCAAACGATGGATTACAACTCAAAATTTAAGAATTACACACAAAACCTATCACAATACTCTCGGTAGTTTAGCAAAGATGCTCTATAGAAACTTCCAATAATAATTTGGGGCTCTTAGAGTCCTCAACCGCAAAAACTTATAACTAGGAAATTGTAGCTCTTTTCCTTCTCATCAATTTGAATATATGGAACACCCAATTTCGGATTTGGAACTAGGAGATATGGCCCCCGAAATACAGGCTGTACAGATTACTCCGGGATGAAACAGATTAACTTCCAACGCGATTTTGGCCACGAATATGGCGTTTCTGGAATTTGGTGAAATGAACAAAGGTGTAGATCTCTTCGAGAGATACAATTTAGACTATTTAATTGCCCAAATTGGTGTTCAGACGACAAAGCTATTGTCTTTATAAAGACAGCAACGCAAAAGGGAAATCCGAACCGATTGTGACTCGAATTTGGTTTCGGTTCAGGATTGGGATTTGTTACTCGACCTAGACCAAGAACACGAATTTACTAGCAATACAACGATGACCACGGACACAAATTCAACAATGCAAAACTGAAAACGAAAATTGCAAAAGGCTCAAAGTGGTTTGGATAGCGGAAGACTATGATCACAAATTTTTTTTTGGCTTTTTCTGGACTCTAGGTAGAAGATGAATGACGAACAGAGGGGATACCAGACGGGCAAACTTAGCTCTGATACCACTTGATGAAACACAGGTGCCAAGACGTGGTTGATCTTGCCAAGAAGGCTAATTCCTGCAAGCGAATCGAGAGCACAAGCAACAACGTAGAAGAAGCAATATGGAAATTGCAAATCAAATTGAGTTAAGCTCACAAGTTGGGGTTCCACAAACCGATTTACGGCGAAATTGCAAAGGTAGAATGATCTAAGCAAAACCCAAGTCTCCCTGTGACGGCTACGGAGTATGTATATGAGAGAGAGAGAGGTGTTGGCCAGTGTTTAGATCGCAACCTAACTAAGATACATGGGCCGAAGGCCCAAAAAGAGGTGATGCAGCACCAGCCCGACTCTGTCTCGCGCGCACTGTTTGGATGATTCCTGGTGACTTGGAAAGAGTTTGGTGGCGGGACCAGATGCGTTGGAAATCTTATCTCCTAAACTTTCCGTGAAGTGGTAGAACGTCGAAAATGGACTTCGTACATGGCCTGGGCTCCTTTTGAAGACAGATGTCGTGGTATTGCGAATACCCCGGTAGGTTTTATGAATGATCCTAGCAAAGATTACGCGGCACGAGTTGACCGGATGACCGGTCCTCCCCCGCCGGACAAGCACAAGAAAAGACACACGGATTTATACAGGTTCGGGTCCCGGTGGGGGCCCTAGTCCTGTCGACGCGCTTCCGACCGGAGTCAGCTGGGCAGGCTCTCTCCGGGGGGAGAGTCTTCCGGAGCACGTCTGTGAGTTTAGCTATTCCAATAAAAGTGTTCCGATCCCTTACAACAGAGGGGTACAAGGGCTATTTATAGCCCCAAAAAGAAGCAAAAAACCTAAACTACCCCGGAAGCCACCGTCGGATTGAAGGGTAGGACCGTCCTTCTTTCGGTCAAACGCCTTGGATGCTTGACAGGTGGTCGCTAGTTCCCGAGGCGCTCCTCGCGTGACCTGCACGTGACAAACAATTCGAGACTTTACCTTTAGGAGGACGATGAGGCCCGGGACGGCGCCGGAGGCCAAGTCCCGGGGGGGGGGGGCAAAAGGCGGCGCCCGGGGAGGCCCCGGAGGCCAAGTCCCCGGGCAAACGGCGGCGCCCGGGACGGTGCCGGAGGCCAGGTCCCGGGGGCTAAAAGGCGGCGCCCGGGGAGGGGCCGGAGGCCACGTCCTCGGGTCAATGGCGGCGCCCGGGACGGCGCCGGAGGCCGGGTCCCGGGGGCCAAATGGCGGCGCCCGGGACGGCGCCGGAGGCCAGGTCCCGGGGGCCAAATGGCGTCGCCCGGGGAGGGGCCGGAGGCCACCTCCCCGGGCCAATGGCGGCGCCGGGGACGGCGCCGGAGGCCGGGTCCCGGGGAGGGGCCAGAGGCCACATCCCCGGGCCAATGGTGGCGCCCGGGACGGCGCCGGAGGCCGGGTCCCGGGGGCCAAATGGCGGCGCCCGGGACGGCGCCAGAGGCCGGGTCCTGGGGCCAAATGGCGGCGCCCGGGGAGGGGTCGGAGGCCACATCCCCGGGCCAATGGCGGCGCCCGGGATGGCGCCGGAGGCCGGGTCCCGGGGGCCAAATGGCGACGCCCGGGGAGGGGCCGTAGGCCACCTCCCCGGGCCAATGGCGGCGCCCGGGATGGCGCCGGAGGCCGGGTCCCGAGGGCCAAATGGCGGCGCCCGGGGAGGCCTCGGAGGCCAGGTCCCCGGGCAATCGTGACGCAACTTACCTGGACTTAGTCCCGAGGAGATTTCCCCCGACAGCAGCCCCCCATGCACGCCGGGGACGATGCTTGAGTCCCCGGTGGGTATGGCACACGTCACCGGGAAGATCTCCGGGCCAAGTCACCGGAGCCGCGGCGCTTCGGTTTCCGTGCCCCACGCTTAAGGCCGCGCTGTTTTGCCATAAATGCGCGCGCGGTTCGAACCGGCGCCTCGATTTACGCACCCGTCCCTTCGTTTCCCGCGCACGGTTTGAACTTCTACGGTCCAGATTGCTCCGCGGGTGCCACGTGGCGCGCATCTAGACCACGTCCCGTCCCTATAAATACGGCCTTGGGGGGCCCGGAAGCTCATTCCAAATTTTCAGCCTTAGCGATTTTTGCTCTCCCGGTAGCTCTTTCCGGTAGCAGACGTCCGGGAGTTTTAGTAGTAGCCTCCTGAAAGGTTAGCCACCGAACAAAAAAGAAGACTAACCTCATGGCACCCAAGGGTCGAGCGAAGACCACGGAAGTGCCCCCGGAGGAAATCCCTCCGGATTTCCTCTGGGTGTCAGAGTTCACGGCCGAGGACGCCGAGTCCTTGGTCGAAAGATGCGTCGTCGCGGACGGGGACAGCCGAGTCCCCGTGAAGTAGGACGGAGCCCCCCGCCCCAGGCCCGGAGAGGTCGTGGCCTTCGAGGCCTTCCTGGAGGCGGGGCTCCGGCTCCCGGTGCATCCCATGCTCCGGGAGTTTTTGAAGGAGTACGGGGTGGCACTCAACCACCTCACCCCGAACGCGCTCGTCCGGATGGGCCTCTTCATCTGGCTCTACGAGACAGCGGCCGGGCGGGAGCCCACCCTTCTCGCCTTCCGGTACTTCTACGAACCGGCGGCGCGGACCTCCCACCTGGTGAAGGGGGGCCCCAAGTCCCCCTTCGGTTCGGTGATGGTCCAAATGTTGCCATCCCTGGTGATCGACTACCCGGCGGCGGCCTCCCGGGACCACTGGGGCGACTGGGTCCGGAGGTTGTTTTACCTCCGGGTCCGGGACGAGGCGGTGGTGTACGCCCCGGAGCCCCCCACCTACAGCCGGTCGTCCGCACCGAAGCCTCCGGTGTGGACGGACGAGGAGTTCGAGCTCCTCGGCAAGGTGATCCTCTCCAAGAAGACCCGCTCAATGCGGGACGCGGCCGAGGAGATGGCTCTCCTCCGGCTCTCCCCCTTCTCGCGCGGGAAGAGGGGAGTCGGCATGGGCCCGGAACAGCGGCCCCCGGTGAAGCCAGTGACGCGACGTAAGCTCCGGGAACCTGCTGCATTATACTTGCGAATTTTTGAAATTTTAACTAACTCTTTACCTCTTGCAGTCCGGCCGTACCCGGCGGCGCGGGAGAAGGCGGAGAACCTCCTGGGGAGGTACTTCGCCGACGAGCACGAGTGCGTCGTGCGCATCGTGGGGGAGGGCCCTCCCCAGAACTTGGTAGCGGCGGCCTACGGGCTAAAACTGCCGGAGAGGAAGCCTCTCCCCACCCCCAGGTCGCTCAAACGGGGGAAGGAGGCGGCCGGGGGCTCGGAGCCCAAGAAGGCCCGGGTCCAAAAGACCCCCGGCCCGTCGATGACGCCGGCGGCGACACCGGCGAAGCCCCGGGACGAGACCCCTGGGAGCGAGCGTGCCCGGGCACTGGCCCGGAAGGAAGCAACACCTCCTCCCCCGAAGGGCCCCGTCGAGGCCCGGGGGAAGGAGGCGACCGCGGGCGGGGCGGCGTCCGACTCGGCGAACTACGCCCCGTCGCCACTCTTGGTGGAGCCCCTTCTGCCCCTTCCGGCTTCTTTGGAGCCGGAGAGGCTGGAGGTGAGATTCGCGGAGGCCTCGCCTCCGCGGGTTTGGCCGGTGGACGAGGGGGGGAGCCCCTCGGTCTACGAGGTTCCTCCGGAGGAGGAGGCCCTGAGGGCCTTTCGGCCCGGGGCGGGGAAGGGTCTGATGATCCCCCCCCGGGCGGGGACCCCCGCCCGAAGCTCCTCGGCCATGTCTTCGGAGGAGACCTCGGCCACGAAGACGCCGGTGACACCGGCCGTGTTACCGGACTTGCAGGTCCGGGGACCCCCCACCGGCAGCGACGCCGGCGCCGGCAAGAGGCCCCCTTGCTTCCCGCGGGGGAAGTCGCCCGCTACACGGAGGGCCTGCACACCCGGAGGGTGCAGGCCTTCGTCGCGGAGGGAACGCTTCATGAGCGTTTCGAGGGGCTTCAGTCCCTCGGGGCCCAGGTAACCCGAGTCGATGATGTCTTCATTCAACTGCTGCACTTTGAGATTTTTCTAACTCTATATATTTTGTAGGTGGCAGCTGTTACCTGGGGCCTTGAGCAGCGGGTCGCCCGGCTGCTGAAGGAAGCGGAGGGCCGGGCCGCGGCCTCCGTAGGACAGCGCGAGGAGGCCCTCCGGGAGCATGATGAGGCCCTCGCCGAATTGACCCGGGTCCGGGCCCAGGTCCATATCTCCGAGGCTGTCAACGGCGGCCTCCGGGAGGAGGCCAAGGCGAGGGAGGAGGCACTCCGGGAGCTCGAGGGCTCGAGCGTCCGGGCGGTGGCGGATGCGGGCCGCTCCGTCCGGTCAGCCCTTGAGAGCCTTGGCATAAGCCTAGGCTCCGGGAGCAGGGAGGTGCCGCCGGCGACCCTCGTGGAGGCTGTGCGTTTTCTCAACGCACAGGTCTCCGCCATCCCGGAGGCTGCCGACGTTCGGGCGCGGGGCCGGGCGATCCCCGTTGTCGTGGCTACTGCGGGGCTCGTCGAGTTCCGGGGGGTCGGCGCCCGGGCGATCGGGGGCCGCATCCCCCGAAGCTTCCCGGACTCCTTCGAGCCATCGCGCCGGGAGATCGAGCAGCTCGCCGGAGGATTCTACGACCGGCTCATCCGTGCGAGATTCCCGGCTCCGGCGCCTCCGGCGGGGGATGTCCCAGCCCCGGCCTTGGAAGAAGCCCCCCGGGGGGAGGACGCCAACGAACATGTATGAGCCTCCCCCCGGGCCTTAGCTAGGGCCCTTTTTTGTTTTGTTAGGACTTTTGATTCCGGTAGCTTCTTAGAAGAAGCCCCGGACACTTGTACAGAAACATTTTGAATGCAATGAAGTTAGAATTTTTTTCTATGTCTTTGAATTGAATATTGTTACCAGGGTTCCCGGGAGGTTACTCCCGAGCGAAGGTCCAGGAGGGGCTCCCCGGAGGGCTCCCAAGCGGCTTTAATCTTGCTAAGCCTTGTCTCCGGGAATCGCGGCGGGGATAGTGTCCGGGAGTCGATCCGGTTGAGGTGGCATCCGGAGTGGCACTTGGACAACTTTGATAATCATCGTGCCGAGTTGTCCCCTCCGCGACCGGGGTTCCGGATGATACCTCCCCTCCGGATACTTCCACCGGCGGGATACGAGTTCTGGCCTGAAGATGTGCTCCGGGACTCTCGGCGCCGTGTACGGGCATTGTACCGGGACTTGACCCGGGAGCTAGAGCCTCCGGGAGTATTAGGCATAGGAGCCTTAGGGCGTAGAGAATCCCCCCGGGTTAGAACCCGGGTTGTACCGTTTCCGAAGCCCACCGGAGGGGGAAGATGTCCTCCGGGTTTGGCAATCAATAAAGCTGTGTTGTTGCTTCTTCTTTCATTGTCTCTTTATTTTCTTCTTCTTGGATGTTCCGGACGACTCATCTTAACAAGGATGAGCTAAGTTTGCTCGTGGGCGGTGCGGTCGACACCCGGGGGTTCCTTATCCCCCCCGCCCACAGCGGGCCGGAGAATAGCTCCGCGAGCTGTGGGGGTAACAAGGCCCCCGGGATGGAAGTCACCTGTGGCATAGGAAATTTTCTAAGTTAGAAAATTTTAAAACGAGGTTTTCAAGGAGAAGACCTTCCGGGAGACGATCGTCCGGTCACCATGAGAACGGGGAGCCGGGAATAAGGCCTCATGTGGAAGAAACGTCCAAGAGAACCCGATGAGATTTCCGGAGGCGAGCTTCCTAGGAGACAATCGTCCGGTCGCCGTGAGAACGGGGAGCTGGGGATAGGGTCTGCGGGGAAGAAAATGTCCGAGAAATCCGTGACTTCTCCGGGAGACAATCGTCCGGTCGCCGTGAAGACGGGAGCCGGGAATAGGGTCTCCGGGAGGCATTCATCTGGTCGCCGTGAGAACGAGGAGTCGGGAATAAGGTCGCCGGGGACCAATCGTCCGGTCGCCGTGAAAACGGGGAGCCGGGAATAACGTCGACTCCCGGAGGTGGAAGATAGATCCAAACAGGCCGCAAGGGGCCGATCATCCGGTCGCCGTGAAAACGGGGAGCCGGGAATAACGTCGCCTCCCGGAGGAGGAAGATAAATCCATGAAGGCCATTAGACGTCCCACTGGGGAGAGCGTCTACTCCCAGAGGAGGAAGTGCCCGAAGACGGGTCTTGAGTGTTTGGGCAGGGGACTAGTCTCCCAAAGTGACTCGTTACCGCGGCCACTGTGACCGGGTTGCCGCTTACACCCTCAGTCCATGAGGGCTGATCGTAAGCCGCCCTACGGGAGTGGGACTCCCGTTTTAGGGACTTGTTGGGCCTGGCCCACTTCCTCGCGGGGAGGGCATCCTCACGAGGAGGGCATCCTCGCGGGGAGGGCATCGCCGCTAGGGGCGGTAATGTGAAAGACCTGCAATGAGACAGTTTGAAAAGCAAGACCTATGTATTACTAATAAAATGAAGTACAGAGCCTCCCCATGCGAAGCCGCCAAAGGGGAGGAAAATACAGTGTCCCTCCTCCCCCTCCGGCGTGAACGCTCCGGGGGAGGGGACAGGCCCGTAAGGCTAAACATAGAACTTGCGAAGTAAACGCAAGTTCCACGTGTGCTTCAGCTCCTGCTCTTGAAGGTTGGAGAGCTTGTAGGCCCCCGAGCCCAGGACCGCGGAGATCCTGTAGGGGCCCTCCCACTTGGGGGAGAGCTTACCCTAGGCCTGGGGGTCCGTCACACGCTTGAGGACAAGGTCCCCAAGGCAGAAAGCCCTCTCGCGCACGCGCTGATTGTACGCGCGCGCCATCTCTTGCTCGTTGATGGCGTGGCGGAGGAGCACTCGGTCTCGTTCCTCCTCCACGAGGTCGATCTCGAGGCGCTGGTTGGCCTCGTTGGCCTGGTACGCTGCGGGCGTGGCTCCCTCCAGGAGCTCGACCCGTAGTGACCGGAAGCCGATCTCCGGGGGGAGGACTGCCTCCGCCCCGTAGACCAGGGAGAAGGGAGTACGCCCCGTCGCCCGGGACGGGGTCGTGCGCATGGAGCAGAGGATGCTAAGGAGCTCCTCTGCCCATGCACCCCGCTTAGAAGCGGTTTGCTCGAGTCTCCGGCGTAACCCCTGTAGGATCACGCCGTTGACCCTCTCAACAGCCCCATTGCTCCGGGGATGGGCCACTGAGGCGAAGTGGATGACGAGCCCCAGGCCTTCGCAGAATTCCCGGAAATAAGCCTAGTCGAATTGGGTCCCGTTGTCCACGGTGATTTCCCGGGGGACGCCAAAACGACATACGACGTTTTTCCAGAAAAACCGCTGAACGGCCCGGGACGTGATGCTGGCCAAAGGCTCCGCCTCAACCCACTTTGTAAAATAGTCGACTGCGACTACCGCATACTTGTATCGGCCCTAAGAGGTCCATCCCCCAGCGCACAAAGGGCCAAGTGATGGGGATCGTCTGCAGCGCTATAGGGGGGAGGTTCGAGCCCTTGGCCATCTTCTGGCATGCCTCGCACGCGGAGACAAGGTCTCGTGCGTCGCGCATGACCGTGGGCCAGTAGAAGCCCTACCGGAGGGCCTTGGCCGCGATGGCACGCGGGGCTAGGTGAGAACCACAGCTTCCCACGTGGATGTCTTCGAGAAGTTGAAGTCCCTCCGGCCGGGGGAGGCAGCGCAGGAGGGCGGAAGCCCCCCGCTTGTAGAGCCTCCCCTCCAGTAGGAGATATGCCCGGGCTTTAGCCCGGAGTCGTTTAGCCTCGGTCTCACTAGGAGGGTCCCCCTCCCCCTTGACGAAGGAGATGAGGGGGTCTATCCAAGACGGAGTCCGGATGATCTCGGTGACCTCCGGGACATGAGGCTCGTCGCCCGTGTCCGGGGAGGCCACCGAGGGCTTCGTGATGATTTCCAGGAAAGCCCCCTTGGGGAGCGATTCCCGGGCGCTTGCCGCCCGGGCCAAGGCGTCGGCCCGGTCATTGTCCCTCCGTGGGATATGCCGGGCCTCGAGGCCGTCGAAATGCCTCTCCATCTTTCGCACTTCCTGCAAATAAAGAGTTAAGTTTGCGTCATGGCACAGGTAAGACTTGTCCATTTGGCAAACTACGAGCTGAGAATCTCCCTTGACTAGGAGGCGCCGGATCCCCAGGGAGCGCGCGAGGCGCATCCCGAGGAGCAAAGCCTCGTATTCGACGACGTTGTTGGTTGCGGGGAACTTGAGTCGCGTGGCGTACTTGAGTTCCTTCCCCTTGGGGCTCCGGAGGACTACTCCCGCACCAGCCTCGGCGAGACACAGCGACCCATCGAACATGAGAGTCCAATGATCACTGCGTCGGGGCGGCACAGGGAGATCTTCGTCCCCGGACCCTGAGGCGGGAGTCCACTCTGCGACGAAGTTGGCGAGGACCTGCGACTTGATGGCGGAGCGGCCGGTAAGGGAGAGGGAGAAGGGGGCGAGCTCGGCCCCCCACTTCCCGATCTGGCCGGTGGCTTCCTTGTTCCGCAGTACCTCCCCAAGGGGGGGGGGGACGACGGGACGGTGATGGGGTGCCCCAGGAAGTAATGCGGAAGCTTCCGGGACGCCATGAGGAGGGCGTAGCAGATTTTCTCCATCTCCGTGTACCAAGTTTTGGCCCCTTGGAGGGCCTCACTCATGTAGTACACCGGACGCTGCTGCCCCCCTTGCTCCTTCACCAAGACTGCGCTGACAGCGACGGGAGTCTCGGCGAGGTTGAGGAGCAAGGGCTCTTCCGGAGACGGACTCACAAGCATTGGAGGGCTCGTGAGGTACTTCTTGAGGTTGTCGAACGCCCCCTGGGCCTCGGGGGTCTAGCGGAACCCCTCGAGCCCTCGGAGGATCTTGAAGAACTGGAGGCCCTGCTCCCCCGACCGGGAGACAAAGCGGCTGAGTGCGGCTAGGCAGCCGGAGAGCCGCTGGACATCCTTCACGGAGCGCGGCGGGGGCATATCTAGGAATGCCCGGATCTTCTCGGGGTTCGCCTCAATGCCCCGCTGGGACACAAGGAAACCTAGGAGCTTCCCCCCGCGCACCCCGAAGGCGCACTTCTTCGGGTTGAGTTTGAGCCCGAACGCGTGGAGTTTGCGAAAGGTTTCAGCCAGGTCGTCGACGTGGGAGGCTGCGCGGGGACTCTTGACGACCGCGTCATCTACGTAGACTTCGACATTGTGGCCGACTTGATTTCTGAAAACCAGCGTCATGAGGTGCTGGAAGGTTGCCCCCGCGTTCTTGAGCCCGAAGGGCATATGGACGTAGCAGAAGGTTCCGAGGGGAGTAATAAAACTCATCTTTTCCTCGTCCCCCTCCGCCATCCGGACTTGATGGTAGACCGAGTAGGCGTCTAGGAAGCTCATGAGCTCGCACCCCGCAGTGGAGTCAACGAGCTGATCAATCCGCGGGAGCGGGAAGTTGTCTTTGGGCCAAGCGCGGTTAAGGTCGGTGAAGTCCACGCACATCCGCCACGTGCCGGTTGATTTCTTGACGAGGATGGGGTTCGCGAGCCACTCGGGGTGCAGGACCTCCCGAATGAACCCCGCCTCTCGGAGCCGGGTGATCTCCGCCTTGATTGCCTCTTGGCGCTCGAGGGAGAGTTTCCGCAGCTTCTGTTTGACCGGGGGGTGACCGGGGGCCACTGCGAGCTTGTGCTCAATGACCTCCCGGGCGACGCCCCGCATGTCCGAAGGCTTCCACGCAAAAACATCGGAGTTTTTGCGCCGAAAAGCCGCAAGTTGCGCTGCGTGCTCCTCGGGGAGCTCCGCCCCGATCCGGACGGTTTTGTCTTCGTTGCCCGGGGATAGCAGGACCTTCTGGAGGCCCCCTTCCGGACGCGGCTTGGGGAGGGCCTCCCGGGTGGTGGCGCAGCAGCGTCTAGTTCCGGGGGAGAAGCCTCCCCCCCCGGGCGTCTTTATGAGGTTGACGCTTCCGATTGTGGCCGCAGCGCGCTCGTATAGAGCACGGGCCATGTCTTGGTCTCCCCGGACGTTGATCACACCATGCGGCCCGAGGATCTTCATGCAGAGATAGTTTTGATGGGTCGCAGCCCCCAGCCGATTGATTGTCGTCCTCCCCATAATCGCGTTGTAGGAGGAGGGGAGGTCCACTACGTCGAAGCGGACCAGCTCGGTCCGGTAGTTCTCCGGGGTGCCGAAGGTCATTGGAAGATCTACCTTGCCCACGGGGTGGATCGCCTTCCCCGGGACAAAACCTTGCAGGGGCCCGGCAGCGGGCTGCAGGAGCTTCTCATCCACCTGCATTTCTTTGAAGGCCTTCAGGAATAGGACATCCGCGGAGCTCCCGCCGTCCACCAGGATATGGGCCAGATGGCAGTTGTAGATGGTCGTGGAGACAATGAGCGCGTCGTCGTGGGGGAAGCGAACCCCTCGCACGTCTTCCGCCGTGAAGGTGAGGGGGACGTCCGACCACTTAGGTGGCGGGGACGCGTGTAGCACCCCCACAACCCTGACCTCGCGCGCGTACTCCTTACGCTGGCGCTTAGAGTCCCGCTCGGAGGCAGATCCTCCCACGATGACGTTGATGTGCCGCTGCGAAGTTTGAAAGGGGAGAGCTTCTGAAGGCTCCCCCTCCTGCGTCTGCTGACCCCCCGCGGGAGCGGGAAGGGCCGGAACAGCTGGCCGAGGGGGCAAGGAGGCCGGAGTCCCCCCTCCCTGCTCGCGCTGGTCGAGGAAGTCCGCGAAGTGTTGCAGCAGCTGGCTACAATCTCGGGTAGCGTGGGTACTGGACCTGTGGAAACTGCACCACGGTCCTTCCCGCCTTCTCCCCGCGGGGCCTTCCCGGCCGCGCGAAGACTGTCCTCCCCCATGGCCCTTCGGTTTGGGGAAGGGGCGGTTGCCCCTCGGGGGGTCACGCGAGCCGCCTCCGCCCTCGAGGACAAAGGTGTCCCGAGGCCATGGCTCACTACGCCCCCCTGCCTGGGGCGTTTGGGGGGATCCCTGGCCCCCCGGTCGACGGGGGCGGGAGCCCCCTGGGTCTTCTTCCAGATGTCGTCTTCCTCCGCCCGAGCGTACTTTTCGAGCACGTTGAAGAGCTCGTCGGCGGAAGAGGGGCAGCTCCGGGAGAGCCTTCGGTGGAGCTCCCCCGGGAGGATGCCGCTTTTGCATGCTTCGATGACCGTAGAGTCGGGGACATGGGCCACTTTGCTTTTCACCTGAGCAAAGCGCTTGAAGAAGCTTCTGATGGTTTCCCCAGTCCTCTGTCGGACAGTGTACAGCTGCGAGGAGTCCAGGGGACGCACGTAGTTCCCCTGGAAGTTGGCGCAGAACTCCCGCTTGAGCTGTGAGAAAGACTTGATGGAGCCCGCCTTCAGGTTGTAGAACCAGGAGCGGGCAATGCCGGAGAGGTAGAGGGGGGAGACGTTGCACTGTATCGTCTCGTCCCCCCCGGCCGCGGAGATGGCCGTGGAGTAGACCTGCACAAATTCGTAAGGGTCTGCCTCACCGTTATAGTGCTCGATGTGCGGAGGGCGGTAGGGCCGCGGCCACCGGATGCTGCGAAGTCTTCGGCACAGGGGCTGGATAGCCCCCTGCACCTCCTGGGGAGAGTCCCGGTCGCTGTCTTCCTTCACGAGACCTTCGTTGTCTGAGTCTGGAAGCGGTCCGAGAGGTCCGCCCGAATGGCGGTGGCGACGCTTTTCCTCCGGACCAGGACTGAGTTCCCGGACGTCCGGGGTCTCCGCCGGGGAGGTTGGCTCTTCAGCGGGTCTCTTCCCCCGGCCGGTGCGAGAGCGAGGCTCCCCACGCCCGCGGCCGGAGGGAAGTTCTTCCCAGCGCTCTGGTGAATGCATTCGCTCGACCTCTCCCCGGGCGAAACGAACCTGCCCCGCCGAGGGAGGGAGCTCATGCACTGTAGCTGCCAGCTCGGAGGCTTCCGGAGCTGGTTGGGGGGAGCCCCCTGCGACGACCCCTGGGTCTGGAAAGGGGGAAGCCCCTGTATTATCCGGAACCGGGGAGGGGGCGCCCACGGCGACGCTTGGAACCGAAGTGGAGGGTGCCCCGGTGGCCACGACCGGAACCGGGAAGGGGGCAGGCCCTGTAACACCCGGAACCGGCGAGGGGGGAGCCCCCGTGGCGACGTCCGGAACCGGGGAGCCCATGCAGGGGGAAGTCCGCTGCGGCACGGGGGCTGCTCTGTCAACCGCCCCCGGTGCGGTAAACGCGACGCGGGGGGCTGAACTGGCTCCCGGCGTAGGGTAAACCCTCGGCATGAAGTGGGCTCCCGGCCCCGGGAATAGGCCAGGGACGGGGTAACCCCCTGGTGCCACGAAGGGCCCCGGCATGAAGTAACCCCCCGGCACCGGGACAGGCCCGGGCGCCGGGAGGGGTCCGGGCGTATATCCCACAGGGGGAGGGAACCCCCGGGCAGGATCATACGGGGCGGACAAACCCCCTGAGGCCGGAAGGGCCGCCGGGTAGCACATAAACAGGGGCATGTTCCCCGGATACGGGTGTGACGCAAATGTGGGGGCCGGAGGCCGCGCCAACACGCTAAGGAGTTCGTCCATAGAGCGCTGTGCTGGCCTTCCACGAGAGCTTCGAGCAGGGCGTCCAGGGGAACCAGAGGAGCCGTCGGGGGGAGACTGGTCCCGGCCGAGGTCCCTGCGGTCACTGGGAACGACCTGGAGGTGGAAGCACCTAAGTTAAGAGGAAAGGAGGGAGGCGGTACGTACCTGGGCCAGGTCGCCTCCGGAAGGGACCGCCGGGACATCAGTGTCCCGGGCGGACGGCGCTGGGTCTCCAAGACCCGGGTCACCGGGGAGGGTGCGAGCCCTTGTTCTTGGGGGAGCCATGGCGTCTTGTCACGAGTCCCCACGGTCAGCGCCAACTGTCGTGGTATTGCGAATACCCCGGCAGGTTTTATGAATGATCCTAGCAAAGATTACGCGGCGCGGGTTGACCGGATGACCGGTCCTCCCTCGCCGGACAAGCACAAGAAAAGACACACGGATTTATACAGGTTCGGGTCCCGGTGGGGGCCCTAGTCCTGTCGACGCACTCCCGACCAAAGTCAGCTGGGGAGGCTCTCTCTGGGGGGAGAGGCTTCCGGAGCACGTCTGTGAGTTTAGCTATTCCAATAAAAGTGTTCCGATCCCTTACAACAGAGGGGTACAAGGGCTATTTATAGCCCCAAAAAGAAGCAAAAAACCTAAACTACCCCGGAAGCCACCGTCGGATTGAAGGGTAGGACAGTCCTTCTTCCGGTCAAACGCCTTGGATGCTTGACAGGTCGTCGCTAGTTCCTGAGGCGCTCCTCACGTGACCTGCACGTGACAAACAATTCGAGACTTTACCTTTAGGAGGACGATGAGGCCCGGGACGGCGCCTGAGGCCAAGTCCCGGGGGGGCGAAAGGCGGCGCCCGGGGAGGCCCCGGAGGCCAAGTCCCCGGGCAAACGGCGGCGCCCGGGACGGTGCCGGAGGCCAGGTCCCGGGGGCCAAAAGGCGGCGCCCGGGGAGGGGCCGGAGGCCACGTCCCTGGGTCAACGGCGGTGCCCGGGATGGCGCCGGAGGCCGTGTCCCGGGGGCCAAATGGCGGCGCCGGGGACGGCGCCGGAGGTCGGGTCCCGGGGAGGGGCTGGAGGCCACATCCCCGGGCCAATGGCGGCGCCCGGGACGGCCCCGGAAGCCGGGTCCCGGGGGCCAAATGGCAGCGCCCGAGGAGGGGCCGGAGGCCACCTCCCCGGGCCAATGGCGGCGCCGGGGACGGCGCTGGAGGCCGGGTCCCGGGGAGGGGCCAGAGGCCACATCCCCGGGCCAATGGCGGCGCCCGGGACGGCGCCGGAGGTCGGGTCCCGGGGGCCAAATGGCGGCGCCCGGGACGGCGCCGGAGGCCGAGTCCCGGGGGCCAAATGGTGGCGCCCAGGGAGTGGTCGGAGGCCACATCCCCGGGCCAATGGCGGCGCCCGGGACGGCGCCGGAGGCCGGGTCCCGGGGGCCAAATGGCGGCGCCCGGGACGTCGCCGGAGGCCGCCTCCCCGGGCCAATGGCGGCGCCCGGAACTGCGTCGGAGGCCGGGTCCCGGGGGCCAAATGGCGGCGCCCGGGGAGGCGCCGGAGGCCAGGTCCCCGGGCAATCGTGACGCAACTTACCTGGACTTAGTCCAGCGGAGATTTCCCCCGACAACAGACGTGTCGCTGCAGTCCGAACCGGCATCCATCTCGGGATCAACTCGAACCTTGGATCGTCTCGGTGCGTCGTGACATCCTCGCTGATCCAAACCATGATTGCTAAGTACAAGAACAATATCATTAGGTAGTAACTCGCCCTCTACGGTAGTTTCACATAAACTTAGGAATGAGCTCACCTGGTAATTTAGCTGACGTGCGCGTGCCCTTGTAATTGGTCCTTGCACAAGCGGTGTTGGAGAAGTTGACGCATCCATAGGAGTGATGTCCTCATCAGGTGTCGGCCGGGATGTGAGGGAGAGGCGAAGTAATTAGCGTGAGGAGTGGGTTTTATATTCGGCTGAACGAAAAATCTCCCAAATATTTTCTGTTACTTTTTTCTCTGAAATTTCCCTCTCAAAATAAAATATCTGTTATTTTTCTGCTGAAAATTCTCATTTTTGCGCCAAAAAAAATTATTTATTCCTTGTGGTAGATCTGCTAAAAATGATAACTTTCCCAGCTGACAAATTGGTGAAAAATCCAAATTGTATTTTCATCTGTATGACTGCTAATAAAAAAATTTTCCCAGCATAAAAAATGTTGCCAGCTGTTCCACAGATCCTATATATTTTTTTCCAAACTGATCTTCAGCATGCTATATATTATTTATTCCTAGCGGTAGATCTGCTAAAAATAACAACTTTTTCAGCTGACACATCGGTGAAAATTCAAAATTATATTTTCATCTGTAGGACTGCTGGAAAAAGAAGTTTTTCCCAGCAGTTTTACAGCTTGCACTGGCCTACCGTGTTGTAGTGGAAGTGCGCCAGCAACGAGAGGCCGAGGTTCGCAAGGCCATAGTGGAAGCTCTACGTCTTGTTCAATTTCACCACGATACCGCCACCCGCAACTTTGGTCCTGGAACTTCTCGCCAGCGACATTTTGATAGTCGCAGATGTGATCAAACTCCACTCTCAGCTCCAGAGTACTCCCTGACGGCTGAAGCAACAATGGTAAAACTCCTCTGGCACCCATGATCTAGGAGGATCTTCGGGTCCTTCAGGTCAAATACTTTAGGTCGAGTTCGGAAAGGATTTGCGACCTTGGAGTCGAGTTCGGAATGTATTCGTGACCTAGGAAAGGTTCGCGACCTCGGGAAATGTTCGTGACCTTGATTCGATCTCTGGTCGGATTGTATTTCAATCAATATATATAACTGAGTCCTATCTATTTAGGGTTAGTTAGTTGTCTGAGTCTAATATGTTTAGGTTATTGAGTCTGATACATATTCATACGATTGGACTATAAATACTTTGTAATAGATTGAATTTAGATCATCGAGTCTAGGTTGCACTTATTTAAGTCTTAGACACATAGTTCATTGACGTAGGCGAGTGCATCTTGACGTTCAACGTGTACAAGATCCTCTTTTCAATAAAGAGTTGTGCTATCTTTTCAAATTGTGTTTTCGATCAACTTGGGTTTCGGTAATTTTGAGTAAGATCCTGTTATTCCGCATATTAGCATCTGATTGAGTATAGTCAAAACTCGACTATACTTCAATCGGATCAAGTTTGCATCAGAGCAGATCTAGTCCAACACTTGGTCTGGGTCTCAATCTAATCAAGTTGGTATCAGAGCAACTATGCTGTCCTATGGATGGTGAAGACTCGCCAGGGTTACAAAACCTCCAGCAAAACTCTAGGCGATAATTCGATGATTCCTATAGTTGTGTCTCTGAAGATGTCTGACGATACCTCTGTTCAAACTAATATAGCCGAACAAGTGGCTAAACTCTCCATTGACATGGATATCGTGTTTGCTTCGATTAAGCAGCAGGCCATAGTTGTACCTTCTGAAGTTGATGCTTCAAAAGGTAAGGTTAAGGTTGTTAAGAGTGGTGAAGACTTGTGCAGGACAGACGAAGACGACTGATAAGTCTTAATTTGGTAGAATAGTATTGAAAATGTGCAAAAATGATACTTAAAATTTCTTTGATACGTCATTTTATGTGACTTTTTATAATATTTTTACAATCTGCTTTCATGAGTGTGTTCATCATCTTTCAGGGAACAAACGTAACAAATTTGGAGTTATTTCAACATCGTTTGCATAGGAAACCAAGTGGAGAAAGAAGATGCTGAAAATATGAAAAAAAACAGGAATCCGACCCGAAATTGGACCCGAATCCGACCCGAAACCCGATTTCTGAATTGTAATTGGTTAATTCTAGGAATTATGTACTATAAATAGAGAAACTTTTCGCTCAATTAGACATGCTTTTTTACATACTAGTCATTAGGGTTTAGTTTAGTTTTAGTTTAGTAGAGCCCCCTTCTCTATTTTATTTCTTTTGTAAGCCGGTAAAGATGACAACTTCAATTCTCTAGCAATCAAGTAAGTTTTTATTTATTTATTATTATTATTTCTGTATTCTTATGGCTTTTTGTGAGTAGATCCCTTCTAGGGTTAGGGATGACCTAATCCGGAAGGCGTGATTCTTTGTTGGTTTTGATCTCAAGTTTTGGAGTTATTTTCTAATGTTTTCTTCCTCTAAACCCTAAATTCTCGTTTCGGCAACAAACATAACAGTTGAGACTTAGCTAGAATTTAAGGGAGTTCTTGAGTCCTTAGCGCTTTGACGTGGGACCCTAAACAATAGAGAGGCTCTCACCAAATGTGACAGTGGAAGTGATCCTCTGACTATTGACCCAACGCCCTGAACTAGAAACTTAATTTGTCTTGAAAAACAATGAAAATTAACTCACAATTCTCGGACCTTGGGATAAAATTATGCCGGATGGTTATGGAATTCCCGAAGCCCTAGGTTTTAATTCCTGCTTTATAAATCCAAATTTCATACCTGTAATTTACTGCTTTAAAACCCTAGATTGATAGCTTTAGTAGTAAAATTAGTTATAGAAAAACAACACCCATAACTCATTTAGACATAATCAGTGATCTATTAAGCTAGAAAGACAAATATGCTTGTTCCTCGTGGAATTCAACCCTCAAGTGCTCAACGTTCAACCGTCCACTTGCGGTTTATTATTTTGCAAATTGCGCTTGACCCTCTCGAGTGCGATCAACGACCATAATGCCGACGACCTTGCCAACACCTCCTTAGCTGTCGGATCTTTCAAGGTCTAAGCTAAGGTTGATATACCCATATACGATGGGGTGATCGATGTCGAGAAGCTGGACTCATTGATCGATCAGATTGAGACCTACTTTGACCTACGAGGGTTCAGTAGCGCTCAAAAGGTGAAGTTCGCACCTTTGAAGATGAAGGACAACGCTAAGACATGGTGGAGGGCCCTTGTCGCCAGTGGTGAAACTAACGACGTTGCGTGGGGTCAATTCAAACAACTCCTATGACAAGAATTTTACCTGATGGGTTATCTCGAGATGGGATTGTTGGCACAGATTATATCAGCGCCGCGACCAATGCGTCCAACATTATACTACGGAATTTCGGAGACAAGCAATGATCATTGGAATCTCGCCCTTTGATCCTCAGGTGTTCCAAATATACACATATGGACTTCAAAAATCAATCAGTGCTGAGCTAAGCCTATTCGGCATCCAGGATATCACGACAGCGAGCACGACTGCTATGGCGATCGAGAAGAAAAATAATACCACAACGACAAGGACAAGAAAAAGAATTTGACCTCTTCAAAAGGAAACTTGAGTCCAAAGAAGAGTACTCCGAAGTCTAGTATGAGCATCTCTTACGATCATTATCATGTTGCTGGGCACTCAAAGGATAAGTGCTATAAGCTCCATCCTAAGCTTCGACCAAAGAGAAACGGAGCAGGGAAAAGAATAGCTACAGCTACTATGGCTACACCCGAAGGAGTTGTCTGAATAAATTCGGTCAATGAGGCGGATATGACCTTGTCTCTGATGGCAATGCGGAAGGAGAAAGGATCAGATTCACGTGATGACCGTCACTCAATGAAGGACTTGTTCACTTCAACATCTAGGTGAAGCATGAAGTGGTCGCAGCAATATTCAATCCCAAAAGTCAGAAAAATTTGGTTTCCACTGGATTGGTTCGACGACTTGGTTTGAAGACGACCACACAATCGTGACTGTATCTGCTAGGTCAGTTTTACATCTGATGTGAACCAACAGATCACAAGTCAGTGTGTGTTGAAATTTGTGATCTCTGCTCGATATATCAATAAGGTTCAATGCGATGTTGTTCCTATTGATATTTGTCAGGTATCCTTGGGAGTTTGTTGTTGTACGATCGAGACGCTCACTTCCATCGGTGAGCGCAAGAGTACAAGCTCACTAAAGACAGAGTTAAGTTCGTGATTTGTAGAGACGTCCACATCAACACCTCGAACTTGATTACAACAAATCAGGCCAAAAGAATTATCAATGCATGTCACAAATATGTGCTTTTTATGATTGGACCAGTTGGTCAAAGTGATAGTACTCGAGCAGCGTTGTCATTGATGTGCCAAGAAGATTCTGGTCATTTGTCAGGACTAATAAAGAAATATAGTGATCTATTTAAAATTATCCAAGGTCGTCCACCAAAACGTCCAGTCGAGCACAAAATTCAGCTTGTGTCCGATGCGACACTTCCCAATCTAAGTATGTATCACAACTCAGTATTGGAGAATGAAGAGATCAAAAGACAACTTGGTGAGTTGCTGAATGATGGTGTCATTCAACCGAGTAGTTCACCTTGTGGATGTCCTGTGGTGTTAGTGCCAAAGAAAGATGGGACTTGGCGTATGTGCATCGACTACCGAGCACTGAACAAGATTATCATCAACATCAGTACCTTCTTCCTCGAATTAACGACATGTTAGACCAATTGAAGCATGCTGCTGTCTTCTCGAAATTGGATCTAAAATCAGGATATCATCAAGTCAGCATCCGAGAGGAGGATACTTGGTAAACCGCTTTTAAAACGCGACAAGGTCTGATTGAATCGTTGGTCATGCCGTTTGGCCTCTACAATGCCCCAGCTACTTTCATGCATCTTATGAATGATGTATTGCGACAGTTCATCAATGACTTTGTGATCGTTTACCTCGACGACATACTGGTCTATAGTCGTTCGTGGGACGAGCACCTCATTCTTGTCGAAAAGGTGTTCGAACAGCTCCAGCAACACCGACTTTGCCTCAACCATAAAAAGTGCGAGTTCTGCCAGAAAACTCTATTGTACCTGGGATTCGTGGTCGGCAACGGTACATTGCAAATCGACCCAGATAAGGTAAAAGTGATTTGTGAGTGGCCTCGATAGCAAACACTTACGGAAGTGCGTAGTTTTTTGGGAGCATGCCAATACCTTTGGAACTTCATACGACACTTCTCGATTATGGCTTCTCCGTCACATGCATTAACTAGGATCGACTAGAAGTTCGATTGGACAGGGAAACATGAGGACATGTTTCTCTTGCTGAAGAAGAAGATCAGTGAAGCTCCTGTTCTAGCTTTGCCAAATCTACAGAAACCATTCGAGCTCGAAATTGATGCCTTAGGTTATGCAATGGATGCAGTGCTCATCCAAGAAGGCTAACCAGTAGCATATGACTCTGAGTTATTTCAGTGAGCTTAGACGAACTATCTGACTTACAACAAGGAGTTGTTGCACTGCATCAGGCCATAAAACATTGACGGTGTTACCTTTTGGGTAAAGAGACTATTGTCCACACTAACCACCAACCTTCGCAATATTTACAAACTCAATTGAAGCTACAACAAGCTCGACATATGAAGTGGATGTCGTATCTATAGCAGTTCAATCTGGTAATTAAGTATAAGAAGGGTGTACACAATAAATTGGTTGACATGTTGTCACGACCACCAATTGTGACCAATTGCTTATCAGCATTTATGTAGATTGAGCCCTCATGTCATGATGACTATGCCACAATGTATAGTGAAGAACCTGATTTTCGATCAGCACTGGCTGAGCTCGAAACAGGGAAACTTACAAAGTTCGTTTGTTGAGGACTCTTGTACAAAGTGATATGAACACGCTGATGAAGGACGCATTCACGGAGGGTGGATCGATCTTCACGACATAGAACCTAGATAACTAGTATATGAAGATACCTGGATAACTAGCATGACCTAACGAAATGAGATAGTCAACCACTTGTAGAGCAAAGACCTGCGTATCAATGAATTCGACCAACCACACATTGAATTACCTATCCACACGGTCACGCACGGAGTTGGCGCACAGATACTGTGATCATGAAGATCGTTCAAGCAATTCCGAAGGAAATCACAAGAACAAAGGATGAAGAGATTCAACTCTCAACTAAAACTAAGCCTTCAATCTGAAATTTCAATATGAATGTCTTATATCTTGTATATTAAAAACTATGACCATGCCTCTCTTTTATAGAGAGTGGGATGTACAGATAGAAGATTTAAACTAGAATTCTAATCTGAATCTAATTCAAAATGGAATAAAAATCCTAACAAACTATAAAAGATAAAAGAAATTCGGAATAGATCTTCTCCGAGTTGGATTCGGATTCGGATCAGACTTTTTCCTTCCGTGCAGTCGTTACTCTTTTGGGTCTCCTGGTTGCATATGATGTCAGAATTTAATGATTCTTGATGCGTTGGACAGATGTTTTGAATACCTTTCCAAAACGTACTAAAAAAACTAAATTGGATATCTGTGCTGAGAATGGTACTGGGTTGAAGTTGGACTGTTGTTTGGTCAGCAGACTGCATGCCGAGCAAAATTCTTTTGGTTGTAGCGGTCGCAATCCTTGACAGAATTGAATTATCTTGGGCTCATTGGAAAGCCTAGGAAATCCTCTTTGCACTCAGTAGGTGTACAACTAGATTAGATGAAGTGAATTGCCCCATATGTGGCTATGTTCTTTCTGTTATACTCTCCCTCTCTATTCTTGATCAATGTTAAACAAGAGCTATTAGGTAGCAACATATTCTCATCATATTTTAATTCTTTAAGGAACAAATTCACCTGTTGATATAGTTGTCTGGCCTTCGTTCGAGTGATTAGTCTTTTATATTCCTCGAGTCGAGCTCTAGTGCTACTTGTGCTAGTGATTTCCTCATTCCAAAGGCAATTAACTTTGTATACCTTGTGGAGCACCTCGTATTCAATGGTTGCGAGAAACGCATACATCGAAGGTTGTTGCTCACTTTGGGGTTAAAAAGACTTTGCAAAATCTTCATCGACATGTGTTCTAGCTGCATATGCAGCAAGATGTGTCTAGTTTTGTTCGAGGCTGTGGTCTTTGCAGCATCTCAAAATCAGCAAATTGAAAATTGGGTTTGTATACTCCTTTGCCAGTTCCGTCACAATTATGGGAAAGCATATCCATGGATTTCTTGGGAGGATTGCCTAAGACCCGACGTGGCAACGACTATCTCTTTATGGTCGTTGATTGGTTCTCTAGAATGATAATTCTCATATCTTTTCGAAAGACTATCACAGGAGAAGAAGCGGCTCAGGTATTTTTTTAGCACGATTGGACACATTTCGGACTGTCGACTTCTATTGTGGCTGATCATGATACCCGGTTCCTTAGTCACTTTTGGCGATCACTCTGGATGATGAACACAAGGCTAAAGAGGAGTACTGCTTTTCATCCTCAAACTGATGGTCAAACCGAGGTGGTAAATCGAACAATCGTTCATCTCTTGAGGGGCTTTAACTCTAATCATCTGAAGACCTGGGATGAAATCATACCGTACCTACAGTTTGCTTTTAATCGAGCAGTGCTTGTTTCGATTGGAAAGTCACCTTTTGAGGTCTGTGTAAGATATCTTCCACAGAGTTGATTCGACATGGATTTTGTGATCTCTACCTCAACACATACCAGCAAGAAAGTCTCTGATCAGGATCGAACATAAAAGTTCCTGGAAGGTATTCAACGGCTCCATAGTGAGGTTGAACAGAACTTGTTGAAGGCTCAACTCAAATACAAGGTGCGACATGATCGGCACCGAGTTGATGCTCAATTTCATGAAGGTGATATGGTCTGATTACATATGAGTAAGGAGAGACTAAAAGGTGAAGGTAAAAAGCTCAAACCAATCCATTATGGTCCTTTTTGGGTTTTACGGAGAATTGGTACTAATGCTTGTCAGCTCGAGTTACCTCCATACATGGATATTTACTCGGTTGTTAATGTTGAGCACCTCAAACTCTTCAAGCCTTCTATGCTGGATAATGAGCCTGATACCATAGTACTGTCTGTTGAAAACTTGGTCTATCAATGAGAAGAACCTCGACCTGACAACATGATCTTGGAGAAGAAGGTGACGACCATCCGCAGCGGCGCACGAGAGTCTTTTCGAATTGGCCGGAAAGATCAATGAGCACATGTGGAAAAGTGGTACACTTGAGAAGATGGTCAAGCTCAATTTCCACATTTCCAATTTTGATCACATGGTCACCAAGGTTGTTGGCTCCTTCTCAACAGGGGAGTCATGATCCGAGAGGATCTTTGGGTCCTTCAGGTCAAATACTTCAGGTCGAGTTCAGAAAGGATTTGCGACCTTGCAGTCGAGTTCAGAACATATTCACAACCTCAGAGAAAGGTTCGCGACCTCAGGAAAGGTTCATGACCTCGGGAAAGGTTCGAGACCTCGATTCAATCTCTGGTCGGATTGTATTCTGATCAATATATATAACTGAGTCCTATCTATTTGGGGTTAGTTAGTTGTCCGAGTCTAATACGTTTAGGTTATTGAGTTTAATACATATTCGTATGATTGGAATATAAATTCTTTGTAATAGATCGAGTTTAGATCATCGAGTTTAGGTTGAACTTATTTAAGTTTTAGACACATAGTTCATCAATGTAGGCGAGTGCGTCCTAACGTTCAACGTGTACAAGATCCCTCTTTTCAATAAAGAGTTGTGCTATCTTTTGAACTGTGTTTTCTGAGTAAGATCCCATTATTCCGCATATTAGCATATGATCGAGTATAGTCAAAACCCGGCTATTCTTGAATCAGATCAAGTTAGCATCAGAGCGGATCTAGTCCAATACTTGGTCTAGGTCTCAATCTGATCAACCCAGAAGGAGTACACAAGATCATATCTGTGTGATTGCAGAGGCACTTCGCAATCCTCCCTCTAGCTTCGTCAACGATAATGGGGTAACATTCGCAAGGGTGCTTGCGGATAACCTTGATGGTCTTGCGTCGGATGTAACTCCAACAGCATCATGATGTTCGACAACTTACTCCCAAGAGCGGGATAGTACTTACCAGAGCCAGAGATGACGTAACCGTATACACACTACATTAACCCAACACGACAAAGCCCGAAAAGCTGGTAGTTCTAACGACTGTAACCATGAACCAGTGCGCTCATGCTTGGGACCACATGGTGAGTTTATTCAAGCTAACTCTTTTTGCGACCAAGACGATAGTCACGATGATCGACAACTGCGTGTTTCATACATCTGTTGTCTCCTGGTCGATAGACATGACCTGAGTGGTCGAATCGACCTCCGGGACGTCTTCGCCTCCGGTTTCCTCCATTGGAACAAGATCACTAGGTGAAGGCATCTGTATGTGGGCATAATCCTCGAGTCAAAGTCGTTCTTGGAATCATATGCCCCAGACATGACTCACCAAACCTCCGGATAGAAAATAGAACACCTTGAGAAAGGCCCCACGGTGGGCGCCAGCTGTCGACGATTCGGACTCGGGGTCCTTAGTCGATCTTATGCAGAATTTGTGAGTTGTGAGGCCTTTCAAAGTGTCCCTCTGGAAAGGGATGATGAGCAATGTCAGTTGGGGCACAGAGAGATTTATACAGGTTCGGGCCCTCGATGGTGGGAGTAATAGCCCTACATCCTATTGTGATTTCACTATGTATGGAAAGTGTTTACAAGGTTGAAGAAAAGATCATCACAGGCGAAGATCTTTTCTGTGTGATTGTCTAAAAAATGACTAAACTAAATTATGAAAGCTTGTGGTTGATCTGTCATTGTCTCCGATCTCTCCTTTATACCAATCAGAAGGGTGCCAATGCACGACGGTTTTGAATGGTTGTAGAAGCGCAGTTTTGGTAACCGCACTTGACTCCCACACAGGTTTAACACGTGCAATCAAGGGATAACTGCACATGTTAACCTCCTGGCAGTTGTCTTCATACGTGGACGAATCATCACGATCCTAGGGATATGCCTGTTGCAGAGCTAAGCAATCCTGAGTTACTCTGGTCGAGGATAGTCAACGACCTTCTGACTGTGCATTGTCTGCGGCCTCTTGACCACGTAACGTCTGCGATCTCATGATCGCGCAAAGCCTGTGACCATAAGTTATTCTTGTGTCCGCGCCTCTCAGGTCGTCTGAGACCATAATAGCGGACCTTCAGACACTCATCTGGTTCGAATCCGTCTTGAACCAAATGTGCATTAATTCGAACTAGCTCGGGTAACAATCCTCGTCAGCTAGCCCCCAAATTTGAAGAAAATGAAGAGACATATTTACTTCAAATTTTAATCCTACATCGGATAAGTGACCCGACGCTTCAACTTCTACACTTAGTGGCGCACTACGTGTGGCGGTTTATTCCCTGAGACGGGTTCCAGGTTGTTTTCGACAGGTAATGATAGTGCTGTTGACTTGTTTTTTAACCAAAGATAAAACTGTACATATGTTTTAAGAACTCGAGGCATTCGCAAAAACGAACCGTAACCCTTGGGTGCTATATATACCGAAGCCTCTTAGCCCTAAAACTTCACAAGTTTTTTCCCGACTAAGTCTTTTCTAGAGCTATCTCTTCTTCTCTTCCATTTTCATCTCAATGGCAGATCAGGACTCCAAGAACATCATTGAGATTGAAAGTGATGAGGAATCACTGGAACTTGATTTCGAGCAGAAGGTACGTACCTTCAAAAAGATCTAGTCCCAGTGCTTGTCTTGGTCGTTCTCAAAGTAGTGTACTTTGGAAATTTTTCAGGTTAACGAGGAACAAATTCCCCCAAAGAAAAAAGCAAAAGTCAACGAAGGATCCTCCAGTAGTGTTGCAGCTGTAGGTGCAAAGGTTAGGGAGGCATCATTTCTCTCTCTTCCTTTAACCCCTATAGTTCTTCCTGTGCATGCTACTCCATATAGGATCAAGGATGCCGACTAGAGGGGGGTGAATATGAGGCTTTTAAAAACTTTAAATTAAAACAAATATTTGCAAATAAAGAGATCAAGAACAAATAATAATATGAGCAAGAGGAAGAGAGAACGAACACAATGATTTTTACCGAGGTATCGGAGACTCGCCCAGTCTCCCCCTAATCCTCGTTGAAGCACTCAAATAAATTGAGTCTTGCTCCAATATCCACGAGGGATATTATCCACTAGTGGTTGCTCCTTGTCCACTCCGGAAAGGCAAGCACCGATGCCTTTTACAATCCTACCGAGTCTCTCCTACAATCTCCGAACGGAGAGATCAACGGCCACGCCTCCGAACCGTCTAGGTGAGGGTGCTCACCAAGAGTAATAGGCAGCAAGGTCTTCTCTAGACCTCCAAACAATCACCGAGAAACTAATAGATTGCAAATGATGCGAACAGAAAGCACTTGGTGGATCTGAAAAGCACTCGACTTGATCAAAAGATCAAGATTTTGTATAAGAAACTAAAGCTCAAGTATGTGTATGAGAGGAGACTACTTGTTGTATAAAATATGAGCTCAAAGCCTCTATTTATAGCCTCAAGGATCAAAAGAACCGTTGGAGCTAGGGCTGAAAATCAGCAACACAAACTGACAGTCAGTTACATATACAACAGCTGACAAAATTTACGGATAAAAAATAGCTAGCCGTTTGTGGTCGTATATGGAAACTTGAAACCCCAAACTGACAGTTAGTTATGCAAACTGATAGTCAGTTCGACCAAAACATCGACCAGTTTTAAAAGAAAACTCAGATAAAAACAGTTGTGGTTGAAACACAAACTGATAGTCAGCATGGGCATACTGACAATCAGTTTAGTACAAAAATTTTTGGCCCGAAAAACACACTCTCTAGACAATTGTCACTTAACACAAACTGATAGTCAGTATAGCACACTGACAGTTAGCATGAACAAAAATAGTTATAACTTTAACTCCAAAAGTCCAAATTGAGAGTTTAATAGCTCATTTGAAAGATAATTTTAAGGGGTATATTTTTGTCAACAGAACCAAAAGCCAGATCGGCCTAGATTTTTTTAGAAATTTGAAAAACACTTCTACTATCAAAAACTCAACTGAAATCCAAATCTTTCAAAAACCAAATTCAGATCAAATCCAACCAAAAAGACTGCAATGCAATGACCTAAGTTTCTCGGTTCATGTTGGAGATGTAGAGAGGATTTTGCAACCCCTCTTTATAGTATGGTTAAATCTAAAAACAAAATCCTTAAACCGATCAATCCCCTTACGCCGAGATCGGTAAAATGAAATTTCAGATTACCTTAGTGACGAGGATTGATACCCGAGCTAGTTCAAAATAAATGCACGTCTGGTTCAAGATAGATCCGAACCAGATGTGTGTCCGTTGATATGATCTCGAGCTGTTTTGAGATACGCGGACATATGGTCGCAGGTTCTACGCGATCAGGCTGCAGACAGTGCGCGTTCAGGAGCCCGTTGGCGATGCGTGGACAGAAGATCGCAGATAGTGCGCGATCAGATGACTGCAGGCAATACGCGGTCAGAATACTCTTGACCAGGAAACGCGGGATTGCTTAGTCCCTACAACAAGCATATTCCAAATATCCAGAAGATTCCTCCACGAATAGAGACAACCGTCAGGAGGTTAATACGTGCAGTTATTCCTTAATTACACGTGTTAAGCCTGCGTGGAGGTTAAGGGCAGTTACCAAAACTGCACCCGAGCAACTGTTTGAAGCCGTTATGCCTTTTCACCTTTTTGACCAATATAAAAGGATAAGCCAATGCATCAGACAAGAGAGAGATCAGAAGACCAACATAAGACATTAGTTTAAGTCAATTAGCTTTCATAGGTCTTCTTGACATTGTCTTGTATAAACACACAGGAAAGATCCTCGCCTGTGAGGATCCTTTCTCTAGTTTTGTAACTCTTTTTCTTACACATAGTAAATCTTAACAGAACGTAGGGCTATTACTCCCACCATCGAGGGCCCGAACCTGTCTAAATCTCTCTGTGCTTCAGTTAACTTTGGTTCATCATCCCTTTCCGGAGGGACACCCTGAAAGGTCTCACAACACACAAATTCTGCATAAGTTCGACTAAGTCCGAATCATCAAAAGCTGGTGCCCACCGTGGGGCCTTTCTCAACGCGTCCTAATTTTCATCCGGAGGTTCGTTGAATCATGGCTGGAGCATATGATTCCGAGAACGACTTCGATCTCGAAGATTATGCCCACATCCAGATGCCTTCTACCAGTGATCCTGTTCCGATGGAGGAAACAGGAGCCGAAGATGCCCCGAAAGTTGATTCGACCACTCAGGTCATGTTTATCGACCAGGGGGCGACCAATGCAAAACCAGAGCCTACTGAGGTTCTTAACGCGTTAGAGGTTGAGTCCTGTCCTTCATACGACCCTGCTAAGGGATAGAATGATGTTGACTAGGAAATCAGCTCGGGGAGGTTTGACCCTGATAACCTCCATCGACTCTTTGATTTCGAGTCTGACTCAGAACAAATGAAGATGTTTTCTCCATCGGCGACCTCGCTTTCTAGACAGTTCACTGCCTTATCGGAAGAAACTCCTGATCAACAGGCTGCTAGGGAAGAACAGGAATGCAAACAGAAGGAAGATCAAGATCGTGAGCAACAAGACAACGAACTTCGTAGAACAGCCTTAGAGGCTCTTCAAAATGTGCAAGCTCGTTACGATGCTGCTCCGAGTTCTTCCTGGCGATCGCGTGGTCGCAGACGCGACCAGACACCATCCTTACCCCTGGAGCTTTTCCCGGAGGACGAAGAAACGGTAACACCTAGTGCCCCTAGGAGAAGTACGCATGGCCGGATTCGATCTATCGCAGAGGTCCTGCGTAATTTTCCTCCTACGGTCACAGATGTGCAGAAACGGGCTTTCACCAGGATCTTGGCGGAGAGGTTGGACGAGGTCGTATCGGAGGCAACCCCGACGGTTTCTTCCCGGTCAGTGACACACTCCAATAACCGAGAGCACTCTAACTTGGTTCTGGTAGACGGAGTCACCCGCCACCCATCCCATCTCGACAGGACAAATCCAGATGGGCGCAAGATTCTCATGATAGGGAATGAATTCCTGTCCACTCTCATTTGGGACCGCAAGTGACTTCCCCATTGCATGAGGTTGCCTGTGATCAGATCGAGAGCCGCAGGTCAATTCACGATCCCTATGTAAGTTGTAATGCTTTCTCGCATGGCCTTCGTGCGGTCGTTTGGCCAGATAAGTTTAAACTAGGGGCCATAGACAGGTTTGATGGAACTCAGAACCCGTCCGAGTTCCTCCAAATCTACATCACTGCCATCCAGGCGGCAGGCGGTGATGACCGGGTCATGGCCAACTACCTACCAACAGTCCTCGAAGGATCGACAAGAACCTGGTTGTTCAACCAACCTGAGGGCTCAATCTATAACTGAGAAATGTTGTGTGATGCCATCCTCAGCAATTTCCAAAATTGTTATCAGAAGCTGGGTAAAGAGGACGACCTCCATCGATTACAACAAACTTCGACCGAAACTCTTCGTCAGTTTGTCAAGAGATTTGTCGGGGTGAGGAATACCATCCCAAACATATCTGACAACTCCGTTATCAGGGCATTTAAACATGCTGTCCGATATCGGAGATTCACTGAAGATTTGCTCATCCATCCTCCTCGATCAGTAGCCGATCTTTTCGATATGGCTGATCGATATTCCGACGCAGCCGAGGCTGTCGAATGGAATCGGATGGTTGATAAAGGTAACCTACCACCTCAGCCAGGTCTCAAGGACGTTAAAAGGGAGGATTCAAGCAAGAAGCCAGAATCTTCATCAAGTGGCAGGTCGAAGAAATAAGAAAGGAGTCAATCTGGAAAATATCGAGAGGTCGCGGTCATAGAGAAGCCTCCATCGACCAAAGGTAACAAGTATTCATTTAAGAATAAAACTACTTCTGGTGGTCGTAATCTCGACCTGCCAGAGAAGTCGACTAACCCGCAGGAAGGCAAGAAGTGGTGTCCACTCCACAACTCCGCAGGCCACGACCTCAAAAATTGCAGGAGTTGGTTGAAGAAGTTAGATGACTTCTACCAGGGGATTGGACCGATGCTGACCTTACCAACTAAGGAACAAGCATGCGGGCTAAGAGACACCGATGGGGACGAAGAGATGTCTTACCAGGTACCTCGTAATCATGTTAATGTTATTTTCGGAGGTTCCTCCTCTTTTGTTTCTAAGAAGCAATTTAAAGCCTTTTATCGAGAGGTTAACCAAACGGAGACTTCCCTTGGTGAGACTCAGTACCCTCATTGGTCAGACACACCTTTGACGTTTGATCGCTTTGATTGTCCTGCGGGGCTTACTCGACCATTGAGGTTGCCTCTGGTCATTACCCCTATCATCAGTAATGTGAGAGTCGAGAGGGTCCTGATTGACGGAGGTAGCTCCTTGGACATCCTATTCGTCAAGGCGCTCGACGAGATGCAGATTCCTCGTTCGAAAATTAAACCCATAATCCATCCATTTTATGGGATAATTCCTGGTCCCTCCATGATGCCATTGGGACAGGTGGTCCTCCCGGTCACACTGGGAGAACCAGATAACTTCCGAAAGGAATTAGTTACTTTTGATGTAATTAATTGTGATTTGGCTTACAACACAATCTTTGGCAGGCCAACTCTTGCTAAGTTCATGATGGCTACGCACTATGCTTACCAGTGCGGCAAGTTGCCTGGCCCCAAAGGTGTTATCTCAGTCTGAGGCAGTCGCAATGTGAAGTTGATGTGTGATCGGCTATCCCTGGAGATGGTGGACCAACTTCCCCTCCGGGACGCTCAAGTCGCCATAGTCTCCGCTGACACGATCAAGGCTGCTCCTCGACCAGATGAGACACTCAAACTGGTTCCATTGTACCCAGATGATCCATCCAGAACAATCCGGGTTGGATCAGGCCTAGATGACAAATAGGAACTCGAGCTCATTGCATTCCTCCGGGATAACGCAGATGTGTTTGCGTGGAAGCCATCTGACATGCCCGGTGTCCCAAGGGAGGTAATCGAGCACAGGTTTGCAATTCGACCTGGACAGTAACCAATAAAGCAAATGCTCAGGCGTTTTGCTGTTGACCGGCAGGTAGCCATCCGAGAGGAGTTGGACAAACTCCTAAAGGCCGGGTTTATTCGCGAGGTTGATCACCCGGAATGGCTTGCAAATCTGGTCATGGTCAGCAAGTCAAATGGTAAGTGGCGCATGTGCGTCAACTACACCAGCCTCAATAGTGCCTGTCCGAAGGATGACTTTCCCCTTCCCCGCATCGATCAGCTGGTCGATTCTACTGCAGGCTGCGAACTGATGAGTTTCCTGGACGCTTACTCGGGATATCATCAAATTAGCATGGCGGAAGAAGATGAAGAGAAGATTGCCTTCATCACCCCATTCGGCACATACTGCTACGTCAAAATGCCATTCGGTCTCAAGAACACGGTTCCATGTACCAGCGCTTGATGCAAAAGACCTTTCTTTCCCAAATGGGGCGTAATCTTGAAGCTTACGTAGACGACTTGGTTGTAAAAAGCACCAAAAGATTGTCTCACTTAGACGATCTCGCTGGAACCTTCTGTAATTTAAATCAATTTGGAATAAAATTAAACCCGGAGAAATGTTCTTTCGGGGTTTCTTCAGGAAAACTTCTTGGTTCTCTTGTTTGTTCCAGAGGAATCGAGGTCAATCCTGAAAAAATCAGGGCTATTGAGCAGATGAGGTCTCCCTCGACCATCAAGGATGTTCAACGCCTAGCAGGTCGCATGGCGGCGTTAAGCCGGTTCATATCGCGACTAGGCGAAAGGGGACTACCTTTCTTCAAAGCCCTGCGCAAACATCACAACTTCATATGGTCCGATGAGGCCGAGAAGGCATTTCAAGAGGTGAAAGCATATCCATCCAGTCCGCCGGTCTTGGTTTCTCCCAACAAGGGAGAACCATTACTTCTCTACTTGGCGGCCACGCCATACGCGGTCAGCACTGTCCTGATCACGGATAGAGAAGGTATACACAGACCCATCTACTATGTAAGAAAAGTACTTCATGGTCCTAATGAGCCATACCCTGAGGTCCAGAAGATACTTTACGCACTACTGATGGCTTCCCATAAGCTACGACATTACTTCCAAGCACATAAGATCACAGTACCCTCATCTTTTCCATTGGGGAATATTGTCCGCAATCCGGAGAAGTCTGGTCAGATCACCAAATGGGCTGTCGAACTCGGTGCATTCGACATCCATTTCACACCCCGCACTGTGGTTAAGTCTCAGGTCCTGGCCGACTTCGTGGTCGAATGGACTAGCCCTGAGCCACCCATGTAGGTGTCTCAAGAATTGGAATGCCCTGATCACTGGACAATGTACTTTGACGACAGTCGTAGTTTTCAACACTCTGGGGCTGGAGTGATCTTAGTTAAGCCTCAGGGTGAACAGCTGAAGTTTGTCTTTCAACTACACTTTGTTGCGACCAACAACGCAGCAGAGTATGAAGGTCTTCTTGTAGGGCTCCGGGCAGCAAAATTCCTCGGAGTCCGTCGATTAGTGGTGAGGGGAGACTCACAGCTAGTCATAAACCAGGTAAACAAGGAGTACAGCACCTCTGATGAGACGATGGCTCATTACATGGGGGAAGTGAGGAGGTTAGAAAAACACTTCAGTCATTTCGAAGTCAATACATCCCGCGAAAGGACAATATTCTCGCAGACCAATTATCCAAAATTGGGTCCTCACGCACATCCGCTCCGACAGGAGTGTTCGTCGAACACTTGGAACATCCTTCGATTATGACTTCGGTCGAGGATGATCCGGTAACAGTTTGCGTTACCAACCTCGGATAGGAACGAGATTGGACTCATCCATTGAAGGTCTATCTCGAACATGGGACCTTGGCCAAGGATGAAACCGAAAGCAATCGGTTAGTTCAAAAGGCGCGTCTATACAAGCTCATAGAAGGAGTTTTGTATAGAAAAGGTACTCAAGGAGTATTTATGCGCTGTGTATCTCAGGAAGAAGGCAAATCCCTCTTGAGAGAAATTCATGACGGTGTATGTGGTGCGCACGCGTCATATTGTACACTGGTCGGAAAGGCTTTTCGACAAGGATTTTATTGGCCTTCGGCGCTTGATGATGCCAAGAACATGGTCAAGACATGTCCTCTGTGTCAGTTTCATGCAAGACAGGTTCATCAACCTGCCTATGCCTTACAGACCATTCCCCTTACATGGCCCTTCGCGGTCTGGGGGATGGACATTGTCGGCCCTATGCCACAAGCGGCCAATGGATACAAGTTCCTGTTCGTAGCCATTGATACGTTTACAAAGTGGATTGAGGACGAACCAGTGCGTAACATTACTGCAGCTGCAACACAAAAGTTCTTCCATAAGAACATTGTGGCTCAATTCGGTGTTCCAAATCATCTCATTACTGATAACGGTTCCCAGTTCGCTAGTGGTCTTTTTCTGGATTACTGCGATCAGGTTGGAACCAAGGTGTGCTTTGCCTCTGTAGCTCATCCGTAGAGCAATGGTGCCGTTGAACGTGCCAACGGGAAAATATTGCAAGGCATCAAGAAACGTGTTTTCGATCGCCTTAAGACACGCTTGGGGGCTTGGGTAGAAGAGGTCTACACCGTTCTATGGGCATTACGAACTACCTCTAGTCGAGCCACCAGTGAGACGCCTTTCCATCTGTAATATGGGGCTGAGGCCGTGCTACCTATGGAAATTAGTATTGGTTCTGTTCGGACAGATCAATTCGAACAAGTTGATCAGAGCGAACAGCGATTACAAGATCTCCTCCTCCTACAAGAAAAACGTGATCGAGCTTTGATCAAGTCCGCGGTATACTTGCAAGCTTTGCGCAAGTATCATAACAAAAGGGTGTGACCACACAGCCTTCACGTGGGCAATCTGGTTTTACGTAAAATACAAGACCAATCTAGTCGCAACAAGTTCTCCCCAAAATGGGAGGGCCCCTATACTGTTGTTTCAGTACCATGACCGGGATCCGCTTTAGTTAACTTTGGTTCATCATCCCTTTCCGGAGGGACACCCTGAAAGGTCTCAACACTCACAAATTCTGCATAAGTTTGACTAAGGACCCCGAGTCCAAATCGGCAACACTTAGGTCTTTTGTATCTTCACGCTTGCGTCTTGTCTTTTGCTCTTTTGCACCTTGAGCTTCTATTTGATGTCGGGTTCAATTTGATCATCTTGCATTTCTTCCCGAACACGCTCTATATAAAAAAATCTCAAAAACACAGTTAATCTGAAACACTTTGTTTTCATCAATCATCAAAATTAGGGTTAGGCATAAAAGACCTAGATACAACACTCCACAGGTTGGAACATCATTTTTGGGGATCCATGATAATCCCGGAGGGACCCCTACATTGTCGCGAACGGACAATGTAGCTGCTCTTGATCAGACTTCACAGGATGATCAGCTTTTTGGTGGGAAGGTTGCACTTTCGCGACCAGGTGGTCCTCGACTTTCGTCGGGCAACCTGTTTTTTGGAGGAAGTTCTGCATCTCCTCATTTGTCTCCAATGCGAGGATTGGTAATTATCTCTATTCCCCCTATGAGTCGTTTCGTCCTCAAAGCTAACACTTGTGAATGCAGGAGACCAAAATTACCAGAGCCCTCAGCGACCAACCTGCCAACGTTCAAGTTCTTGGCAAGGGTGCAGCCTTCGAGCGAACTCTCCAAGAAGAAAAAGAGGCGTTGGAGAAGCATTATGAGGAGATGTCCTCAGCCATTCTGCATCTGGCAGAATGTCTCGACAACTCTCACAAAGAGGCACACCAACTCCGCCTGGAGAGAGACCATGCTCGGCAGCAGTGAGAACTCTCCGATACGATCAGGAGTAGTCGTGCTTCTTTGCTCCAGGATGATGTAGGTAGGCTTAAAGCCATAGCCAGTTCTCTTGGGGCAGTCAGTGTAGATCCTACTGACGCCAATATGTCCTTAGGAGAACTTTGTAAACTTCTCTCGGATCAGGTTGATACTCTGGTCGCCTGTATCCCTTTTGTATGTAAAGATTGCCAGAAATAAGAATTTCCTTTACCTTACCTTGATTTCTCAAGAAGGATTATGCAAGACTTATACTCCCAAATGAAAACTCTTCACAATCTATGTGCGAAAACATGGTCACAAAAAATGCCTTTACGACCACACACACAGAGGTAAATCCGAAACAACTTTTTCGATTAGAAACGCATTGATGTGCTATACCGCGACCAGTACTGGTATCGCGATCAGAACCGAAACCGCGATCAGAACATAATACCTTGATCGAGTGATATATGTTGCGATTACCCACTCGCAGCGATCACAAAATTGCATTGCGATCAACATGCAAATCTCGAGATGATCACAGAACTGCATTGTGATCAACACATAAAAATTAGTTTACAAAAGACATGAGGGATCATTTCCTCCATAATCTTTGAAAATTTTCATGTTTTTGTGTGCACCCTAGCCCTCAAATTCAAAACAAAAAATAATGAAAATACATTTTGTTCCGGATTCACTATAGGGAGTGCATAACGGGTTTCCAGAGAGAAGGCACCCATTATGGGAAATTAATAAAATATTCGGCGAAGGGTTGTCTCGGGCATATAAAAGGAGAAGGTAGCTTCCTAAGGAAGCCTCACAACCAAAAACCCTTCATTTGCCTTAGAGTTTCTCGCCGCACAAAAATCCTCTTTTGCATTCCTCATCTTCGTCGCCTCCAAAGTTACCACCTTTCTTCCCAATCCTTCGCAAGAAATGGCATCCTGGAGCCGATCTGTTCACCATACAGAAGAGAGCCTGGTGGCACTAGAGAAAGAAGAGATTCTCCGTCCACGGCTGCTGATCAACTGGCGGCTAGGGGAGAAAAATCAAGAAACCCCAATCGTCCAAGAGGGCGAATTGGTGATCTTCGAGGAATACTTGCACTGCGGGTTCCGATTTCCAGAAAGCGAGTTTATGCGGGGAATCTTGGACCACTATGGGCTGGAGTTAGTGAATCTCCACCCAAATACAATTCTTATTTTGGCGATTTTCCAACACCTCTGTGAAGCCTTCGTCGGAGTGCTTCGAAGTGTGGAGCTTTTCCGACGCTTCTACTTTTCGGCATGGTCGAAAAGTGCGAATGCCATTGGGTGCATCTACTTCCGTATAAGGGAGAAGAAAGAGTACCCATTCCTGCCTGTACGGGACTCTGTTCATGGGTGGTACCAGAAATGGTTATGCTGAGCGGACTATGGTTCGCGAACGCCCGACCGGAGAAAGCTAGTGAGTTAGACTTCCTTCCCGTTCTGAGCGCAGAACAGAAGAAACAAGCTCAAGCTATTCTTCACCTAGTCCAGCAAGCCTTGACTGCGCGTGATATCATACGCGACTTTGTGAAGAATCGGATGAGCCCCCTATGTGAAAGGGCACATCCAGCTTGAGAAGTCAAGTCCATGGCGGACAACACCCTGGACTATAATAATAGTATGTCCTTTAATCAACAAAACACACATTTTTATTGACTAAAAAATGTTGTATTTGTTAACATGCTTGTTTGTGACACAGCTCTATCTTTGTCCGAGATCGAGAAACGGACAAACTAGCTCCTTCGGGCGTATAACGCCACTGTGGAGGGAGCTAAGGGATCGCCTCACCCCCAGAGCTTAATTAACGCCGGCGACGATCTTAAGCAAGAGTGCCGAAAGGTATGACTTTCTCAAACAAGCTCTGTTGCAAATCATCCATTTGTCTTGTATTACCAAAAGCATATCGAATAATACAACTTCTGGGAAAATTTGCTGAGGCAATGCGTCCAACTGAGGACGTTGGTCCTTTGGGAAGACTGACTGCGAAGAGGGTGAGGAGGACCCCTTTGAAGCACGTAGCGAAGGAGTCCGCTCCCAAAAAACCTAAGAAGATTCTGGGAGAGGCTTCTTCGCAGAAGAAAACCGTTACCGCGAAAAAGACTGCGGTAAGATTCTTGGTTCCTCCTGTACCCCCAAGTACGAGCAGAAATTACTTCTTCGTCGTACTGGGCGAAGAGAGCGAGGATGAGGAAGACGACATTCCTCTTATCCGCCGCAAAAGGACTCCTGCCAGTCCTGGGGCGGTGAGTACTCCACTCCTAACGACAGGAGTGGAGATGACCGAACATGATCCCATGACCACTACTGATCTCATGGTCGCGGATGAAGTCCCAGTGCCTGTCGTTCATGAAGCTCCAGGACCAGTGGCTTCATCTTTACCAACAGAAGAAGTTACTCCGGTAAGGACCCTTACAATCTAACCGATGATTCTCTTGTTTGCTTATGCTAGGCGCAGAGATGCAGCGCCAAGCACCCCAGTGACCTCTACAAGTCTTGATGCTCCTCTTGCTACAGAGGTCACGGGCGAGCAAAGTCCCATCCCCACGGCCGAGGAAGTTTTTCATGCCATTGTAGAGGGGATGGCTACAGAGGTCCAATCGCAGAGATTGGAATCTGAGACCCAAGCCATGGAGGAGGCTCAGCAGGAAAATTCTTCTGCCACTCTAGCTGGGGATAAGGTGAGTCTAGAGACTTAGCCTTTGGATGAATCAGAAAGCAGCTCATTTAGCGAGTATATTGAGGTATGCAGAACACCTTTTGTTATTTTTAAGTTTGCATTTGCATAGGAATATCCAGGCTCTGAAACTGATCTCCTTCCATGTCATAGGAACTAACTCGTGTGGCGACCAAGTCGATAGCTGTTGCGAAGCGTATCGAGGTCGCCTAACAGGAAACGAGTCACCTGCAGCGGTAAGGAAGATGTTTCCTCATCCGTCTGAATTTTAACCCTATTTTAACAATTTCCTCCTTTGTCACAGAGAAAATGCCTTTCTGATCAAGAGCCTCGCTGACTGGGAAAACCAGGAGATCAGGGCAGCCACCAAGATCTCTTTCCTGCAAAAAGAACTCCAACAGCTGCGATTGCAGCTCTCCTGTAAGTGCACTTCCGACTAGAAAGAATTAACTTGTTATGCGAATTGTTTGTGATGGTCTCTCATTACAGCACGAGAGAACCAAATAAGCCAACTCTCTCAAGAGAAGCAAGATCTCCAGGCGACCATCGAGTTGCAAAACTCGAAAGTTGATTCTGTCTGCAAGGAAAACGAGGGCTTGAACGCGATGCTTCAACCTGCAGTAGTGTTCAACAAGACATCTTCGAAAAGCTGAAGATGGTGGCCAGTTTGCTAAAAGCCGATGTGGTCGAAACCCAGAAGGACGACCTTAGCCTTAGCGACTGGACCACACTGGTCGTAACCCAAGCTGAATCACTCCTCGAGTATCTTCTTGAAGATACAAGGCGTCAAAAAGAGGTGATAAGGACAAAAGTGCAATCCGCAGCCTCCGCCATTCTCTACAGACTTCGTCTTCACCATGGCCCGGATCTTGATCTAAATCCAGTGGTGGGAGAAGTAGAGATCGAGAGTGAAGATCATCTTGCGGTTATAATGGAGGAAGTCAGGCCTCTAGTCGAAAATCTCTTGAAAGAACTTGGCTTATGGTAAATCTTGTACCTGTATAGATGTAACAATAAAATGCATATGTATGCCTTAATTTTTGAAAGAAAATCACTTCTTTTTGTTTCATGTTGCGACCATATTCCCCTAGCTCCCTCCTAAAATTATGTATACTGAAGACTTAGAATTATAAGCGCAGGAAAAATATGGGTGTAACGATGACTAGGAATGCCTAGGGAATACTGTGACTTTAGGTATTATCATCCGACCAGACTGATAACCATTTTCAATACAACACCCGACCTTATTGCAAACCGGCAGCCACTCTAATGACCAAGGACATGCCAGCAAGCTCCGTGTGCATTGAGAAATGGCTTATTGAGGGGTGTGTTGTCTGGAAGTGATCACGAGATCGGCCAGCGAATCCGATCGAGGTATTATAATGATACAATTATCGGCGATCAACCCCCAAGCCAGACTCGTAACATATGGGCAAAAGGAATAATTATCACATGAAACAACTAAAAGTACTGATTTTGTTAAATCATGCTAATTGAAAAGGAAAAGGGTTGGGAAACTTACACATAAAACTTGCGCAGTTGATCAATGTTCCATGTATTGGATAAGATTCTACCATCCTCCATTGCTAGTCGAGCCGATCCTGGTCGTGGCACTGAGACAACACTGTAGGGGCCTTCCCATTGAGGGGAGAATTTATTGCGATTAGATTAGTTTTGTATTTTACGTAAAACTAGATCACCCACGTGAAGGCTACGTGGCCGCACCCTTTTGTTATGGTATTTGCGCAAAGCTTGCAAATACACCGCTGACTTGACCAGAGCTCGATGATGTTTTTCAGGAGGATTAGATCTTGTAATCGTTGTCCGTTCTGATCAACTTGTTTGAATTGATCTGTTCGGACAGAACCAATACTAATTTCCATGGGTAACCCAGCCTCAGCTCCGTATACCAGATGGAAAGATGTCTCAACAGCGGCTCGACTAGAAGTAGTACGTAGTGCCCACAGAACGGTATAGAGCTCATCTACCCAAGCCCCCGAGCGTGTCTTAAGGCGATCAAAAATGCGCTTTTTGATGCCTTGCAATATTTGCCCGTTGGCACGTTCAACGGCACCATTGCTCTGCGGATGAGCTATAGAAGCAAAGCACACCTTGGTCCCAATGTTGTCGCAATAGTCCAGAAAGAGACCGCAAGCGAATTGGGAACCATTATCAGTGATGAGACGATTTGGAACACCGAATCGAGTCACAATGTTCTTATGAAAGAACTTTTGTGCAGCGGCAGCAGTAACATTGTGTACCGGCTCGGCCTCAATCCACTTTGTAAACGTGTCAATAGCTACGAACAAGAACTTGTATCCATTGACCACTTGTGGCGTAGGACCCACAATATCAATCCCCCAAACCGTGAAGGGCCGTGATAGAGGGATAGTCTGTAGAGCGTACACAGGTAGATGGACCTATCTCACATGAAATTGACACTGAGGACATGTCTTGACCATATTTGGCATCATCAAGTGCCGAAGCCAGTAAAATCCTTATCGGAAAGCCTTCCAGACCAGTGTACGTAATGACGCGTGTGCACCGCATACACCGTCATGAATTTCTTTCAAGATGAATTTACCTTCCTCTTGGGACACACAACGCATGAATACTCTTTGAGTACCTTTTCTATACAAAACTCCTTCTATAAGTTTGTACAAGCACGCTTTTCGAACTAATCGATCGCTCTCAGTTTCATCCTTGGGCAAGGTCCCGTGTTCAAGATAGACCCTCAATGGATGGGTCCAATCTCGTTCATGTCCAAGGCTGGTAACGCAGACTATTACTGGATCATCCTCGGTCGTAGTCATGATCGAAGGATGTTCCAAGTGTTCGATGAACACTCCTGCCGGGGCGGATGTGCTTGAGGACCCAATTTTGGATAATTGGTCTATGAGAATGTTGTCCTTTCGCGGGATGTATTAGACTTTGAAATGACTGAAGTGTTTTTCCAATCTCCTCACTTCCCCCAGGTAATGAGCCATTGTCTCATCGGAGGTGCTGTACTCCTTGTTTACCTGGTTTACGACCAGTTGTGAGTCTGCCCTCACCACCAATTGACGGACTCCGAGGAATTTTGCTGCCCAGAGCCTTGCAATAAAACCTTCATACTCCGCTACGTTGTTGGTCATACCAAAGTGTAATTGAATGACATACTTGAGTTGGTCACCCTGAGGTGTGACTAGGACCACTCCAGCCCCCGAGTGTTGAAAACTGCGAGAGCCATCAAAATACATCATCCAGTGATCGGGGCATTCCAAATTTTCGGACTCCTGCACGGGCGGTTCAGGATTAGTCCATTCGACCACGGTGCGAGGCGTGAAATGGAGGTCGAATGCTCCGAGTTCCACAGCCCATTTCGCAATTCGACCAAATTTCTCCAGATTCCGGACAATGTCCCCCAAAGGAAAAGATGAGGGGAATGTGATCCTTTGTGCTTGGAAGTAATGTCGTAGCTTACGGGAAGCCATCAGCAGTGTGTAAAGTATTTTCTGGACCTCAGGGTACCGCTCCTTAGGACCATGAAGTACTTTGCTTACGTAGTAGACATGTTTGTGCACACCTTCGCTTTCTGCGATTAAGACAGCACTGACCGCGTAAGGTGTGGCCGCCAAATAAAGGAGTAATGGTTCCTCTTTATTGGGAGAAACCAAGACCGGCGGACTGGATAAATATGCTTTGACATCCTGAAATGCCTTTTGGGCCTCATCGGACCAACTAAAATTATGGTGTTTGCGCCGAACTTTGAGGAAAGGTAGTCCCTTTTCGCTCAGTCGTGATATGAATCGGCTTAATGCTGCCATGCGACCTGCTAGGCGCCGAACATCTTTGATGGTCGAGGGAGACCTCATTTGTTCGATAAATCTGATTTTTTTGGGATTAACCTCAATTCCTCTGGAACAAATGAGAAAATCTAGAAGTTTTCCAGACGAAACCCCGAAAGAACATTTCTCTGGGTTTAATTTTATTCCAAATCGATTCAAATTACAGAAGGTTTCAGCAAGATCATCTAAATGAGACGAACTTTTTAAACTTTTTACAACTAAGTTGTCTACATAAGCTTTAAGATTACGCCCCATCTAGGAAAGAAAGGTCTTTTGCATCAAGCGCTGGTACGTGGAACCAACGTTCTTGAGACCAAACGGCATTCTGACGTAGCAATAGGTGCCGAATGGTGTGGTGAAGGCAGTCTTCTCTTCATCTTCTTCTGCCATGCTAATTTGATGATATCCTGAGTAAGCATCCAGGAAACTCATCAATTCACAACCCGCAGTAGAATCGACCAGCTGGTCGATGCGGGGAAGGGGAAAATCATCCTTCGGACAGCACTATTTAGGTTGGTGTAGTCGACGCACATGCGCCACTTGCCATTTGACTTGCGGACCATGACCAGATTTGCAAGCCATTCTGGATGATTGACTTCGCGAATGAATCCGGCCTTTTGGAGCTTATCTAACTCCACTCGGATGGCTTCCTGCCGATCAACAGTAAATTGCCTGAGCTTTTGCTTTGTTGGTCGCTGTCCAGGTCGAATTGCTAACCTATGCTCAATTACCTCCCTTGGGACACTGGGCATGTCGGATGGTTTCCACGCAAATACATCTGCATTAGCTCGGAGGAAAGTAATGGGCTCAAGTTCCTATTTGTCATCCAGGCCTGATCCAACCCGAATTGTCATGGATGGATCATCTGGGTACAACGGAACCAATTTTAATGTTTCATCTGGTCGAGGAGCGACTTTGATTATATCAGTAGACACTGTGGCAATCTGGGCTTCTCGGAGGGGAAGCTGATCTACCATCTTTAGGGATAACCGATCACACATCAATGCCACGTTGCGACTGCCTTGGACCGAAATAACACCCTTGGGGCCAGGCAACTTGCCGTATTGGTAAGCGTAGTGCATAGCCATCATGAATTTAGCGAGAGTTGGCCTGCCAAAGATTGCGTTATAAGCCGAATCACAATCAAGTACATCAAAGGTAACCAATTCTGTTCGGAAGTTATCTGGTTCGCCCAACATGACCGGGAGCACCATCTGTCCCAATGGCATCATAGAGGGACCAAGAATTATCCCATAAAACGGATGAATTATGGGTTTGATTTTCGAATGAGGAATTTGCATCTCGTCCAGTGCCTTTAGCAATAAAATGTCCAAGGAACTACCTCCGTCGATCAGGACCCTTTCGACTCTCGCATTACTGATAATTGGGGTAATGACCAAAGGCAGCCTCAATAGTCGAGTAAGCCCCACAGAGCAATTAGAGCGATCAAATGTCAAAGGAGTATCCGACCAACGGGGGTACTGAGGTTCACCAAGGAGAGTCTCCGCTTGGTTCACCTCTTGATAAAAAGATTTAAATTGCCGTTTAGAAACAAAGGAGAAGGAACCTCCGAAAATAACATTGACATGATTATGAGGTACCTGGTAGGACATCTCTTCATCCCCGCTGGCGTCTCTTAGCCCGCAAGTCTGTTCTTTTGGTGGCAAGGTCGGCATTGGTCCGATCCCCTGGTAGAAGTCATCCAATTGTTTCAACCAACTCCAGCAATTCTTGAGGTCGTGGCCTGCAGAGTTGTGGAGTGGACACCATCTCTTGCCTTCCTAAGGGTTAGTCGACTTCTTTGGTTGGTCGACACTACGACCACTAGAAGCAGTTTTATTTTTAAACGAAGATTTGTTACTTTTAGTCGATGGAGGTTTTTCTGCTCGAGGGGGGTGGATGAGCAAATCCTCAGTAAACCTCCGATATCGAATGTCATGTTTAAATGCCCTGATAACGGAATTATTAGATATGTTCGGGATGGTATTTCTCACCCCGATGAATCTTTTGACAAACTGACGAAGAGTTTCGGTTGATGTTTGTCGTAATCGATGGAGGTCGTCCTCTTTTCCCGGCTTCTGATAATAATTCTGGAAATTGTTGAGGATGGCATCGCACAACATTTCCCAGTTATATATCGAACCATTGGGCTGATTGAACAGCCAGGTTCTTGCCGGTCCCTCGAGGACTGTAGGTAAATAGTTGGCCATGACCCGGTCATCGCCACCTGCTGCCTGAATAGCAGTGATGTAAATTTGAAGGAACTCCAATAGATTCTGAGTTCCGTCAAATCTTTCAATGGCCCCTGGTTTAAACTTATCTGGTCAAACGACCGCATGAAGGCCGAGCGAGAAAGCTTTACAACCGACATAAGGACCATGGATGGATCTGCGACTCTCGACCTGATCTCAGGTGACCTCACGCGAAGGAGACATCATGCGTGGCCCCAGGTGAGAGTGAACAGGAATTCATTCCCGATCACGAGAATTTCCCGCCCGTCTGGCTTTGTCATGCCGAGACGGCACTAGTGGTGGCCGATTCCGTCTACCAGAACTAGAGTTAGAGTATTCTCTTTCATGGGAACATATCGCCGATCGAGAAGAGGCTGTAGGGGTTGCCTCGGATGCGACCTCGTCTAACCTTTCCACCAAGATTCTGGTGAAAGCTGGTTTCTGCGCATCTGTGACAGTAGGAGGGAAATTACGCAGGACCTCTGCGATGGATCAAAGTTGGCCATCGTGCTCCTCCTGGGTGCGCCAGGTGTCACCGTCTCCTCGTTCGCCGGTAAATGTCCCGGCGGTAAAGAAGGTGTCTGGTCGCGTCTGCGACCATGCGGACGACGGGAGGAACTAGGAGCAGCGTCGTAATGAGCTTGCGCAGTTTGAAGAGCCTCTAGGGCTGTTTTGCGGAGCTCATTATCTTGCTACTCATGATCTTGATCCTCCTTTTGTCTGCGCTTTTGCTTTTCTTTTTGCTTGCGCTCCTGTTCTTCCCTAGCAGCCCGCTGATCGGGAGTTTCTTTCGATAAGGCAGTGAATTGCCTAGGGAACGAGGTCGCCGATGGAGAGAACATCTCTGTTTGTTCTGAGCCGGATTCGAAATCAAAGAGACGGTGGAGGTTATCAGGATCAAACCACCCCGGGCTAAGTTCCTGGTCAACATCGCCTTTGCCCTTAGCAGGGTCGTGTGATGGACCATATTCAACCACTAATGCAGTAGGTACATGATGAGGACATCACTTCTATGGATGCGTCAACTTCTCCAACACCGCTTGTGCAAGGACCAATTACAAGGGCACGCGCACATCAGCTAAATTACTAGGTGAGCTCGTTCCTAAGTTTTTGTGAAACTACCGTAGAGGGTGAGTTACTACCTAATGATATTGTTCTTGTACTTAGGAATCATGGTTTGGATCAGCGAGGATGTCACGACACACCGAGACGAGCCAAGGTTCGAGTTGATCCCGAGATGGACGCCGGTTCGGACTGCAGCGACATGTCTGTCTTCAAATGGATGCCCAGGACACGTACGAAGTCTGTTTTCGATGTTCTACCACTTCATAGAGAGCTTAGGAGATAAGCTTTCCAACGCATCTGGTCCCGCCGCCAAACACTTTCTAAGTCACCAGGAATCATCCAAACAGTGCGCGTGAGACAGAGTCGGGCTGGTGCTGCGTCACCTCTTTTTGGGCCTTCGGCCCATGTATCTTAGTTAGGCTGCGACCTAAACCCTAGCCGCCGCCTCTCTCTCTCTCATATACATACTCCGTAGCCGTCATAGGGAGACTTTGGTTTTTCTTAGATTATTCTGCCTTTGCAGTTTCGCCGTAGATCGGTTTGTGCAACCCCAACTTGTGAGCTTAATTCAATTTGATTTGCAATTTCCGGATTGCTTCTTCTACGTTTTTGCTTGTGCTCTTGATTTGCTTGCAGGAATTAGCCTTGTTGGCAAGGTCAACTGCGTCTTGGCATGGTTGATAACCAACGGAGTAGTGGTGTAGCGATTGCTGGGTTCGATCAGTTCTGATCAGAAGGCGGATCATCAACGTCGAGATCTCCACCAAATCGACATATCATCTACCTGATGGAAGACTGGGCACCCCATGTTTCATCAAGTGGTATCAGAGCCAAGGTTTCCCGTCAGGTATCCCCTCTGTTCGTCGTTCATCTTCTACCTAGAGTCCAGAAAAAACCAAAAAAAAATTTGTGATCATAGTCTTCCGCTGTCCAAACCACTTTGAGCCTTTCGCAATTTTCGTTTTCAGTTTTGCGTTGTTGAATTTGTGTCCGTGGTCATTATCGTATTGCTGGTCAATTCGTGTTCTTGGTCTAGTGTCGAGTCTCAAATCCCAATCCTAAACCGAAACCAAATTCGAGTCACAATCGGATCGGAATTCCCTTTTGCGTTGCTGTTTTTCTAAAGACAATATCTTAGTCGTCTGAACAGCAATTGTGGTGCCCTCATTTGAGGATTCCAGTGGCAACCGCCCAGGTGGATTGCACACAGAAAGGTACATCACAAGCTCACAACAACAGGATTCACTTTAATCGATAAAGCAATAGATAAAACAAGTACAATGTCACAAGGACCAGTATTACATTATCATAATGCCAAGAATGGTATTAATTAAAGTTGATACAAAGTAGAGAGTTTTGCATAAAAACAATAACACGAAAGCAATAACAAAGGTCTTCATTTCCTTCTGCAGCGGTTCGGCTCGGGCCTTTACCACATCGAACTCAACTTGGCGCATGACCCTCCTAGAAGCTCAAATTGTCTGGAAAGGTTCCTTCCTCTTCTCTGTGCTCAAGGCTAAAGGAATCAGGGTCCTTGAATCCTTTCTTCTGAATTTGTGTGAAAAGGCAAGGGTGAGCATATTTTTCCACGATGCTCAGCAAGTCCCGTTATGAGAATGCAGATATATAGATGAGGGGTTTTCAAGGAAAGGGGTCTTGGTTTTATGTATATAGTAATAGAGTAGATTTTCACTCTCATTTTGAAGAAAAGGTTTTTGTTTTCAAAAGCGGGGCTTTTAAAATCCTAAGCTAGATTTTCAGAAATGTTATGTGTGGCGGTCTTTCATGAGTCACCACTTTACTCGAATTTTGTGAAAAACTTTCCGAAAGCTACTTGTGCTGCATCGACGTGGATAGAATCCACAGCGCGCAGACTCCATAACCTGGGAGCTCAGAGTATCCGATACTTTTTAAACTTTGCAAAGGTGTACCACCTTAATCCACCAATTACTCAGCTTTCAAGTCAGGCCAACTCCATGCGACTTTTACGCATGTGACAAGGCTGAAGTTACACAACAGTTTACAGTCCTAGCATTAACTATTCCCTGCCCGGTAAATAGACAGTTAAGTCTCAAGTACCGTTGTGGGTCCTCCCCACTGCCTTACTTCCTAGCCTGGGTCTATGTTCTCGCAAGACACATAGCCTCTCTTGATTACAGTCGCGCACGACTTAATCTGGCATAGGGCGTCTTCCTTCTTTCCACCTTTTCCTCTCATGATTTTTCTGAACTCACATCACTCATGGCCTTCTGCGGCCCACCAGTTCTCGCAAGACACTGGATCGACAACCATTGCAGGGAAAAGCTAATACTAAAGAAAGCTACTAAGTTGCGCCCGTCCCATAAACAGGCAAGTGGTTGGTATGTTTTTCATGCCGCATAGAAGCACAACACAAGGTTCTAGTCCTTATGGATCTCTAGTGAGGAGTCTTTCACATTCCCAGTGCGCACACAGCACCATCCAATCAAACCATCCTCACTATCGATTCCAATCATATTTTCGTTCACAAAAAGGGTTTTGAATATACTTTTCTCACATGTGACCATTCAACATTTAACATATAATCTTGAGCATAGTATAGCCTAAGCATGATATTCTAGGGTGACAAGGGTGCAGGGATATTCAATGTCAAAAGGGGCTTTACCATCATTTAGGTCATACCTAATTCCTTTATTTGAATATAGTTCTCATTTGAATATAAGGCATGCATATACTTGAAGACAGTTAACATACTTCATTTCAAAATAGTAGGCGAGACATGATCAAGGGTTTGAGACTTGCCTTGCAATGTTGGGTCTAGTTACTTGGACGATTCTTCGAAGATTTCTTCCGCTCCTTCAATCTCTGGTTCCACGGCGGATACAAGTAATACACACATACACTACATAAGCATACAAAAGATAGTCTTTATGGGAAATGATACGTAAAATATATCATGCATGCAGGGGAGAGATTTGGACAAAGTCACTTGATATTGATCGAAGAGATGGGCTCAAAAGGACTTGAATGTCGAAGGGCTGACATTCGGCTCATGGCTTGACATAGCCCTAGATTGGTCTTAGGTAGGTTTTCTGGGGAAGTGACAGTAGGGAAAGTTGTAGAGAACAACTCCAGGAATCTAATGGACAAGGTGGCATTTCAATTGCTCAAGTGTAACAGGTATAAATCACTCAATGCCACTGGTGGACATGCACTGACATAGTGCTTGACATGGCTAGGAACTAGGGCATGGCATATCTTTTGACTCAGGACTTCAATTGATGAACCACTTTGTCTGGGGGTTAGGCCTTGGCAACAGGAACAAAACACTTAACAGGTTCAAGGGCAGAAAGTGGCCATAGGGTGGCCAGATCAGGCGAGTAAGCACGGTGGTCTGGACATGAACTGAGCTACTGGACAGTGATCTTGGCATTGGAATATGTTTTGATTCAGGCTGATTCAGAAGTCGAGCTAGTAGACAATGTTGCTCAGGGTACTGGAGTCTATCTAAGGGACAAAGTTTCAGAGGCTAGATCGGCCGGGGAGAAATTTCGGCGACCGGCGCTGGAGAAGACGACTCCTAAATTGGGCGTTTTCGATACAGGTAGTTTGAACTCGATTCTTTGCTCAGGGAGTGAGAGGGTGAGGTGAGGGGACTATTGGTGAAGCCAATTCGGTCGGGGGATGGCCGGAGTGGCTCGGCGGCGAGGGCCTGTTCACTGGTGGCGCGCAAACTACGGAAAGGCTATGATCACTGCTCAATTTCGAAATCCAAGTTAGTAGGCTTGCTCAAAGGGGTGTTCTAAACAATTTTCATCACTGGCACGAAGGTTGATTCAGATCGAATCGGGCAGCATTGAGGAAACAGGGCATTTGAGCTTTTCCGACGATCGCCGGCGTTATGGTTCGCCGGGGGCCAATTGGATGCTATGGTAAGGAGAGGGGGATGGGAGAAGCTTACTGCTGGTCTTGGATTGAAGAAGGGAGCTGCGGTTGAGGCTGGCATCGTGAGCTCAAAACTAGCTCGCCCGAGAAGAAGCTGTTCACAGCGGGGCTGGGTGATCGGTTGCTTCCTGCTGCTAGGGCTGAAGCAATGCAGCTGCGGGGTGTGGTGCGAAGTGATGCTGCGGTTGAGGGGGAGCTTATATCGGCGATGGGCTGAGCTCTCGGGAGTTGATGCAAATCAAGCGGGATTCGTGGCTGACACCGGAGAAGGGTTCGAGGCGACGTCGGGACGCGGCAAAGACTGTGCCAGAGAAGGGGGGATCACGCGAAATCGGCTGGAGCAGGGCGACGAGATTACTGGCTTCGGCATGGCTGCAACGTGGCGTTGCTTTCCTGCTGCTGGAGCACGCGCGCGCGCGAGGAAGGCACAGCACAGGCGCGGCTACGGTGGCTCCACGGTGGCGGCACGGTTGCGCACAGGTGGTTCTACGTGGCTGCAGTGGTGGCTGCGCGGGAGACTTCGTCGGCGGCGAGTTCTTGCGGCGAGGCAATGTGGCGAGGCTTTGGTCGCAACGGCTAGAGCTCTGGTCGAGAGCAACGACCAGGGGCTTGGTCGAAAATGGCAGAACAAGAAGGCTAGGGCTGATGTGCAATTTCCTAAATTTGCACCAGGGACTGTTCTGCAAAGAACTTGGACTAATTTGCAAGGTTTTCTTTCGGGATCTTGGGCCTATTTGCAAATCTGGAGATCTAAAGGGCTGATCTGAGATCTAGTCCTGCAGATGAGTATTACTAAATGTCTTAGACTCATCCAATAGGAAAAGTGGTGAAATCCGATAAGATCTGGTGGTTTTGACAAAAATCAAAAATAGGGTAATTAGGGTAAACAGGGTAATTAGGGTTTGAAACTTTGGCGAGGCTGAAACTAGGGTTTTGGTTCAGTTTTTGGAATTCTTCCAGAAGGGAAAGATGTCCAGAATAGTGAATGGGAGATATTCACTGAATCAGATCAATTGTTGGAGATGGTCTGAGACTTTTGGTCTTTTTGGGCTTCTGACAAATCTGAAAAGAACTGATTTGCGATACTTTTGGACTAAAAAGCGAAAATAGTCTGAAAGGCGGAGTTTATCGGCCAACTTTTTAAATTAAGGTAGTGGCATACCTAAGATCATAATTCTGGGATAAAGATCAAAAATGGGGTTGAGACATCCGAGAATCCAATGAAGATACGCTGACTGGCAAGCTAAAGAGATGGCAAAATTTGAGATGTTACAACCTACCCTCCTTAAAAACAATCTTGTCCTCGAGATTCTAGTAGGTCTGAAAACAGGTAAGGGGAATCTTGATGCAGTCTCTCTTCCCTTTTCCATATTGACTCTTCTTCTGAGTGGTTGTTCCATTGAATTTCTGCAGAGTCGAATGGTCCTTGATTTCAATCTCCTTTCACTGACCTCTAACACTTTAATTGGGTAATCCTGATATGTCAAGTCTGGTCTCTTCCTTAGGAAATATCTGTTATGTTGGCTTCTTTAGGTACTTCCTCAATTGAGACACATGAATATGTCATGAACTCCTACTAATTCGAGTAGTAAAGTTTGTATGCTACTTCTCCTTGTTTCTCTAGAATCTTGTAGAGTCCAACGTATTTTGGGCTTAGTTTTCCCTTTCATCTTAAATCGACGTACTCATTCGTAAGGTGTTGCTTTGAGATATACGTATTCTGCTTTTCCGAAAGACAATTCCCTTCTTCTGTTGTTGGTTATCAACATAACTCTTCTTGTTTTGACTGTGCAGTCTTTGGCTTCTTCTTAATGATTCGTACATGAGTTCCTATGTCTTGAGCTATTTCTGAGCTGATTTGTTGCCTTTCTCCAACTTCTGACCAATGTAAAAGCATTATGTACTTGCAACTGTATAGAGCTTCAATCGGGAACATCTGCAAACTAGTATGGTAACTATTGCTGTGGTGAATTCTGTGTATGGCAAGCATAACTCTCATGAAATTCCATATTTGAGCGCACATGCTTGCAACTTATCCTTCGGTATTTAATTCACTAGTTCTATCCATCCTCCAGTCTAGGGTGGTAAGCTGTGCTGAAGTTCAACTTTGTTTCTGGGGCTTCATGCAGACTTTTTCCAAAATATTGAAGTGGGTCATGCTTCCATGATTTGATACAATCCTCTTGGGTATACCATGTAGCGTCACAATCCTAGTCATGTAAATTTCTGCCGACTTGGCACCATCGTAAGTCATCTACTCTAGTATGAGGCACGCTACTTCTGCTAGTTTGTTTACGATCATCCACACAGAGTCATATTTATTCTTAGTCTTTGGAAGTCCTATGATAAAGTTTATTCCAACTTCTTCTTATTTCCATTCTAGTATGGTTAGTGGCTGTAACAATCCTACTAGTCTTTGATGCTTGGTCTTCATCCTCTAACATGTTTCACACTTTTCCATATACTCGGCAATCTCTATCCATGCAACTTCACCAAAATTGATTCTTCACGCCCGAATACTTCCAGGGTGAATAGAGTATGTGGTGTTATGAGCTTCTAAAATTAGTGTCTCGATCTCCTTAACCTCTGGAACATACGTCCTTTTATTATGCCAAAAGGCACCTTGCTCATCTTCCCAAAATTCTACTGCTTTTCCGATCCTCACATTCTCTTTGATCTTCTGAATTCCTTCATCACTTCCTCATGATTTTCGAATCTCTTCTTCCAAGGTTGGTGTAACTGACAACGTATATGGTCACAGAACCTTGATTTACTGATTCAATCATTTGCTGATGCAATCCTTCATTAACTCTAGTGCAACAAAGGTGCTGCAGTAAACCTTTCTGCTCAAGGTGTCTGCAATGACATTAATTTTACCAGGGTGGTAATGCATGTCTAGGCCATGGTTCTTCATTAACTCTAGTCATCAACATCGCCTTATGTTCAAATTCTACTGGGCAAACATACTTCAAGTTCTCGTGGTCTGAGTAGATTTCACATCGATTCCTTGGTAGGTAGTATCTCCAATTCTCGAGTGTATGAATCGTTGTTGCTAACTTCTATGTCATGGGTCGGATAATTCTCCTCATGTGACCGTAGTTGTTTGGATGCAAACGCGACTGTTCTTCCTCCTTGCATTAAGACACAACTCAGTTCGCGTCTAGATGCATCACGCTACATCTCAAAATTCTTCCTATTATCAGGGAGTACTAGAATTGGTGTGATTGTTTAGCCTTTGTTTCAATTCTTCGAAACTCTTCTGACAACCTTCTGTCCACTCAAATTGGACATCCTTTTTCAACAAACTAGTGGTTTGGCTAGCTTGGAAAAATCCTTCAATGAATCGGTAGTAGTGCTCAACTAATTCAAGAAAAATTCTGACTTCTGTCACTGATTCTGGTTGTTTTCATTCTTTTACGGCCTCGACTTTTAACTCAACCTATTTGTATTCCTTTGACTGACATCAAGTGACCTAAAATGAAATTTCTGTGTCCGAATTCACGCTTATCCAGCTTAGCATAAAATTGTTGCCACCTTAGTTTATCCAAAACTGTTCATAGGTGGTCAGCACGTTCCTCTTGGTTCTTGACTGACATCCGATATTGCGTTCTTGATACGGGTGCCGTCCTAGGTTTCATTCATCACTGAGTTTAAAACCTTGGTCAGGGTACTTCTGGTGACATGCTCGGGTATCCTCCAACTTCGGGGATTTGGTTCTCCTCTTTCTTCGAACTGTGCAGATTTTGGGCTGGGTGTTCTACTAACATTCTCTCAGGATTGGAACAAAACTTCTTTTCCATTAGGACTATTAAGGGCAATGGCCTTACGCTCATAATCCATTTGTCCGTTATGTTCTGACAACCAGTCTATTCCAGATATAACATCTCAACCAAGTAGTTCTAGTGCCAGTAGTTTAGCAGAGAACTCCTTTCTGTTTATATTAAATTTTTACTCCTTCGCATACTGACTTTATTGGCATCCTAGAGTCGGGAAACTGGATAGCGATAGGATACTATAGACACGTCATATTCAGTCCACTTTAAATAGCAAAAATTTTATGTCTGACGGGCCTCCTTCTTCTTTTGATGTGACATAGTTGATTCTACCTTGAGTTGGTACTGGGTTTCCTCTATCTCTTCTATGGTTAATTGGAAATCTTTCTCTTGCAGCTGGAGCTTTTTGTCCATATTGTTGTATTGGTGTAGGCATTGGGATATACGTCTGAACTACAGGCTGTTGTTGACCTTCACTTCTCTTGGCTATTGGATCTGGCAAATTCCTCTAGGGAATCTCTCTTGATAGTGACCGAATTGTCCACAATGATAGCGGTGTGGGGACAATCACGCTAATAGTGGCTTCTGTGACAAGCCGGGTACTTGGCTGTCATGGATCTTGGGTACTGTAGATTTGGCTGATATCGTGGTGCAGCTTGGGTCTTTGACAGATGCATGAATATTCCTTCATCTGAAACGATGTGGTCCAAGAAAGGAATATCCTTCAACCAGAAGGCACACATATCAAACTTGGCATACAACTGATGATCTGATAACTTCTTTTAACACTAGTCTGAGATGCTGAACATGCTCTTTTTCCGTCTCGGAGAAATTGAGAGTATCACTCACAACCACAATAATGAACTTGTCTAGGTATTTCATGAGAACTTTATTCATCAGGTTCATGAATTCTACTGGTGCATTCTTTAGTCCAAATGGCATCACTGTGAACTCATACAATCCATATCTTGTCATGAATACAGTCTTTGGGATATCCTCTTCTCTAATTTTCAGTTGATGATAACCGGTTCTAAAGTTGATCCTTGAAATTATTTTTGCTCCTCTGAGTTGATCAAAGAGATCATCGATCCTTGGTAGAGGGTACTTGTTTTTGATTGTCGTATCATTCAACTTCCTGTAGTTGATACAAAGTCGCAGACTACTATCTTTCTTCTTGGCGAACAACATTACATTGGGGTTCATTATCCAAAACAGCATTGTATTGCATTTCATTGCGTTGCATTGCATTGGGGTTTCCCCAAGATAAAGAACTTGTTCTGGTGAATCCTTTTTCTCCCAATTCTTCCACTCACTTTGTTAGTTCTTCTTGTTCTTGGTTCGTCATACATGCAAGTTTCCTTGCGTATGGGGCTGATTGAGGTTCCAACTTGATGGCAAACTCTATACTTCAGTCTGGTGGCATTCCAGGGGATTCTTTCAGGAAAAACTTATGGGTACTCGTTGACTACTGGGACATCCTCTACTTTAACCTCTTCAACACTGTTCAAGCTGTCCATACGGTCGGTTAGTGGAGATCTTTCTTTTCTCCTTTTCTCTTCTTTTTCTTTTCCTTTCTTTTCTTCTCTTTTTCCTTTTCCTTTTCCTTTCTGCGCCGAATGTGACTTGTTCTCCTTCGGTCTTCTTCTCACAATCTATCTGGCCTCTGTGTTTTGGTAGCCGGTCCATTCCAAGAATGATGTCTAACTCTTGAAGATTCAGAACTAGCAAATCTGCCAGGAATTCTAGGTTGCCGATACAAAAGGCAATATTTGTACAGATGGATTTGATTGGCATTCTAGCTCTAGGGGTTTGGATTGGATTACAATAGAGTGCTCCAAGATCTGGTTCTGCACTGACATTGCCTGCTGTCCATCTTGCTCCATTCAAATCGGTACATCATTGACATTTCCTCCTTGTTGTATAATGGATGATGCTCTGGGTTGATTTTGGTTGGTACAGTTTCTATTTCCAGATGTAGTCCTCATGTTACTGGTATCTTCCTCGGGTTTTCTTCCATGAGGTCTTCCTCTAGTGTTAACCAAACTACTCTGACAAGTGGTCAAAGAAATGATTGCTGACTTGGAGAGAAACACAGATAGGGTACAAGCGGAAAACTGAGATCAATCCGTGAGACAGGGATTGGGAAGTGCAAGATGTTTTTCATAAACTAAATTTTTATAAAATACATAGTTTTGCCTCTACGGCTTATAGGAATATTTAGCAACGAACACACATCAAGACAAGCAACTTCTACACAAAAGATCTAACGTCTGTTGTGGTTAGGCACAAAAGGTTAAACTAGGGAAAGTCAGGGATCACACGTCAGCATTGGAAGAATCGTAAGGCTCTACCTCTTCTGAGTCCTCTTGATCTTCATCTGCGTCCATCAGGTCCAATTCCATGTTCTGGGATTTTGTAGACCACAAGAAAGGCACGGAAACTATCTAAGGGGACATAACGCAAAACACCTAAAAGTTGGAAATAATGTTTAAAGCTTTTTCAGATAATCAAAAGAATAACTACATAATATATTTTTCTTAGACAAATTAGGTTTTCGCAAATAGATTTTAGTCAAACACTAACGATTTTCTGTTCTAGGGACGCCAATGTCTATAGAAGGGTCACGTCCTACAGTCGAGCCTTTTGCTCTGATACCAGATTCTGTGGTGCCCTCATTTGAGGATTCCAGTGGCAACCGCCCAGGTGGATTGCACACAGAAAGGTACATCACAAGCTCACAACAACAGGATTCACTTTAATCAATAAACCAATAGATAAAACAAGTACAAGGTCACAAGGACCAGTATTACATTATCATAATGCCAATAATGGCATTAATTAAAGTTGATACAAAGTAGAGAGTTTTTCATAAAACAATAACACGAAAGCAATAACAAAGGTCTTCATTTCCTTCTGCAGCGGTTCGGCTCGGGCCTTTACCACATCGAACTCAACTTGGCGCATGACCCTCCTAGAAGCTCAAATCGTCTGGAAAGGTTCCTTCCTCTTCTCTGTGCTCAAGGCTAAAGGAATCAGGGTCCTTGAATCCTTTCTTCTGAATTTGTGTGAAAAGGCAAGGGTGAGCATATTTTTCCACGATGCTCAGCAAGTCCCGTTATGAGAATGCAGATATATAGATGAGGGGTTTTCAAGGAAAGGGGTCTTGGTTTTATGTATATAGTAATAGAGTAGATTTTCACTCTCATTTTGAAGAAAAGGTTTTTGTTTTCAAAAGCGGGGCTTTTAAAATCCTAAGCTAGATTTTCAGAAATGTTATGTGTGGCAGTCTTTCATGAGTCACCACTTTACTCAAATTTTGTGAAAAACTATTCGAAAGCTACTTGTGCTGCATCGACGTGGATAGAATCCACAGCGCGCAGACTCCATAACCTGGGAGCTCAGAGTATCCGATACTTTTTAAACTTTGCAAAGGTGTACCACCTTAATCCACCAATCACTCAGCTTTCAAGTCAGGCCAACTCCATGCGACTTTTACGCATGTGACAAGGTTGAAGTGACACAACAGTTTACAATCCTAGCATTAACTATTCCCTGCCCAGTAAATAGACAGTTAAGTCTCAAGTACCGTTGTGGGTCCTCCCCACTGCCTTACTTCCTAGCCTGGGTCTATGTTCTCGCAAGACACATAGCCTCTCTTGATTACAGTCGCGCACGACTTAATCTGGCATAGGGCGTCTTCCTTCTTTCCACCTTTTCCTCTCATGATTTTTCTGAACTCACATCACTCATGGCATTCTGCGGCCCACCAGTTCTCGCAAGACACTGGATCGACAACCATTGCAGGGAAAAGCTAATACTAAAGAAAGCTACTAAGTTGCGCCCGTCCCATAAACAGGCAAGTGGTTGGTACGTTTTTCATGCCGCATAGAAGCACAACACAAGGTTCTAGTCCTTATGGATCTCTAGTGAGGAGTCTTTCACATTCCCAGTGCGCACACAGCACCATCCAATCAAACCATCCTCACTATCGATTCCAATCACATTTTTGTTCACAAAAAGGGTTTTGAATATACTTTTCTCACATGTGACCATTCAACATTTAACATATAATCTTGAGCATAGTATAGCCTAAGCATGATATTCTAGGGTGACAAGGGTGCAGGGATATTCAATGTCAAAAGGGGCTTTACCATCATTTAGGTCATACCTAATTCCTTTATTTGAATATAGTTCTTATTTGAATATAAGGCATGCATATACTTGAAGACAGTTAACATACTTCATTTCAAAATAGTAGGCGAGACATGATCAAGGGTTTGAGACTTGCCTTGCAATGTTGGGTCTAGTTACTTGGACGATTCTTCGAAGATTTCTTCCGCTCCTTCAATCTCTGGTTCCACGGCGGATACAAGTAATACACACATACACTACATAAGCATACAAAAGATAGTCTTTATGGGAAATGATACGTAAAATATATCATGCATGCAGGGGAGAGATTTGGACAAAGTCACTTGATATTGATCGAAGAGATGGGCTCAAAAGGACTTGAATGTCGAAGGGCTGACAGTCGGCTCATGGCTTGACATAGCCCTAGATTGGTCTTAGGTAGGTTTTCTGGGGAAGTGACAGTAGGGAAAGTTGTAGAGAACAACTCCAGGAATCTAATGGACAAGGTGGCATTTCAATTGCTCAAGTGTAACAGGTATAAATCACTCAATGCCACTGGTGGACATGCACTGACATAGTGCTGGACATGGCTAGGAACTAGGGCATGGCATATCTTTTGACTCAGGACTTCAATTGATGAACCACTTTGTCTGGGGGTTAGGCCTTGGCAACAGGAACAAAACACTTAACAGGTTCAAGGGCAGAAAGTGGCCGTAGGGTGGCCAGATCAGGCGAGTAAGCACGGTGGTCTGGACATGAACTGAGCTACTGGACAGTGATCTTGGCATTGGAATATCTTTTGATTCAGGTTGATTCAGAAGTCGAGCTAGTAGGCAATGTTGCTCAGGGTACTGGAGTCTATCTAAGGGACAAAGTTTCAGAGGCTAGATCGGCCGGGGAGAAATTTCGGCGACCGGCGCTGGAGAAGACGACTCCTAAATTGGGCGTTTTCGATACAGGTAGTTTGAACTCGATTCTTTGCTCAGGGAGTGAGAGGGTGAGGTGAGGGGACTATTGGTGAAGCCAATTCGGTCGGGGGATGGCCGGAGTGGCTCGGCGGCGAGGGCCTATTCACTGGTGGCGCGCAAACTACGGAAAGGCTATGATCACTGCTCAATTTCGAAATCCAAGTTAGTAGGCTTGCTCAAAGGGGTGTTCTAAACAATTTTCATCACTGGCACGAAGGTTGATTCAGATCGAATCGGGCAGCATTGAGGAAACAGGGCATTTGAGCTTTTCCGACGATCGCCGGCGTTATGGTTCGTCGGGGGCCAATTGGATGCTATTGTACGGAGAGGGGGATGGGAGAAGCTTACTGCTGGTCTTGGATTGAAGAAGGGAGCTGCGGTTGAGGCTGGCATCGTGAGCTCAAAACTAGCTCGCCGGAGAAGAAGCTGTTCACGGCGGCGCTGGGAGATCGGTTGCTTCCTGGTGCTAGGGCTGAAGCAATGCAGCTGCGGGGTGTGGTGCGAAGTGATGCTGCGGTTGAGGGGGAGCTTGTATAGGCGATGGGCTGAGCTCTCAGGAGTTGATGCAAATCAAGCGAGATTCGTGGCTGACACCGGAGAAGCGTTCGAGGCGACGTCGGGACGCGGCAAAGACTGTGCCAGAGAAGGGGGGGATCACGCGAAATCGGCTGGAGCAGGGCGACGAGATTACTGGCTTCAGCATGGCTGCAACGTGGCGTTGCTTTCCTGCTGCTGGAGCATGCGCGCGCGCGAGGAAGGCACGGCAGAGGCGCGGCTACGGTGGCTCCACGGTGGCGGCACGGTTGCGCACAGGTGGTGCTACGTGGCTGCGGTGGTGGCTGCGCGAGAGACTTCGTTGGCGGCGAGTTCCTGCTATCAGATCAATGTTTGGAGATGGTCTGAGACTTTTGGTCTTTTTGGACTTCTGACAAATCTGAAAAGAACTGATTTGCGATACTTTTGGACTAAAAAGCGAAAATAGTCTGAAAGGCGGAGTTTGTCGGCCAACTTTTTAAATTAAGGTAGTGGCATATCTAAGATCATAATTCTGGGATAAAGATCAGAAATGGGGTTGAGACATCCGAGAATCCAATGAAGATACGCTGACTGGCAAACTAAAGAGATGGCAAAATTTGGGATGTTACAGCAATGTGGGCAATTAAATAGTCTAAGTTATATCTCTCGAAGAGATCTACAGCTTTGTTCATTGCACCAAATTCCAGAAACGCCATATTCGTTGCCAAAATCGCATTGGAATTTAATCTGTTTCATCCCGGAGTAATCTGTACATCCTGTATTTCGAGGGCCATATCTCCTAGTTCCAAACCCCAAATTGGATGTTCCATATATTCAAATTGTTGAGAAAGAAAATACCTACAACTTCTTAGTTATAAGTTTTTGTGTTTGAGGTCTCTAAGAGCCCCAAATTATTATTGGAAGTTTCCACAGAGCATCTTTGCTAAACTGCTGAGAGTATTGTGATAGGTTTTGTGCGTAATTCTTAAATTTTGAGTTGTAATCCATCCTTTGCAGCACTCTTGTGAAAAAAAGAGAAGAAAAAGGCAAGTGCATAAAAAAGAGCTGCACTAAAAGAAAGAAAAGAAAAATTAGCAAAAAAAAAAAGATCAGAAGTGCTTGCATCCTTTTATGTCCATCGCTTGTACCGATCACTTTGTTTGCTTGAACTAGTTTTAGGAACGCGTTTAGGCCAGCAACTGTGACAAGTACTTTGGAAATTTATTCAGCTTTGTTATCTCATTTCGGTTATTGCTAATCCTTTTCTTATATACAATTGCCTTCCGAGCTCCACCTTCTTCTTATCAGAACAGGATTCAGCTTTGCAATCGCCTCATTCATGCCCTATGGTATCACGAACCAGCCACCGGTTGTACCTTCTGCAGTGTTGGTAAGATCCTTGCAAGAGCGTGGTAAGACACTTGAGGGCGAGTGAATCCACGTACCACCACCTAGTAGTTTATAGGGATAATATTTTGTGTTATCTTTGTTCCTACTAACCATAACAGGACCGCAAACCAGAGCTAGAGCTGCTGCTGAGGAGGATGACCTTCGTAAGCTCATTCTTGATATGAATGAGGCCCTCAACAAGAGCATCCAAGAGCTCATGGACAAGTTCACGAAGGATTGCCCAAGTCAGCGAGCTTACATCGCGACGGCCGACGGTGGGTACGTTAGTGCATCTGATGTAGAAGAAGAATTTGTTCTTGCAACGAACTATGCAGGTAGCGATCTTGATACGGACAACAATGCGGAGGAGTTTCTTGGGATTGACGCCATGGAAGATCACAGGACCCTCATTGTACAGCGGGTGTTGAGCACCCAAATGGAGCAGGCTAAAAAGATACAACGCAACAATTTGTTTCAAACGTATCTTGTTGTCAATGATCGACGTGTTCATGTTATTATTGATGGAGGAAGTTGCAACAACTTGGTAAGTTCATATATGGTCAAGAAGCTTAGCTTGACTACACGTGATCATCCTCATCCTTACCATATTCAATGGATCAACAACAGCGGTAAGGTAAAGGTAACACAAACTGCAAAAATTCACTTTTCGATTGGATCATACCATGATTCAGCTGATTTCGATGTAGTGCCTATGCAAGCTTGTTCACTGTTGTTAGGCCGTCCATGGGAATTTGATAGTGATGCAACCCATCTTGGTAGATGTAATAGATACACTCTTGTGCATAAAGGAAAGAAAATCACTTTGCTTCCTATGACCCTTGCTGAAATTGTTCAAAGTGATAGAGAGAGAACTGAAAATGAGAAGAAAGAAAACATGCTTGAATCTGAAAATCAGCAACTAGCTAAAACTGTTTTTCCACCTAGAAAAGATAAGAACACGAGTTCTAGGTCAGTGGGAATTAAATTAAAGGGTGGTGTTATGCTTGCTACAAAATCTGATATTGCTGAAATTAATGATGAAGATGCTTTGTGCTACGCTTTGTTTTGCAAAGAGGCTTTATTTTCATTTGATTATATTCCTAGCTCTTTGCCCCTGCTGTTATTAACCTTTTGAAGGAGTTTGAGGATGTATTTCCAACTGAGATACCCCCGGGACTACCACCTATTCGAGGTATTGAGCACCAAATCGATTTAATTCCGGGAGCGACATTGCCAAACCGTGCTGCATATAGGACCAACCCGGAAGAGAGTAAGGAAATTCAACGACAAGTCCAAGAACTTTTGGATCGTGGGTATGTACGAGAAAGCCTTAGCCCTTGTGCCGTTCCTATTCTTTTGGTTCCTAAGAAAGATGGTAGTTGGCATATGTGTGTGGATTGTAGAGCCATTAACAACATAACAATAAGGTATCGTCATCCTATCCCTAGGTTAGACGACATGCTTGATGAGTTAAGTGGTTCTGTTATCTTCTCTAAGGTTGACTTGCGTAGTGGCTACCACCAAATTAGAATGAAATTGAGCGATGAATGGAAAACTGCTTTTAAGACTAAGTTTGGTTTATATGAGTAGTTAGTTATGCCTTTTGGATTGACTAATGCACCTAGTACTTTCATGCGCCTGATGAACGAGGTCTTACGCCCATTCATTGGAAAATTTGTGGTAGTTTATTTTGATGGTATCTTGATCTACAGCAAGTCACTTTCTGACCATCTTGATCATCTACGTGCTGTTTTTACTGCTTTGAGAGATGCACATTTGTTTGGTAACCTCGAGAAGTGCACCTTTTGCACCGATTGAGCCTCGTTTCTTGGCTATGTTGTGACCCCGCAGGGAATCGAGGTGGATGAAGCTAAGATTGAAGCTATCAAGAGATGGCCGACTCCTAAAACGGTCTCAAAAGTGCGGAGCTTCCATGGACTTGTGGGCTTCTACCGCTGCTTCATGAAGGATTTTAGCTCCATAGCCGCACCGTTGAATGAACTGACAAAGAAGGTTGCATTCGACTGGGGACAACCACAAGAAGATGACTTCAACCTTTTGAAAGAGACTCTCACAAACGCACCATTGCTTCAACTTCCAAACTTTGGTAAGACTTTTGAACTTGAACATGATGCTAGTGGAGTTGGAATTGGTGGTGTGTTGATGCAAGAAGATAAACCTGTTGCTTATTTTAGTGAGAAATTGAGTGGGCCTTTTTTGAATTATTCCACGTATGATAAAGAATTGTATGGTCTTGTGCGATCTTTAGAGACGTGGCAACATTATTTATAGCCTAAGTAGTTCGTTATACACTCTGATCATGAATCACTGAAGCATATTCGCAGTCAAAACAAACTGAACCGTAGACATGCTAAATGGGTTGAATTCATTGAGTCTTTTCCTTACATCATTAAACATAAGAAAGGGAAAGACAATGTAATTGCTGATGCTTTGTCTAGAAGATATACCATGTTGTCTCAACTTGATTGTCAAATTTTTGGACTAGAAACTATAAAAGAACAATATGCTCAAGATGCTGATTTCAAAAATGTCTTGTTGAATTGTAAGGAGGGAAGGGCCTGGAATAAATTTGTACTCAATGATGGGTTCTTGTTTAGAGATAATCACCTATGCATTCCAGTTGGCTCCGTTCGTCTTTTGTTGCTGCAGGAAGCTCATGCAGGAGTCTTAATGGGTCACTTTGGTGTTAAAAAGTCGGAGGATGTTCTGGCCACACACTTTTTTTGGCCAAAGCTTAGGCGTGACATTGAATGCTTTGTGGCTCGTTGCACCACATGTCAAAGGGCGAAGTCACGATCGAATCCACACAGTTTGTACATGCCTCTTTCTACTCCTAGTGCTCCGTGGGAGGATATTTCAATGGATTTTGTTTTAGGACTGCCTAGGACAAAGAGGGGGAGGGATAGCATTTTTGTTGTGGTGGATAGGTTTTCCAAGATGGCGCATTTTCTTCCATACCATAAAAGCGACGATGCTACTCATATTGCCGATTTATTTTTCAAAGAAATTGTTTGCTTGTATGGCATGCCTTCTACTATTGTTTTAGATCGTGACACAAAATTCTTGGGCCACTTTTGGAGAACTTTATGGAACAAATTGGGGACCAAATTGTTGTTTTCTACTACATGTCATCCCCAAACTGATGGCCAAACGGAGGTTGTGAACCACACATTGTCCACGATGTTGCGGGCTATTTTGAAGAAGAACCTGAAGCTATGGGAAGAGTGTCTTCCTCATGTGGAGTTTGCTTACAACCGTGCACTGCACTCAACTACCGAGGTAAGTCCTTTTTAGGTAGTGTATAGTTTCAATCCTCGTGCTCCAATTGATTTGTTGCCTCTTCCATCATCTGAAAGGGTCAATCTAGATGCTATGAAACGTGCTGAGTTTATTCTGAAACTGCATGAGACAACAAAAGAGAATATTGAACATATGAATGAAAGATATCGTATTGCTGGTAGTCATGGTAGAAAAGAATTGATATTTGCTCCTGGAGATCTTGTTTGGCTACACTTGCGTAAAGACCGCTTTCCTAAGTTAAGAAAGTCTAAATTGATGCCTCGTGCTGATGGTCCTTTTAGGGTGCTAGAGCGTATAAACGATAATGCATATAAACTTGAGTTGCCCGCCGCTTTCGGGTTTAGCCCCACTTTTAACGTTGCAGATTTGCGCCCATACTTGGGAGAAGAAGATGCGATTGAGTCGAGGATGACTCCAATTCAAGAGGGGGAGGATGATGAGGACATCAATCCTATGAATGCGTCAACTTCTCCAACACCACTTGTGCAAGGACCAATTACAAGGGCACGCGCACGTCAGCTAAATTACCAGGTGAGCTCGTTCCTAAGTTTATGTGAAACTACCGTAGAGGGCGAGTTACTACCTAATGATATTGTTCTTGTACTTAGGAATCATGGTTTGAATCAGCGAGGATGTCACGACGCACCGAGACGTGCCAAGGTTCGAGTTGATCCCGAGATGGACGCCGGTTCGGACTGCAGCGACACATCTGTCTGCAAACGGACGCCTAGGACACGTACGAAGTCTGTTTTTGACGTTCTACCACTTCACAGAAAGCTTAGGAGATAAGCTTTCCAACGCATCTGGTGCTGCCGCCAAACTGTTTCGAAGTCACCAGGAATCATCCACATAGTGCGCGCAAGACAGAGTCGGGCTGGTGCTGCATCACCTCTTTTTGGGCCTTCGGCCCATGTATCTTAGTTAGGCTGCGACCTAAATCCTAGCCGCCGCCTCTCTCTCTCTCTCATATACATATTCCGTAGCCATCACAGGGAGACTTGGGTTTTGCTTAGATTATTCTGCCTTTGCACTTTCGCCGTAGATCGGTTTGTGGAACCCCAACTTGTGAGCTTAATTCAATTTGATTTGAAATTTCCATATTGCTGCTTCTACATTTTTGCTTGTGCTCTCGATTCGCTTGTAGGAATTAGCCTTCTTGGCGAGGTCAACCGCGTCTTGGCATGGTTGATAACCAATGGAGCAGTGGTGTAGCGATTGTTGGGTTCGATTAGTTCTGATCGAAAGTCGGATTGTCAACGTCGAGATATCCACCAAATCGACTTATCATCTACTTGACGGAAGATTGGGCACCTGGTGTTTCATCAGTACAACATTAGGTTCCGGTTCTACGTCTGTTGTCTCCTGGTCAATAGACATGACCTGAGTGGTCGAATCGACCTCCGGGATGTCTTCGCCTCCGGGATGTCTTCACCTCCGGTTTCCTCCATTGTAACAGGATCACTTGGTGAAGGCATCTGTATATGGGCATAATCCTCGAGATCAAAGTCGTTCTCGGAATCATGTGCCCCAGACATGGCTCACCAAACCTCCGGATAGAAATTAGAACGCCTTGAGAAAGGCCCCACGATGGGGGTCCTTAGTCGATCTTATGCTGAATTTGTGAGTTGTGAGGCCTTTCAAAGTGTCCCTCCGGAAAGGGATGATGAGCAATGTCAGTTGGGGCACAGAGAGATTTATACAGGTTCGGGCCCTCGATGGTGGGAGTAATAGCCCTACGTCCTGTTGTGATTTCACTATGTATGGAAAGTGTTTACAAGGTTGAAGAAAAGATCATCACAGGTGAAGATCTTTTCTATGTGATTGTCTAAAACATGACTAAACTAACTTATGAAAGCTTGTGGTTGATCTGTCATTGTCTCCGATCTCTCCTTTATACCGATCAAAAGGGCGCCAATGCACGACGGTTTTGAATGGTTGTAGAAGCGAAGTTTTGGTAACCGCACTTGACTCCCACGCAGGTTTAACACGTGCAATCAAGGGATAACTGCACATGTTAACCTCCTGGCAGTTGTCTTCATATGTGGAGGAATTATCACGATCCTAGGGATATGCCTGTTGTAGAGCTAAGCAATCCCGAGTTACTCTGGTCGAGGATAGTCAACAACCTTCTGACCGCGCATTATCTACGGCCTCCTGACTGCATAACGTCTGTGATCTCATGATCGCATAAAGCCTGCGACCATAAGTTATTCTTGTGTCCGCGCTTCTCAGGTCATCTGAGACCATAATGGCGGACCTTCAGACACTCATCTGGTTCGAATCCGTCTTGAACCAAATGTGCATTATTTTGAACTAGCTCGGGTAACAATCCTCATCAGCCTGATATGTTCAAGCCTGGTATAATCGAGAGATTTGATGGTACTCAAAATCCATCTGAATTTCTCTATATCTATGTCAGTTCCATTCAAGCAGTAGGAGGAAATGAACGGGTTATGGCAAATTATTTGCTAATAGTCCTTGAGGGTCCGGCACGGACTTGGTTGTTTAATCAACCAGAAGGATCAATTTATAATTAGGAAATGTTGTGTGATGCAATCATCAACAATTTCCAGAACTGCTATGTGAAGCTTGGCAAAGATGATGATCTTCATCGACTACGCCAAAATTAGACTAAGACTCTTCGGCAATTCGTTAAGAGATTTGTAGGAGTGAGAAATACCATTGCCAATATCTTTGATACTTCGGTTATTAGAGCTTTTAATGATCCAGGAGGATCTTCAGGTCAAGTCACATATGGCTTCGCAACCATAACCGAGTTCGGAAAGGTTTCACAACCATGGATTCGTTTGCGACCATGAAAAGGAATATGTTCTCTGGTTGGAATTATAATCCAATCTGAATATATATGACTAAGCTTATATGTTTAGGGTTAGTTAGTTATATGAGTCTAATACGTTTAGGTTATTGAGTCTGATACATACTCATACGATTGGACTATAAATACCTTGTAATAGCTCTAGTTTAGATCATCGAAGAGTCATAAAATTTATTTGTCTTAGACACTTATAGTTCATTGATCGACGTAGGCGAGTGCGTCGTAACGTTCTACGTGTAAACCCTCTTTGAAATAAAGAGTTGTACAAAACCTCCGACGAAACTCCAGGCGATCAATCGACAGTTCCTACAGCCGCATCTCCGTCAATGTCTGACGATACCTCCGTTCAAGCTAACCTAGCCGAACAAGTGGCTAAGCTCTCCACTGACATGGAAACCATGCTTTCTTGGATTAAGTAGCAGGCCATTATTCCACCTCCTGAAGCTTATGGGTGTGAAGACTGGTGAAGACTTGCGCAAGGCAGATGAAGATGAAGACAAAGGCGACCATAAGGCCGACAACCTCGCCAACACCTCCTTAGCTGTCTGATCTTTCAAGGTCGACGCTAAGATTGAAATACCCATATATGCTGAGACCTACTTTGACCACAAAGGGTTCAGTAGCGCTCAAAAGGTGAAGTTCGCACCTTTGAAGATGAAGGACCACACCAAGATATGGTGGAAGGCTCTTGTCGCTAGTGGTGACACTGACGACCTTGCGTGGGGTCAATTCAAACGACTCCTGCAACAAGAATTCTATCCGATGGGTTACCTCGAGGAGAGATGGGAACGTTCGCACAAATTGTACCAACGACGTGGCCAATCTGTTCAGGACTATACGACAGAGTTCCAGCGACAAGCAATGGTCATCGGCATCTCACTGTCCGATCCTCAAGTATTTTAGAAATACACATCTGGACTTCAGAAATTGATCAGTGCTGAGTCAAGCCTGTTCGGCGTTCAGGATATCGCAACCGCGAGCACAACCGCTATGTCGATCGAGAAGAAGAATAAATCCCGCAGCGACGAAGGCACGAAGGAAAGTGTGACCTCGACAAAGAGAAAGCCGAGTCCGAAGAAGAACGCTTCAAAATCGAGCGGGGGTACCTTTTGCGACCACTGTCAAGTCGTGGGACACACCAAAGATAAATGCTACAAACTTCATCCTGAACTTTGACCAAAGAAAAATGGACAAGGGTAAAGAACAGCAATGGCTACTGCAACTTCACTCGACGAAGAAGTTGTCCGAGTGAATTCGGTTGATGAGGCAGATACGACCTTGTCTCTGATGGCAATGCCGAAGGAGAAGGTTCAGATCCACTGAATGAGGACTTGTTCACCATCAACATCCTGATAAAGTACGAAGTGGTCGCAGTGATATTCGATCCCGAAAGTCAGAAGAATATGGTCTCCGCTAGACTGATTCGGCGACTTGGGTTGAAGACGACCACACACCCGCGACCGTATCTGTTAGGTTGGTTTACCTCCGATGTGAACCAACAGAGTACGAGTCAGTGTGTGTTGAAGTTTGTCGTCTCTGCACGATATATCGATGAGGTCCAATGCGATGTTGTCCCTATCGATATCTGTCAGGTGGTCTTTGGGAGTCCGTATCTATATGATCGAGACGCTCACTTCCATCGGTGTGTGCAAGAGTATGACCTCACCAAAGACGGAGTTAAGTTCGTGATCAGTAGAGACATCCACATCAACACTTCGAACTTGATTACCGCAAATCAAGCCAAATGAATTGTCAATGCATGTGACAAGTACGTGCTTGTCATGATTCGATCAATTGGTCAAGGTGAGGGTACTTGCCTAGCGTTGTCGTTGGCGTGCCAAGAGGATTCTGGTTGTTTGTCAAAACTGCTAGAGAAATACAGTGATCTATTTGAGAGTACCCAGGGTCGTCCGCGAAAACGTCCGGTTGAGCACGAAATTTAGCTTGTGTCCGATGCGACACTGCCCAATCTGAGTATGTATCGCAACTCAGTATTGGAGAATGAAGAGATCAAGAGACAATGTGGTGAGTTGCTGAACGATGGTGTCATTCAACTGAGTAGTTCACCTTGTGGATCTCCTGTGGTGTTAGTGCCAAAGAAAGATGGGACTTGGCGTATGTGTATCGACTACTAAGCACTAAACAAGATCACCATCAAGAATCGGTACCCCCTTCCTCGTATTGACGACCTGCTAGACCGATTGAAGCATGCTGCTATCTTCTCGAAGTTGGATCTTAAGTCTGAATATCATCAAGTCAGCATCTGAGAGGAGGATACGTGGAAGACCGCATTCAAAACACGACAAGGTCTGTCCGAATGGTTGGTCATGCCATTTGGTCTCTGCAACTCCCCAGCAACTTTCGTGCGTCTTATGAATGACGTATTGAGACGGCTCATCGATGACTTTGTGATCGTTTACCTCGACGACATACTGGTTTATAGTCGTTCGTGGGATGAGCACCTCATCCATGTCAAAAAGGTGTTCGAACAGCTTCGGTAACATCGACTTCGCCTCAACCGTAAGAAGTGCGAGTTCGGCCAGCAAACTCTACTATACCTGGGATTCATGGTTGGCAAGGGTACATTGCAAATTGACCCGGATAAGGTAAAAGTGATTCGCGAGTGGCCATGACCGTGAACAGTTATGGAAGTGCATAGCTTTGAAGAAGCATGCCAATGCCTTCAGAAGTTTATATGACACTTCTCAATTGTGGCTTCTCCATTGCATGGATTAACGAGGATCAATTAGAAGTTCAAGTGGACAGGGAAACATGAGGACACATTTTTCTTGTTGAAGAGGAAGATCAACAAGGCGCCTGTATTAGCTTTGCCGAATCTCCAGAAACCATTCGAGCTAGAAACTGATCCCTCAGGTTATGCGATGGGCGCAGTACTCATGCAAGAAGGTCGACCAAACTCCAAGTTATTTCGGAGAGCTCAGAAGAATTACCCGACCTATGTCAAGGAGTTGTGTGCACTGCATCAGGCTGTAAAACATTGGCGGTGTTAGCTCTTGGGTAAAGAGACTGTTGTCCACACCGACCATCAACCGTTGCAATATTTGCAAACTCAGTCCAACCTACAGCAAGCTCCACACATGAAGTGGATGTCGTATCTGTAACAGTTTAATCTGGTGATTAAGTACAAGAAGGGCGTATACAATAAATTGGCGGACATGTTGTCGCGACTACCAGTTACGACCCTTTGCTTATCAGCGTTCATGCAGATCGAGCCCTCATGTCATGATGATTTTTCCATAATGTATAGTGAACACCCTAATTTTTAAACATCACAGACTGAGATCAAAATAGGGAAACTGACGGAGTTCGTTCATCGAGAAGGACTCTTGTGCAAAGGAAATTTACTTTGTATACCTCGGGGAGCACCTCGAATCCAGTGGCTGCAGAAGCACATAGATCGAAGGTAGCTGGTCACTTTGGGGTTACGAAGACTTTGCAAAATCTTCACCGACATGTGTTCTGGCCGCATATGCAGCAAGATGTGGCTAGTTTTGTTCGAGGCTGTGGTCTCTGCAACATCTCGAAACTGGCAAACCGAAAACTAGGTTTGTACACTCCTTTGCTAGTTCCATCGCAACCAGGGGAGAGCATATCCATGGATTTCTTGGGAGGATTGCCTAAGACCCGACATGGCAACGACTATCTCTTTGTGGTCGTTGATCGGTTCTCCAAAATGGTCATTCTCATACCTTGTCGAAAGACTATCATGGGAGAAGAAGAAGCTCGGGTATTCTTTCAGCATGTTTGGACACATTTTGAACTGCTGACTTCTATTGTGTCTGATCGTGCTACCCGGTTCCTTAGTCACTTTTGGCGATGGCTCTGGATGATGATGGACACAAAGCTAAACAGGAGTACTGCTTTTCATCCTCAAACTGATGGTCAAACTGAGGTGGTAAATCGCACAGTCATTCATCTCTTACGAGGATATAACTCTAAGCATCCGAAGACCTGAGATGAAAGCATACCGTACCTGCAGTTTGATTTTAATCGAGCAATGCATGGTTCGACTGGGAAGTCGCCGTTTGAGGTCTGTTTGGGATTTTTACCAGAGTCCATTCGACATGGAGTTTGTGATCTCTACCTCAGTGCAAAACAACAAGGAAGCATCTGATCAGGATCGAGCACAATGGTTCCTAGAAGGTATTCAATGGCTCCGTCGAGAGGTCGAACAGAACTTGCTGAAAGCTCAACTCAAGTACAAGGTATGACACGATCGACACCGAGTTTATGTGCAATTTCAAGAAGGTGATATAGTATGGTTACATCTGAGTAAAGATAGACTTAAAGGTGAAGTAAGAAACTCAAATCCTTTCGTTATGGTCCTTTTCGGATTTTGCAGAAAATGGGTAATAATGCTTGTCAGCTCGAGTTACCTCCGTACATAGATATTTACTCGGTTGTCAATGTTGATCACCTAAAACTCTTCAAGCCTTCAATGCTGGATGATGAGCCAGATACCATAGTACCATTGTTGAAGATTTGGTCTATCAATGAGACGAACCTCTACGGGAAGATGTGATCCTGGAGAAAAAGGTGACTACCACCTGCAATGGCACAAAGGAGACTCTTCGAATCAATCAAAAAGATCAACAAGCACATGCGGCAAAGTGGTACACCAAAGAAGATGGACAAGCCCAATTTCCACATCTCCAGTTTTGATCCAGAGGTTGCAACAGGGGTTGGCTTCTTCTCAACAAGGGAGTCATGATCCAGGAGGATCTTCAGGTCGAGTTGCACATGGCTTCACGACCATAACTGAGTTCGGAAAGGTTTCACGACCATGGAATGGTTCGCGACCATGAAAAAGAATCCGTTCTCTGGCCAGAATTATAATCCGATCCAAAAATATATGACTAAGCTTATCTATTTAGGGTTAGTTAGTTATATGAGTCTAATACGTTTAGGTTATTGAGTCTGATATGTACTCATACGATTAGACTATAAATATTTTGTAATAGGTCTAGTTTAGATCATCGAAGAGTCATAGAATTTATTTGAGTCTTAGACACTTATAGTTCATTGATCGACATAGGAGAGTACGTCCTAACGTTCGATGTGTAAAGCCTTCTTTGAAATAAAGAGTTGTGCAATTACTGTGAACTGTGTTTTCAATCAACCTTTGGGTTTCGGTGTTTCCAAGTAAGATCCTGTTATTTCGCATATTATCATCTGGGTGAGCCTAGTGCGAAAACCAAGGCTAGGTCTCAAACATGGCATTCGATATCAAAGGTTCACGTAGGACTTAAGTATCCATCCGCCGAGATTAGTGTCAAAGCTTTTCGACATGGCTGATCATTATTCTGATGCGGCTGAGGCTGTGGAATGGAATAGGATGGTGGATAAAGGTAACTTACATCCTCAACCTGGCTTCAAAACCAAAAAGAAGGATGATTCAAACAAGAAATTTGAATCATCTGTGGGTGGAAAGTCCAAGAAGTCCAAGAAGAATGGAGCAGGGCAATTCCGAGTGGTCGCAATCATGGATAAGAAACTAAAGGAAAAAGGTAAAAAAGTTCCATTCAAAAATAATAAACCTCCTTTTGGTGGTTGCAACAGCAACCACACAGACAAATAGACTAACCTGCGGGGAAGTAAGAGATGGTGTTCGTTGCACAATGTCCCTGGACGCGACCTACCAAGGTAATGCACCTATGCCAACTATACCAGAACAGGGACAATCCTATGGAACTAAGGACGCTGATGGAGACGAGGACATGCCATACTAGCTACCAAATAATCATGTCAATATAATTTTCGGTGGTTCTTCATCTTATTTTTCTAAGTATCAATTTAAATCTATTTATTAGGAGGAAAATAATATTTAAGCTCCTCTTGGAGAGCCTCAATTTCCCCGTTGGTCAGAGACTTCCCTGACCTTTAGCTGGGAAGATTGCCCTAAGGGGTTGTCACGGCCACGGTGAGTCCCTTTGGTAATTTATCCCATTATTAGCAACGATAAAGTTGGACGAATATTGGTCGATGGAGGAAGCTCTCTCGACCTATTGTTTGCAAAACCTGTACCTGGGATTCGTCGTCGGCAACGGCACGTTGCAAATTGTTCTAGATAAGGTAAAAATGATTCGCAAGTGGCCTCGACTGCGAACAGTTACAGAAGTGTGTAGTTTTGTGGGAGCATGCCAATACCTTCGGAAGTTCATACGATACTTCTCAATTGTGGCTTCTCCGTTGCAACCTTTAACCAGGATCAACCAAAAGTTCGAGTGGACAGGGAAACATGAAGATACGTTTCTCTTGCTGAAGAAGAAGATCAGTGAAGATTTTGTGTTAGCTTTGCTGAATCTATATAAACCATTCGAGCTAGAAACTGATGCCTCAGGTTATGCAATGGGCGCAGTGCTCATACAAGAAGATCGACTAGTAGCATATCACTCCGAGTTATTCCAGGAGCTCAGAAGAACTACCCAACTTATGACAAGGAGTTGTGTGCACTGCATCAGGCCACAAAACATTGGCGGTGTCACCTGTTGGGTAAAGAGACTGTTCTCTACACCGACCACCAACCGCTGCAATATTTGCAAACTCAATCGAAGCTACAGCAAGCTCAACATATAAAATGGATGTCATATCTGTAGAAGTTCAATCTGGTGATTAAGTACAAGAATGACGTACACAATAAACTGGCTGACATATTGTCACGACCACCAGTTACGACCCTCTGCTTATTAGTGTTTATGTAGATCGAACCCTCATGTCATGATGACTATGACACAATGTATAGTGAAGATTCTGATTTTCGATCAGCACTGGTTGAGCTCGAAACAGGGAAACCTACAGGGTTCGTTCGGTGAGAAGGACTCTTGTACAAAGGCGATTTACTTTGTATACCTCGTGGAGCACCTCGAATTCAATGGCTGCGAGAAGGGCACACATCGAAGATTGTTGGTCACTGTGGTGTTACAAAAACGTTGCAAAAACTTCATCGAAATGTATTCTAGCCGAAAATGCAGAGGGATGTGGCTAGTTTTGTTCAAGGCTGTGGTCTTTGCAGCATCTCGAAACCAACAAACCAAAAATTAGATTTGTACACTCCTTTGCCAGTTCCGTCACGATCGTGGGAAAGCATATCCATGGATTTCTTGGGAGGATTGACTAAGACCTGACGTGGCAATATCTCTTTGTGGTCGTTGATTGGTTCTCCAAAATGATAATTCTCATACCTTGTTGAAAGACTATCATGGGAGAAGAAGCAGCTCGAGTATTCTTTCAGCACGTTTGGACACATTTTGGACTACCGACTTCTATTGTGTCTGATCGTGATAACCGGTTCCTTAGTCACTTTTGGCGATAGCTCTGGACAATGATGGACACAAAGCTAAAGAGGAGTACTGCTTTTCACCCTCAAACAGATGGTCAAACCGAGGTGATAAATTGAACAGTCGTTCATCTCTGAGGGGTTTTAATTCTAAGCATCCGAAGACCTGGGATGAAAGCATACCGTACTTACAGTTTGCTTTTAATCGAGTAATGCATGGTTCCACTGGAAAGTCGCCTTTTGAGGCCTGTTTGGGATTTTTACCATAGAGTCCATTCGACATGGAATTTGTGATCCATACCTCAGTGTAGAACAACAAGGATGCATCTGATCAAGATTGAGCACAAAAGTTCCTAGAAGGTATTCATTGGCTCCATCGTGAGGTTGAACAAAAGTTGCTGAAAGCTCAAGTCAAGTACAAGGCGCGACATGATTGGCATTGAGTTGATGCTCAATTCCATAAAGGTGATATGGTACGGTTACATCTGAGTAAGGAGAGACTTAAAGGTGAAGGTAAAAAGCTTAAACCCATCTGTTATGGTCCTTTTCGGATTTTGCGGAAAGTTGGTACTAATACTTGTCAACTCGAGTTACCTCCGTACATGGATATTTACTCGATTGTCAATGTTGAGCACCTCAAACTCTTCGAGCCTTCTATCCTAGATGATGAGCCTGATAACATAGTACTATTTGTTCAAGACTTGGTCTATCATTTCTCCAAACTCATGGCAAAAGGATTCGTTAGTACATCCAAATATAATGTCATCAACATAAATTTGACATATAAAAAGATGATCTTCAACCATTTTTGTGAATAGAGTTGTGTCCACCTTCCCAATTTTAAATCCTTTTGATAGTAGAAAATCTCTAAGACGTTCAAACCATGCTTGAGGAGCTTGTTTCAATCCATAAAGAGCCTTAGAGAGTTTGTATACATGATTTGGAAAGTTTAAATCTTCAAAACTAGGGGGCTGTTCTACAAAGACTAATTCGGATAATTCCCATTTAAAAATGCACTTTTCACATCCATTTGAAATAATTTGATGTTAAAGTTTGATGCGAAGGCTAGAAGAATACGTATAGCTTCTAATCTAGCTACGGGAGTGAAGGTTTCATCAAAATCTAGACCTTCTACTTGAGAATATCCTTGTGCAACAAGACGAGCTTTGCTTCGCACAACTACGCCATTCTCATCTTGTTTATTTCTCAAAACCCATTTAGTTCCAATTACGTTGTGACTTTTGGGTCTATACACTAATGTCCATACCTCATTTCTAGTGAAGTTATTTAACTCGTCATGCATGGCATTTACCCAATCCGGATCATTTAGAACCTCATCTACACGTTTAGGTTCTAATGATGAAACAAATGAGTAGTGTTCACAAAATAAAGTAATGCGAGATCGAGTTTGAACACCTTTACTGACATCACCCAATATTTGATCTAAAGGGTGATCTTTGACAATGGCTTGATGTTGTCTTGGTGCTTCGTCTTGTGAAGCCTCCGCTTGATTTTGCTCCGGTGCATCAACCATGAGAGGTGATGATGTATAGTGTTCATCATACTCTCTAATTTCGTCATCTTCTTGATCATTTTCTCTAGGCTTGATATCTCCAAGAGTAATATTCTTCATCGTTTCTTGGAGATCTTCACTTACAACTTCCCAAGATAGTTGCTCTTTTTGAGAGCCATTAGATTCATCGAATTCTAAATCACATGATTCTTCAATAATGTTTGTATTTTTGTTGAAAACTCGGTAGGCTTTGCTAGTACTAGAGTATCCGACTAGAAAGCCTTCATCAACTCTTCTTTGAAATTTTCCTCCATATGTTCTTTTTGTTAAATATAGCATTTACATCTGAAAACTCGAAACTAAGATACATTTGGTTTACACCCAACAAGTAGTTCATAAGGAGTTAATTTTAGAAGTGGATGCAAATAAAGTCGATTAATAGAATAGCAAGCCGTATGCACTGCTTCAGCTCAAAAGCGAGTATGAGTGTTATATTCACTTAGCATTGTTCTTGCCATTTCTATTAGTGTTCGATTTTTCCTTTCTATAACCCCATTTTGTTGTGGAGTGTAGGAGGTTGAAAATTTGTGTGTAATTCCTAAAGAGTCACAAAGATCGAACGTCAAATTTACAAACTCTCCACCATGATCACTACAGATTTTCTTGATGGACAGTTCGAATTCGGTGGAGACACGTTTTGTAGAACTTTTAAAAACATCGGGGTTTCAGATTTTTGAGAAATAAAGAAAACCCAAGTGTATCGTGTAAAATCATCAACAATAACAAAACCATAATTACTGCCCCCCATACTTTGGAACTCGGAAGGTCCAAATAAATCCATATGCAAGAGCTCCAAAGGTTTGCAAGTTGAAAGAATACGCTTAGTCGGATGTGAAGTAGCTACTTGCTTGCCCACTTGACAAGCACTAGAAGGCTTGTCCTTCTCAAAATTCACATCCTTCAACCCAAGCACTAAATCATGTTTTAAAAGTTTTTTAAGTTGATGTATTCCAACATGAGATAGCCTTCTATGCCAAAGCCAACCTTTTGAGGTTTGAGAAACAAGACATGTTGAAAGAGATGCTTCATTTGAGTTAAAATCAACCAAATAAAGATTTTCAAAACGAAAGCCTTTGAAGAGTAATGAATTGTCTTTCAAATTTTCAACTAAAACTTCTTTAGGATAGAATATGCAACGAAATCTAATATCACAAATTTGTGCAACATATAGCAAATTGAAATTTAATGATTGAACAAGTCAAACATTTGAAATGGAAAGATCATGAGATATTGCAATTTTACCCAAGCCTATCACATTTCCTTGATGATTGTCGCCAAAGGTTATCTTTTGGTCATCTCTTGAGTTGTCTTCCAATGAGGTGAACAGTTTCTTGTTACCGGTCATGTGTTCGGTGCATCCACTATCTAACACCCAATGCTTTCCACCGGTTTTGTAGTTCACCTACAAAAAAAAATCAGGTCCGTTTAGGTACCCAAACCCTTTTGGGTCCTTCAAAGTTACCAATCAAAGCTTTGGGCACCCAAATTGATTTCTTCTTTTTGTTTAACATGGGTGCACCAACAAACTTTGCTATAATATATCCTTTCCTAGTCCTCTTAAGCATGTAGCATGCATCAAAATGAGTTGAGGTCATTAAGGGACAAGCGTTGTGTGCATGACCTATTTCATGACATCTAAAGATAAATTAGTTGGATGCTTTTACAAAGACATTTTGTGTTAGTTTTATTTCCTTTCTTAGGAAAGTATCCGAGTCCTTCTTTTCTAAATGAGCACCTTTTCTCACCAAGAAGAAGATCAGGAGACGCTTTTCCTTTGTAACAATTTTCTAAACTTTTGTTAAGTTTCTTAACTTGAACCTGAAGTTCATCATTTTTGTTTAGAATTGTTTAATTTCCATTTAATGATGAGACATGACATGGCAATGTTTTATTAAGGGTACATGATGTATCAAGAGGATCAATGCAACTAGTTGACATATTGACCTTAGAGATTTCATTTTGTAAATCATCAACTAAATTGCAAGAAACAGCTACATCTACTTTGGTTGATGAGTTTGAGCAATCTAAGCTTTCATGTGCATCTTTTAAATTTGAGTAAAGAGAAAGCAAGGAAGAGTGCTCTTCTTTAAGAGATTTATATTTCATTTTTATCTTTCCAAAAGCATCATTTAATTCACTAACCATTTCAACTAAATCATTATATGAGGGGTCAAGTGAATATACCTTTTCATCTTGCTTAGCCATGAGGCAAAGTGATGAGGCGGATGACGTGTTGTTGTTGTCAAAAGCTAGTGCGGATAGCTTCTTGGAAATACCTTCCTCATCCTTGGAGTCGGAGTCGAACCTCTCCCCTCCGGACATCCACTCCCCAAAGCATGCTTCGTTATTTTCGCCATTTTTCTTCTTGAAGAACTTCCTCTTGGGATCTTTCTTCTTCTTATCCCAAGATTTGTTCTTGTTGGGACATCTTGAGGCTATATGTCCTTTTTCATGTAATTCATAGCATATGATGTCTTTGAAGGTTGATGACTTCGACCCTTTTGGTCTCGTGTCGAAGTTAACGCCCTTCTTGTGCAATTTTCGGAGAAGCTTTTGAGTGTTCATCACAAGAAGAGCTAGATCTTCATTGGAGGAGTCATCGCTTGAATCATCCTTGGAGACGGCTTTGAATGCCAAGTTTTTCTTTTTCATCTCCGATGATTCGGCTGCCCCCTTCATCTCCTTCCGATGCATCTCATGGGTAATGAGGTTCCATAAAGATAAGTAGGCGTGGTAGATGACAAGTCAGAGTTTGTGAGAACAGTCACAAGAGTGTCGAAACTCTCTGGAAGAGCCCTAAGCATTTTTCTCACAATTTCAATGTTAGTAAAAACAACTCTGAGTCCTTTGAGCTCATTCACAATATTGTTCAACCGAGTGAACACAGAATCTACTGACTTGGTTGGCAACATGGTGAATGTCTCGTATCATTGCCTAATCATGAGCAACTTTGCCTCCTTGACTCTAGTGGTGCCCTCGTAGATTTCCTCGAGAGTGTTCCAAACCTTGTGAGCAGTGATGAGGTTGCTCACACGGTTGAACTCATTTAGAGACAAGCCGGCAAAGAGTGCATTTTTTGGCACGGGCATTCAAATGAAGTTTTCTCCTATCATCATCGGAATGACTTGCCGGATCAACCAGAGGAGTAAACCCCACCTTAACAATATCCCAAACATCAAGTCCCATAGCCTCTAAAAAAACCGACATGCGCACCTTCCAATAGGGATAGTTAGTCCCGTCAAAGATGGGCGCACGTCCGGTGTGACCAAGATGAAAACCCTCGTCGGAAGCCATCCTCTCTCTAGGCGGTGAAGCCTACTCAAATGAGAGACCACGCTCTGATACCACGTATAGGATCAAGGATGCCGACTAGAGGGGGTGAATAGGAGGCTTTTAAAATCTTTTAGCAATTTAAAAACTCCAAAGAACAAGCAGCAATTAAAACTAAAACAAATCAACAATAGATGATATGGAAGGAGCAAAAGAATAAGAAGCTAACACAACAATATATCCCGAGGTCTCAGAGACTCGCCCGGTCTCCCCTACTCCTCGTTGAAGCACTCAAGAGAATGAGTCTTGCTCCGTTTTCCACTAAAATTGCTCCTTCTCCTCTCCGGAAAGGCCAGCACCAAACCTCTCACAACAATGCCGAGCCTCTCCAACAATCTACGTGAAGGGAGAGATCAACAGCCACCATCTCCAAACCGTCTAGGTGAAAGCAATCACCAAGAGTAATAAGTGGCATGATCTCTTCTTGATCTCCAACAGCCACCGAAAGACTCAAAGGATGCAAATGATGCAAATGGATGCTCTCTAATGTTTTATCTCAAACATAACTTATGATTTTTTTGATCAAAAGATCAAGTCTTTAGTGCTAGAGAACTTGGGCTCAAGAGTATGTCAAAATATAGCTCAGTTAGATGGCAAAGATCTGCTCACTACAAGTATATATAGCCCAAACTACTCAACTAGCCATTCTGAATGAGCAGAGCAATTGTCAGTCTATGCTGGCAGTCAGCACTGAAGACTGACAGTCAGCATCGACCACTAACGGCTAGTTATGACACAGTCAGAAGTCGTTGGTTTTGTTTTGGCCATACTTGTGCTGACAGTCCACATGACCATGCTGACAGTCAGCATAGAACAAATATTTTGGGCTCAAAAACAACCGTCTCTGGAGAAATGTCCGTGCGTACGCTGACGTTCATGCTGACATTCATGCTGACTGTTAGCATCCTAAGAGGACTGTTAGCATCCTAAGAAGATTGTCAGCATAGTACAAAAGTTTTGGGTGTTAAAAACACACCTCTCTGGACAAATGTCCGCATTGCATGGTGACGTTCATGCTGACATTCATGCTAACATTCAATATCTTTATGCTAACAGTCAGTATAGTACAAAAGATTTTGGACACTAAAGCACCCTTCTCTGGACAAATGTCAGCATCAAAGTGCTGACTATCAATATCGACATTGACCAATTTTGTACGGTTAAAATAGACTATAATTTAAAACTGGTTTAAAATATTTTGCTTTGGTTGAAATCATTGTGGTCGAATACACTCTGGTCGAATGTCAGCGTGCAAGGCTGACTATCAGCGTGCACTGATGATTCTCAAAATTGAATGCAAACTTGTTTGAATGGGAAATCTGGTCGAATGTCAGCGTGCAAGGCTGACTGTCAGCATGCATTGTCAATTTCCAAAAATAGAGTTTTAATTCTAGTTTTCAATTCTTTTGAAAACTACTTTTATCTCATATTTGACAAAGGGTTTAAATGAGCTTAAATGCAGTATGTGACCTAAAGAGTCTCTCATATTTTGCTGGCAAAGAAAAGTGATATTGTCGCACCCCGACTTGGGGACAACGACTACTCCTGTGGGAACCTAGCTCGCTATAGCTGATCCCATACATGCCTACCATTGACTTCCCAGGATAAGTCAAGCACAGGAGTATATTTATATCATAGCAGAGTAACTTACAAAATATTTAAGCAGTGTGGCCTGCTGGCCTTAATACAACATAAAGAGATTACAATGCCTTTGCGACATACATGGTCTAGCTAAAGCAAAATAAAAACAACTACACAGCAGAAGATAGGTGACCCTCCCACAGTAAGAAGTTGACGGCAGAACAACACACATTACGACTCTGGCAGAACTGGCTATCCTCCTTCTGGATCCAAGAAGCTCTCCATGCCTTCATCTTGATCATGGGACGCTCCATCTACTGGGTTGTAGGTTGCAAGGGTGAGTACTTATGTACTCAGCAAGACATAGGTAAGAGTAGATACATATAGTAGTGATGTTATAAACCTATGCTAGTCAAGAAGTGTGGATGGTTGTAAAATAGTCTTTTCCTTCATATCTCATCTCATGGCAGCACTTTTCATAACATAGCATCGCTATTCATGTTATCACTAAATTATAGCACTACCGCCACACGTCGACACACGACAGCCCACGGCAGCACCCCTTATCATGACAACACATGTCATTTGGGTAATCTTGCCTTATCAAATTTTATTTAGAAAACATACTTGTGCCACACCCCGTGGATTTAATCCACTGCAGCAGACTCCTATAAACCAGGGAGCTTGGAGTATTCGAATACATTTTTAGAGAGGTACCAATTTACCCGCAAGATATTCCACTTTCATGCGCATCCTATCAATATGATTAGACCCTTCCTCACAACCATGTGTGAGGGGCAAGGTGGAGATAACAAGAACTTTTGCCATGTATCACACACAATTCACCCTAGACCCTGTGGTTTTTTTTCACGCAAACCACAGTTGTGGCGGGGCTACACAACCCCCACCAAATTGGCATCTTCCCACTCAGGGTCAGCGTGCATTATCACATCCTGTGATATGTGTTGGAGCCACACTCCATGTAAATCGTGAATATGTAATATAGGGGTTCCATGTGTGATCCACATACTACTTGTTCGGGCCTGTCCCATACCAGGCTTGCGGTTCGCACGTTTTTCATGCCACTAGACACACAACACAAGGTTCTAGTCCTTATATGCTAGTGACCAGATCATCCACAACCCATGCACATCCAATGCCACCACCATTCCATACCAAAAATACTATTCCATACCAGAAAACCAAAAGACCATTCCATACCAAAAGACCTGGTCACGGCTAGAGGTTTTATTTCATGAAGATACATAACTACATATATAATAGTTCATGGCTCACTATTTGATCATTCCACTTTTATCAAGCATCTAGCTTAGTACTGCCAAATTATATCTCAACCATTCTTTCACATGCAATATTACTTATATTCAAGGTTATATTATAGCAACTCTTAAGATATAGGTTCAAGATGTTCAAGAATATGACTTGTCTTCTGCATCGTAAGAAACAGCAGTCGATGTCAGGTCAGCAACGAAGTCTTTGAACTTGGGCTCTTGATCTACTCTCCAGAAAACAAGCACACAAAGATCACAAACTATTTTAAATGCTTTAAAATCTATATGCAACATGCTCTTAAGAGAAAAGATCTTGGTGATGTCAAAATTCTAGGTTTTCAAGGAATTTGGGCTAAGATTGAGCACTGGAGGTTACTAGAGTCTCAAGGCATCAATATTGACATAGGGTTCACTGCTAGTTTACTCAAAAACAGCGAACGTCAACAGATTGACATTCGGTTCATGACCTGACATAGCTTCAGAGAAAGCTAAAGGGCTTATCTCAAGATGTGATAGTTGAAGGAAATGTAGAACATGGTCCTACAAACTTGGTAGACAAAGTTGTTTTCAATTTGCATAACCAGAAATGTTCAATTTGGCCAAATGCCATTGGCTGGCATTGAGATGACACAGGCTGACATTGTCAAGGATTGGCATTGGCATGGTTCTGGAGATTCTCAATAGGCAAAATGGGTTTTGTTTCAAGCATTGGGTGCATAATGCTATGAGGTAGCTATTTGACAATGTGATTTTCACAGAAAAGGTCTAGAAGTCAAGGATTTTGCAAAGACACCCCTGGACACAGTGAACTGGATGTCAGTGCATTGTCAAAACTAGGACTTTGATGTTTTTCTGATTTAGGGCTTGATTGCTAATCCAACTATATCTGGGAGGTAGGCAAAAGTAACAGGGACTCATTGGTGGTGGTTTCAAGGGTTGAGGTGGCTGGACGGCGATGAACGGTGATGATGAACTACGGTGGCGACACGGCACAGTGAAGCCACTGGACAAGATCTTGGCACAGTGATATCTGGTGATTCTGTGCAGATTCAGGGATCGAGCTAGTAGAGGAAAGTGTTCAAAAGATCAAGGAAAAGATGCTAGATAAGGTGGCATCAACGGCGGTGGCCGGTGGCGACCGGGCGACACGCTGGCGGCACGGCAGCAAAGGGTAAAACACTTAAATTACGACTTGGTGTTGCGCTGCCGCAATCTGGAGCTACTGGAGCTAGCTAGGGCCATAAGATACTGTTTGATGTACTGGACTTGGCTGGATATTGCACGACAGCGATCGGCGACGAACTACGCCGGAGAAGGAGATGGCTTCAACGGCGACAAGGCACTGGGGTGGTTTAAACCCAAAATTGATGGCACGGGTGAGTTTCTAAGTTTCTGTAGATGGTGAAGCCGAGGGGTATCGGCTTGAGGCGGCACCAGCGAGAAATTCAACGCCGGGGCCGGAGAAGAAGGGTTTGAATTTGGGCGAAATCGATACACAGCCTTATAGATCAATTGCTTGCTGTGAGAGCAGTAGGGAGATGAGGTGAAGCTTCTGGGGCGGGCAATTTAGCCAGAGGAACGACGTGCGGCCTGGCGACGTGAGCCGGCGACTGGTGAAGCTCAAACTTTGGGGGGGGGGACTTCAATTTGAGTTCAATTGATGGTTCTGAGCTTACAAGCTTGCTACACTTAACTTAGTGATCATATTAGTCTACTGGTTCGAGGGTTAACTCAAACTAAATCGAATAGCATAGCTGGAACAGGGGTTCTGGCAATTTCGGCGATCACCGGCGATGAGGTGCATATAAACTCAATTCAAAGCTATGACACGTTAAGAGGAGATAAAGACACTCACTGGTTGAATCAATTTGAAGGTTGGTGCAGTCGATCGGGTTGGCACCGTGCTCCTCCTTGGCGGCTCGCCAGGGAGGAAGAAGAGAGTGAAGGAAATGGGAAATCAACGGCTAAGGAAGCTCTAGAGAAGATTAGTGAAGACGGGGCTGCTATTTATAGGCGCGGGACAAAGCTTACTACATTGGATGCTAAGGAACTTGTGCTGGTGAAGCTTCAGGTTGAAGCAACAGTGGCAACGACACACGCACGCGTGCAGGTTTAACTTTCTTACTGCCGCGCGCGCCACTGTTGCCCTGGACATCAATGCTACCACGGCGACGATCCTGGCGTGGACACGTGCGCGCATGCAAGCACAATCGTGTACGAGAACAGGCAAGGGCGATGCTGACTGGTGGCAAGGAGCAGGACAAAGAAGCGCGGCACAGCTGTGGTCGAAGCACTATGCCGGCGGCTGCTGGTCGAAAAGGCTGAGCCCTGGTCGAAGGCGGGCTGGTGGCTGCTGGTCGAAAACAGCCAACTGGACTTGATTGCAATTTCTGATTCTTGGCTTTTGGACTGATTTGTAAATCTTGAGATTTGGAGGATGATTAGGGCTGATTTGAACTTCATAATTCTGGCAAACTTTATCCAACAGATAATTTGGCAAAGGTAGAGGATAAGATTTGGAACATTTAAACAGATTTGAGACAAATCGAAAACAAGGTAAATTAGGGTACTAATAATCTGGATTTTGTCGAAATTGGAATTCTGAGACTTAGGTTGAGATTTTGGTGTTCCGGCAAAAAGAGATTTTGTATTGAATAGCATTTGGGAGGTGTTCCCTGAAACAGATTTAAATTTGGAGTTGATTGGCAACTTTTAGCCTTTTCAGGCTTCTAGAAAATCAGAAAAGGACTGATCTGTAATTCTTCTTGGACTGATTTGTGAAAAGGGCTTAAATGAAGAAATCTGGCTGCCAACTTTCTGGATTAGGGTATTGGCATACCCATGATCATAATCCAAGAATAATCTGGTCTGGATTAGGTCAAGATTTGGCTAAATCTGAGTTCAGAGTATTTAGGGTAATTAGGATATTAATTAAATTCCTGTTTTCGAAAACAGAAAATGATTGAAAGATCTGAGAGTTAGAGATGAAATTGAATCTGGCTTCTGAAGGCTTTTATTTTCAAGATAGATAGTGGGTCATGTCTGGAAAATTAGATCTCGATTTGGGTTCAAAGGGAAGATTTTGAGATTTTTGGGGCTTAGGATAGATTAGGGTTGAACTGATCTTGCTACTACTACAAAGATACATGCATGCATGATTTTCATGAAAAAGAAATTTTCACCCCCAAAACCAGGCTGTTACAGATATGCAACCCCCTCTTAATAGTATGGTTTAAACAAGAAAAAAAGTTTTACAAATCCGGTCAAACTCCAAACGCCGATACCAGTAGAATACAAAGATATTACCTTAGGACTTTTTAGCTTTTGCAACTTCTCTTTTTGACATTTCATCTTTTCGCCTGACATCATAATCTATACTCAAATCAAACAGATTAGTCCAGAACACTTGTTGTCATTAATCATCAAAATCAAAGGTAGGGGCCTAGATGGAACATATTTGTGTTCCTCTACATTTGTTGTACAAAATGCAGACGAGCCGTCCTTGTTCTACAAACATGACTTGAATTTTTCCAGAAAAGGAATGGATCAGGAGTTGATCTCTATCTTGACATGGAAACTACAGTGGAGTATATTCCAGATCGAATGGCTTCAGCAAGACATGCAGCACATATAGCATCATCTCTTATATTGGACAGTGCTATGTATGACCACTTGAAAAAAATTTATAAATAACCCAAAGCAAAGAACATAATTTGAGAAATGACACACAGTTTAATGAAATTTTGAAACTAACCTGGTCGAGTGCAATAAGTTACTTATCGTGGGTGTGAGACGCGACAGGAGTGCCAATGCACCTTTTCCATTTTGACGAGCGATATGAAGTATTTCCATTTTGAAATCGCAATAGAAGTGGCAATGCACTCTTTTCCATTTTCGACCAGCGATAGGGATCTTTTTCGTTTTCGACCACCGACAGGTACCTTTTCCATTTTCCAAACGCGATATAAAAGAGAATACCCCAATTTCTCCTCTGGTCGTTTCCAATGTGAAATTTTACATAAAATAGTAATTTTTTTGTAATGTCCTTGTTGATTTCAAATAATTAACCTTCGAAGCTAGGAAACCTCTAATTAGTGCTTAATTGGTATAGCTTTTGCTCTAAGTTTCCATCTAAATTCATGCTAATAACTCTTTCGACATGATATTTTATGTGAATTTTTGTACCCTTTTTACAATCCTCTTTGACGGTTGTGTTTTTTATGTTTCAAAGATAATTCCTACAAAATTTGGAAGAATTTTGAGTTTGTTTGGATAAAAAACGAAGAAGACGACGAAAATTGGACGAAACAGAGCCTGAAGGGCCCAAACCCTAAGCAACCTAGCCATGCATGGGCACTGGTATTGCCAATTTTAAATTTGAAGTCCGATATTTGGAAATTATTAATTATTTGAAAAGATGAAACACTACACTGAAAGCCGAAACAAATAGTTAGTACATATTATTTAGAAGTACATCACATGGTGTGCTGACTCATTAACATATCTAATTATTAATTCGCCTCCCTCTTTTGTGCTACCTATCTCTCTAAAAAGGTGAGGGTGAACACTACTACAAAATACAATATCACAGTCGGTTCAAAACAGTCATCACAGACGGTTCTGAACCGACAGTGATAGTTCGAGTACTATCACTGACTGTTTTGAACCGTCTGTGATAACTTATCTTCACAGACGGTTCTAAGCTCAGAACCTGTCGACGATTCGGACTCAGGGTCCTCAGCCGAACTTATGCAGAATTTGTAATTGTGAGACCTTTCAAGATGACCCTCCGGGAAGGTATGCTGAACAATGGTGAACAGGAGCACAGAGAGTTTAGACAGGTTCGGGCCCTCGATGGTGGGAGTAATAGCCCTACGTCCTGTTGAGATTTCACTAAGTGTGGTAAAAGGTTTACAAATGGAGGAAAAAGTCCTCACAGGCGAGGACTTTTTCCTGTAAGGGTGTACAAGGAGAAGCTATAGGAGACTCGTAAGTGTTGTTTAATCTAAGCCGTAGACTTGGCTGTTTGAATGATCGAGATATCTTGTATCTTGATTATTCTTTTGAGTCTGGTTCTTCCGAAAAAATGTCTTGATCCCCCGTTTGATGTATTTTGCCACCTTTTTATATTGGTCGAAAGGGCGCCATATGAAGGAAACTGTATCAAACGGTTAGATGCAGTTGTTGAAGAACCGCTATTAACTTCCACGGAGGTTATTAACACGTGTTAATCGTGAATAACCGCATATAATAACCTCTGATGGTTGGTCCTCAACATGGAGGAATCTCCGGGATGTCTGGAATATCCTGGTATGAAGATAACCGAACAAGCTCCAAGCACCTTGGTTGAGAATGTTCTGACCATGGAATATGGGCTGACCGCGCAACATCCCAGATATTCGGTCCAGTCCGCTATGGCATACGAACTTCTGACCGCACACAGTTGTCGGCCTGATCGCACGAAACCCGCGACCTGATCGCGTAAAGCTTGCGACCTCATGGTGATGCCCCTCAGAAATAGCTTGAGTTCGCATCGAACCAAATGCATGTCTGGTTCGAACCTGTCTTGAACCAAAAGTTTATTAGAAGTGACCCGGGTGTCAATCCTCGTCAGCTAGCCCCCAAATTCGAAGAAAACGAAGAGACGTGTTTATTTCGAATTTTAAAACCATGCATTGGATCTTTAACCCGACTCTTCAATTTTGCCACTTAGTGGCGCACTAAGTGAAAACGGTTGGTTTCCCAAGACGGGTTCTGACATTACGTGACGGGCAATGATAGCACCGTAGAATTGTTTTTATCTCGAGGTAAAATTGTAAATGCTTTGACGAAACCCGAGGCGCCTGGAATGCAAACCGTCACCCAGGCGGCTATAAATACCAGGTTCTTGGATTTGTAAAGCTTCATAATTTCCCTCCACGCCTAAAGTCCTTTTCTTGTTATCCTGCTTCCTTCCTTTTCACATACTCCTCCCAATGGCAGATCATGAAATCATCGAGATTGAGAGCGATGAAGGGGAAATTGTCGAACAAAGGCCTCAAACGATTGAAGTCTTGTCCCCTTTAAGGAAGAAACCCAAGGTTGACAAAGGATCTTCCAGTGGAACAAAGGTGAAGAATGTAGCAAGTTTCTTTCTTCCTTTGGTTCCTTTGACCCTTCCCGTTCATGCCTCTCGGCAAGTTAGGCCTTTATCCTTAGAGAAAGATCCCATCACATTCAATTCTCCCATTCTTTTGGGTGATCAACATCGTGGTCGGCAAGCGGTGACTATCCCTCGATCAAATGATCGTCATATTGGGTTGGCGAAGCAATCTTCTGATGGAAAGGTTGCTCTTCCACCATATGATGATCTTCCTCCCAAGATGGGTGTATTAACGGGTTATGCACCGGGACAGGTAACAATTCTTCTCCCTTTTTGCTGATAATTTTAGTTAATATGACTAACTTTTGCAAAATGCAGGAGGTAGGAGGCTCCAGCGATTAGCCTTCTGCTGCTCCATCTCTTCCTTCTGGACAGACCCTTCTGGAAGAGAAGAATGCCCTGGAGAAGAAGACCGAGGAGATGGCCTTGAAGATTCTGCGTTTAGCAGAATGTCTTGATCGATCCCGAGAAGAGGCGCACCATTTCCGTCGAGAGAGGGACTTCGCTCAGCAACATCGAGAACTCTCTGACTTGATTAGGGACAATAGTGCGTCTGTTGTTAGGGACGATATAGATAGACTTAGGGTAGTTGCTAGTTCCCTGGGGGTTGCCAGTGTAAATTCTACTGTCAACAACATGTCCCTTGGGGAACTTTGTAAACTTCTTTCGGAACAGGTCGATGCTTTTATCGACCATATCCCTTTTGTATGTAAAGAATGTAATAAATAAAGTTTCTTTTATTCATATGAACATTCTTCATACCTTCTGTGTGAAATTATGGCCAAAAGCTTAGTTCGCGACCATTCATACACAGGAAATTTCAGTTCTGCGATTAGAATCGCGCTTTAAAAGATCACCGTGACCTGCCCTGATGCCGCGATCAGACTTAAGGCCGCGGTTAGAACTGAATTGCGACTAGAGTCGAACGTTCGGTTAGACCATTACTTCGATCAGAAACGAAGTTAAATAACATGGTTTTAACCAAACCATAACCCAGTTAGAATATATCCGTACGTCAAAATTTGAGTTACATGATATTTTTTACAAAAATGTTCAAGTAAAAAGAAAGGTAAATAACCCTCAAAAAGCCTTAGCAGACTTCTCGAGTTTTAGCCCTTTCAGCTTCTGAAATAAAGAAGTCTTTTTATTTCAGATCCGATACCCAAAACGCTTTAAAGGGTTTATCAGAGAATATCCATTATGGGAAATGAATAAAATATTTAAGAGGACGCTTGAGTGGAACGTTACTCACAGAGGCGTGACTCCTCGAGTCTATAAAAGCAGTAGGTAGCTTCTTGAGGAAGCTATTCAGCCGCAAAAAACTCTTAGAGTTCCCGCCGCACAAAACCCTCATCTTCTTGCCTTCATCTTCCACAAAATCATCGACTTTTTTGACTGATCTTCCTCAAAAAATGGCATCTTGGAGTAGATCCAACCACCATTATGAGGAGATTCTGGTGGCGTTGGAGAAAGAGGAGATCCTTCCATCGCGGCTGCTGATCAATTGGCGGCCTGCGGAGAAGGACCAAGAAACTCCAACCGTCCGAGAGGGCGAGTTGGTAATCTTCGAGGAGTATCTGCGCTGCGGGTTCCGATTCCCTGAGAGTCGGTTCCTAAAGGACATCCTCGAACATTATGGGTGGGAACTGATCAACCTCCACCCAAATGCGATGCTGATCCTGGCGGTGTTTCAGCATCTTTGGGAGGCCTTCGTCGGAGTATATCCTAGCGTGGACCTCTTCCGACGGTTCTACTTCTCGGCATGGTCGAAGAGCACCAATGCCGCCGGATGCATCTACTTCCGGCTGAGGGACAAGAAGGAATATCCCTCCCCACCTCTGCGGGATTCGGTGCACGGGTGGCACCAGAGGTGGTTTTACTGCTCTCGGCCGTCCGAGAGTACGTTATGGTTTGAGAACTCGCGACCAGAGAAGTCAAGCGAGTTGGATGCTCCCCCGACGCTGGGCATGGAGCACCTGAAGCACGTCGAGGTGATTCTTCACTTGGTGGGTCAAGGATTGACAGCGAGGGATGTCATCCGAGACTTTGTGAAGAACCGAGTGAGCCCCCTGCGCGAAAGGGCTCATCCTGCTTGGGAAATCAAGTCCATGACGGATGGAACCCTGGACTACAATGAAAGTACTCAACCTTTTAGCACTGTGCTTTGTCATTTCTGAAATTTATGTTTTCTGACTTGAATTTGGGAACAGTTCTGTCTTCAGCCGAAATTGAGAGGCGAACTAATTCCCTCCTTAGGGCCTACAATGTCGATGTAGAGGGCCCTAAGGGATCACCTCGCCCGCAGAGTTTGATTCATGCCGGCGATGATCTCAGACAGGAGCGCCGAAAGGTAATTTCCTGGTCCGGCTTCGGTTCTGCGGGTCTTGTGTGTGTCCAGCGCTAATCCATTGTAATGGACTGTGAACCAGCTCCTAGGGAAGTTTGCTGATGCGACGTTCCCAAGCGAAAATGTCGGCTCTCTGGGGAAACCGACGGCGAAGAATGTGAAGAAGGTCTCTCAGAGACCCAGGATAAAGAGTCCTGCCCCCAAGAAGACCAAGCTGAACCCTGGGGAGGGGTCTTCACGAAGCATTCCTCGTCCCGCAAGAAAGACTGCGGTAAGATATTGCATTCCTTCTACCTTTTCAGGCGCGACATGGAATTACTTCTTCGTCGTTCAGGGAGAGGGGAGCGAGGAGGAAGAGGACGATGATGTGCCTCTAGTCATCAAGAGGAGGAGGACCGGGGAGTCCCCTGCTGGTGACGCCTCAAGCTGCCCTGTAGGGACCACAGCTACCGAAGAGGTGGCCGTGGCCGACCCTGCAACCACCGAAGAGTCCCCTACAGGTGACCTTCCAATTCCTGAAGCCCCCGAGGTTTCAGGGTCAATTATCTCTGCTTCCCTGGTCGAAGGGACGACCAAGGTAAGAAATCTTTTCGACCGTTCCTTCTATGACTCTTTCTGCACATTTGACAAGTTAATGTACATACAGGGAGGAGAGCTTCCCCCTGGGACCACTGGGGGTTCCAGGGAGGAAAATCCTCCTCCTCTGCGGACAGAGGAGGAGGTAGATGAACAAAGGCCGGCTGTGACGGTTCTAGCAACTCTGGAATCGCCAAGGCCTTCGGATGCAGCCCCACCAGTTAGCCCGGTGGCTCAGGTAAAAACCTTTCTATGTGTTTTCATCTTTTTTCCTAGGAATGTGCTCGTAACAGAACATTTCCAGGGAGGTGCTGCCTTGTTTACTATAAGGAAGGTGAGGACCGGAGACGGCTCTCCTTCGCAAGGGGAATTTTCCCAGAAGTCCCAGGAACGAATGGGATTTCAAATAAGGTAAGAACTCTTACTTAACAGTAATCTTAGATGAAAGCTGCCTGACCCATTCTTCTTGTTAGGCAAAAGAAGACAGCGCCTAACCCTTCAACCGCCACTGGGGAGGTTGAAATTAGGGCTGATGAGGGAGCCTCTAATGAAGAGCGCTCTGCCCCCGTGGTTCAGGAAGTCGTCCGGACCGCGGGAGGTGAAACAAGTACAGGGATCGGGTCACAACCAGTGGCCTCTGGGGGTGGTGTTCAGACGGCACTTCCCCCAACTATCCCTGTCGCAGGCACTTCCGGTGCGCTAGCAAGGATTCCTGCTAGCATGGATGATGCCGCTTTAAACAAGTTTATGAAGGTATGATCACCCCTGTTTCGGCGCTTGAACCGCCTTTAGAGTATATTTAACTCTCTTGCTTTGTATCACAGGGCTTGTCATGGGTGACGAGCCAGTCGCATGCTGCAATGGCTAGCATGGCGGCTGTTCAAAAAGATCGTGACGGCTTGCGCAAGTGAGGATCGTCACTCTTCTGTTAATATAAGTAGGCTTTATCTGTAACTGACTTGATTTTGCTGCAGAGAGGTTACATTCTTGAAGAAAGAGTTAACCAAGATGAGGCTGAACTCAGTTGCAGAGTTCAAGAAACTACGGACTGAAATCAATAAACTTCAGTCTGAGAATGCTGGTAAGTCGATTCTCAACTTGAGGAGACTTAAAGCCATGCCTTGTTAATAACCTCTTTTCTCTGTACAGCGCAAGCAGGTCGCATTATACAGCTCGGCTAGGACAAGACGATTCTCGAGTCCTCGATCAACCACACCGACCGAGCGGTCAAAGAGTTGAGCCTACTGGTCTTCGAAAAACTGAAGGCCGTGGCCAACCTTTTGAATACCAACGTGGTAGAGTTGAAGAAGGACGACCCAAGTGTCAGCGATTGGTCATCACTGCTCACAACTCAAGCAGAATCACTGCTTGAATATCTCCCTGGAGATATACGGCGACGTGAAGAGATAATCAGGACGAGAGTCCGATCAGCCGCTTCTGCCGTACTCAGCCGGGTTCGACTTCACCATGGCCCAGATGCGAATCTGAGCGCGCTGGTGGGACCGGTTGAGGTCGAGAGTGAAGAACTGCTTGACGCCGTTATAGAAGAAGTCAAGCCCTTCGTTGACAAACTCTTGGCTGAGCTGAGGATCGAATGATCCTTATATTTTGTAACCAAACAATTGTAATTACAATGCCATGTATGTAAAACTATTTTTTTAAAAGAAAGTGCATATTCACATCATAAGTTTCATACTATAAGTATATCCCTCTAGCCCCCGCCTCTGTTTTGTGAATACTAAATCCTTAGTATTTTAAGCAGAGGGGAAAACATAAGTATGATGACCAGGGATATGTGCTTCAAGCCGATGGTCAATATTAAAGTAACATTTTAACCTTATTGCAAACTGGTAGCCACCCAGATGACCGAGGACTAGCCAGATAGTCCCGTGTGCGTTGAGAAACGGCTTATTTAGGAGTGACTTATCTGGAAGTGATCATGAGATCAACCAGCGAATCCAGTTGAAAAATGCTGTAATAACCTAACCGCTGGTGATCAGCCCCCAGGTCGAATTTGTATAATTTGGGCTTAAAGAAAAACACTCATTGTATGAAAACAAGACATGCTTTTTATGAAAAGATGCTAATTGAACAGGAAAAGGGGTGTGGTACTTACACGTAAAACTTGCGAAGTTGATCGATGTTCCAAGTATTGGACAAAATCCGACCATCCTCCATGGCTAACCGCGCAGATCCTGGCCGCGGCACTGAGACGACAGTGTATGGTCCTTCCCACTTTGGGGAGAATTTATTGTGGTTAGACTGGTCTTGAATTTTTCGTAAAACCAAGTCGCCAACGTTGAGATCACGTGGTCGCACCTTTTTACTGTGATACTTGCGTAGAGCCTGCAAGTATACCGCGGACTTGATCAGGGCGCGATCACGCTGTTCTTCCAGGAGGATGAGATCTTGCGATCGCTGTTCGGATTGGTTGACCTGTTCGAATTGATTCGTGCGAACAGATCCAATACTAACTTCCATAGGCAACACAGCCTCAGCCCCATAGACCAAATGGAAGGGTGTCTCACCGGTGGCTCGACTAGAGGTAGTCCGTAGTGCCCATAGAACAGTATAAAGCTCGTCTGCCCAAGCCCCCGAGCGGGTCTTGAGGCGATCAAAAACACGTTTTTTGATGCCTTGCAATACTTGCCCATTGGCCCGTTCTACGGCACCATTGCTTTGTGGATGTGCCACAGAAGCAAAGCACACCTTGGTCCCAATCTGATCGCAGTAGTCTAGGAAGAGACCGCTAGCGAACTGAGAACCGTTGTCTGTGATGAGACGGTTTGGAACACCAAATCGTGCCACAATGTTCTTGTGAAAGAACTTTTGTGCGGCTGATGCAGTAATATTTCGTAGTGGTTCGGCCTCAATCCACTTTGTGAACGTGTCAATGGCTACGAACAGAAACTTGTACCCATTGACCGCTTGTGGCATAGGACCGACGATGTCCATTCCCCAGATCGCGAAGGGCCATGCGAGAGGAATAGTTTGCAATGCATAAGCAGGTTGATGAACCTGTCTTGCATGAAATTGACACTGTGGACACATCTTGACCATAAGCTTGGCATCATCGAGTGCCGAAGGCCAGTAGAATCCCTGTCGAAAAACTTTTCCGACCAGTGTTCGGTATGACGCGTGTGCACCGCATACACCGTCATGTATTTCTTTCAAGAGGGATTTTCCTTCCTCCTGAGATATGCAGCGCATGAATACTCCTTGAGTACCCTTTCTGTACATAACCCCATCTATGAGTTTGTACAGACGCGCCTTTCGAATTAACCGATCGCTTTTGGTTTCGTCCTCGGGTAGGGTCCCATGTTCAAGATAGACCCTCAATGGATGAGTCCAATCTTGTTCCTGACCGAGGTTGGCAACGAAGGCTATTGCCGGATCATCCTCGACCGAAGTCATGATCGAAGGATGGTCCAAGTGTTCAATGAACACTCTTGCCGGAGCGGATGAGCGTGAGGATCCAATTTTGGATAATTGGTTTGCGAGAATATTGTCCTTTCGCGGGATGTATTGGACTTCGAAGTGACTAAAGTGTTTTTCCAATCTCCTCACTTCCCCCAGGTAATGAGCCATTGTCTCATCGGAGGTGCTGTACTCCTTGTTTACCTGGTTTATGACTAGCTGTGAGTCCCCCCTCACCACTAATCGACGGACTCCGAGGAATTTTGCTGCCCGGAGCCCTGCAAGAAGACCTTCATACTCTGCTGTGTTGTTGGTTGCAACAAAGTGTAGTTGAATGACATACTTAAGCTGTTCGCCCTGGGGCGTAACTAAGACTATTCCAGCCCCCGAGTGTTGAAAACTACGGGAGCCGTCAAAGTACATTGTCCAATAATCGGGGCACTCCAGTTCCTCTGCCAACTGCACGGGTGGCTCAGGGTTGGTCCATTCGACCACAAAGTCGGCCAAAACCTGAGACTTAACCGCCGTGCGAGGGGTGAAATGGATCTCGAAGGCACCGAATTCGACTGCCCATTTGGCGATTCGACCAGATTTTTCTGGATTTCGGACAATATCCCCTAAAGGAAAAGAGGAGGGTACTGTGATCTTGTGTGCTTGAAAGTAATGTCGTAGCTTACGGGAAGCCATCAGTAGCACGTAAAGTATCTTCTGGACCTCAGGGTAGCGCTCCTTAGGACCATGAAGTACTTCGCTCACATAGTAGACGGGTCTGTGTACTCCTTCCCTTTCCGCGATCAGAACTGCGCTGACCGCTTGTGGGGTGGCCGCCAAATACAGAAGTAATGGTTCTTCCTTTTCAGGAGGCACCAATACTGGCGGACTGGACAGATATGTTTTTACCTCCTGAAACGCTTTTTCGGCCTCGTCGGACCACGTGAAGTTATGATGTTTCCGCAAGGCTTTAAAGAAAGGTAGTCCCCTTTCGCCTAATCGCGATATAAAGCGACTTAAAGCCGCCATGCGACCAGCCAGGCGTTGAACATCCTTCATGGTCGAGGGCGACCTCATTTGTTCAATAGCTCTGATTTTCTCAGGATTAACCTCAATGCCCCTGGAACACACAAGGAAACCAAGAAGCTTCCCTGAAGAAACCCCGAAAGAACATTTCTCCGGGTTCAATTTTATTCCAAAGTGATTCAAGTTACAGAAGGTTTCAGTAAGATCGTCCAAATGAGACAATCTTTTGGTGCTCTTTACAACCAAGTCGTCTACATATGCTTCGAGATTACGCCCTATCTGGGAAAGAAAGGTCTTTTGCATCAAGTGCTGGTACGTGGAACCTGCGTTCTTGAGACCGAACGGCATTCTGACGTAGCAGTATGTGCCGAACGGGGTGATGAAGGCAGTTTTCTCTTCATCGTCTTCTGCCATGCTAATTTGATGATATCCTGAGTAGGCATCCAGAAAACTCATCAGTTCGCAACCCGCAGTGGAGTCAACCAGCTGGTCGATGCGGGGAAGGGGAAAGTCATCCTTCGGACAGGCACTGTTGAGGCTAGTGTAGTCGACGCACATGCGCCACTTGCCATTTGACTTGCGGACCATGACTGGATTGGCGAGCCAGTCCGGGTGATTCACTTCGCGGATAAACCCGGCTTGTAAGAGTTTGTCTAACTCTTCTCGGATGGCTACCTGTCGGTCGGTGGCAAAACGCCTGAGCTTTTGCTTTATTGGTCGTTGTCCAGGTCGAATTGCTAACCTGTGCTCAATTACTTCCCTTGGGACACCGGGCATGTCGGACGGTTTCCACGCAAACACGTCTGCGTTAGCCCGGAGGAAAGCAACGAGGTCGAGTTCCTATTTGTCATCCAGGGCTGACCCAACCCGAATTGTCTTGGATGGGTCATCTGGGTACAAAGGAACTTGTTTGAGTTTCTCATCTGGTCGAGGAGCAGCCCTGATCGCATCGGTGGCAATGGTGGCGACCTGAGCGTCCCGGAGGGGAAGTTGATCGACCATCTCCAAAGATAGCCGGTCGCACGTGAGCGCCACGTTGCAACTACCTCGGACCGAAATGACACCTTTGGGGCCAGGCAATTTCCCGTACTGATAAGCATAGTGCGTTGCCATCATGAACTTAGCAAGAGTCGGCCTGCCAAAGATTGCATTATAAGCTGAATCACAATCGATTACATCGAAAGTAACCAATTCTGTTCGGAAGTTATCTGGTTCTCCCAGAGTGACCGGGAGGACCACTTGTCCCAATGGCATCATGGAGGGGCCTGGGATTATCCCATAAAATGGATGGATTATGGGCTTGATCTTCGAACGAGGAATTTGCATCTCGTCGAGTGTCTTGACCAATAAAAGATCAAGAGAACTTCCCCCATCAATCAGGACCCTTTCGACTCTCGCGTTACTGATGATTGGGGTAATAACCAGAGGTAGCCTCAATGGTCGAGTTAGCCCCACAGGACAGTCAGCGCGATCGAACGTGAAAGGCATATCTGACCAACGGGGATATTGAGGTTCGCCAAGGGATGTCTCCGTTTGGTTAACCTCTCGGCAAAAGGTTTTAAACTGCCTTTTGGAAACGAAAGAGGAGGAACCTCCGAAAATGACATTAACATGATTTTGAGGTACCTGGTAATCCATTTCTTCGTCTCCGTCGACGTCTCTAATCCCGCACGCCTGCTCTTTAGGCGGTAAGGTTGGCATTGGCCCAGCTCCTTGGTAGAAATCATCCAGCTGTTTCAACCAACTCCTGTAGTTTTTGAGGTCGTGGCCTGCGGAGTTGTGGAGTGGACACCACCTCTTGCCCTCCTGCGGATTAGTTGATTTTTCTGGCTGGTCGGAATCCCGGCCACCAGAAGCAGTTTTACTTTTAAAAGAAGACTTATTACCTTTGGTCGAAGGTGGTTTCTCCGCGACTGCGACCTCACGGTACTGTCCAGAGCGGTTCCTCTTCGACTTTTTTGACTTCCCACCCGGTGAAGACTCCGGCTTTTTGCTTGAATCTTCTTTCCTGGCGTCCTTGAAGCCTGGTTGGGGCGGTAGGTCCCCCTTGTCAACCATTCGGTTCCATTCGACTGCCTCGGCTGCATCGGAGTATCGATCAGCCATATCGAACAGATCGGCCACTGATCGAGGAGGGTGGATAAGCAAGTCTTCAGTGAATCTCCGGTATCGAACGGCATGCTTAAATGCCCTGATTACGGAGCCATCAGATATGTTCGGGATGGTATTTCTTACCCCGACAAACCTCTTGACAAACTGCCGAAGTGTTTCGGTCGAAGTTTGCCGCAGTCTATGCAGGTCGTCCTCCTTACCCGGCTTTTGGTAACAGTTTTGGAAATTGCTGAGGATGGCATCGCATAGTATTTCCCAATTGTAGATGGAACCCTCAGGCTGATTAAACAACCAGGTTCTAGCCGGTCCTGCGAGGACTGTTGGCAGGTAGTTGGCCATGACCTTGTCATCGCCTCCTGCTGCTTGGATGGCAGTAATATAGATCTGAAGGAACTCGGATGGGTTCTGAGTTCCATCAAACCTCTCAATGGCCCCTGGTCGAAACTTATCGGGCCAAACGACTGCTCGTAGGCCACGCGAGAAAGCTTTGCAACCAACGTAAGGACCGTGAACCGTCCTGCGACTTCCGGTTGGGTTTCGAGCAAACTCACATAATGGCGAGGTTACTCGTGGTCCCAAACGAGAGTGAACGGGAACTCAATCCCTACTACGAGAGTCCTGCATTCGCCGGTATTTGTCCTGTCGGGACGGTACAGGCGGCGGGTAACTCCGCCGGCCAGAGCCAAAATGAGGACCATCTCGTTCACGGGAATGTGTCACTGAGCGGGAAGAGGCTGTTGGGGTCGCCTCGGATGCGACGTCGTCCAGTCTTTCCGCCAGGATCCTGAAAAAGGCCGGTCTCTGCGCATCCGTGACCATAGGAGGAAAATTGCGCATGACTTCCGCGATAGATCGCAGTTGACCATGGGTACTTCTCCTAGGGGCACCAGGTGTTATTGTTTCTTCGTCCACTGGGAAATGCTCCGGTGGTAAGGAAGGAGTCTGGTCACCTCTACGACCACGCGACCGTCGAGAAGAACTCGGGGCAGCATCGTAACGAGCCTGCGCATCTTGAAGAGCCTCTAGGGCAGTTCTGCGTAGTTCGTTGTTCTGTTGCTCGAGATCTTGCTCCTCCTTCTGTTTGCGATCTTGTTCTTCCCTGGCAGCCTGTTGATCGGGAGTTTCTTCCGACAACGCAGCAAACTGCCTAGGGAGAGAGGTCGCCGATGGGGAGAACATCTCGGTTTGTTCCAAGTCGGACTCGAAATCAAAGAGACGGTGGAGGTTATCAGGGTCGAACCTTCCTGGGCTAACTTCAGGGTCACCATCATATTTTCCCTCAGCGGGATCGTATGACGGGCCAGATTCATCACCTAGCACATTAAGAACCTCTGCGGGTTCTGACCTTGTGCCAGTTACCTCCTGGTCGATTAACATGACTTGGGGAGATGATTCAACCTGTGGAAGATTCTGGCCTTCGACCTCTTCCATCGGAACAGGATCGCTTGGAGAAGGCATTGGTATATGGGCATAATCCTCGAGATCGAAATCATTCTCGGAATCATATGCTCCAGCCATGTTTCGGCGAACCTCCGAATTTCAATTAGGACGCCTTGAGAAAGGCCCCACGGTGGGCGCCAGCTGTCGACGATTCGGACTCAGGGTCCTCAGCCGAACTTATGCAGAATTTGTAATTGTGAGACCTTTCAAGATGACCCTCCGGGAAGGTATGCTGAACAATGGTGAACAGGAGCACAGAGAGTTTAGACAGGTTCGGGCCCTCGATGGTGGGAGTAATAGCCCTACGTCCTGTTGAGATTTCTCTAAGTGTGGTAAAAGGTTTACAAATGGAGGAAAAAGTCCTCACAGGCGAGGACTTTTTCCTGTAAGGGTGTACAAGGAGAAGCTATAGGAGACTCGTAAGTGTTGTTTAATCTAAGCCGTAGACTTGGCTGTTTGAATGATCGAGATATCTTGTATCTTGATTATTCTTTTGAGTCTGGTTCTTCCGAAAAAATGTCTTGATCCCCCGTTTGATGTATTTTGCCACCTTTTTATATTAGTCGAAAGGGTGCCATATGAAGGAAACTGTATCAAACGGTTAGATGCAGTTGTTGAAGAACCGCTATTAACTTTCACGGAGGTTATTAACACGTGTTAATCGTGAATAACCACATATAATAACCTCTGATGGTTGGTCTTCAACATGGAGGAATCTCCGGGATGTCTGGAATATCCTGGTATGAAGATAACCGAACAAGCTCCAAGCACCTTGGTTGAGAATGTTCTGACCACGGAATATGGGTTGACCGCGCAACATCCCAGATATTCAGTCCAGTCCGTGTATGGCATACGAACTTCTGACCGCACACAGTTGTCGGCCTGATCGCACGAAACCCGCGACCTGATCGCGTAAAGCTTGCGACCTTATGGTGATGCCCCTCAGAAATAGCTTGAGTTCGCATCGAACCAAATACATGTCTGATTCGAACCTGTCTTGAACCAAAAGTTTATTAGAAGTGACTCGGGTGTCAATCCTCATCAGAACCGTCTGTGATGTTGATATTTTATTTATGATTGCTTTGTTTTCTTGGCTAGCCTTAGGAATCATGCTAGCCATGCCCTTTGTACATTAGCATTTCAGATATATATATATATATACACACACAACCAACACTTGCGCATATACATTTCAGCATTTCAGATATATATACACACAACCAGCACTTGCACATATACATTTCAAGAATTTCAGTATATATATACATTTCAATAATCTGGGAAAAAATTTACAAATCTATGATAAGATAACATATTGCAAGACACTTAGAAAACAAGACATGGGTCTCATCGCCAGATACGTTGCTCTGAGTCCCCGATCGGTTCATTTCGTCGTCCGAGTCATCAGCATCCCAAATCCTGAAACTTTCAACCCTAATTTGCTCAAAGTCTCCACCACATGAATTGTACTACAAAAACCTAGCATACGGAATTGTATTAGTTGCCAACATACAGGAAGAGGAGGAGAGGGAGAGGGAGGAGGGGCACCTGAGACGTCGGAGGTAGGGAGGTTGGGTCAGAGGTGGCCAGGAGGAGGCACCGGAGGTCGGGAGGAGTAGCCGGAGGAGGAGGCGCCGGAGGTGGGGAGAGCTAGGGCAAGTGAAGTGAAAAGTCGCAAAGTGTGGAAATGAGTGGGACGAAGCCCGCCTTAAATTTTATAGAGCGTGGTTCAGATTGTAAACTATCACAGTCAGTTTTGAGCTCAAAACCGTCTGTGATAATCCAGCACTATCACAGTAGGTTCTAACCTCAAAACCGTCTGTGATAGTAATTATCACAGACAGTTTTGAGCTGAGAACCGTCTGTGATAATCCAGCACTATCACAGTAGGTTCTGACCTCAGCTCAAAACCATCTATGATAATTACTATCACAGACGGTTCTGAGGTCAGAACCTACTGTGATAGTGCTGGATTATCACAGACGATTTTGAGCTCAAAACCATCTATGATAATTAGAATATCATAGTCGGTTTTGAGTTTGGAACCGTCTGTGATAACTTAACATTTTCTCCCGACAGGCCTTCACAGACGGTTTTGTTCATAACCGTCTATGATGTGTCGTCCTGAATGTCTGTTTCTGTGGTAGTGGAATATGGATCAGGCGTGTTATGTGGTCTCGACCAGCTGCAGTAGAATATCCGTAGTGGTCTGGCGGCCCTAATGGTCATGAAGGCTGTTGTAGCTTCTAGGCCCCTAAAGAGTGTTTTAGTAATTAATGACAATTACAAATGTTGTACTAACGATACCTGCTAAGTTGTGTCAAGAACAAACTCAAAAGACAGGTTAATGAAAGGCAAAGAAAGAGCCTCAGGATGAAGAAAGGACATTGATCAAAGAGGCTAAGGTATGGAATATGATCTTTTTCCATTTTATCGGTCTAAGGTGAATAGAGAAGAATTTTGACCGGATTTTCGGATAGTCGCCGTACTATTAAGAGGAGCATGTGGTGTATCACGAAATACTTCATCTACGTGCCACAAATCATAAAATCAACTTGCATTGCATACTAGAAGGTCATATACTTTGAAAATGCTTGTTTCAACTCTTTTCTGTCAAACTCTATCTCAGTCGGTCTGACCGATTGTTGTCTGGTCTGACCGAATATACGGACTGACCGAATTGGGTTTCGGACTGACCGACATTATGTCAAAGTGTGTTTTCTTTTTATAAAGGTCGGTCTGTCCGTAGTTAAAACCTAGGTCAGTCTCCTGGAACTTCTTGACCTATCTTTCTGAACCTTATTATGTTATGACGGTCTGACCGAGAAATCGGTCTGATCGAGTTTTTAAACTACGGTCTGTCCGTATTTATCGGCTTGACCGTATAAAGTGTCCAGAAACTATTTCGTCTCTGGACAGTTTCACGGTCTGACCGCATTTGGCTCCGGTCTGACCGTGAGTGTGCCTGACCGGGGCAGGTGAGCATTAATTGCGCCTGTTTAATGCCGTTGCAATTGCGGCGGTCTGACCGGGATTATACCTGTGGTCTGACCGCCAAGTGATCTTTTTCTCCCAACGGCCTGTAACGGCTATATTTATTGTGGGGGGTATATATACTCCCATGCACGACCCTATTCACAACTTTTGGCATATTAGTGAACCTTGTCATCATCCTTGAGAGCAAAAGCAAGATTCATACACAATAGGGTTCTAATTCTTGAATTTGTGAGAGTGTGCATTTGAGATCTTCTAGTGAATTGCATTTAGATCACTAAATCAATCTTGTGGCACTAGAAGAAGGTTAAGTGATCATCACCGGCTTGTTTCTCTTGGAGTTTGCCGGCTCCTAGACGGCTAGGAGGAAGGTTTTGGAGAGCTCTTCAAGGAAGATTGTGAAGAAGCCTCAAAACATCTTGTAAAAGGGTCGAGCACGCTTTGCTGGAGCGGTAAAGTGCATCATTAGTGAAATCGAGGTTTGGATAACTCATCACACTAATCCGGCTTGAGATCTAGGTCACTTCTTCAGAGAAGGTTGACTAGATAGAGGAGCGGTTAGAGATTTGAGTTTGCCTCAACGTGGATTAGGGGTGATCGGCAAATCACCGAGACCACGGGATATATCCTTGTGTTGAATTGATTATTGCTCATCTTGTTTTAGCTATTTGCTCTGATTTGTTGTTTATTGTTTGATTAGGTGTTAAATTGTCAAAATCGCCTATTCACCCCCGCTCTAGTCGATATCCTAGATCCCTTTCAGCTGTGTGGGTGGCCGAGCATCGTGGAGCTGACTCGGTTGAAGCTCGTCGTGCGTGTGGTGCTGATGTGCATAGGAGTTGTTTATCCCCAGCATGTTGGACAACCAATCGTCATGCTTCCTCTATTGTGCCACCCACTCAGCCGCAGCCCCCTGTGGTGCGTGTATTGTCTACTCCGACGGCTAACCCCAAGATGCAACATGTTGTGCTCCTTGCGGAGGCATCCAAGGATCAAAGTAGAGCTGGTTCACCTGCTCCAACTCCTGCTGATCCTAACGCTCATCTACGGCTGGTTGCTCTACGAAAGCCCTATCAGCGGCCTCTTCAGCTCTTCTGATGTCCTTTGGGTCGTCAGAGTCATCGAAATCAGTGCCTCCTGGCCTAGGATGTGTCGATGGCTCTCCTACATGTAGCAATCCATCTCGACGAGAAAACATTGACGATGAGCATGGAAGAATTGATGGGGTGCTAGAAGGGCCTGCTATGTCAGTCCCCCGCATCGATGATGCATTGTGTCGAGCCGGACGTGCGCCCAAGGTACTAGGGAGTGCAAAGGAGGGTCGAGCAGACCTTGGGCTTAGTGGGCGCGCCACAGGCTTTCTTGGCATGAATGCATCAGTAGTACGTCCGCAACTTAGGTTGCTCATGAGTCATTGGGCACCAGTGTTCCTTGCATGGATGGCTCTAGTAAACTCAGTACGGCACCAGCGACCTCCGCGTGCTATGCCAGACAAAATCGATCTAGTATGCTGCTCGATGGCAGTTGCAATGTTGAATTGAGAAAGACAAATAGTGTGTTAGGAAAATGAGTAAATGATGGATGCAAAAAGAGGAAATATTGTAAAAATGTACCGAGTGATGTATTCGCGCCGGCCAATCAGAATCAAACCCTAATTGTGCACGTTACGAATGCGGTATATGTGTTGGCATATCCTCAAGCACATGAGAAAGCCGTGTGCGAGTACAGGGCATGTAGCAGTCAAGATACGCTTGGTACATACTATGATCGTACACTTGATCCTCTGCAATTACATCAGTCTGTGCAAACTCGTTCCACTCCTGCACCCATCTACCATTCTTCTATGCCCAATTGTTGGTCTGCCTTCTTTGCCTACTCTGCCTACAAAGTAAAATGAAAGTAAAATGGAAGTAATGGTAGGTATTGAAACAAAAATACATAATTCAAATCTTATGCACGCATGGGCGTACCTGTGCACCTCCTTGGGGAGATCCTTGTCACATTCTCTCTTCGGAGGTGGGGTGTCCTGATATAATCCAAACTGACGCATCACCCGCTCCGGGTAGTACAGCTCCACCATATGAGAGAACACAAGATGACATTATTCATCCTACAATCATTACCCGTTGTGCACATGATCGATATGCCATGCGATGCAATGCTTTCAATGAAATGTGGTGTCCACGGACACCATATGACTCGCGACTCGTGGAGTAAATCGAAATCCCCCTAGTACAAGACGTAGCACCGACGAACCTGGTTCGCAAACCATCTCGATCGATCATGCATCCATCTTGTGCCCATGGTTGGACGATCCACCCAATCATGGACGTCATCAGGTTCGGGATAAGGATAGACCAGTCGATCCAAGCGTGGCTGGCAAATTGGAAAAAGCGCCCAAGACCATAGCTGCAGCAAGAGGGAGCATCCCGACAATACGGACTATGGCGCAGTCTGGACACACACATCGCACAACCCCCGGTATGTTGCATAAAGCATGGACATAGCCCAGTTGTACTGGGGAACATACCTTGGTTGGGCATCGACAATGCTCTCCGCCAATGGAATGAAGTATGGGTGAACTGTATCCCCATGTGTAGATTGGAACAAGACATACTGGAACATTACCAACAGGTATGCGAACAAATGCCAGCGCACAACATGCTCCAACGCATCAGGCGGGCACTAAAGGTAACGCAACAAAAACCTATGTGGCACACCACGCCTAGTTGATGGGATCTGATCTGCCTGTTGAATGATGTTGAACCTAAGGTTTACCTGACTGTGCCAGTCTGTAGGCGGCGGTGATGGAACTATGGGTGCTCCTGTGGCAGGTAGGCCTATGAGTATAACCACATCTTCCAACGTGATCGTCATCTCCCCTCATAAAAAATGGAACGTATATGTCTCGGGGCGCCATCGATCCACCAATGCGGTTACTTATGACCTGTCCAATGTGAGGCCATGACCAGTCTGCAGCATATGAGCAAAAGGTAGTAAACCCACTTCTGTGAGAATAGGGATGTATCTCCCATCTAGAGGCCGGTACTCCATGGAAGCCCTCGCAGCAATACACACCCACGATGAGCATTGTATTACTTGCCACTCAGCAGCTTTGGAAGCCATACATCCTCGTCAGCCATCTCTGCAGAAATTAATTACCGTTAGCATAACAATTTGAAATATAACGAAGAAATGAGTTTGGGTATGACATCTCATAAGTCTTCATCTGGTATAATTTTACCCTTGGTTTAGTTTTAAAAAAGTTCAAAAATCACACTTAAAACTCCTTTCATACGACATTTTATGTGCAAAGTTTCATTATTTCTACAAGATTCCTTCCCAATTATATTATCTGTATTGCAAGGCTGAGCCTACCAAATTTAGTTCTAAAAATGTGCAAAAATAATGCTTAAAACCCCTTTCGTACGACAATTTATGTGCTAAGTTTCATTATTTCTACAAGATTCTTTCCCAATTGTGTTCTCTGTGTTGCAGGGATCAGGCCTACCAAGTTTAGTTCTGAAAACATGCCAAAATCATGCTTAAAACTCCTTTCGTACGACATTTTATGTGCAATGTTTCATTATTTCTACAAGATTCTTTCCCAATTGTCTTCTTTGTGTTGCTGGAATCAAGCCTACCAAGTTTAGTTCTGAAAACATGCAAAAATCATGCTTAAAACTCCTTTCGTGTGACATTTTATGTGCAAAGTTTCATTATTTCTACAAGATTCTTTCCCAATTGTGTTCTCTGTGTTGCACGGATCAGGCCTACCAAGTTTAGATCTAAAAACATGCAAAAATCACGCTTAAAACTCCTTTCGTACAACATTTTATGTGCAAAGTTTCATTATTTCTACAAGATTCTTTCCCAATTGTGTTCTCTGTGTTGTAGGGATCAGGCATACCAAGTTTAGTTCTGAAAACATGCCAAAATCACGCTCAAAACTCCTTTTGTACGACATTTTATGTGCAATGTTTCATTATTTCTACAACATTCTTTCCCAATTGTCGTCTCTGTGTTGCCAGGATCAGGGCTACCAATTTGACACAATTTGAACTTCATTTGATCCAAATTCGACCAATATTAACATCTAGACATAGGAAAAGAATTGTAGAGCAAAGCTAGGGCGAAAACGAGCTGGTCAAAAGCAAATTTGATTTGTTCTCGAGTTCTAATACGCGCCCGCGATCGAAAACAACTTGGATTCGAACACCAAGTGAGCCGCGGTCGAAAGCTACTTCGATTCGAACATAAAGTTAGCCGCGGTCGAAAAGGAGGACAATGCAAACACGACCAAGTTTACATAACGTTTGATCGAGCTTTTGGATGGTGTAGATGGCACCATGTGTCCTAGTCAACGTTGAGTTTTGATCGGAGGGTTCACCTGGTTGAATTAGGCTCGGGTTTTGTCGGTTTTAATCAGTTTTGAACTGAACAGGTCGAATAAGGCTTTAACTAGTCGAATTAGGCTCGGGTTTTGCTGGTGTTAACTGGTTTTGAACTGAACTGGTTGAATTAGGCTTGGGTTTTGCCGGTGTTAATTGGTTTTGAACTAAATTGGTCGAATAAGCCTTCAACTGGTCAATTAGCCTTCGTTTTTGCTGGTTTTAACCGGTTTTGATCCAGATGGGTCGAATAAGGCTTTACTTGGTCAATAAAGCTCAGTTTTAGCCATTTTTGGTCTGTTTGGTTTGAAACTGGTGGAACACTGGTCGATTTTGATCCAAATTGGGTTATTCTTGTCCCAATTGAAGTCAAAGTCTATCAACGAGTTGTTTTTGGGCATGTTTACATGTGTACTAGAAATAGAAAAGCTTCTGGCTCAATTAGAGTATCCATAAAACATATACGCTTAGAACTAATATGTTAGGGCTGAGGTTTCTGCCATGCTTGTGAGCCGATAAGTGCCCGATTTGCACGATACTTATCAGTAGAACTAATATAGGCTATGCTTACATCTAGTACGAATTGCTGATCAGAACATATATGCTTAGAACTTCTTTGCTTTTTCTCGTTCTATCTTCGAGTATCCATTCATCCGATACTCATTTTCTTCTGGTTCCACTTTCTAATATGAACCCCTGATTAGACAGATACACTTGCGATGTGTTCTTACTTCTTAGAAAAAGGATCCGAGGACACATCCACTGTTACATATGCGAAAGGACTACCAAAATATTGGAAAATATTAAATAACAACAAAATACAGAACTCATGAATATCACATGACTCGTTACGCGTCACTGTTACATATGTTAGCACTAGGTGAATGGGCCGGGTGCATGTAGACAATTAATTTTGGTATGCCCAGCTTATTTGCAAATCGAGCATTTTCTACCTCGAGTGCTCGCTTTATGTGATTCGTCCATGTCATTGTGCAAGAGACGCATCTTTCGACGACCAGGACCCTTTATCCTGAGGTTGAAAGTATAGGATTGAGGATGCCGACTAGAGGGGGGCCGAATAGGAGGCTTTAAAACTTTTTGACTAAAAACAATTTTTGCAAGGAAAAGACAAAGAACAAATAAATTGAAACGATTAATAATATTTTGCACTAAGAAAGAGTAAAAAAATCAAACACGGTGATTTCTCCTGAGGTCTCGGAGACTCGCCCGGTTTCTGCTACTCCTCGTTGAAGCAATCAAATGAATGAGTCTTGCTTCAATATCCACGAAGTATATTTTTCACTAAGGTTGCTCCTTCTCACTCCGGATAGGTGAGCACCGATGCCTTTCACAAAATATGCTGAGCCTCTCCGACAACCTCCGTTAATGGAGAGGTCAACGGCCACGCCTCCGAACCGTCTAGGTGAGGGCATTCACCAAGAGTAACAAGTTGCAAGATCTTCTCTTGACCCCTAACAAATATCGAGAAACTTCTAAGGATGCAAATGATGCAAATGAATGCTCTCAGAAGATCTCTCTCAATCACAATGAATGATACTTGATCAAAAGATCAAGATTTTAGCACTTGGGCTCAAGTGTATATCAAAAAAATATCACTTGGTTCTTTAGAAAAACTGCTCAAAAAATGTTTATAAACACTGATCAAAGTCTGCCCAAAAGTATTTATAAAACTGATAAAAAATGTGAACAGAAGCTTCTCAAAAATCTGCTCAAACACTGCTCAAATATCTGCTCAAATGTGTTTGAAAAGTTGACCAAAAATCAGTTCCAAAATTGTTTATAAAACTGATAAAAAATTTGCTCGAAAAGTGTTTATAAAACTGATAAAAACCACTCAAAAATGTGAACAAAAACTGCTCAAAAATTATTTTAAAAACTGCTCAAAAATAGTAAAGAAAATCTGCTCAAAAGTGTTTTAAAAACTACTTAAAAACAGTAGAGAAAATCTGCTCAAAAGTGTTTTAAAAAACTGCTCAAAAGTGTTTTAAAATTGCTCAAAAATGAGCTCAAAAACTGCTCAAAACTTCTTCTAAAAACTGCTCAAAAGAGTAGAGAGATGATACTTGAAGGTGTGTATGAGAATATAGTTTGAGATGAATGAGAATATTGCTCAAAACACCTATATATATAGCCTAACCTCTCAGCTAGCCGTTGTGGTCAAAAAGGAAAGAAATCAGTACAACTAACAACCAGCTACGACCTCTAACGGCTAATACATAGCTGTTGGAATGTCCAACAGTGTTACTAGTCGTATGAACAGTATCTGGTCAAATGAACAGTATTAGTGTGACCTTTGGTCGAATGAACAGTGTCTGGTCAAATGAACAATACTTAAAAGACCAATTTCAATCCCTCTTTGAAATCTATATATTTCTCAGATTTTGACCAAGAATATGAATGAGTGCAAATACAACAAATGACTTAAGAGTTTCTCAGCTTTTGCTGGAACTAAAAGATATTTCGCAACACCTCTTAATAGTACGGTTAAAACTAAAAAGAATTTCTATAAAATCTGGTCAACCTCCAAAATCTGAGACCGATACAATAAACAAGCACTTACCTTAGGTTTTTGCTGCTTCCTTCTTGGTGACCTTGGGCTTGCGATCTTGGCTCGCGACCTGTAGATCCAGGCGACACTGTGACCTTGCGCTTGTGACTCTCATTTGACGTTTCTTCTTTTCACCTAATCTTATTGGTTATATTCAAAGAAAATAAAATTAGTCCAAGACACTTGTTGTCATTTATCATCAAAATTAAGATTAAGGGCCTAGAAGCAACAATCTCCCCCTTTTTGATGATTGATAACAACAAGTGTTTAAATGAATAAAATTTAATAATGACTCCCCTTAGTGTATGCTGACGAGGGTTGTTACCCGAGCTAGCTCGGAGCAAATGCACATCTGGTTCAAGACAGATTCGAATCAGACAAGTGTCTGTTGCTATGCTTTCAGATGGCTTGAGAAGCGCGGACACATGGTCGCAGGCTTTGCGCGATCATGAGGCTACAGACAGTACGCGGTCAGGAGGCCGTAGCCAATGCACGGACAGGAGGTCGCAGACAGTGCGCGGTCAGAAAGTCGTTGACTACTCTCGACCAAGATGACTCGGGGCTGCTTAAGCTCTACAACAAGCATATCCCGAGTATCACGAAGATCCTTCCACGTATGAAGACAATTGCCAGGAGGTTAACTCGCGCGGTTATCCCTTAATTGCACGTGTTAAGCCTGCGTGGGAGTTAAGTGCGGTTATCAAAACTGCACCCGAGCAACCGTTCAAAGCCATTGTGCATTGGCGCCCTTTCGATCAGTATAAAAGGGTGCGCTAATGTACCATACGGGGACATCTTCGACGGATAAAAGAGACATTAAGATCTGATAGATCGAACAGATCTGAGAGATCAACATCCACAAGCTTCCATAGGCTAGTTTAGTCATTTTCTAGACAATCACACGGAAAAGATCTTCGCCTGTGATGATCTTTTCCACAACTTGTAATCTTTTTCCCCATACATAGTGAAATCACAACAGGACGTAGGGCTATTATTCCCACCATCGAGGGCCCGAACCTGTTTAAATCTCTCCGTGTTCCAACCAACATTGCTCATCATCCCTTTCCGAAGGGACACCCTGAAAGGCCTCATAACTCACAAATTCTGCATAAGTTCGACTAAGGACCCCGAGTCCGAATCGTCAACAGTTGGCGCCCACCGTAGGGCCTTTCTCAAGGCGTTCTTATTTCTATCCGGAGGTTCGGTGAGCCATGTCTGGAGCATATGATTCCGAGAACGACTTCGATCTCGAGGATTATGCCCACATCCAGATGCCTTCACCTAGTGATCCTATTCCTATGGAGGAAACCAGAGGCGAAGACGTCCCAGAGGTCGATTCGACCACTCAGGTCATGTCTGTCGACCAGGAGACGACCGACGCAGAACTAGTGCCCAATGTAGTTTCTACTGCATTGGAGGTTGAATCCGGTCCATCGCACGACCCTGCTGAGGGTAAGGGCGATGTCGACTAGGAATTTAGCCCGGGGAGGTTCGATCCTGATAACCTCCACCGTCTCTTTGATTTCAAGTCTGACTCGGAACAAACAGAGATGTTTTCTCCATTGGTGACCTCTCTCCCTAGGCAATTCGCTGCCTTATCGGAAAAAACTCCCGATCAACGGGCTGCTAGGGAAGAACAGGAACGCAAACAAAAGGAAGATCAAGATCGTGAGCAACAAGATAACGAACTTCGCAGAACAGCCCTAGAGACTCTTCAAAATGCGCAAGCTCGTTACAATGCTGCTCTGAGTTCCTCCCGTCGACCACGTAGTCACAGACCCGACCAGACACCATCTTTACCCCCAGAATATTTACCGGCGGACGAAGAGACGGTGACACCTGGCGCGCCTAGGAGGAGTACGCATGGTTGGCTTCGATCCATCGCAGAGGTCCTGCGTAATTTCCCTCCTACGGTCACAGATGTGCAGAAACAGGCTTTCGCCAGAATCCTGGCGGAGAGGTTGGACCAGGTCGCATCCGAGGAGACCCCAACAGCCTCTTCCCTGTCAGTGACACGTTCCCATGACCGAGAATACTCTAACTCTAGTTCTGGTAGACGAAATCGTCCACCACCAGTGCTGTCTCGGCATGACAAAGTTAGACGGGCGGGGAATTCTCGTGATGGGGAACGAATTCCTGTCCGCTCTCACCTGGGACCGCGTGTGACCTCTCCTTCGCGTGAGGTCGCCCGAGATCAGGTCGAAAGTCGCAGGTCTGTTCACGGTCCTTATGTCGGTTGTAAAGATTTCTCGCCCAGCCTTTATGCGGTCGTTTGGCCAGACAAGTTTAAACTAGGGTCCATAGAAAGATTTGATGGAACTCAGAATCCATCGGAGTTCCTTCAAATTTACATCACTGCTATACAAGCAACAGGTGGCGATGACCTGGTCATGCCAACTATTTACCTACAGTCCTCAAAGGACCCGCAAGAACTTGGTTGTTCAATCAGCCCGAGGGTTCGATATATAACTGGGAAATGTTGTGTGATGCCATCCTCAATAATTTCCAGAACTGTTATCAGAAGCCAGGGAAAGAGGACAACCTCCACCGAAACTCTTCGTCAGTTTGTCGGGGTGAGAAATACCATCCCGAACATATCTGATAACTCCGTCATCAGGGCATTTAAACACGCCGTTCGATATCGGAGATTCACTGAGGATTTGCTCATCCACCCCCCTCGATCAGTAGCCGATCTTTTTGATATGGCTGATCGATATTCCGATGCGGCCGAGGCCGTTGAGTGGAATCGGATGGTGGACAAAGGTAACTTATCGCCTCAACCAGGTTTCAAGGACGTGAAGAGAGAGGATTCGAACAAAAAGCCAGAATCTTCATCAAGCGGCAAGTCAAAAAAATCAAAGAGGAGTCAATCTGGACAGTACCGAGAGGTCGCAGTCGCAGAGAAGCCTCCATCGACCAAAGGTAACAAGCCTTCATTTAAAAATAAAACTGCTTCTAGTGGTCGCAGTGCCGACCAGCCAGAGAATTCGACTAACCCACAGGAAGGCAAGAGATGGTGTCCACTCCACAACTCCGCAGGTCACGACCTCAAGAATTGCTGGAGTTGGTTGAAGCAGTTGGATGACTTCTACCAGGGGATCGGACCTATGCCGACCATGCCACAAAAGGAACAAACTTGCGGGCTAAGAGATGCCAGCGGAGACGAAGAGATGTCCTACCAGGTACCTCGTAATCATGTCAATGTTATTTTCAGAGGTTCCTCCTCTTTTGTTTCTAAACGACAATTTAAAGCTTTTTATCGATAGGTGAACCAAACGGAGACTCACCTTGATGAACCCCAATACCCCTGTTGGTCGGATACCCCTTTGACGTTTGATCGCTCTAATTGCCCTGTGGGGTTTACTCGACCACTGAGACTACCTTTGGTCATAACCCCAATTATCAGTAATGCGAGAGTCGAAAGGGTCCTAATCGACGGAGGTTGTTCCTTGGACATTTTATTGGTCAAGGCACTCGACGAGATGCAAATTCCTCGTTCGAAAATCAAACCCATAATTCATCCGTTTTATGGAATAATTCCTGGTCCCTCTATGATGCCATTGGGACAGGTGGTGCTCCCGATCACGCTGGGTGAACCAGATAACTTCCGAACAGAATTGGTTACTTTTGATGTAATTGATTCTGATTCAGCTTATAATGCAATCTTTGGCAGGCCAACTCTTGCTAAGTTCATGATGGCTACGCACTACACTTACCAGTGCGACAAGTTGCCCGGCCCCAAGGGCGTTATTTCGGTCCGAGGCAGTCACAACGTGGCATTGACATGTGATCGGTTATCCCTGCAGATGGTAGATCAGCTTCCCCTCCGAGAAGCCCAGATCGCCACAATGTCTACTGATACGATCAAAGCCGCTCCTCGACCAGATGAAACATTGAAATTGGTTCCATTGTACCTAGATGATTCGTCCAAGACAATTCAGGTTGCATCAGGCCTGGACGACAAATAGGAGCTCGAGCTCAATGCTTTCCTCCAAGCTAATGCAGATGTGTTTGCATGGAAACCATCCGACATGCCCGGTGTCCCAAGGGAGGTAATCGAGCACAGGTTAGCAATTCGACCTAGACAGTGACCAATAAAGCAGAAGCTCAGGCGTTTTGCTGTTGATCAGCAGGAAGCCATCCGAGTGGAGTTAGATAAACTCCAAAAGGCCAGATTTATTCGAGAAGTCGATCATCCGGAATGGCTTGCAAATCTGGTCATGGTCCGCAAGTCAAATGGCAAGTGGCACATGTACGTCAACTACACCAGCCTAAATAGTGCCTGTCCGAAGGATGACTTTCCCCTTCCCCGCATCGATCAGCTGGTCGATTCTACTGCGGGTTGTGAACTGATGAGTTTTCTGGACGCTTACTCAAGATATCACCAAATTAGCATGGCAGAAGAAGATGAAGAGAAGACTGCCTTCATCACACCATTCGGCACCTACTGCTACGTCAGAATGCCGTTTGGTCTCAAGAACACCGGTTCCACGTACCAGCGCTTGATGCAAAAGACCTTTCTTTCCCAGATGGGGCGTAATCTTGAAGCTTATGTAGATGACCTGGTTGTAAAAAGTTGAAAAAGTTCGTCTCATTTAGACGATCTTACTGAAACCTTTTGTAATTTGAATGGTATGGAGTAAAGTTAAACCCGGAGAAATGCTCTTTCGGGGTTTCATCTGGAAAACTTCTTGGTTTTCTTGTTTGTTCCAGAGGAATTGAGGTTAATCCTGAAAAAATTAGGGCCATCGAACAAATGAGGTCTCCCTCAACCATCAAGGATGTTCAGCGCCTAGCAGGTCGCATGGTGGCATTGAGCCGGTTCATTTCGCGACTAGGTGAAAAGGGACTACCTTTCTTCAAAGCCCTGCGCAAACACCATAATTTTACTTGGTCCGATGAGGCCAAGAAAGCATTCCAGGAGGTTAAAGCATATTTATCTAGCCCGCCAGTCTTGGTTTCTCCCAACAAAGAGGAACCATTACTCCTTTACTTGGCGGCCACACCTTGCACGGTCAGCGCTGTCCTGATCGCAGAAAGAGAAGATGTGCACAAACCCGTCTACTACGTAAGTAAGGTACTTCATGGTCCTAAGGAGCGATACCCTAAGGTCCAGAAGATACTTTACGCACCACTGATGGCTTCCCATAAACTACGACATTACTTTCAAGCACATAAGATCACAGTGCCCTCATCTTTTCCTTTGGGGGACATTGTCCGGAATATGGAGAAATCTGGTTGGATCACCAAATGGGCCGTCGAACTCGAAGCGTTCGACATCCATTTCACGCCTCGCACCATGGTCAAGTCTCAAGTCCTGGCCAACTTCATGGTCAAATGGACTAATCCTGAACCGCCCGTGCAGGCGTCCGAGGATTTGGAATGCCCTGATCATTGGACAATGTACTTTGATGGCCCCGCAGTTTTCAACAATCGGGGGCTGGAGTGGTCTTAGTTACGCCTCAGGGCGAATAGCTGAAGTATGTCATTCAACTTCACTTTGTTGCAACCAACAACGCAGCAGAGTATGAAGGTCTTATTGCAGGGCTTCGGGCGGCTAAATTTCTCGGAGTACGTCGATTAGTGGTGAGGGGAGACTCACAGCTGGTGGTAAACCAGGTAAACAAGGAGTACAACACCTCTGATGAGACAATGGCTCATTACCTGGGGGAAGTGAGGAGATTGGAAAAACACTTCAGTTATTTCGAAGTCCAATACATCCCGCGAAAGGACAACATTCTCACAGATCAATTATCCAAAATTGGATCCTCACGCACATCCGCCCCGGCAGGAGTGTTCGTCGAACACTTGGAACATCCCTCAATTATGACTACGGTCAAGGATTATCCGGTAACAGTCTGTGTTACCAACCTCGGACAGGAACGAGATTGGACCCATCCATTGAGGGTCTATCTCGAACACGGGACCTTGCCCGAGGATGAAACCGAGAGGGATTGGTTAGTTCGAAAAGCGCACCTATACAAACTTATAGATGGGGTTTGTATAGAAAAGGTACTCAAGGAGTATTCATGCGTTGTGTGTCCCAAGAGGAAGGTAAATCCCTCTTGAAATAAATTCATGATGATGTATGCGGTGCACACGCGTCATTTCGTACACTGGTCGGAAAAGCTTTCTGACAAGGATTTTACTGGCCTTCGACACTTGATGATGCCAAGAATATGGTCAAGACATGTCCTCAGTGTCAATTTCATGCGAGACAGGTTCATCAACCTGCCTGTGCTCTACAAACCATCTCTCTATCATGGCCCTTCGCTGTCTGGGGGATGGATATTGTTGGTCCTATGCCACAAGCGGTCAATGGATACAAGTTCTTGTTCGTAGCTATTGACACGTTTACAAAGTGGATTGAGGCCGAACCAGTACGCAATATTACTGCGGCTACTGCACAAAAGTTCTTTCATAAGAACATTGTGACTCGATTCGGTGTTCCAAATCATCTCATCACTGATAATGGTTCCGAATTCGCTAGCGGTCTCTTTTTGTACTATTGCAACACCATTGGAACCAAGGTGTGCTTTGCTTCTGTAGCTCATCCATAGAGCAATGGTGCCGTCGAACGTGCCAACAGGCAAATACTACAGGGTATCAAAAAGCGCATTTTTGATCGCCTTAATACACACTCGGGGGCTTGGGTAGATGAGCTATGTACTGTTCTATGGGCACTGCGTACTACTTCTAGTCGAGCCACCGGTGAGACACCTTTCCATCTGGTATACGGAACTAAGGCTGTGTTACCTGTGGAAATTAGTATTGGTTCTGTCCAAACAGATCAATTCGAATAGGTAGATCAGAACAGACAAAGATTACAAGATCTAGTTCTCCTAGAAGAAAAGCGTGATCGAGCTCTGGTCAAGTCCGCAGTGTATTTCCAAGCTTTGTGAAAATATCATAACAAAAGGGTGCAACCACGTAGTCTTCACGTGGGCGATCTGGTTTTACGTAAAATACAAAACCAATCTAATCGCAATAAATTCTCCCCGCAATGGGAAGGTTCCTACACTGTTGTCTCGATGCTGTGACCAGGATCAGCTCGGTTAGCAATGGAGGATGGTCGGATCTTATCCAATACATGGAACATCGATCAACAACGCAAGTTCTACGTGTAAGTTACTTAACCCTTTTCCTTTTCAATTAGCATGCTTTAACAAAATCAGTACTTCTAGCTGTTTCATGTGATAATTATTCCTTTCGCTCATATGTTACAAGTCTGACTCGGGGGCTGGTTGCCGATAATTGTAACACTATAATACCCTGATCGGATTCGCTGGCCGATCTCGTGATCACTTCCAGAAAAGACACCCCTCAATAAGCCATTTCTCAACGCACACGGGGCTTGCTGGCATGTCCCTGGTCATCAGAGTGGCTGCCGGTTTGCAATAAGGTTGGGGGTTGTATCGAACATGATTATCGGTCTGGTCGGATATTCCTGGTCATCTTTACATACATATTCTTTCTGTGCTTATGATACTAAGTCTTCAGTATACATAATCTTAGGAGGGGGCTAGGGGAATATGGTCGCAGCATGAAACAAAAAGAAGTGCTTTTCTTTGCAAAAAATAATGCATAAATTTGCATTGTATAAATTATATCTGTACAGGTACAGGGTTTACAATAGGCCAAGCTCTTTCAAGAGATCTTCTACTAGAGGTTTGACTTCCTCCATTATGACCTCAAGCTGGTCTTCACTCTCGACCTCTGCTTCTCCCACCACTGGATTCAGATCAAGATCTGGGCCATGGTGAAGACGAAGCCGGCAGAGAATGGCGGAGGCCGCTGATCGCACTCTAGTCTTGATCCCCTCTTTCTGCCGCCTTGTATCTTCAGGAAGATACTCGAGGAGTGACTCCACTTGGGTCGCGACCAGTGTGGTCCATTCACTAAGGCTAAGGTCTTCCATCTCAGTTTCGACCACATCAGCCCTTAGAAAATCGGCCACCATCTTCAATTTTTCGAAGATGTCCTGTTGAGCACTGCTGTAGGCTGAGAGTGACGCATTCAAGTCCTTGTTCTCCCTGCAGGCAGAATCAACTTTCGAGTTTTGCAACTCGATGGTCGCCTGGAGATCTTTTCTCTCTTGGAAGAGCTGGCTTATTTGGTCGTCTCGCGCTGAAATAAGCGACCATCACAAACAGTTCGCATGACAGATTAATTCACTCTGGTCAGAAGTATACTTACAGGAGAGCGGTGACCACAGCTGTTGGAGTTCAATCTCTAGAAAGGATATCTTGGCAGCTGCCCTGAACTCCTGGCTTTCCCGATCAGCGAGGCTATTGATCAGAAAGGCGTTTTCTCTATGACAAAAGAGACGATTGTCAAAATAGGACTAACATTCAGGCAGATAAAGAAACATCTTCCTTACTGCTGTAGGCGACTCGTCTCTTGTTGGGCGACCTCGATACGCTCCACTACGACCATCGACTTCGTCTCCATACGAGTCAGTTCCTATGACATGGAAGGGGATCAGTTTCAAAGCCTGGATATTCCTATGCAAATGCGTACTTGAAAGTCATAAGAGGTGTTATGCATACCTCAACGTACTCGCTGAACGAGTCACTTTCTAGTTCAGCCAAAGGCTAAGTCTCTAGACTCGCCTTATCCCCAGTAGGAGCAGCAAATGAGTTTTCCTGTTGAGCCTCCGCCATAGCTGGGGTCACAGATTCCAATCTCTACGATTGGACCTCTCCAGCCATCCCATCTATAATGGCACGAAGAACTTCCTCGGCCCCAGGGATGGAACTTTGCTCGCCCGTGACCTGGGTGGCAGGGGAAGCTTCAATGCTTGTAGAGGTTACTGGGGGGTTTGGCGATGCATCTCTGCGCCTAGCATGAGCAAATAGGAGGACCATCGGTTAGAGTCTCTTCAGTGGATCACTATAATACGACCCTGTCCAAAGGGAGAGATTCTTACCTTACTCAAAATCCTACCAATTTCTGGGATTTCGAAGATGGTTCCCTGAGGAAAAGAGGATAGTCATCGTCTGTCCTGGTCTTTCTCTTCCTAAATAGGACCTTGTGTTTTTCTCCCTGTGTGCATACAAATCTATAAGAACACACATGAGGAATGATGAAAACTAAGGGTGCAAGGGTCCTTACCGGGGTAACTTCTTCGGCCGGTAGGGGTAGAGCCATTGGTCCTGAAGTCTCCTGGACCATAGGCACTGGGACTTCATCCGCGACCATGAGGTTGGTAGTGGTCATGGGGTCCTGTTTAGTTATTCCCATGCCTGTCACCAGGAGTGGAGTACTCGCCGCCTCAGGACTAGCAGGAGTCGCTTCGCGGTGGATAAGGGGAATGTCATCTTCCTCTTCCTGTATGAGCATAAATCAATGCATGTGTACAGATGAACGAAAACATTGAGGATTGTGAGAAATCTTACCACAATCGCCCCTTCTGCCAGAAGGGGAGGTGTTACAAGACTTGAGGCCTCATAAGCTTCAAGCATTGGGGTTTCACCCATAACCACAGGATTACAAGTGGTCATGGGGCCCGTTGTAGTTGTCTCTGTCCCTGCTATCAGAGACAGGACCTCGCTGGTTTGAGGAGCGATTGCCATCCTCTTGCGGCGAACCAGAGGAATGTCATCCTCGTCCTCGCTCCCTTCACCCTGTATGACGAAGAAGTAATTTCTACTCGTACCTGGGGTTACAGGAGGCACTGAATATCTTACCGCAGTCCTCTTCGCGGTAAGGGGTTTCTTCTGCGAAGAAGCCTCTCCCAAAATCTTCTTGGACTTCTTGGGAGCAGGTTCCTTCACCGTGCGCTTCGAAGAGGTCCTCTTTACCCTCTTCACGACTGGTCTCCCCGAGGGACCAACGTCCTCGCTTGGACGCGTCGCCTCGACAAACTTTCCCAGAAGCTATGTCGTTCCAAATGTCCTTGTTAATACAGGACAAGCGAATGGTCTACAATAGAGCTTGTTAAGAAAGGCCATACCTTTCGACGCTCTTGTTTGAGATCGTCGCCGGCATTGATTAGGCATTGGGGGTGAGGCGATCCCTTGGCTCCCTCCACAACGGCGCTGTACCCCTTGAGGAGATAATTTGTCCATTTTTCAATCTCGGACAAAGGTAGAGCTGCGTCGCAAGCAGGCATGTTAACAAATATGACATTTTTTCAGTACAAATGTATGTTTTGTTGACTAGGAGACATACCGTTATTGTAGTCCAGGGTACTATCTTCCATGGCCTGTATTTCCCAAGGTGGATGAGCCCTTTCACACAGGGGGCTTATCCGGTTCTTCACAAAGTCGCGTATTATATCGTGTGCAGTCAGTCCTTGCTGGACTAAGTGAAGAATGACTTGGGCCTGTTTCTTCTGCTCTGCGCTCAGACCAGGAAGGGAGTCCAACTCCCTGGCCTTCTCCAGTCGAGAGTTCTCGAACCACAGTCCGCTCTCTGATGGAGGGGTGCAGTAGAACCACTTCTGGTATCACCCGTGGACAGAATCCCGGAGGGGCGGGAAGGTGTACTCTTTCTTTTCCCTTATTCGGAAGTAGATGCACCTGGCAGCATTGGCACTCTTCGACCATGCCGAGTAGTAGAAAAGTCGGAAGAGCTCCACACTTGGAAGCACTTCGATGAAGGCTTCGTACAGATGCTGAAAGATCGCCAAGATAAGAGCAACATTTGGGTGGAGATTCACCAACTCCAACCCATAATGCTCCAAGATTCCCTTCAAGAACTGGCTCTCTGGGAATCGGAACCCGCAACGCAGGTACTCCTCAAAGACCACCAACTCGCCCTCTTGGACGATTGGGGTTTCTTGATCTTTCTCCACGGGCCACCAGTTGATCAGCAGCCGCGGAGGGAGAATCTCTTCCTTCTCAAGGGCCACCAGGCTTTCTTCGGTATGGTGGACGGATCGGCTCCAGGATACCATTGCTTTTGAAAGATTGAGAAGAAAGGTGGAGGCTTTGGAGGCGATGGAAATGAGGAATGCAAAAGAGGGTTTTATGCGGCGAGAAACTCTAAGGCAAATGAAGGGTTTCTGGTTGTGTGGCTTCCTCAGGAAGCTACCTTCTCCTTTTATATGCCCGAGGCAACCCTTCGTTTAATACTTTATTAATTCCCATAATGGGTGCCTTCTCTCTGGAGACCCGTTATGCACTCCCTACAGTGAATCCGGAATGAAATATTTTTGTTATTTTTGTTTCGGATCCGGGGGCTAGGGTGCACACAAAAACATGAAAATTATGCAAAGATTTTGGAGGAACTGATCCTTCATGTCTTTTGTAAAGATAATCTTTATGTGTTGATCACAATGCATTTCTGTGATCACCTAAAAATCTTTGCATGTTGATCGCAATGCAATTCTGTGATCGCTGCAGGTAGGTAATCACAATATGCATGGTTATCATCCGATCAAGGCATTATGTTATCGCGACTTCGGTTTTGATCGCGGTCTCAGTTCTGATCACAATAACAGTATTGGTCGCGGTATAACACATCGATGCGTTTTTGATCGAAAGACTTGTTTTACCTATGTATGTTTGGTCGTAAAGACATTTCCTTATGACTATGTTTTCGCACAGAGATTGTGAAGAATTTTTATTTGGGATTATAAGTCTTGCATAATCCTTCTCAAAAAATCAAGTTATGTAAGGTAAAAGAAAATTTTATTTCTGGCAATCCTTGCATACAAAAGGGATACAGGCGACCAGAGCGTCGACCTGATCCGAGAGAAGTTTACAAAGTTCTCCTAGGGACATATTAGCATCAGTGGGATCAACACTGGCTGCCCCTAGAGAATTAGCAACTACTCTAAGCCTATCTACATCATCCCGAATCAGACAAGCACTACTATTCCTGATCGTATCGGAGAGTTCTCGCTGCTGCCGAGTATAGTCCCTCTCCAAGCGGAATTGGTGCGCCTCTTCGTGGGATCTGTCAAAGCATTCTGCAAGGTGCAGAATGGACGAAGACATATCTTCGGTCTTCTTCTCCAGAGCCTCTTTTTCCTCCTGGAGAGTCTGTTTGAAGGAAAGGGGTTGGACCTCAGCAGGTTGGTCGCTGGGAGCTCCAGAAATTTTCGTCTCCTACACATACATGTGGTAATTTTACAAGTTAAAATGACCAACAGAAGAGATGAAAATAATTACCAATCCTCACAAGTGAGAGGATGAAGTATTTCCCCCAGAAAGTAGATCACCCAACAAAAGTCGAGAACCATCAGGTCGTGGAAGTGTAACTTTGCCACGATAAGATCGATCACCCAACAAAAGCTGAGGATCATCTGGTCACGGGAATGCAACCTTCCTACCAGAAAATTGATAACCCATCAAAAGATGGGGATTGCTTGATCGCAATGGAGAAAGATGATCAGAAGAAGGAGAAAGCTTTGAAGGATTATTATGGACCTCCAAAGGTGGAGATGAAGGTTCAACCTGTCGAGTAGCATGCACAGGAAGGACTATAGGGGCCAAAGGAAGAGAGAGCAATGATGCCTCCCTAACCTTGGAACCACTAGAAGATCCCTCGTCAACCTTGGGTTTCTTCCGTGGAGGAACCAGCTCTTCGGTTACCTGTGAATTTCCAAAAAGCATTTTGGAGATGATCAGGATATAAGATGGCAACTTGAACCAAAAGTTCCAGGGAAGACCTACCTTCTGGGAATCTTGGTCAAGTTCGGGTATCACTTCCTCTTCATCATTTTCAATCTCAATGATGTCTTGATCCGCCATTGAGATGAAAACAAAAGAGAAAGAAAGATAGCTGTGGAAAAGACTTAGCCGAGAAAAAGACTTGTGAAGTTTTATGGCTAAGAGGCTTCGGTATTTATAGCCTCCGAAGGTGACGGTTTGTTTCCCGAATGCCTCGAGTTCTTAAAACACATTTACAGTCTTATCTCTGGTTAAAAGACAATTCCGCGGTGCCATCATTACCTGTCAAATACAACCCAGAGTTCATCTCAAGAAATAAACCGCCACACGTAGTGCGCCACTAACTGTGGGAGTTGAAGCGTCGGGTCACTTATCCGATGCAAGATTTAAACTTGAAGTAAATATGTCCCTTCGTTTTCTTCAAATTTGGGGGCTAGCTGACGAGGGTTGTTACCCGAGCTAGTTCGGAGCAAATGCACGTCTGGTTCAAGACAGATTCAAATCAGACAAGTGTCCGTTGCTATGGTTTCAGATGGCCTGAGAAGCGCGGACACATGGTCGCAGGCTTTGCGCGATCATGAGGCCACAGACAGTACGTGGTCGGGAGGCTGTAGGCGATGCACGGACAGGAGGTCGCAGACAGTGCGCAGTCAGAAAGTCGTTGACTACTCTCAACCAGGATGACTCGGGGCTGCTTAAGCTCTACAACAAGCATATCCCGAGTATCACGAAGATCTTTCCACGTATGAAGACAACTGCCAGGAAGTTAACTCGTGTGGTTATCCCTTAGTTGCACGTGTTAAGCCTGTGTGGGAGTTAAGTGCGGTTATCAAAACTGCACCCGAGCAACTGTTCAAAGCTGTTGTGCATTGGCGCCCTTTCGACCAGTATAAAAGGGTGCGCAAATGTACCAGACAGGGACATCTTCGATGGATAAAAAAGACATTAAGATCTGATAGATCAAACAGATCTGAGAGATCAACATCCACAAGCTTCCATAGGCTAGTTTAGTCATTTTTTAGACAATCACACGGAAAAGATCTTCGCCTGTGATGATCTTTTCCACAAATTTGTAACATTTTTCCCCATTCATAGTGAAATCACAACAGGACGTAGAGCTATTACTCCCACCATCGAGGGCCCGAACTTGTATAAATCTCTCCATGTTCCAACCGACATTGCTCATCATCCCTTTCCAGAGGGACACCCTGAAAGGCCTCATAACTCACAAATTATGCATAAGTTCGACTAAGGACCCCGAGTTCGAATCATCGACATATGCATAGACATTAGATATGCAAGAACTCCCCTAAATGCATGCATATATAAATACACATATGAGTCATTTCAGAGTCCACAATGAGTAAACAATGAGAACATAAACTATCAATAAGGTCATACAAAAATCTCTCCCCAATCTCTCCCTAATCTCTCCCCCTCTGACATCAAGCACAAAAAGGCGGGAGGACAGCAAAGCAGACATTTACCTTGCATTTGATATATCAATAATATTCAATTCACTTCTAAGAAAGCAAAATCTAGTCTCATCTAAAGGTTTGGTGAAGATGTCTGCTAGCTGCAAGTCAGTTCTTACATAATTCACATCTATGTCCCCTTTTGCGACATGATCTCTTATAAAATGGTGCCTAAGATCAATATGCTTTGTTCTAGAATGTTGAACCGGATTTTTTGTAATCTTTATGACACTTTCATTATCACACAAGAATGGCACTTTGTCAAAAGAAATTCCATAATCCAAAAGGGTTTGCTTCATCCATAAAATTTGAGCACAACAACTACCCGCTAAAACATATTCCACTTCGGTGGTGCAGAGAGCTACGGAATTTTGTTTCTTAGATGACCAAGAGACTAGTGATCTCTTCAAAAGTTGACTTCTATCAATTTTGCACCCCGCATAATCTGAATCTGAGTAACAAATTAATTCAAAGTTTGCATCTTTAGGGTACCAAAGTCCTATATTGGGATAGCATTTCAAGTACCTAGGATTCTTTTAATAGCAATAAAATGACATTCCTTAGGAGATGATTGAAATCTATCACATAAGCAAACATTGAACATGATGTCGGGCCTAGATGCGGTAAGATAGAGTAAGCTACCAATCATAGATCGATAAAGTTTAGAATCAACCGCTTTTCCATCGTTGTCCATATCGAGATGTCCATTAGTGGCCATGGGAGTTTTGATGGATTTAGCATCTTCCATCCCAAAGCGCTTGAGCAAGTCCTTCACATACTTGGTTTGACTCACGAACGTTCCGTTCTTGAGTTGCTTGATTTGAAGTCCAAGGAAGAAGCTTAGCTCTCCAATCATCGACATCTCAAATTCCCTAGACATCATTTCTCCGACAAAAGGATTCGTTAGTAGACCCAAATATAATATCATCAACGTATATTCGACACACAAAAAGATCTTTCTCAACTACTTTTGTAAATAAGGTTGTGTCTACCTTCCTAATTTTCAAACCTTTTGAAATAAAAAAAAAGTCTCTAAGACGTTCATACCAAACTCGAGGAGATTGTTTAAGTCCATAAAGAGCCTTAGAGAGCTTGTATATATGATTTGGAAAATTTGAATCTTCAAAACCGGGAGGTTGTTCCGCAAACACCAATTCGGATATTTCTCCATTTAAAAATGCACTTTTCACATCCATTTGAAATAATTTGATGTTAAAATTTGATGCAAATGCAAGAAGAATGCGAATAGTTTCTAATCTTTCTACAGGTGCAAAAGTTTTACCAAAATCCAAACCTTTAACTTGAGAATATCCTTGTGCAACAAGACGAGTTTTGTTTCATACTACTACTCCATTCTCATCTTGTTTATTTCTAAAAACCCATTTTATTCCAATCACATTATGATCCTTAGGTCTTTCTACCAATGTCCAAACTTTGTTTCTAGTGAAATTATTTAGTTCTTCATGCAAGGCATTTACCCAATCCAGATCACTAAGTGCTTCATCTACAAGTTTAGGTTCTAAGGAAAAAACAAAAGAACAGTGTTCACAAAAAGAAGCAATACGAGATCGAGTTTGAACACCCTTACTAACATCACCCAAGATTTGATTCAGGGGGTGATCTTTGGTGAACGTTTGATGAAGTCACGGGTTCTGTGATGCTTGATCATCATTCTCTTCAGTCTCTAGTTCAAGGTCTTCTCAACCAGCATTGTTGTGGGTGGTCGCAGGTTGAGCAGCATCAGTATTTGTGGTCGTAGGTCGATGTTCGACATCAGCCTGAGTGGTCGCGGGTGATTTATCCTTTCAACTAGGTGACTTTTGTTCTTCATTTCTGGGTTTGATATCACCAATGGTCATCTCCTTCATAGCTTCCCTCAAGCCACTATTGCCTACATCATCAAAATCCTCATGCTCTCCTGGAGAGCCGTTAGATTCATCAAATTCTACATTGCATGATTCTTCAATGCATTCTGTTGTAGTGTTGAAAACCCGATAAGCTTTACTAGTGGATGAATAGCCAACTAGAAATCCTCGTCAACACGTCTTTGAAATTTTCTAAGATGCATGTGCTTTTTAAGAATATAACATTTGCAACCAAAGACTAGAAAATATGAAATGTTTGGTTTTCTACCTATAATCAGTTCATAAGGAGTTTTGTTCAAAAGCGGATGGGTGTAAAGACGATTGATGGCATAACATGCTGTGTAAATTGCCTCTGCCCAAAACCAGGTAGGCCTCTTGTACGCACGAGCATAGTTCTAGCCATTTCAATCAATGTCCGATTCTTCTGTTCTACAACACCATTTTGTTGAGGTGTACAGGGCACAGAGAATTCATGTTTGATTCCGGACTCATCAAAAAAATCAATAAAATCATAATTTGAAATTCTCCACCATGATCACTATAGATTTTCTTGATAGAAAGTTCAAATTCCTTTTCAGCTCTTTTTGCAAATCTTTTAAAACAAGAGGGGGTTTCAGATTTGTGAGCTAAGAAAAACACCCAAGTGAATCTGGAGAAATCATCAACAATAACATAGCAAAAGCTATTTCCTCCAATACTTTGATGTTTAGTAGGACCGAACAAATCCATATGCAAAAGTTCCAACAGTTTGCAAGTTGAAAGACTACGCATGGTTGGATATGAAGCAACTACTTGCTTGCCCACTTGACAAGCGCTACAAGGTTTGTCCTTTTCAAAATTCACATCCTTCAAGCCAACTACCAAATCACATTTTAAAAGCTTTTTAAGTTCATGCATTCCTACATGTGCAAGTCTTCTATACCAAAGCCAACCTTCGATGTTTGAGAAACGAGACATGTTGAAAGAGATGCATCTTTTGAGTTGAAATCAATAAGATAGAGATTTCCAAAACGAAAAGCTTTGAAGCTCAAAGAGTTTTCTTTTAAACTTTCAACTAAAACATTTTTAGGAGAAAATATGCAACGAAATCTAAGATTACAAATTTGTGCAACAGATAACAAATTAAAATTCAATGATTCGACAAGTAAAACATTTGAAATTGAAAGATCATGAGATATAGCAATTTTACCCAAGCCTACCACATTTTCTTGACAATTGTCGCCAAACGTGATCTTTTGGTTTTCACTTGAGTTATCTTCCAATGAGGTGAACAACTTTTTGTTACTGGTCATGTGTTTGGAGCATCCACTATCTAGCACCCAATGTTTTCCACCGGTCTTGTAGTTCACATACAAAAACAAAAGAATCAAGTCTTTTTAGGTACCCAAACCATTTTGGGTCCTTCTATGTTAGCAATCAAAGTTTTAGGCACCCAAATAGATTTCTTCTTTTTACTTAGCATAGGTGCTCCAACATACTTTGCAATCACATATCCTTTTTTTGACCTCTTAAGCATGTAGCATGCATCGAAATGAGTTGAAGTCATTAAAGGACAAGCATCATATGAATGATCAATTTCATGACAACTATAACAAAAGTTGTTGCATGCTTTTACAAAAATAGTTTTTGTGTTTGATTTATTTCCTTTCTTTGGAAAGTATCCAAGTCCTTCTTTTCTAAATGAGCATTTTTGCTCACCAAAAATAAGATCAAGAGATGCTTTCCCTTTGTAACAATTTTCTAAACCTTTACTAAGTTTCTTGATTTGAGCCTTTAGTTCATTGTTTTCATTTAAGATTATTTCATGGCATTGCAAATCTTTATTACTAGAGCTAGATGAACATGGTGTATCATCACTACTATAGAAATGCTTTTCACTATCGGTTAAAAATCCAATCTACTATCGGTTCTCTTACCGATAGTGATCGGCACGATAGTAGAAACGTAGCACACTTCTATCGGTTGAAAACAGTTAGTAAAACATCTACATTCCCAACGTTCATTAATCGCTATCGACTATTTCTTCTATCGGCTCGGATTTAAACCGATAATATTGTGTACATTTTTTCTATCGGCTTGTATATAAATCGATAGTATTGTATAGGTTTTTTCTATCGGTTAGGATCTAAACCGATAGTAATGTGTATGTTTTTTCTATCGGCTGGGATCTAAACTGATAGTATTGTATAGACACAGTTAGTACTGAAAACTTTATTCTATCAGTTGTTGTATATGAACCGATAGTATTGGAATATTTATTCTATCGGTTGTAGTATATAACCGATAGTACTGTGTAGTTTTTCCTATCGGTTATGTACTCTACACGGTTAGTACTGGAATCTTGAACATATACATACAGCAATACAGAGATACATTGGATCATTCACAAATACACCAATATTTACAAATATACACCAATATTCACATATTGAATTTGTTCACAAATACACCAATACAGTAATATACACATGCATTGGACAGATTGAATTTATTCACATATTGATCGAGTTTATTCACAAATACATCAATGAATCTATTCACATATTGAGTTTATTCACAAATACAGCAATCAACACATTCAATATATATTACACAAGTCAGTTACAATCGATCGTTGATAGCCACTTCTTCCATGACATATTGAGCCCAAATTGTTCGCAGCTCCTTCAATTGAGGCAACTCATATTGCTCTTTCAACATGGCGCTCTGCATATATGCGTGTATGAAGTTAGGATCGTACGTTACATCCAATTAAAGTTCGACTTTGAGTCAAGAAAAATGGTTACCTTAGGGAATTGGGCAAAGTTTCTCCTGATCAGGTCATACATGAATCTCATGACATAGAAGCCACATTCCCACGATTGTGGCTGCTGATGGCACTGGAAAAATTGTATATGCAAAGACATAAACCCACATTAACTCGAAAGAACTAATGAAGCTTAAATTAAAAGACTCATCATGAGTACTTCCATCTGTATTAATTACCTCATATTCTTTCCAAGAAATTGTTGTGCCCTTCGACGTGTCATGCCTCCCTCCAGCACTAGCATAATTTTTGAAAGCCCTGTATTTAATTTAGCATTGCCGGTTAATATGTTATCATTAATTAGCTAGTTAGAGAAAAATTTAAAACAACTATGTTACTTACGCATCTATGTGCCATGTGAGGGTGAAAACATGTGCCACCTTGTCGCTCATCGAATCGAGGTAATAGACCTCATTCATCCATGGGCAAATGACGGCGAGGACCCAGTGGCCCCTACATTGCATATACAAGCGAACCGTTTCATACATATGTTAGGCGTAACATACAAGAATGAGTTAAATTAGTAGGAAATGCACTAACCTTTGGTGGTACGGCGCAAGGATGAACTCTTGGTCTTGCTGCGCTAGTAGTGCCCTTGATATGTATTCCTCCGCATGTGCTTGGTCGTGCTCTAGCATCGTGAGGCTTATTTTCTCTAGGTCGAGGAAACCCACCTTGTCACATGCCCTCATCGACGCCAGCCTATACATGCACCTGGATGCAAAGTAGACATTAGTAAGTAGTGCATACAAAGTGATTAGATTTATGAAACGAACTATGATAACTTCAGACAACAGCAAACTCACAGGACTCCAGTCCGTATGATGGACATATCAAACTCCCGCCAGTTGAGGAGGTCGAACAAATCCTCGTGGGCCACCGATATGCTCCCGGCCTCACGGTGAAAATAACCTGGCCTGAAGTGAACTAAGAAGTTGATGTGGCTCCTAGACCGGGTCAGGTACCACTCATGGAGACTTCTGGTTATTTGATCTATATTGCGCAGAAGGTACTCTGACACGAGTGGGGACCCGTTCTTGAACGTACCCGGCTGGCTTTGTTTGGCCTTGCCTTTGGCCTTGCCCTTGCCTTTGGGCGGGGAGCGAGTGTATACCTTCGAAGGTTGGGGTGTGGTGCCGCCGGCCTCATTTGATGGCGAAGGGTTTGAGGCCGTCGGAGGAGGCATGGGGGCCGAAGGAGCTTGCTCATGCGTTGTGGCAGAGGTGGTGTCCTCAGGAAGTGAGCTGGTATCCATCGTCCACTTTAAGTACAAACGCATAAGATAGATTTTGCAAATTGAGTATATTAACTGAGTTGTAAGCTAGAATGGCTAGGGTTTACCTCCTGTAGTCTAACACCCTTCTTGGGCCACTGTATGTACGAGCCCAATGCCTCGCCAATTGTCCGCATTTCGTCTGTTGGGACGGGCAACAGAAAAGAGCTGTAGCCCAAGAGGGCCATGTCCACCTGTACCTTTACGAATCCAGGCTCCAGAGGTACGCAGTGGATCCGGACATCCTCCCAAGACTGGTATACGACCCCGTTTGCAACCACTACAGGTTTGTCGCCTATGTTGATCAATAGGTTACAGCTCTCCGGCTTCTGCAATTTGCAACAATTATAACAGGTTAGTGAAACAATTCTAACGTAACGGGAGTGGCATCAACCAAACTACATATATAGCTCAAGAGTTACAATACCTCGATCAGGTCCACCGGATCCACGTGAACCTTCAAGCTGCAACTACTCGGCCTGGCAGCGTCGACCTCGGCAGCTGGATCTAAACCCTTGGACTGCACAACTCGACTGAGGAGTTCATACTTCTCGTTCATTTGAGCGAACATGTACGCGAATTGTGCAATCACATCTGCCCATATCTTCTGAGATAGCTCCACTTCCCTTTCCTTCCAGCTGCCAGCCTTCTTCGCCTTTTGCCCGGGCTCCGAGAAGCCTTCCTTCCATGGCACCACACCCCCCACGGTTCGCGTCCGCCCTGGATGCTACTTGTTCCCTAGAGCCCGGGTAAGGATGTCGTTCTCCCTATAGGGAGTGAACAATCCCTCGGTCGCCTCCTTCGAAAAAGAGATCTGTTACATTCAAAGCTCTCCATTGTGAGGAAGAAATATATACAAACTTGTGCGCAAACTAGTGATCATAGTTTTTTCTACCACACGATTCCAACCAGGAAGTTAGCCAACTTACGAGTCGCTGCACAACCTCGACGTCCCTGGGGTTTGGGAACGCCACAGTCCCCGTGGCCGACACGGTCCCTCTGGCCAGCCACCAGCGCTTGCATCGCTGATCGCGAATCTCAGAGAGTGGTAGGTCAGGGGAGTCGACGAAATTCGACGCCTCGTCTTCAGCCTTGTTCCACTGCTCCTCCTTCCCCGCATAGCAGCGAGAGCCGAGCCGGTGTGGGTGGTCGTTCCTCCTCTGGATTGCCTTGTTCTTCTCGCTGAGGTGTTTCGTACCAGAAACAAGAAAATTAATGCACTGCTGCTTACTACATACAATGGTGTAAAAAAGCAAAGGAACCATACATACCTTGAACTCAGGAGTCCCCTTCTGTTGGGCGAATTGCTCCCATACCTCCTCCGTTATGAAGGGGTACTTCTCGCATAAAGATTTGCCTTTAGCGAGGAAGGTACTGATAAGGTCGCTCTTGAAGGTTTTCCACGTGTTGTTCATGTCCTTCAAGCAAGCTATCTTGGGACCATCGTCGGGGATGTTCCACTTGGCCTGTTTCAAATGGTGCATATAAGCAGGACTTACCTAATTTCTGGGATAAACCAACGGAATGTGATTACTCAAGAGTTCAGTGATTTTGATTAATTTTACCTTCACTTCCACCCACAGCCTATCCCTCTCGTTGGCCTTGACGTCCTTCCAGCTCTAGACGGTGATCTTCACCCTTTCCTTCGCCAACAAGCCAACATAGGCAGCATAGTGGCCGGCGTTCTTCCCGATCGGTCTCCCGAACTGGTTGAACTCACATGAAAGATCCGCGCGTTTGGCCAAATGGCCCAACATCGTCGCGCCTCGCGCCTTCCTCTTGCGCTGGGACGAGGCAGCGCCATCTACGTTCGCCCTCGCCGAATCACTACTATCAGCCGAGGAAGATGCCGACATGGTTTTACCTAAAATTCCATGAACAGACCATCAATTGATATGAAGAAAGGTACATGACAAAGTTCATAACTAAAATTGTTGTGCCCTACGCTAGTCTCTCTGCATGAACATAAAGTATGTTAAAATTTAAATGAACCAAAATTTCAGATGAACATTAGAAAATGGGAAGTAATTAACAGAAAATTCAGATTAGCAGTGCAAACTATGACATACTTTATTTCCTATCGGTTTTCCAAGTAAAACCGATAGTAATCAAGTTTGTATTCAGGAAAATTTAGAAGATTAGCAGTGCAAACTATGCTAGTCTCTCTGCAGGAACATAAAGTCTGTTAAAATTTAAATGAACCAAAATTTCAGATGAACATTAGAAAATGGGAAGTAATTAACAGAAAATTCAGATTAGCAGTGCAAACTATGACATACTCTATTTCCTATCGGTTTTCCAAGTAAAACCGATAGTACCCAAGTTTGTATTCAGGAAAATTTAAAAGATTAGCAGTGCAAACTATGCTAATCTCTCTGCAGGAACATAAAGTCTGTTAAAATTTAAATGAACCAAAATTTCAAATGAACATTAGAAAATGAGAAGTAATTAACAGAAAATTCAGATTAGCAGTGCAAACTATGACATACTCTATTTCCTATCGGTTTTCCAAGTAAAACCGATAGTAATCAAGTTTGTATTCAGTAAAATATATAAGATTAGCACTGCAAACTAAGCTAGTCTCTCTGCAGGAACATATAGTCTGTTAAAATTTAAATGAACCAAAATTTCAGATAAAAATTAGATAATGGGAAATAATTAACAGAAAATTCAGTTTAAGGTATTTACTATCGGTTCTAAATAAGAAACCGATAGTGGACTATACTGTATGACAAATTGCTAGTGATTTTCATCAATTCTGTCATTCTCATAGCTATCAAGTTTGTAGTTCATGAATTTTACTCTAGTTTTATATTTGTAATCCATTGAACCACATATGAACCATTCCATATAAATTTAAGCAATTGATGCGAGCGATTTGGTCAAGAACACTTACAGTCGTTCGTGGAGTGGCCGGAGGCGGTGGAGAACCAAATTGCGATCTGCAATGGTGGCGCAAAGGATCGAAGAAGCGAACGTCGGGGAAGCTAGGGTTTTCCGCGCGTGAGTATTTGGAATGTGATCAGTTGCACTGGAGGGAAAATCGTGCGAGGTTATAACCTAATATATGAATCTTTACTATCGGTTCATAACCACAAAACCAATAGTAAAAACATGTAAGTTAGGGTTTGCAGTGTTGGCATTGTTCACTGTCGGTTTTATTATTCCAAACCGATAGTAAACTAAGAACAGGGGCTCATAATACAGTATAAATCACTATCGGTTATGAAAAATAAACCGATAGTAGAGTTTAATTTCATATCGGTTTGGCAGTTGAAACCGATAGTAAAATACAATGTTATTGACCCTAAAGGATTTCCCTTAGATGATCTCAGTACATCATTTTGCTTTGTATTTTACTATCGGTTTTATGACAATAAACCGATAGTATATATTAATTTCATATCGGTTTGGAAATTGAAACTGATAATAGAATACTGTTAAATTGATCTAAAGGGATTTCCTGAGAACAATTACAAATGGGTCTCAGTACATCATTTTGCACTTGTAAAGACACCTGAAACCCCATGCAAATGACTTCCAATAATTTTGAAATAAATTAACAGTAAAGACCAATCATGGAATGAAAATTTACAGTTTTCATATTGATTTGTGAAAAGAATCAATTATTGCTCAAATCAAGTATATACTCCAATTGAAATGAAAATTTGCATAAATGATTCTCAATGCATCACGTATGTTTTCCCAAAGAATTTTTGAAAAATGATTTGAAGAATTCTTCGATTAAACATCCAAGTAATATACGTCACTTACATATTGCAAATTAGTTAAAATGGTTGTCCACCCATAATCCTTCTTCGTGGTCGTCTCGCAAGTAACTTGTTTCGTCAATATCTTCGGTAGGGACAGATTGAAGAATTCCATCTAAAAATGGAGGTAGTTCGTCGAACTGATCATACTCTTCTTCATCCACAATGTCTTCGACCCCAACAATGCGTCTCTTACTGTGAAAGACAACGTGCAACTTTGGGTTGGCCGGGTCAACGATGTAGAACACCTGTGTGGCTTGCTCAGCAAGTATAAATGGATCATCTTGGTGTGCGACTCTACTGAGATCGACGAGAGTAAACCCCTAATTATCGACTTTAACACCTCGAGGGATTTCGACCCATTGGCATCGAAACAGAGGAATCTTAAGTAATACATAATCGAGCTCCCATATTTCCTCAATAATACCGTAATATGAGTCGAGTGCCCTTACTGCCCTGGCATCCTCCGAAATAGCAAGTAGTGTCACTCCACTACATTGCATAGTACTCTTCTCGTCCTGAGTTCTTGTGTAAAATGAATAGCCGTTGATGTCATACCCCTGCCAAGTCCCTACAGTAAATCTAGGCCCTCTGGCCAACCATGTAACTTCATCTACATCGCCCTCAGAAGCTTGCAGGACTCTATTTTCGATCCACCCAGCAAACTTCCTATTATGTTCTCTGCTACCCAAATCTCTGGCTTCGAGGGATTCTGTTTCCATATTTCCTTGTGCTCGTGTATGTATGGCTCCACCCCCATCATGTGCTGTAAGACCCAAAAATGGGCTTTTGCATACAGATCACTAGAAGGGATGACTGCTTTAAATCCAATCGTTCCACTGCCCTGAAGCCTGCCCTCATGCCGGGACGTAGGAACGCCAATTGGGTCAACCCCGGCCATATAGTTGGTGCAAAATTCGATCACCTCCTCGGCGGCATAACCTTCAATGATACTGCCCTCAGGCTGATGTTGATTCCTTACATATCCCTTCAAGATACCCATAAATCTCTCAAATGGATACATGTAGCGCAGGAACACGAGTCCACAAAACTTAATTTCTCTGACAAGGTGAACAATTAGATGGACCATAACATCAAAAAAGGATGGAGCGAAATACATCTCCAGCTGACAAAGAGTCGTAGTCACATCGCGTTGCAAATCGTCTAGTCCATCCAGATCAATTACCTGCAAGGACACAGTTGTAGCAAATATTCAGATCCAAAAAATCTGACAAGTTCCACGAATGGAGCTAATTAACTTGCTAGGAGTACACGCTGATGTACCTTGCCAGATATTGTGTTGAAGAAATAACATAGCTTTGTAATTGTCTCTCTGACTTTGACTGGGAGAATGCCTCTGATAGCAATGGGAAGCATTTGTGACATTAGTACATGACAATCATGGGACTTCATACCAACTAGTTTCAAGTCTTTCATGGACACAAGTTTTTTCAAGTTCGCAGAATACCCGCATGGAACTTTGACACCATGTAGGCACTGACAGAGTTCTGTTTTTTCTCTTTTTGACAAAGTATAGCAGATCGGGGGGAGGTATGTCCGTTTTCCCTGCTCCAATGGTGCAGGCTCAGTCCTTATGCCCATGTCGAGCATGTCATGGCGAACGTTGATGCCATCTTTCGTCTTTTCTGGAATGTTCAACAACAAACCAATCAAACTGTCACAAACATTTTTCTCTACGTGCATGACATCAATGCAATGTCGAACTTGTAAGTGCTCCCAATATGGCAGATCCCAAAGAATCGATCTCTTCTTCCAAACATTTTTTCCTGGAGGTTTAGAACATTTACCGAACTCAACTTTGATGTCCTTCACGCGCAAGTAAAGCTCCTTACCAGTCACAAACACTGGGGTTGATCCTTTCTCAGGCTTCCCATTGAATGACTTCCTCTTCTTACGATAGGCGTGATGCATCGGAAGGAATCGGCGGTGACCCATGTACACTGTTTTTCTGCAGTTCGATAACCACATGCTTTCAGTTTCATCCAGGCAAATAGGACAAGTCTTGCCTCCTTTCGTACTATACCCCAACAAATTTCCATAGGCCGAGAAATCATTTATGGTGCAAAATATCATGGCCCGCAACATGAAATTCTCTCGCTTATGTGCATCCCACACCCGCACCCCTTCGCTCCACAATTTATGTAAGTCCTCGACTAACGGTGATAGAAACACGTCAATATCATTCCCGGGTTGTCTGGGTCCTGAAATTAGTAACGACATCATGATGTACTTGCGCTTCATACATAACCAAGGAGGAAGATTGTAGATGCATAAAAGAACCGGCCAATTGCTATGTCGACTGCTCATATTTCCGTGTGGATTCATACCATCCGTACTCAGCCCAAACCTTATATTTCTCACTTCGCCGCCAAACTCACCGAATGTTCTGTTAATGTTTCTCCATTGAATGGAATCAGCTGGATGTCTTAGTTTTCCGTCTTGTTTCCGACCTTCAACATGCAAACGCAAGTACTTCGCATCTTTCGGATTTGCAAACAGCCGTTTCAATCTAGGAATCACAGGAAAATACCACACAGTTTTGGCCAGAGGCCCTTTCTTTACCTCATCACATCCATTGTGATAAATTCTGTCCCCATGCTTATACCGCGATGCGCCGCATCTTGGACAAACATGCAAATCCTCGTACTTGTTACGGTACAGAACACAATCATTTGGGCATGCAGGTATTCTTTTGATTTCCATTCCCAACGGACACAATAGTTTTTTGGCCTGGTAAACCGATCTTGGCAACTCATTTTCCTCTGGAAGCATGTCCGCTAACAGATCCAATAGCGCCGTGAAACTCTTATCGCTCCAACCGTTGCTTGCCTTCAAGTTATATAATCTCAACACAGAAGACAATTTTGTAAATTTTGCACATCCGGGGAACAAAGGCTTCTCAGAATCAACAATTAATGTCTCAAATTTAGCTAAATCGTTTTCGCTGTAATCTTCTTCTACATCACGTAACATTTCATCTAAATTTTCGTCATCTACATGAACTTCCGAATGAACATTACCAATGTTCTGATCATGATCATCATTACTGCAATCCACTTCCGGGTGCTGCTGAGTGGTAGCGGCGCTCGTTTCCTCAAGATCTTCACCATGCCATATCCAACAGGTATAGCGTGCGTTAAAACCACGACGAATCAAATGACTCCTAATCTGATCAGAGTTGCCGAACCTTTTTAAGTTCATACAATCTATACAAGGACAATGCATATCTTTCTCTCCTTTCTTCGCCTTTTCTTGCTCAGCAAATTTAATAAACCCATTCACACCCTCCAAATACTCAACAGTAGTACATTTTATTCCATACATTCAATATTCTCAGTCTATCTACAATTATTTCGCAAAATTGACAAATTGAAATAAATAATTAATGACTCAGGGCATGCATATATGCATGAAACATAATTAGCTAGGCCATATGTGTGTATAGCTGCTTAATTACATTAAATGAATTTGTATATATGAAACCCTAATTAACTTGATGCATTAATTGGAAGAGCCAGCTAGCTAGCTGCTTAACTTCAGCAAGCTATAGCTAGCTAGCCAACCTAGCCTTCTAGCTAGTTTGGAGCTACATGTATCTAGTTTAATGAATTGCAAGTAGAGAGAGAGAGGGAGAGTCTGAAAGAGTGATCGAGAGAGAGAGAGAGAGAGAGGTGATGAGAAGATGACAATACCGAGGGGGATGGAATTATGATCAACCTCTCAGCTAGCTTCTCCAGATCACTCTAGCTTGGAGCGTGGATGCACGTACGATAGAAATGATTCCAACATGCAGAGCGCAGAGCAGGGGTCGACCTAATTAAGTTGTACAATTTTACTATCGGTTCAAAAACACAAACCGATAGTAAAATAAGGTCCCCACTGTCATAACAATTAGTTTATATGACGTCATTTTACTATCTGTTTGTTTTATATAACCGATAGTAAACTTTACTCTATTATATCGGTTAGTACAGTAAGAACCGATAGTAAAAAGTCAGTAATTTCACTATCAGTTACGAAAGAAAAACCGATAGTACTATTTAATATATTATATTGATTTGTACAGTATGAACCGATAGTATAAAGTGCGTAACTTTACTATCAGTTACGAATGAAAAACCGATAGTACTATTTCATATATTATATCAGTTGGTACAGTATGAACCGATAGTATAAAGTGCGTAATTTTACTATCAGTTACGAATGAAAAATCGATAGTACTATTTCATATATTATATCGGTTTGTATAGTAATGACCGATAGTAAAAAATGTTTGCATTTCACTAACGGTGTACCAGTGTCTAACCGATAGTAAAAAGCCTCTTCTCCGCCGCTGTCGTCCTATTCTATCGGATTTTTCCCAGATTGCTTATAACCGTTAGAAGATATGGGTTAGTGGAATGCATTTCTGTAGTAGTGCATGTAGATTATTGTAACTAGTTGACATATCATTTTTAGAAACTACATTTGGTATATCATCAACTAAGTCATAAGAAATAGCTACATCTACCTTAGTTGGTGAGTTAGTGAGATCCTTGATGAGAAGACCTTCATAAGATTTTTTAAATCAGAGTAAAGTGCAAGTAAAGAAGAGTGCTCTTCTTGAAGTGCTATATACTTTTTCTTTGTGATTCCAAAAGCATCATTTAATTCACTAATTATTTCAACTACATCATCATATGAAGGGTCAAGAGAATGTACCTCCTCATCACCTTTAGCCATAAAGCAAAAGGATGAACTTGTCGATGTGTTGTTGTTACCAAGAACTAATCTAGCTAGCTTCTTGGAACAACCCACTTCATTATCGGAGTCTGATCGGAGCTCTCTTCTCCAGACATCCATTCTCCAAAGCATGCTTCTTGGTTTCCACCATTGTTTTTGAAGAATTTCTTCTTCTTAGGATCTTTCTTCTTCTTATCCCAAGGCTTGTTCTTATTTGGGCATCTTGAAGCCATATATGTCCCTTTTCATGACATTCATAGCATATAATGTACTTGAAGTTTGCTTGCTTTGACCACTCTGGTCTTGTGTCGATGTTGACTCCCTTTTTGTGCAACTTGCAAAGAAGCTTTTTGTTGTTGTTTACAAGAAGGGCTAGATCCTCATTGGAGGAGCCATCGTTTGAATCACCTTTGGAGTTGGGTTGAATGCCAAATTCTTCTTTTTCGTCTCTAATGCTTTGGCCGCCTCCTTCTTCTCCTTCCGATGCATCTCATGGGTGATGAGGTTCCCATAGAGATCGGTAGGTGTGGTGGATGATAAGTCGGAGTTGGTGAGGACCGTCACAAGAGTGTCAAAACTCTCCGGAAGAGCCCTAAGCATTTTTCTTACAATTTCAATGTTAGTAAAAACAACTCCGAGTCCTTTGAGCTCATTCACAATGTTGTTTAACTTAGTGAACATGGAATCCACGGACTCGATTGGTGACATGGTGAATGTCTCATATCTTTGCCTAACTATTAGCAATTTTGCCTCCTTGACCCTAGTGGTGCCCTCATATATCTTCTCGAGGGTGGTCCAAACTTTGTGAGCGGTGGTAAGGTTGCTCAACGGTTGAACTCATTTAGGGACAAGCCGGCAAAGAGAGCATTTTGGCATGGGCATGTAAGTTGAGTTTTCTCCTATCATCATTGGAGTGATTTTTTGGATCAACTGGAGGAGTAAACTCAATCTTAACAATGTCCCAAACATCAAGCCCGATGGCCTCTAGAAAAACCATCATGCGCTCTTTCCAATAGGGATAGTTAGTCCCATCAAAGATAGGCGCACGCCCGGTGTAACCAAGATGAAAACCCTCATTTGAAGCCATCCTCTCTCTAGGCGGTGAAGCCAACTCAAAAGAGAGACCACGCTCTGATACCACATGTAGGATCGAGGATGCCGACTAGAGGGAGGGTGAATAGGAGGCTTTAAAACTTTTCAACTAAAAACAATTTTTGCAAAGAAAAGACAAAGAGCAAATAAAATGAAACAATTTAATAATATTTTTGCACTAAGAAAGAGTAAGAAAATCAAACATAGTGATTTATCCCGAGGTCTCAGAGACTCGCCCGATCTCCCCTACTCCTCGTTGAAGCACTTAAATGAATGAGTCTTGCTTCAATATCCACAAAGGATATTTTTCACTAAGGTTGCTCCTTTTCTACTCCGAATGGGCGAGCACCGATGCCTTTCACAAAATATGTTGAGCCTCTCCGACAACCTCTGTTAATGGAGAGGTCAATGGCCATACCTCCAAACCGTCTAGGTGAGGGCGTTCACCAAGAGTAACAAGTTGCAAGATCTTCTCGTGACCCCTAACAAATACCGAGAAACTTCTAAGGATGCAAATGAAGCAAATGAATGCTCTCAGAAGATCTCTCTCAATCTCTCTCAATCAAAAGATCAAGATTTTAGCACTTGGGCTCCAGTGTATATCAAAAATATATCACTTGATTCTTTAGAAAAACTGCTCAAAAAAAAGTTTATAAACACTGATCAAAGTTTGCCCAAAAGTGTTTATAAAACTGATCAAAAATGTGAACAGAAACTTCTCAAAAATCTGCTCAAACACTGCTCAAAGATCTGCTCAAAAGTGTTTATAAAACTGATCAAAAATCAATTCCAAAATTGTTTATAAAACTGAGCAAAAATCTGCTTGAAAAGTGTTTATAAAACTGATCACAACAGTAGAGAAATCTACTCAAAAAATTGTTTAAAAATTGCTCGAAAATATGAACAGAAACTACTCAAATATCTGCTCAAAAACTATTTATAAAACTGCTCAAAAATGGTTTTAAAAATTGCTCAAAAACAATAGAGAAAATCTGCTCAAAAGTGTTTTAAAACTACTCAAAAACAGTAGAGAAAATCTGCTCAAAAGTGTTTTAAAAACTACTCAAAACAATAGAGAAAATATGCTCAAAAGTGTTTTAAAAACTATTCAAAAATAGTAGAGAAAATCTACTTAAAAGTGTTTTAAAACTGCTCAAAAATCAGCTCAAAAACTGCTCAAAAGTTCTTTTAAAAACTGCTCAAAAGAGTAGAGAGATGATACTTCAAGGTGTGTATGAGAATATGGTTTGAGATGAATGACAATACTGCTCAAAACACCTATATTTATAGTCCAACCTATCAGCTAGCCGTTGTGGTCGAAAAGGAAAGAAATCAGTATAGCTAACAGCTAGCTACGACCTCTAATGGCTAGTAAATAGCCGTTGGAATGTCTACTCGAATAAATAGTGTTACTGGTCGTACGAACAGTGTCTGGTCAAATGAATAGTATTTGTGTGACCTCTGGTCGAATGAACAGTATCTTATCAAATGAACAGTGTCCGGTCAAATGAACAATACTCAAAAGACCAATTTTAGTCCCTCTTTGAAATCTATATATTTTTCAGATTTTGACCAAGAATAAGAATGAATGCTAATACAACAAATGACCTAAGAGTTTCTCAGCTTTTGCCGGAACTAAAAGAGATTTCGCAACCCCTCTTAATAGTAAGGTTAAAAACTAAAAAGAATTTCTATAAAATCCGGTCAAACTCCAAACTCCGAGACCGATACAATAAACAAGCACTTACCTTAGGTCTCTGCTGCTTCCTTCTTGGCGACCTTGCGCTTGCGATCTTGGCTCACAACCTTGGGCGACCTTGGCTCGCGACCTGCAGATCCAGGCGACACTGCGACCTTGCGCTTGTGACTCCCATTTGACATTTCTTCTTTTCACCTAATCTTATTGATTATACTCAAAGTAAATAGATTAGTCCAAGACACTTGGTGTCATTTATGATCAAAATCAGGATTAAGGGCCTAGAAGCAACAGAAAGCTGGGATCCACCTGGTCTCACCAGATGGAATTACTTTGTAGTCAACAACCTTCATGAAGACCCTCCAAATACCACTCTAAGTCTGCTGAAGGTTATGAAGGCTGAAGAACTCAGAAAAGTATGGAGATGGGTTTGTACCAAGTGCCGCACATGCAGCAATGACATGCGAACATGACTTGTGTAATAACATGGCCTTGTTGCATGTGCACTCCACAACATCCCCTAGAATGACTTTGTGTACCCTGCCGACTCTGAGATGTCCGTTAACCCGCTTCTGGCTCAGTCGGACTGAAATTATCTTGTGCAATCAGTTGATGATCTCCACCTCATGCGTCTGAGCCTTATTTATTCGGAAATTCATGTATTCCTGCACCATGTCTGGTAAGGTTCTAAATGGATCGTCGACCAGCATCTTGGCTGCAAGGCTTCTATTGTTAAAATATTATGCAGTGCAATACCATGTCATCTCCACAATTGTGGTCAATGGCAAGCATCGCACCCCCTTCAAAACATAGTTACAAACTTCAGATAGATTTGTCGTCATAATGCCATATCTTGCCCCACCCTCATTATGCAGCAACGACCACTTCTCCTTCTCTTTGTCGCTGATCCACCGTGAAAATTTGCTTACAGCGTCCCCATCGCCGGCCTCGGACCCTTTATTAGCTGTGCACTTTAGTGTCAACTTCTCGAGCTTCTCGAAGATAGTGTCGTACTTGCTCACTTGATTATGCGAGCATAGCCTCTTAAATAGGTCCATAATTTGTTTGCTCCGAAATTTGGTGAAGAGGTTGGTTGCAAGGTGTCGCATGCACCAACTGCACACCACGCCCTCCCACTTGTAAGGTGGATTGGGAGCGCCCTGCATGATCTCAATGGCTCTGAGCAAGCCTCTGTGTTGATCAGGAATAATGCAGATCTTCTCATGATCTTTTACAACTGCTCGCTTCACATTCACCAAGAACCACAACAAACTTTCCGTCCTCTCTGCTTCTACAACTACATATGCTAATGGAAGCAATTGATTGTTCGCATCTGCAACAACCACAATCAGTAGTGTCCCTTTGTACCTCCCAGTCAAAAACGTGCCATCCACACATAACACCAGTCGACACCATGTGAATGCCTCTATGCACTACGGGTATGCCCAGTACAAACGGTGCAGAACTCTTGTGTTCTCTATGGTATTGCCATCCAGGGCAACAGCTGTCTGATCGAGCATATCCACAAATGTGCCTGGGTTCGTTAGTGCAACATTTCGATGCAACCGCATCACTGTGATGTATGCATCCTCGTATGTGCCGTACATGTCCTCAATTGCTTTCTGCTTTGCTCTCCATGCCTTGTTGTAGTTGATACGATAACGACATCGATCTACCACTTGCTTGATGATCTCTCTTGGCATTATTGATACGTTCTCCCGCACTGCGGGCTGAATGATGTTGCTCACATGTATGGGCGTTCACTCTCGTGACCACAAAACCAATGTCATCCTTTGGTTGCATGACACGAATCCTCCACGTGCAGCCTGGTGTAAGACATGCGACTTCATATAGCCTAGAGATAGAGTTCACCACATTTTACTGTTGGTTGAGTGCAAGAGACCATCTAGCCACGGCATTTTGCACATCTTCTTTCATTCAAAACTCTTTCTCCAGCTGGATGCTACTTTGCTCAAAAAACCATCTTGAGTTTTGGTACGTCGGTAGCACTGCCGAACTAAATCCAGATTCATCAATCCATTGTTGGGAGGTCCTGAAATGATCTTCGTCGGAGTCTTCAGATGCTTCGGAGTTTGTCAAGTCATCTTCGTTAGACACAATTCCAAGACCCTCTAAGAACTCACACACATCAACACGTGTGTAGCAAAAAACTTCTGACCAGTCACTAGCCCTGAATGTTGGTGGAATCGGTGCATTCATTTCTCCTGCCCATGCGCCGCTACTAGGGCCGACTCCGACGTCACCCTTCGGCAGTTCTAGGTCACAGAACTTGACATAAACAAAAAACCGGCCACCCAAACCGCCATTAGGGTCCTTCACTCTCCTCAAAAACGACCCCCACGAGTTGTTCCCCTTCAGTTCGCGCGACACCCAATATGGGTCGTTGGCTGTCTCCTTCACAATGAGCCCCTCTACTTGAATTGTCTCATGTTCTACACTCTTGCCAAACAAGCTAAGTATCCATAACTTAAGATCCGTGAAAGATGTGTTATGTATGTTCAGATCGGCCATGACATATTTGCAATGGTTCATATGTACACCGTTTGGCCCATCACGAATCAAACCATCGCCATAAAATATGCAGAAATTTTTGGACTGCTCCATTCCCTACGGACCATATTTACGCAACAATTATAAGTAAACATGATATGATTTTTAAATCACATAGTTAACATAATAAATATATTTATGGATAATTTTTGAGTTGCTCTATTCTCCTTCATCTGTAAATTTTACGCATTTGTTTTGTGGATAATTTTTTATATTTACAAAATATTTATGCCTGTTTTCAAAAATCAAAACAGGCATGCTGATATTCTTTTCACTTTGATTCATTTTCATTTTGAATCATTTTACAAAAGCTTTCTATTTTCTAGAGATATATAGGAAAGGTAGAAATTCTGAATGAAATCCTGAATAAATTTAAGTAAACCTTTGTATTTAGAATTAGATCAAAAGAATTTGAGTCACATAAAATGATAGAATAAAACTCAAAACCTACAGTTACATTGTGTACAAGAAAAATTTCTAAAAATCATGGAAATGGCACTAAATCCAATTACTAATGTTTTACCAATTTAAGAATCTAATTTTGAAAAGAATAATCATAATTAAGTCTCTTAGCCAACTATTAATATAAAAGAAAAGTCCCAGTGAAATAAAAATAAAAGAATTAAATTGCCAGGAGACCCGTACAATGAAAAACCTTATAAATTTTATTACTAAATGACCCCTGAATTGAACTGAACTGAAGGAAATATTTATAAAAATACCCTTTACAAAGAAGTCCTAAAAAATAATTAAAATTTTGGAATTAAATAATAAATACATGATTATATGCTTAGACCATTACTAAAATACCCTTAAAATTTTACTAATGAATAGTAAATTAACCAAAATACCCTTTTTACAGAAAACTCCACTTTTCTCTGCAGCTCACAAATTTTTACAAATTAAAAAGAGGGCCTTGCATGTAGTTTGGACTTTATTAGTGTAATATTACCATTTTAAACCTGAGAAAATTACTAATGCTAAATTATAATGAAATATCCTCATTCACCTGCAGGCCAAATTTCACTAACTATCCACCTCATATGATACCTCATACTAAGACTTTAACACAACAAAAATTTAGAAAATAGAAGAAAATTGTGACTAAACTACTGTAAATATTTAGATAAACAGAAAAGAGATGTTTTAACATAAACTTTTCTGTTGTTATGCGACATCCGCTGGCTTACAACATGCTTGTCTCAAATAATTTGAATCGTCTCTTCTAGTCTGTTTTTTCTTCAGCTCGTTACGTAATAATAAAGTTAGCAGGTGGTGTTAATTTCGTTAAGTACTGTGACTTGTATGCTCGTTGGGTTTTGGAAGTTGCTACTTCCAGGTTTTCTTGAACATGTTATTAATCTGTTGCCCTTTGCTGCTTGTCTTTCTTGAACACCACAATTATCTGTTGACCTATGGTGTTTTACGTCACTGAATGCTTCCTTTCATTCTTTGGTGTTAAGGCTTACAAACGCACAAGGAAATTATTCCAGCTAGAAACCACAAAAAGCTTATTATGCATCACAAAATAACTCGGTAACAATAGTTGTCATTTTTATTCCTTGTCACCTTTTATAGTTAACATCTAACATAAATATAACAGTTAATATAAATTTTTAATATATACTTAATTATTAATCACATAATTAGCACATAAATTAACAAAAAAATAGTAGCATTTCAACTAAATTTACCACATTTCGAAGATCTTTCTCTGAGCTACAACTTTCTCAACTACACTGACTTCAAACAATGATCAGATTTGAAGAAAATTTGGTTCAAACACAAAAAATTTTAAAGCAAAAGAAATGTGGATTGGAGTTCAAATGAACGAAAGAGACAGTGACCGGAGGGGGGTTAAAACCGGCCTGAAAACACAACAATTCGCGAGAAAACGGCTAAAAGTTACTGTCGCCCGTTGGTGATGCGACAAAAACGAGAAGCTTTTAGTCGCGGATAGGAAATGGAAAAGACCTGCACTAACTTTTGTCGCACACGCACTCAGGAAAATAATGTTGTCGCGGTCGTGATCCACGAGAAGTATCTGACGCGGTCATGCTCCGTGAAAAGTGGTCGGTTATACCTTGTCGCGGTCGTGAGGCACAATTGGATGATGTGGCGGGTTAGTTTGGTAATTTCAGTAAACTGTGAGTTATTTTTCAAATTATTTTTTTACTCTGAGTTATTAATAAAAAGATTTCAAGACCGCTTCTTTTGCCGTATCACCTGCTCCTGCATGTTCCGTACTAGACAAAATACTCGTGCATTCTCCTTCTTTTGCTTTCTTAAAAAAATTAAAAAAAAAAACTACCTCGTTGATGACAATGACACACTATGTGAGACTGGTTAGGCAGAACTATTTTGGAAAGAAGATATTGGGATTGGTTATTCTTTAGAGAATTGTTAATAAATAGGTAAATGTGTTTTTCTTATTTGTATACACATCTTTATGTCTTTTAAATGAAATTATTTTCTTCAATTTAGTCTTTTAGTGTTCATCTAATCTCATTTTTAACTTCTCCAATAACACAACTTGACCGCGGGTCACGACAGAGTGTTGAGGCAGCAGTGGCGTTGTTAGTCACTGGTGGAGGCGATGAATGTTGGGAGACGATGATGAAGGGATGGTGGTCGAGGGCGGTGATGCGGCAAGGTGGCGGATCAAGAGAAGAGAGAATAAAAATGTGTAGAAGAAAAGATGATAAAGATAAAATCTAAATATAGATATGTGATAAAGATTTTGCAAATCTTCTTTAAAAAAATAGGCCCCGCTCTAAACAGCCCATATTCTTTATGTAGGACGGTGTTGTTCATGCCATTGGAAATAACATATTTAAAAAAGTGCAATTGAAAATCCACTGACTGGATGGGTTCGTGCCATTGGAATAACATATTTTAAAAAAATACAATTGAAAATCCACGGGCTAGTTGGGTGCCGCTAGGATTAAAAAATTATTATGAAATATACCACTATGGCGTTGTCACAGTGGCAATTCTAGGAGAAATTTTGACTTGAGTATGCCACTAATGCCTTAATGCCTTGTAAGAGTAGCATTTTAAGAATAAATTTTGTTACCTAACGGTATATGAACAATTAGTGAATTTTTAGTAGCATTTACATCCAGTTTGGATCTCAAAAATTAGAATTGAATGGAATTGACCCAACTTCATATTTTGTTTGGATGACCACTAATTGGAATTGAAAGGATTTGACCCTATTTCATATGTATAAGATGGAAATTTCAACCTTAAATTTGAAATTTGACATTCCAAATTTGGAGTTTGAAATTTGAAAATTTAGAATTTCAAATTTGAATTTTTAATTATGATTTCAAAAGTTTATCTCTAATGTGAATTTCAAATTCGGAAATTGAATGTTAAGTTGAATTTCAAATTTCATATTCTATTTTTGAAGTTCGACATTTATAATTTGAAAATTTGAAATATGAAATTGGAAAATAAAAAATTGAAATACAAACTGATATTTATCTGATTTGTATGATTTTTTCATTTATTTTCTCCCTCGTTCATGCACATTTTAGTAATACAAGACGGCATTTGCATTAATCATATATATATTTATCGTCAAATCGACCATATTGTTCGTTTTGTGATTTTATTGCAGGTCGACGCGATTGGGTGGATTTTGGCTAATGGAATGCATCTCATCAACTAAACTTGACCCTCGATCGATTCCAAATAAAAGCATGTGTTTCTACAGACACGTAGGAACAGATCGTGCTGAAATTGGAGTCTCTAAGGGTCCGGAATCTCAAATTCTAACAGCAAAGGGCCTTCCTGTAAATTTCTAAAACCTCAAGCACCCCTCTCGCTAAACAGCCAAGACACAAATAAACAAAAACCCTAACTCAGAAGTGTAATTTTCAAATCTTCCAAGGATCTTTTTGCAAAATTGCCTAATTTTGGCTATACCCTAACCGTCAGCCACCATTTTCATTATAGCCTAGTCTTTTGTATGTTATTTCTTCTTCTACCTTCAACCGCACACTTCCAAACCTCCATCCATCACGTCGCCAACGGTGAGGCCAGAGGCCGTGCGACGGACTACCCCCACTACCCCCTTTTTTCCAAAGCCAGCGGTCCACCTCCACTACCACAGAAACAGACATCTAGGACGGCACATCACAAACGGTTATGAACTTTTCAATGGAACACCGTCTGCGAAGGCCTGTCGGGAGAATATGTTAAGTTATCACAGTCGGTTCTAATGTCGAAACCAACTGTGATAGTCAACCAGACGGTTTTGACCACGAAACCGTCTGTAATAGTTTACTTATCACAGATGGTTTTAAACTCAAAACCGATTGTGATATATATAATCACTTCTCAACTGAGAACCGTATGTGATAACTACAATATCATAGACGGTTCCGTTGTTAAAACCGACTGTGATAGATACAATCGGTTCTGAACTCAGAACCGACTATGATAGTGTAGTATTAGAGATGGTTTTAATATCAGAACCGACTGTGATAAACAATGCCGGCGCTTCGAATTCTTAACAGTGTGTTATTTCAGTCTCCGATCTTCGCGCGGCACCCTATGCTGACAACACAAAGAGTCGCCTTGGAAATTCTATAAATAGCTTGGCATTGGAATAATTATGAACTACTTTACAGGCTTTTCTACTTCTTAAACTCTTCGACTCCTTGGTTTCTCTGCGCCAATGGCATCGTCAGCCTTGTTGCATTTAGGCCCCTATTATTGTTGATTTTGATTATTGATGACATTAAGTGTTTTTGATCTAATCATGTCTTTGAGCTATCTGTATGAAGAGACCTATTTCGCCTAAGGTCGCAGTATTACCCAAAGTCGCAAGCACAAGGTCGACAAGAAGAAAGCCGCCCGGATCTGTAAGTCGCAAGCACAAGGTCGTAGGCCATGGTCGCAAGGGCAAAGTCGCCAAGAATGAAGCAGCAAAAGACTTAAGCTAACATGCATATTTATTTTACCGATCTCGGTGTTTAGAGTTTGATCGGTTTATAGAAATTTGTTTTAAGTTTTAACCATACGATAAAGAGGGGTTGCAAGTCCTCTCCACATTTTCAGCATAAACCGAGAAACTAATAGGTCATTGCATTGCATTTGTTTTGATTGGATTTGATTTGGATTTTCAGATGAGTTTTTGACAGCAGAAGAGTTTTTGCTTTTTTCAGAAAGATTGAGGCAGATTAGGATTTTGCTTCTATTGAAAAAAAAGGATAGCCCTTTAAATTATCTTTCAAACAAGCTGTCAAACACTTAAATCAGATTTCTGGATCAAAAGTTATGGATGTTTTTATCCAAATTGACTGTCAGTTATTTGGTTTTTCAGTTGAGTTTTTGACAGTAAAAGAGTTTTTGCATTTTCTAGAAATATCTAGGTAGATCTGGATTTTGCTTTCATTGACAAAAAGATAGCCCTTTAAAATATCTTTCACACGAGCTATCAAACACTTCAATCGGACCTCTGGATGAGAAGTTATGACTATTTTTATCCATGTTGACTGTCAGTTTGCTAAACTGACTACTGTCAGTTAGAATTGTCAGTTTTGTCAACTGACAGTTGTCCAGAGAGATTGTTTTTTGAGCTGAAACTTTTTGAACTAAACTGACTGTCAGTTTGCATTTCGACCTCGAGCTGTTTGATTTGAGTTTCTGTTTTAATTGGTCGATGTATTGGTCGAAACTGACTGTGTGTTTGGAGTATCAGTTTCCATATACGACCAGCAAAGTTTTATCCGTGATTTTTGTCAGCCGTTGAGGTAGGAACGGACTGTCAGTTTGACAAACTAACTGTCAGTTTGACAAACTGACTGTCAGTTTGTGCTATCTTGTTTCCATAAACGACCTCAAACGGCTAGCTGAGTTTTCTTCGGATTTTACTTCTTTCTGGTCGTGACCCAAACTGACTATCAGTTATACAAACTGACTGTCAGTTTGCATTGTTGATTTTCAGCTCGAGCTCCAATGACTCTTTTGTTTGTTGAGGCTATAAATAGAGGCGTTGAGCAGATGTTTTGTACACCAAGCCTCCTCATACTCTCTTATACACTTGAGCATTCTTTTAGAGTTTAACAAATCTTGATCTGTTGATCAAGTCATGAGTTCTGAGATCCACCGAGTATACTGTTCGCATCATTCATGCATACTTAGAGTTTCTCGATGCATGTTGGAGGTCTAGAAGAGACCTTGCTGCTCATTACTCTTGGTGAACGCCCTCACCTAGACGGTTTGGTGGTGTGGCCGTTGACCTCTCCTGTTCGGAGATTGTCGGAGAGACTCGGCGTGTTTGTAAAAGGCATCGGTGCTCGCCTTTCCGGAGTGGACAAGGAGCAACCATTAGTGAGAAATATCCTTCGTGGATATTGAAGCAAGACTCATTGATTTGAGTGCTTCAACGAGAAGTAGGGGAGACCGAGCGAGTCTCCGAGACCTCGGGAAAAATCTCTGTGTTTGTTCTCTTTCTCTTCTATTTAATCTTGCAATATTTTGTTCAATTGCTTTTGGTTCATCTCTTTGCAAAAGTTGCTTTAGATTGAAAAGTTTTTAAGCCTCCTATTCACCCCCCTCTAGTCGTCATCCTTGATCCTACACATGGTATCAGAGCAAAGTCTCTCATTTATGGGCTTTACCGCCTAGAGACAAAGGATTGACTCGGTAGAGGATTTTGATTTGATTGCTCCTCACTTTGATGGCTCACATTACTTTCGTTGGAAGATTATTATGAGCACTTATTTTGAGGAATTGAGTTTGGATTTATGGAGCTTAGTGGAGAAGGGTGTGACTTATCCGTTGATTTCGAATAAGGATATTCTCCTCTTAAATACAAAGGCTAAAGATGTGCTTCTTAGATCCCTTAGCCATGATGTGTTCGAACTAGTGAGTGATCGTTCGACCGCTCACGATGTTTGGGCCACCCTTGAGTCTATCTTCGAGGGCACATCTAGCTTTGAGCATACTAAGATGCACTTCTTGATGCAACACTATGAGGCATTTGTGATGTTGGATCATGATACACTCTCCACCATATATGATTGCTTGATCAACATCACAAATGAGCTCAAAGCCTATGGCGCTAATATTTCCAATCTAGACATTTATAGGAAATTGCTTAAGGTGTTACCGGAGGATCGCTACGGATACTTCATTACCACTCTTGCAAATGGTGACCTCTCTGACACTTCACCGAGCGTGCTCATTGACATGCTTATGTCAAATGAGGCTATGTCCAAGGAGAAGGACATACATTCCACCTCCGAGCATATTAAGAATGATGATTTCATTGTGGAGGATCGGGAGCTTTCTAGCAAGCTCAAAGACGTCATCGACTTGGTTCGCCTAAGAAAGACAAACGCGAACTATTGCAAGAAGAGCTCAAAGAAATCTAGAAAGAAAGCGTCAAGATCAAAGTCTTCATCTCACGACAAATCTATATGCCTTATGGCATGTCACTCGACGGTATCAAATACTAACTTCTCTAATGCTGAGCTTAAGGATATGATTGTAGAGTTAAATGACTTGCTTGGCAATATGAATAAAAGTTTTTGCACTTTAAATAATAACTTCTCATCCTTGAAAGTGAATTTCAAGAGTTGAAAAGTTCTTATGATTCTTTGCTTGCCAAGGAAGCTATTAGCTCCACAACTACCTTAGATGATAGAGTTGCTTGTAACTTGCTTATTGATCTATCCTTAGAGTCACATACTTCCACTTCACATTACTTAAGTGTTAATTCTTGTTTAGACTCAAATACTATCTTTGTAGACACTAGTACTTCATGTGATAATTTGTCTATTGATTCATTTATTGATTCACATGCTTGTACAGCTGTTACTAGTAACTCACACCATGATTTATCTAGTGACTCATCTTTATGCCATGGTGTTAGTACTAGTTGCTCCTCATTTGATATGTCTAGCTCATCTAGTGATTCTATTGTTATGCCTTCTAGTTCATCTACTTGTGATAATATGCCGTCATGTTCTCATTCGCATCATGCTTCATGTGTTAACACGATATCATCTCATGTACATAAAATTGAAATTGATGAACTTAATACTAAAATAAATAGATTGAGTCATGACTCTACTAGATATCATATGAGTAGTGCTATGCTTGTTAAACCCCCTTTAAATTATAGATATTCATTTAAAAAGGGAAATTAAATCATGCTCACTCATCTAGTAAGAGGTATCGCATATTTCACCGCACTCATACCATTTCATTTGAAAAGCCCTCTCGAACTTCATGTTCTGCATGTCACTTAATAGGGCAAGATTCGCATGAGTGTGTATCTAACCCTTTCAGAATTGGTTCTTTTGACTCATTTGATTTCTTGTTCTAGAAGGGGTTTAATTGCAAAACTTGTTGATTTCCATTTTCAAAAAAACCTAAAGATAGAGCTATTTGGGTACCAAAAGATTTATGCGACAAGGCCAGAGGGCCTCGTAAGGTCTGGGTACCGAAAAGGGCTTGAATCTTGATTACAAAATCCTTTTTGGAAATTTTTTTTTGCAAAATATGTGTCATGCATTAAAAATCATTTCTGTAAATTTTCATTTCAATTGGATTTGATTTGAGCAACATTTGATTTTTCACAAATCAAATCTAAAATCTGTATCTTCAAACTTTTTGTGGTTTTGACTGATTTTTCATTTTTATATCTCTTAATTGGTTGGCTTTTTGAAGAAAGTTTATACATGATATTTTGATTGGTCTTTATTGCTATTTCATTTCAAAATTTTTGGAAGATACTCAAGTGAAAATCAAAAGATCACCTTTGGCGTCAATCGTCAAGGAAATGTGGTAGGCTTGGGTAAAATTGCAATATCCAATGATCTTTCTATTTCAAATGTTTTACTTGTTGAATCTCTGAATTTTAATTTGCTTTCCGTTGCACAAATTTGCGATCTTGGACTTCGTTGCTCCTTTTATCCTAAAGAAGTTTTAGTTGAAAATTTGAAAGACAATTCCTTGATTTTCAAAGGCTTTCGTTTTGGAAATCTTTATCTGATTGATTTTAATTCAAAAGATGCATCTCTTTCAACATGTCTTGTCTCTCAAACCTCAAAAGGTTGGCTATGGCATAGAAGACTTGCACATGTTAGTATGCATCAACTGAAAAAGCTGTTTAAACGTGATTTGGTTGTTGGCTTAAAAGATGTGAATTTTGAAAAGCATAAACCTTGTAGCGCTTGTCAAGCTGGCAAGCAAGTAGCTACTTCACAACCGATTAAGCGCGTTCTTTCAACTTGCAAACCTTTGGAACTGCTGCACATGGATTTATTTGGACCTTCTGAGTTCCAAAGTATCGGGAGCAACAACTATGGTTTTGTGATTGTTGATGATTTTACTCGCTATACTTGGGTTTTCTTTCTGAAACCCCTGATGTTTTCAAAAGTTTTGCAAAACGTGTTTTGACTGAATTCTAACTTTGTCGTGGTATAAAATATACCACCGGCAGATTTCACGGAGAGACTTGACACGTGAACAGTGCGCGTGAGCTGACCGAGTGACCGGTCACCTCCCGCCGGGCAACGCAGCAATTGATACAGCGATTTTTATACAAGTTCGGGTCCCGGTGGGGGCCCTAGTCCTATCGGCACCCTCCAGACGCGAGTCTGCTGGGGAGGAGCTCTCTCGGGGAGAGAGGTCTCAAAGGGAGTCTATTGTTTGAGTGTGTTGAAAATGAATTGGAGTCTCTTTACAAATGATGTACAAGGGGGTATTTATAGGCCCCAAAACAGGCAAAAGACCAAAAAGTCCTAGCTATGGCCGTTGGATCGAGGGGCGCTGGCGTCATTTCACCGGCCGAAGGGCTTGGATGCTTGACAAGTGTCCTCGCTAGTTCTTAAGGGACTCGGGGCCCGGAGGTCCAGGGACCCGCCGGGGAACATCTCCACACGAAGGGCCGAGACTCTCCAGAGAGCCCGCGGGACCCGTGGCCCGGTGGCCCAGGGACCCACTGGGACCTTCTCCGCACGAAGGGCCGGGGGGCTTCGGAAGTTCCCTGGGACCCCGGGCCCGGAGGCCCTGGGACCTGCCGGGAACCTTCTCTGCAGAAGGGGCCAAGGGGCTCTGGAAGTTCCCAGGAGCCGGGGCCCGGAGGCCCCGGGACCCGTCGGGGACCATCTCCACACGATGGGCCGGGCCCGGAGGCCCTGGGACCCGTCGAGGACCTTCTCCACACAATGGGCCGAGGGGCTCCGAAAGTTCCCGAGACCCAGGGCCCAGAGGTCCCGGGACCCGTCGGGGACCTTCTCCGCACAATGGGCCCAGGGGCCCCGGAAGTGCCCGAGACCAGGGGCCCGGAGGCCCTGGGACCCGTCGAGGACCTTCTCCGCGCAATGGGCCGAGGGGCTCTGGAAGTTCCCGGGAACCAGGGCCCAGAGGCCCCGAGACCTGCCAGGGACCTTCTCCACACAATGGGCCGAGGGGCTCCGGAAGTCCCTCGGACTCTGATCCGGGAGGATCTCCAAGTCTTGATCGCATGTGGCTTCGCGACCAAGTCCTGATCGCATGCGGCTTGGCGACCAAATCCTGATCGCATACGGCTTCGCGACCTTAACCGTGTTCGGAAAGGATTCGCGACCATGGATTGGTCCGCGACCAGGAAAAGGAATTTGTTCCCTGTTTGGAATTGTAATCAGATCCGAATGTGTATAACTAAGCTTATCTGTTTAGGATTAGTTATATGAGTCTAATACGTTTAGGTCTCTAATTCTGATACGTACTCATACGATTGGACTATAAATACCTTGTAATAGGTCTAGTTTAGATCATCGAATTCAATCGAAGAGTCATAGAACTTATTTGAGTTTTAGACACTTATAGTTCCTTCAACGTAGGCAAGTGTACCTAACGTTCGACGTGTAAAAGCCCTCTTTGAAATAAAGAGTTGTGCAATTACTTTGGGTTTCGGTATTTCCGAGTAAGATCCCGTTATTCCGCATATTAGAATCTGGGTGAGCCTAGTGCGAAAACCAAGACTAGGTCTCAAACGGATCAAGTTGGTATCAGAGCAACTTTCCTATCCTGTGGATGGTGAAGACTCGCCAGGGTTACAAAACTTCCGGTGAAATTCCAGGCGATCAATTGACGGTTCCTACAGCCGCGTCTCCGACAATGTCTGACGATACCGCCGTTCAAGCTAACCTAGCCGAACAAGTGGCTAAATTCTCCACCGACATGGAAACCGTGCTTGCTTGGATTAAGCAGCAGGCCATGATTGTACCTCCTGAAGTAGGGAAGGTTATGGGTGAGAAGACTGGTGAAGACTTGCGCAGGGCAGACGAAGATGAAGACGAAGGCAACCACAAGACCGTCGACCTCGCCAACACCTCCTTAGCTGTCGGATCTTTTAAAGTCGACGCTAAGATTGATATACCCATATATGATGGGGTGATCGATGCCGAGAAGCTGGATTCTTGGATCGACCAAGTTGAGACCTAGTTTGACCTGAAAGGGTTTAGTAGCGCTCAAAAGGTCAAATTTGCACCTTTGAAGATGAAGGACCACGCCAAGACATGGTGGAAGGCCCTTGTCGCCAGTGGTGAAGCTGACGACCTTGCGTGGGGTCAATTCAAACGACTTCTGCGACAAGAATTCTATCCGATGGGTTACCTTGAGGAGAGATGGGAGCGTTGGCACAGATTGTATCAACGGCGCGACCAGACCGTCCAAGACTATACGACAGAGTTTCGGCGACAAGCAATGGTCATTGGCATCTCACGATCCGACCCTCAGGTATTTCAGAAGTACACATCTGGACTTCAGAAATTGATCAATACTAAGCTAAGTCTGTTCGGTGTCCAAGACATTGCGACCGCGAGCACAACTGCTATGGCGATCGAGAAGAAGAATAAATCCCGCAGCGACAAAAGCACGAAGGAAAATGCGACCTCGACAAAGAAAAAGCCGAGTCCGAAGAAGAACGCTTCAAAATCGGACACGGGTGCCTTTTGCAAAAATTGTCAAGTCGCGGGGCATACCAAGGACAAATGTTACAAGCTTCATCCTGAACTTCGACCAAAGAAAAACGGACCAGGGAAAAGAACAGCCACGGCTACTGCGACTTCACCCGACGAAGAAGTTGTCCGAGTGAATTCGGTTAATGAGGCGGATACGACCTTGTCTCTGATGGCAATGCCGAAGGACAAGGGTTCTGATCCACCGAACAACCATCACCCCACGGAGGACTTGTTCACCATCAACATCCAGGTGAAGCACGAAGTGGTCGCGCAATATTCGATCCAGGAAGTCAGAAGAATCTGGTCTCCGCTGGACTGGTTCGGCGACTTGGTTTGAAGACAACCACACACCCGCGACCATATCCGCTGGGTTGGTTTACATCCGACGTGAACCAACAGATTACGAGTCAGTGTGTGTTGAAGTTTGCGATCTCTACACGATATATCGATGAGGTGCAATGCGATGTTGTCCCTATCGATATCTGTCAGGTGATCTTTGAGAGTCCGTATCTGTATGATCGAGACGCTCACTTCCATCGGCGAGCGCAAGAGTACGACCTCACCAAAGACGGAGTTAAGTTCGTGATCAGTAGAGACATCTACGTCAACACTTCGAACTTGATTACCGCAAATCAAGCCAAACGAATTGTTAATGCATGTCACAAGTATGTGCTTGTCATGATTCGACCCATTGATCAAGGTGAGGGTACTCGACCAGCATTGTCGCTGGCGTGCCGAGAGGATTCTGGTCGTTTGTCGGGACTGCTGGAGAAATACAGTGATCTGTTCGAGACTACCCAGGGTCATCCGCCGAAACGTCCAGTCGAGCACGAGATTCAGCTTGTGTCCGATGCGACCTACCCAATCTGAGTATGTATCGCAACTCAGTATTGGAGAATGAAGAGATCAAGAGACAACTTGGTGAGTTGCTGAACAATGGTGTCATTCAACCGAGTAGTTCACCTTGTGGATCTCCTGTGGTGTTAGTACCAAAGAAAGATGGGACTTGGCGTATGTGCATCGACTATCGAGCACTGAACAAGATCACCATCAAGAACCGGTACCCCCTTCCTCGTATTGATGACCTGCTAGACCAATTGAAGCATGCTGTTGTCTTCTCCAAATTGGATCTTAAGTCAGGATGTCATCAAGTCAGCATCTGAGAGGAGGATACATGGAAGACCGCGTTCAAAACACGGCAAGGTCTGTTTGAATGGCTAGTCATGCCGTTTGGTCTCTGCAACGCCCCGGCAACTTTCATGCGTCTTATGAATGACGTATTGAGACCGTTCATCGACGACTTTGTGATCGTGTATCTAGACGACATATTGGTTTATAGTCGTTCGTGGGATGAGCACCTCATTCATGTCGAAAAGGTGTTCGAACAGCTTTGGCAACATCGACTTCGCCTCAACCATAAGAAGTGCGAGTTCGGTCAGCAAACTCTACTTTACCTCGGATTCATAATCGGCAACGGTACGTTGCAAATCGACCCAGATAAGGTCAAAGTGATTCGCGAATGGCCGCGACCGCGAACAGTTACGGATGTGCGTAGTTTTGTGGGAGCATGCCAATACCTTCGGAAGTTCATCCGACACTTCTCGATTATGGCTTCTCCATTGCATGCATTAACCAGGATCGATCAGAAGTTCGAGTGGACAGGGAAACATGAGGACACGTTTCACTTGCTGAAAAGGAAGATCAGCGAGGCGCCTGTGTTAGCTTTGCCGAATCTCCAGAAACCGTTCGAGCTAGAAACCGATGCCTCAGGTTATGCGATGGGCGCAGTGCTCATGCAAGAAGGTCGACCAATGGCATATCACTCAGAGTTATTCCAGGGAGCTCAGAAGAACTACCCGACTTATGATAAGGAGTTATGCGCACTGCATCAGGCCGTGAAACATTGGCGGTGTTATCTCTTGGGGAAATAGACGGTTGTCCACACCGACCATCAACCATTGCAATATTTGCAAACTCAGTCCAAGCTACAGGAAGCTCGGCACATGAAGTGGATGTCATATCTGCAGCAGTTTAATCTGGTGATTAAGTACAAGAAGGGCGTACACAACAAATTGGCGGATATGTTGTCGCGACCACCAGTTATAACCCTTTGTTTATCAGCGTTCATGCAGATCGAGCCATCATGTCATGATGACTATGTCACTATGTACAGTGAAGACCTTGATTTTCAAACAGCACTGACTGAGGTCGAAACAGGGAACCCTACAGAGTTCGTTCGTCGAGAAGGACTCTTGTACAAGGGCAATTTACTTTGCATACCTGGTGGAGCACCTCGAACTCAATGGATGCGAGAAGCGCACACATCGAAGGTAGCTGGTCACTTTGGGGTTACAAAGACGTTGCAAAATCTTCACCGACATGTGTTCTGGCCGCGTATGCAGCAAGATGTGGCTAGGTTTGTTCGAGGCTGTGGTCTCTGCAGCATCTCGAAACCGGCAAACCGAAAATTAGGTTGGTACACTCCTTTGCCAGTTCCATCACGACCATGGGAGAGCATATCCATGGATTTCTTGGGAGGATTGCCTAAGACCCGACGTGGCAACGACTATCTATTCGTGGTCGTTGATCGGTTCTCCAAAATGATTGTTCTTATACCTTGTCGGAAGATTATCACGGGAGAAGAGGCAGCTCGGGTATTCTTTCAACACGTTTGGACACACTTCGTACTGCCGACTTCTATTGTGTCTGATCGCGATACCCGGTTCCTTAGTCACTTTTGGCGATCGCTCTGGACGATGATGGACACCAAGCTAAAGAGGAGTACTGCTTTTCATCCGCAAACTGATGGTCAAACCGAGGTGGTTAATCGCACAGTCGTTCATCTCTTGAGAGGATATAACTCGAAGCACCCGAAGACCTGGGATGAAAGCATACCATACCTACAGTTTGGTTTTAATCGAGCAGTGCATGGTTCGACTGGAAAGTCGCCGTTTGAGGTCTGTTTAGGATTTCTACCACAGAGTCCATTCGATATAGAGTTTGTGATCCCTACCTCAGCACAGAACAGCAAGGAAGCATCTGATCAAGATCGAGCACAAAAGTTCCTGAAAGGTATTCAACGACTCCATCGTGAGGTTGAACAGAACTTGCTGAAAGCTCAACTCAAGTACAAAGCGCGACATGATCGGCACCGAGTTGATGCGCAATTTCAAGAAGGTGATATGGTATGGTTACATTTGAGTAAGGAGAGACTTAAAGGTGAAGGTAAGAAGCTCAAACCCATTCGTTATGGTCCTTTTCGGATTTTGCGGAAAGTGGCTAATAATGCTTGTTAGCTTGAGTTACCTCCATACATGGATATTTACTCGGTTGTCAATGTTGAGCACCTCAAACTCTTCGAGCCTTCAATGTTGGATGATGAGCCAGATACCATAGTACCATCCGTTGAAGACTTGGTCTATCAACGAGGCGAACCTTTACGTGACGATGTGATTCTGGAGAGGAAGGTGACTACCACCCGCAGTGGCACAAAGGAGACTTTTCGAATCGGTCGGAAAGATCAACGAGCACGTGCAGCAAAGTGGTACACAAAAGAAGATGGACAAGCCCAATTTCCACATCTCCAGTTTGATCGTGAGGTCGCAACAGGGGTTGGCTGCTTCTCAACAAGGGAGCCATGATCCGGGAGGATCTCCAAGTCCTGATCACATGTGGCTTCGCGACCAAGTCCTGATCGCATGCGGCTTCGCGACCAAATCCTGATCGCATACGGCTTCGCGACCTTAACCGTGTTCGGAAAGGATTCGCGACCATGGATTGGTCCGCGACCAGGAAAAGGAATTTGTTCCCTGTTTGGAATTGTAATCAGATCCGAATGTGTATAACTAAGCTTATCTGTTTAGGATTAGTTATATGAATCTAATACGTTTAGGTCTCTAAGTCTCATACGTACTCATATGATTGGACTATAAATACCTTGTAATAGGTCTAGTTTAGATCATCGAATTCAATCGAAGAGTCATAGAACTTATTTGAGTTTTAGACACTTATAGTTCCTTCGACGTAGGCAAGTGTGCCTAATGTTCGACGTGTAAAAGCCCTCTTTGAAATAAAGAGTTGTGCAATTACTTTGGGTTTCGGTATTTCCGAGTAAGATCCCGTTATTCCGCATATTAGAATCTGGGTGAGCCTAGTGCGAAAACCAAGACTAGGTCTCAAACGGATTAGACTCGATGCCCGGAGGCCCCGGGACTTGCCGGAGACATCTCCGCACGAAGGACCGAGGCGATCTAGAGACCCCGTGGGATCCAGGGCCCAGAGGCCCAAGACCCGCCGAGACCTCCGCATGAAGGACTGAGGGAGCTCGGGAGGTCTCGGGACCCAGGGCCCGGAGGCCCAGGGACCCACCGGGGACCTTCTCCGCACGAAGGCCTGAAGCACTCCGGAGACCCCACGGGACCTGGGGCTCAGAGGCCCAGGGACCCGCCAGGGATCTTCTTCGCACGAAGGACCGAGGCGCTCCGGAGACCCCATGGGACCCAGGGCCTGGAGGCCCAGGACCCACCCGGGACCTTCTCCGCACGAAGGACCAAGGGCACTCGGGAGCTCACTTCGAAGACTGCCCGGGGGTATGGGATTCGCCCCAACAGGAGCCCCCAGGCCCTTGGGGACACGTCGTGGCCCCGGAGGGTGTGTGTAAAACCCTTTCCCTGATGACACTGAGGTCTCCGGGGTAATTTTCCCACACAATGTTGCGATAGAACCCTTTCGCTTCCGTGGGACCGGGGATCTCTTGGCGGAAGGATCTGAACTTTGGATGTAAAGTCGCTGTGAGGAAGAGAAATAGCCCCCAGGAGGCTTAGAGCCCTAGAACGGAAGAAAACCTCTCCTGGGGCCCTGGTCCCCAGGCAAATGGCTGCACCCGGAATGAGGGAGCAGGGCCCCCGGGCAAAAGGCGGCTCCCGGGACGAGGGAGCTGGGGCCCTTGTCCCCGGGCGAAAGGCAGCGCCTGGGACGAGGTCACCGGGGCTCTGGTCCCCGAGCAGATGACCGCGCCCGAGATGAGGAAGCCGGGGCCCTAGTCCCCGGGCAAAAGGCGGCGCCTGGGACGAGGGAGCCGGGGCCCTAGTCCCCGGGCAAATGGCGGCGCCCGAGACGAGGGAGCCAGAGCCCTTGTCCCCAGGCGAAAGGCAGCGCCCGGGACGAGGTCACCAGGGCTCTCTTCCCCGGGCAAAAGGCGGCGCCCGGGACGAGGTCACCGGGGCCCTGGTCCAAAAGGCAAATGGCGGCGCCCGGGACGAGGGAGTCGGAGCCCTTGTCCCCGGGCGAAAGGCGGCGCCCGGGGCGAGGTCACCGGGGCCCTAGTCCCTGGGCCAATGGTGGCGCCCGGGACGAGGTCACCGGGGCCCTACTCCCTGGGCAAATGGCGGCGCCCGAGACGAGGGAGCCGGAGCCCTTGTCCCCAGGTGAAAGGCGGCGCCCGGGACGAGGTCACCGGGGCCCTAGTCCCCGGGCTAATGGCGGCGCCCGGTGACGAGGATTGACACCCAGGTCACTTCTAATAAACTTTTGGTTCAAGACAGGTTCGAACCAGACATGTATCTAGCGATGCGAACTCAAGCTATTCTGAGGGGCATCACCGTGAGGTCGCAAGCTTTACGCGATCAGGTCGCGGGTTTCGTGCGATCAGGCCGACAGCCTTGTGCGGTCAAAAGTTCGTATGCTATACGCGGACTGGATGTCCGGGATGTTGCGCGGTCAGCCCACATTCCGGGGTCAGAACGTTCTCGACCAGGATGCTTGGAGTTTATTCGGTTATCCTTATATCAGGATATTCCAAGCATCCCGAGAATTCCTCCACGTTGAAGACCAACCGTCAGAGGTTATTATATGCGGTTATTCATGATAAACACGTGATAATAACCTCCGTGGAAGTTAACAGCGGTTCTCCAGAAACCGCATCCAACAGTTTGATGCAGTTTTCTTCATTTGGCACCCTTTCAACCAGTATAAAAAGGTGGCAAAGTACATCAAATGGGAATCCAAGACATTTGGAAGAACAAGACCCTGATACAAGTGAGATACAAGATATCTCGACCACTCAAATAGCCAAGCCTACGGCTTAGATTAGACAATACTTACAAATCTCCTATAGCTCTTTTTTGTATACTTATATAGGGAAAGTTTTCGCCTGTGAAGGTTTCTCCCCGGTAGTTTGTAAAGTTTTATCACATCTAGTGAAATCCTAACAGGACGTTGGGCTTTTACTCCCACCATCGAGGGCCCGAACCTGTATAAATCTCTCTGTGCTCCTGTTCACCATTGTTCTACATACCTTCCCGGAGGGTCATCTTGAAAGGTCTCACAATTACAAATCTTGCATAAGTTCGGCTGAGGACCCCGAGTCCGAATCGTCGACAGCTGGCGCCCACCGTGGGGCCTTTCTCAAGGCGTCCTAATTGGAATCCGGAGGTTCGCTGAAATATGGCTGGAGCATATGATTCCGAGAACGACTTCGATCTCGAGGATTATGCCCATACACCAATGCCTTCTCCAAGTGATCCTGTTCCGATGGAGGAGGTCGAAGGCCAGAATCTTCCGCAGGTTGAATCATCTCTTCAGGTCATGTCAATCGACCAGGGAGCAACTAGCGCAAGGTCAGAACCCACAGAGGTTCTTAATGTGCTAGGTGATGAATCCGGCCCGTCATACGACCCTGCTGAGGGAAAATATGATGATGACCCGGAAATTAGCCCAGGAAGGTTCGACCCTGATAACCTTCACCGTCTCTTTGATTTCGAGTCTGACTCGGAACAAACCGAGATGTTTTCCCCATCGGCAACCTCTCTTCCTAGGCAGTTTGCTGCGCTGTCGGAAGAAACTCCCGATCAACAGGCTGCCAGGGAAGAACAAGATCGCAAACAAAAGGAGGATCAAGATCTCGAGCAACAAAACAACGAATTGCGTAGAACCGCCCTAGAGGCTCTTCAAGATGCGCAGGCTCGTTACAATGCTGCCCCGAGTTCTTCTCGACGGTCGCGTGGTCGTAGACGTGACCAGACTTCTTCTTTACCACCGGAGCGTTTCCCAGTGGACGAAGAAACAATAACACCTGGTGCACCTAGGAGAAGTACCCATGGTCGACTGCGATCTATCGCGGAAGTCATGCGCAATTTTCCTCCTACGGTCACGGATGCGCAGAAACCGGCCTTTTTCAGGATCCTGGCGGAAAGACTGGACGAGGTCGCATCCGAGGCGACCCCAACAGCCTCTTCCCGCTCGGTAACACATTCCCGTGAATGGGATGGTCCTCATTCTGGCTCTGGCCGGCGGAGTTACCCGCCGCCCGTACCGTCCCGACAAGACAAATATCGGCGAATGCAGGATTCTCATAGTAGGGATCGAGTTCCTGTTCACTCTCGTTTGGGACCACGAGTAACCTCGCCATTGCGTGAGGTTGCTCGAGACCCAACCGAGAGTCATAGGGCGGTCCACGGTCCTTACGTTAGTTGCAAAGCTTTTTCGCCTGGCCTACGAGCAGTCGTTTGGCCCGATAAGTTTCGACCAGGGGCCATTGAGAGGTTTGATGGAACTCAGAACCCATCCGAGTTCCTTCAGATCAATATTACTGCCATCCAAGCAGCCGGAGGCGATGACAAGGTCATGGCAACTACCTGCCAACAGTCCTCGCAGGACCGGCTAGAACCTGGTTGTTTAATCAGCCTGAGGGTTCCATCTACAATTGGGAAATGCTATGCGATGCCATCCTCAGCAATTTCCAAAATTGTTACCAAAAGCCGGGTAAGGAGGACGACTTGCATAGGCTGCGGCAAACTTCGACCGAAACACTTCGGCAGTTTGTCAAGAGGTTTGTCGGGGTGAGGAATACCATCCCGAACATATCTGATGGCTCCGTGATCAGGGCATTTAAGCATGCCGTTCGATACCGGAGATTCACTGAAGACTTGCTTATCCACCCTCCTCGATCAGTGGCCGATCTGTTCGACATGGCTGATCGATATTCCGATGCAGCCGAAGCAGTCGAATGGAACCGAATGGTCGATAAGGGAGACCTACCACCCCAACCAGGCTTCAAGGACGCCAGGAAAGAAGATTCAAGCAAAAAGTTGGAGTCTTCACCGGGTGGGAAGTCAAAGAAGTCGAAGAGGAACCGCTCTGGACAGTACCGCGAGGTCGCAGTCGCAGAGAAGCCACCTTCGACCAAAGGTAATAAGTCTTCATTTAAAAGTAAAACTGCCTCTGGTGGTCGGGATTCCGACCAGCCAGAAAAATCAACTAATCCGCAGGAGGGCAAGAAGTGGTGTCCACTCCACAACTCCGCAGGCCACGACCTCAAAAACTGCAGGAGTTGGTTGAAACAACTGGACGATTTCTACCAAGGAGTTGGGCCAATGCCAACCTTACCGCCTAAAGAGCAGGCGTGCGGGATTAGAGACGTCGACGGAGACGAAGAAATGGCTTACCAGGTACCTCAAAATCATGTTAATGTCATTTTCGGAGGTTCTTCCTCTTTCGTTTCCAAAAGGCAGTTTAAAACCTTTTGCCGAGAGGTTAACCAAACGGAGACATCCCTTGGTGAACCTCAATACCCCCGTTGGTCGGATATGCCTTTGACGTTCGATCGCGCTGACTGTCCTGCGGGGCTAACCCGACCATTGAGGCTACCTCTGGTCATCACCCCAATCATCAGTAACGTGAGAGTCAAAAGGGTCCTGATTGACGGGGGAAGTTCCCTTGATCTTTTATTGGTCAAGGCACTCGACGAGATGCAAATTCCTCGTTCGAAGATCAAGCCCATAATCCATCCGTTTTATGGGATAATCCCAGGCCCCTCCATGATGCCATTGGGACAAGTCGTCCTCCCGGTCACCCTGGGAGAACCAGACAACTTCCGAACAGAATTGATTACTTTCGATGTAATCGATTGTGACTCAGCTTATAATGCAATCTTTGGCAGGCCGACTCTTGCTAAGTTCATGATGGCAACGCACTATGCTTATCAGTGCGGGAAATTGCCTGGCCCCAAAGGTGTCATCTCGATCCGAGGCAGTCGCAACGTGGCACTCACGTGCGACCGGCTATCTTTGGAGATGGTCGATCAACTTCCCCTCTGGGACGCTCAGGTCGTCACCGTTGCCGCCGATGCGATCAAGGCTGCTCCTCGACCAGATGAAAAACTCAAACAAGTTCCTCTGTACCCAGATGACCCATCCAAGACAATTCGGGTTGAGTCAGCCCTGGATGACAAATAGGAACTCGACCTCGTTGCTTTCCTTCGGGCTAACGCAGACGTGTTTGCGTGGAAACCGTCCGACATGCCCGGTGTCTCAAGGGAAGTAATTGAGCACAGGTTAGCAATTCGACCTGGACAACGACCAATAAAGCAAAAGCTCAGGCGTTTTGCCACTGACCGACAGGAAGCCATCCGAGAAGAGTTAGACAAACTCTTACAAGCCGGGTTTATCCGCGAAGTGGATCACCCGGACTGGCTCGCCAATCCGGTCATGGTCCGCAAGTCAAATGGCAAGTGGCGCATGTGTGTCGATTACACTAGCCTCAACGCTGCCTGTTCGAAGGATGACCTTCCCCTTCCCCGCATCGACCAGCTGGTCGACTCAACTGCGGGTTGCGAACTGATGAGTTTTCTGGACGCTTACTCAGGATATCATCAAATTAGCATGGCAGAAGACGATGAAGAGAAAACTGCCTTCATCACCCCGTTCGGCACATACTGCTACGTCATAATGCCGTTCGGTCTCAAGAACGCAGGTTCCACGTACCAGCGCTTGATGCAAAAGACCTTTCTTTCCCAGATAGGGCGTAATCTCGAAGCATATGTAGACGATTTGGTTGTAAAAAGTACCAAGAGATTGTCTCATTTGGACGATCTCGCTGAAACCTTCTGTAATTTGAATCGCTTTGGAATAAAATTAAACCCGGAGAAATGCTCTTTCGGGGTTTCTTCAGGAAAACTTCTTGGTTTCCTTGTGTGTTCCAGGGGCATTGAAGTTAATCCTGAGAAAATCAGGGCTATTGAACAAATGAGGTCGCCCTCGACCATGAAGGATGTTCAACGCCTGGCTGGTCGCATGGCGGCTTTAAGTCGCTTCATATCGCGATTAGGCGAAAGGGGATTGCCTTTCTTCAAAGCCTTGCGGAAGCATCATAAATTTACATGGTCGGATGAGGCCGAAAAAGCATTCCAGGTGGTAAAAGCATATCTATCCAGTCCGCCAGTATTGGTGTCTCCCGACAAAGGAGAACCGTTGCTTCTTTACTTGGCGGCCACACCACACGCGGTCAGCGCCGTTCTGATCGCGGATAAGGAAGGAATACATAGACCCGTCTACTATGTGAGCGAAGTACTTCATGGTCCTAAGGAGCGCTACCCGGAGGTCCAGAAGATACTTTACGCGCTACTGATGGCTTCCCGTAAACTACGACATTACTTTCAAGCACACAAGATCACAGTACCCTCCTCTTTTCCTTTGGGGGATATTGTCTGAAATCCAGAGAAATCTGGTCGAATCGCCAAATGGGCGGTCGAACTCGGTGCCTTCGAGATCCATTTCACCCCCCGCATGGCGGTTAAGTCTCAGGTTTTGGCCGACTTTGTGGTCGAATGGACCAATCCTGAGCCACCCGTGCAGTTGGCAGAGGAACTGGAGTGCCCCGATTATTGGACAATGTACTTTGACGGCTCCCGTAGTTTTTAACACTCGGGGGCTGGAGTGGTCTTAGTTACGCCCCAGGGCGAACAGGTTAAGTATGTCATTCAACTACACTTTGTTGCAACCAACAATGCAGCAGAGTATGAAGGTCTTCTTGCAGGGCTCCGGGCAACAAAATTCCTCGGAGTCCGTCGATTAGTGGTGAGGGGAGACTCACAGCTGGTCGTAAACCAGGTAAACAAGGAGTACAGCACCTCCGATGAGACAATGGCTCATTACCTGGGGGAAGTGAGGAGATTGGAAAAACACTTCAGTCATTTCGAAGTCCAATACATCCCGCGAAAGGACAATATTCTCGCAGACCAATTATCCAAAATTGGGTCCTCACGCTCATCCACTCTGGCAGGAGTGTTCATTGAACACTTGGGCCATCCTTCGATCATAACTTCGGTCGAGGATGATCCGGTAATAGCCTTCGTTACCAACCTCGGTCAGGAACAAGATTGGGCTCATCCATTGAGGGTCTATCTTGAACATGGGACCCTACCCGAGGACGAAACCGAAAGTGATCGGTTAATTCGAAAAGCGCGTCTGTACAAACTCATAGATGGGATTTTGTACAGAAAGGGTACTCAAGAAGTATTCATGCGTTGTATATCTCAGGAGGAAGGAAAATCCCTCTTGAGAGAAATACATGATGGTGTATGCGGTGCGCACTTGTCATATCGGACACTGGTCGGAAAGGCTTTCCGACAAGGATTCTACTGGCCTTCGGCACTTGATGATGCCAAGTATATGGTCAAGACGTGTCCCCAGTGTCAGTTCCACGCAAGGCAAGTTCATCAACCTGCCTATACGTTGCAAACCATTCCTCTTGCATGGCCATTCGCGGTTTGGGGGATGGATATCGTCGGTCCTATGCCACAAGCGGTCAATGGGCACAAGTTTCTGTTCGTAGCCATTGACACATTTACGAAGTGGATTGAGGCCGAACCAGTACGAAATATTACTGCATCAACCGCACAAAAGTTCTTCCATAGGAACATTGTGGCACGATTTGATGTTCCAAACCGTCTCATCACAGACAATGGTTCTCAGTTCGCCAGCGGTCTTTTCTTGGACTACTGCGATCAGGTTGGGACCAAGGTGTGCTTTGCTTCTGTGGCCCATCCACAAAGCAATGGTGCCGTAGAACGAGCCAATGGGCAAATACTGCAAGGCATTAAAAAGCGCATCTTTGATCGCCTTAAGACCCGCTCGGGGGCTTGGGCAGATGAGCTCTATACCGTTCTATGGGCATTACGAACTACTTCTAGTCGCGCCACCGGTGAGACGCCCTTCCATTTGGTCTATGGGGCCGAGGCGGTATTGCCTATGGAAGTAAGTATTGGTTCTATTCGGACAGATCAGTTCGAACAGATTAATCAGTCCGAACAACGGGCACAAGATCTCATCCTCTTAGAAGAACGGCGTGATCGCACCCCGGTTAAGTCCGCGGCATACTTGCAAGCTTTACGCAGGTATCACAGTAAAAAAGTGCGACCACGTGATCTCAACGTGGGCGACTTGGTTTTACGAAAAATTCAAGACCAGTCTAATCGCAACAAATTCTCCCAAAAATGGGAAGGTCCTTATACTGTTGTCTCAGTGCCGCGGACAGGATCGGCGCGGTTAGCTATGGAGGATGGTCGGATTTTGTCCAATACTTGGAACATCGATCAACTTCGCAAGTTTTACGTGTAAGTATTCCAATCACTTTTTTCCTGTTCAATTAGCATCTTTTGCCAAAACAAAATATTGTTTTGCTTTCATAGAATGAGTTTTTCTCTTTAAGCCCGTATCATATGCATTCGACCTGGGGGCTGACCGCCGACGGTCAGATCATTACAACAATCTAATCAGATTCGCTGGTCGATCTCATGACCACTTACAGATAAGTCACTCCTAAATAATCCGTTTCTCAACGCATACGGGGCTATCTGGTAAGTCCTTGGTCATCTGAGTGGCTACCAGTTCGCAATAAGATTAGACGTTACATTGATCCTGATCGTTGGTTTAAAACGCACACCCCTGGTCATTACGCTTATGTTTTCTCCTCTGCTTATAACACCAAGGCTTTAGTATTCATAAGAAGAGGCGGGGGCTAGGGGGGATGTGCTTATAGTATGGAATTCATAATATAAAAAATGCAAAATATATATTTCCTGTCAAAAATGATTTTCTACATACATTTGCATTATACACAATTGTCTAAATACAAAAATAAGGATCATTCGATCCCCAACTCAGTCAGGAGCCTATCTACTAGGGGCTTGACCTCCTCTATGACTGCATCGAGCAGCTCTTCACTCTCGACCTCAACCGGACCCACCAGTGCGCTCAGATCTGCATCTGGGCCATGGTGAAGTCGAACCCGGCTGAGTACGGCTACTGCGGCTGATCACCTCTTCGCGTCGCCGTGTATCTCCAGGAAGATACTCAAGCAGTGAATCCGCTTGGGCAGTAAGCAGCGATGTCCAGTCACTTATGCTGAGGTTGTCTTGCTTCGGTTCTACCACATCGGTCTTCAAAAGATCAGCCACAGCCTTCAGTTTTTCGAAGATTAGAAGGCTCAGCTCTTTGATTGCCCGATCGGTGTGGCGAATCGAGGATTCAAGAATCCCCTTGTCCCGACTGAGCTGCGTAATTCGACCAGATTGCGCTGTACAGAGAGAGGAGATTATTTGCATATTATGGATTCAAGTCTTCTTAATCAGGAATTGGCTTACCAGCATTCTCTGATCGAAGTTTGTTGAGTTCAGTTTCTTGTTTCTTAAACATTGAGACTGAACTGGCCACCTCTTTCTTCAAAAATGTAACCTCTCTGCAGCAAAATCAAGGCAGTCACAACCAAAATGCACCCATTCTAACCAAAGGGTATTGGTACTCACCTGCGCAAGCTGTCGCGTTCTTTTTGAATGGCTTCTGTGCTGGCCATCACAACATGCGAATGGCTTATTAGCCAGGATAATCCCTGTGGTGCCAAGAAAGAAGATCAAAGGTGTCCTAATTACAATTCAGGTACTAGAGTGGAGGTTTATTATACCTTCATAAACTTTTGTAAGACAGCATCATTCATTTCAGCGGGGATCCTCGCTAGAGCCCCAGATGCGCTTACCACAGGGACAGTTGGTGGGAGTGTCGGCTGGGCGCTACCCCCAGTAGTCATCGGTTGTGACTGGGTCCCTGCATTTATTCCTTCCCCTGCGGTCTGGACGACTTCCTGGACCACAGGGGTGGAGCGTTCTTCGTTGGAAGCTCCTGAACCAGCTGCGACTTCAACCCCTCCGGAGGCGGTTGAAGAGCTGGGCGCCGTCTTCCTTTGCCTGACAAGAAAGACAATTTGAGCAGTTGTTGTTTAAGATTATTGCCAATTCAAGGTTCTTACCTTATTTGAAATCCCATTCGCTCCTGGGATTTCTAGGAAGGTTCCCCTTGGGAAGAAGGACCATCATCGGTTCTTGCCCTCCTCATAGCAAACAAGGTAGCTCCCCCCTGGATATGTTCAACTATGAGCATATTTCTAAGGAAAAGATAGAGACAAAAAGCAAGGTCTTTACCTGGGCTACCATACTGGCTGGTGGGGCTACATCCGAAGGCCTTGGCAACTCCTGGGTCGCTGGAGCCACCACTACCGGCCTTTGCTCCACTACCTCCCCCTCTGTCTGCAGAGGAGGAGGATTTTCCCCCCTGGGACTCGCAGTAGTCACAGGGAGAAGCTCTTCTCCCTGTATGAACACTGATTTGTCAAACATACAGAAGGAATCTTAAAAAGAATGACAGAAAGGAATCCTTACCGTGGTCGTCCTTTCGACCAGAGGAACAGAGACAACCGGTCCTGAAGTCTCGGGGGCTTCAGGAATTGGGTGGTCACCCGCGACCACAAGATTTTCGGTGGTCGCAGGATCTGCCACGACCACCTCTTCGGTAGTAGTGGTCTCTGCGGGGCAGCTTGGGGCATCGCCGGATGGAAGATCCGCGATCTTCCTCGTCCGAAGGATCAGAGGAGTGTCATCCTCTTCCTCCTCGCTCCCCTCTCCCTGTACGACGAAGAAGTGATTCCAATCTGCGCCTGGTAAAACAGAAGGGATGTGATATCTTACCGCCGTCTTTCTCGCGGTAGGAGGAACGCTCCGTGAAGACCCCTCCCCGGGATTCGGTCTGGCCTTCTTGGAGGCAGGACTCTTAGTCCTGGGTCTTTGGGAGACCTTCTTCACGTTCTTTACCATTGGCTTCCCAAGAGAGCCAACGTTCTCACTTGGGAAAGTCGTCTCAGCAAATCTTCCTAGGAGCTGATTCACATTTTCAATGGAAATGTTTAACGCTGGACATGCATAAGATCTAAAAAATGGAGGCCGGATAGAGAATGTACCTTTCGGCGCTCCTGTTTAAGGTCGTCGCCGGCGTGAATCAGACTCTGTGGACGAGGCGATCCCTTAGGGCCCTCTACATCGGCGTTGTAGGCCCTAAGGAGGGAGTTGGTCCGCCTTTCAATTTCGGATGAAGGCAGGACTGTTCCCAAATTCAAGTCAGAATTTGCACAATTCAAGAATGGGAAACCAACCGTTTTCACTTAGTGCGCCACTAAGTGGGAAAAAATTGAAGAGCCGGGTTAAAAATCCAATGCACAGTTTTTAAATTCGAAATAAACATGTCTCTTCATTTTCTTCGAATTTGGGGGCTAGCTGACGAGGATTGACACCCAGGTCACTTCTAATAAACTTTTGGTTCAAGACAGGTTCGAACCAGACATGTATCTGGCGATGCAAACTCAAGCTATTCTGAGGGGCATCACCGTGAGGTCGCAAGCTTTACACGATCAGGTCGCGGGTTTCGTGCGATCAGGCCGACAGCCTTGTGCGGTCAGAAGTTCGTATGCTATACGCGGACTGGATATCCGGGATGTTGCGCGGTCAGCCCACATTCCGCGGTCAGAACGCTCTCGACCAGGGTGCTTGGAGTTTATTCGGTTATCCTTATATCAGGATATTCCAAGCATCCCGAGAATTCCTCCACGTTGAAGACCAACCGTCAGAGGTTATTATATGCGGTTATTCATGATTAACACTTGATAATAACCTCCGTGGAAGTTAACAGCGGTTCTCCAGAAACCGCATCCAACCGTTTGATGCAGTTTTCTTCATTTGGCACCCTTTCAACCAGTATAAAAAGGTGGCAAAGTACATCAAATGGGGATCCAAGACATTTGGAAGAACAAGACCCCAAATACAAGTGAGATACAAGATATCTCGACCACTCAAACAGCCAAGCCAACGGCTTAGATTAGACAATACTTACAAATCTCCTATAGCTCTTTTTTGTATACTTATATAGGGAAAACTTTCGCCTGTGAAGGTTTCTCCCCGCTAGTTTGTAAAGTTTTATCACATCTAGTGAAATCCTAACAGGACATAGGGCTTTTACTCCCACCATCGAGGGCCCGAACCTGTATAAATCTCTCTGTGCTCCTGTTCACCATTGTTCTACATACCTTCCCGGAGGGTCATCTTGAAAGGTCTCACAATTACAAATCTTGCCTAAGTTCGGCTGAGGACCCCGAGTCCGAATCGTCGACACTCGGGTCGAGGGAGCCGGAGCCCTTGTCCCCGGGCGAAAGGCGGCACCCGGGACGAGGTCGCCGGGACCCTAGTCCATGGGCACATGGCGGCGCCCTGGACGAGGTAACCGGGGCCCTAGTCCCCGGGCAAATGGCGGCGCCCGGGACGAGGGAACCAGAGCCCTTGTCCCCGGGTGAAAGGCGGCACCCTGGACAAGGTCACAGGGGGCCTAGTCTCCAGGCAAATGGTGGCGCCCGGGACGTGGGAGCCGGAGCCCTTGTTCCCGGGCGAAAGGCGGCGCCCGGGATGAGGTCACCGGGGCCCTAGTCCCCAGGCTAATGGCGGCGCCCGGGACGAGGGAACCAGAGCCCTTGTCCCCGGGCGAAAGGCGGCACCCGGGACAAGGTCACCGGGGCCCTAGTCCCCAGGCTAATGGTGGAGCCCGGGACAAGGGAACCAGAGCCCTTGTCCCCGGGCGAAAGGCGGCGCCCGGGACGAGGCCACCGGGGCCCTAGTCCCCGGGCAAATGGCGGCTCCTGGGACAAGAGAGCCGGGGCCCTTGTCCCCGGGCGAAAGGCGACGCCCGGGACGAGGTCACCTGGGCTCTGGTCCCCGGGCAAAAAGTGGCGCCCGGGACAGGCAAAGCCTTCCCCCGGGACAAAGTCCCACCGGGAGAGAACATTACCGCGTCTGGGCGGCGCGGTTGAGAAAATTCTCCTCCCGAGACAAAGTCCACCTAGGAGAGAACGTAGCCGCATCCGGATGGCACGAAGCCGCCGGACGGGATAAAACTTTCTCTTGGAACAAAGTCCCCCGTGGAAAGAATGTTACAACACCCAGGTAGCTCGGAGCCCTCGGACGGGAAAAACGTTCTCCCGGGACAAAGTCCACCCGGGAGAGATATCCTTCCCTCGGGAGAATGTACACTCGGGGGAGAAAACCTTCCCCCGGGACAAAGTCCACCGGGAGAGGATGTTACCGCACCCAGGTAGCGTGGAGCCCCCGGACGGGAAAAACGTTCTCCCCGGACAAAGTCCACCCAGGAGAGAGAGATCCTTCTCTCGGGACAAGGTACACTCGGGGGAGAAAACCTTCCCCCGGAACAAAGTTCACCGGGAGAGGATGTTACCGCGTCTGGGCGGCGCGGTTGAGAAAATCCTCCTCCCGGGACAAAGTCCACCCGGGAGAGAGATGCAGTCGCACTCGGATAGTGCGTAGAAAATTGCTCTAGTTGCAGTGAGAACGAGGGGCCGGGCCAGCGAAGAGTTTCCTGGTCAAAAAGTTCTGAGACCCATTCGAAAATTCCCCCAGTCACCGTGAGAACGAGGATTCGATAAAGAAATTTTGGGTTTGAAAATGTGCTCCTGGAGGAGAGTGAGCGCCATGATGGGCTCTAGAGTATTTGAGGGGGGACTATTCCCTCAGAGTGACTCGTTACCACAGTTAAGAAACTGGGTTGCCGCTTACCCCCTCAGTCCGCAAGGGTTTATCGTAAGCCGCCCAGGGAGCGAGGCTCCCGTTGTTGGGACTTTTGGAGTATTAGAGGGGGGACTCACCCCTCAAAGTGACTCCTTACCGTGGTTTCTGGGAACCGGGTTGCCGCTTACGCCCTCAGTTCACGAGGTGGATTGTAAGCCGCCCTAGGGGAGCAGGGCTGCCGCCGTCGGGACTTGGGCTAAGCAGGAGCCCGTGACCCTCATTCAAGGGCATCCTCTGAGGGGCATCCTCCGGGGAGGGCATCCTCTTAAGGGCATCCTCGCGGGGAGGGCATCCTCTCGGGGAGGGCATCCTCATTGGGAGAACCATCCATGGCGTCGGGTCAACCCCCGGCACGGGGGGAAGCCCTGGCACAAGGAAGGCTTCCGCCGCGGAGTGAGCCCCCAGCATGGGGAAAGACCTTGCGCTGTTGGGATGGTGGCGGCGTCCGACACGGGAGAACGCTTGTCACCGGGATGCCTCTCACCGGGAGACAGTGACAGCGCCCGGGGCACGGGGACACCTGCCCCCGGGGCGCTTATCACCGGAGTGGTGGCGGCGCCCGGGATGCGGGTCACCAAGATCTGTTGGGCGGAGATTTCTCCCAACACCCTGGAAGATCATCCTCGCTGGGAGGGCATCCTCGCAAGGAGGGCATCCTCTAAGTGAGGGCATCCTCGCTGGGTGGGCATAGCCTTGGAGGCGGTGAAAAAAATACACCCTGCAAGAGAAGATTAATACGGGAACGACTAATTTGCATTGATTAAATAAATTGATACAACGCCTCCCCCTTGCGAAGTGTGAGAGGGTGAGGGGGAGGCCCAGAGGCCAAGTGCAGACATCCCCGCGGAGAGGGCATCCTCGCGGGGAGGGCATCCTCACGGGGAGGGCATCCTCTAAGTGAGGGCATCCTCGCGGGGAGGGCATCCTCACGGGGAGGGTCTCGCCTCGAGGGTCCAGCGCGGGGCTCATGGACAGGATCCCTCCAAGTCAGGAGACATGTCCCTTTGATTTTTGGAAAGGGGGACGTCGGTTGGGCCTCTTTCTTGGGCCAGCTCCCGGTGTCCCCCATAGGTAGCGGGGGCGGGGGGGGGGGGGGGCTGCCTGTATCGACTGATGGGGCAAGGTAAGTCTCTCCCCCTGCTCATGTTGCTCGAGGAATGCTGCGAAGTGTAGACGAAGCGCGTTACATTCTCGAGTGGCATGGGAAGTGGACTGCTGGAAGGCGCACCATAAGTCGGCCCAACCTCGTTGCTTCCCAGCGCGGGATTGTCCTGAGCACGGGAGGGCTGGCCTCCCCCCCTTTTGATTTGGGGGAGGGGTGGCCGCCCCGATCGACTTTGCGAGAGCCGCCTCCATCTTCAAGAATGAAGACATCTCGAGACATCGACTCGCTGTGATGTCCCTCCTTGAGACGTTTGCGGGGTGAGTGCCCCCTCTTTGCGGGGGGGGGGGACCCCTTGGTCTTCTTTCCAGAGGTCGTCCTCCTCTACCCTTGCGTACTTTTAAAGTACGTTGAAGAGCTCGTCGGCGGAGGAGGGGCAGCTCCGGGAGAGCCTCCGATGGAGCTCCCCGGGGAGGATCCCGCTCTTGCACGCCTCGATGACTGTGGAGTCGGGGACGTGCGTCACCTTGCTCTTGACCTGAGCAAAGCTCTTGAAGAAGATTCGAATGGTCTCCCCCGTCTTCTGCCGTATGGTGTAGAGCTGCGACGAGTCCAGGGGTCGCACATAGTTCCCCTGGAAGTTCGCGCAGAACTCGCACTTGAGCTGCACGAAGGACTTGATGGAATCGGCCCTCAGGTTGTAAAACCATGAGCGGGTGTAACACCCTGAGTTTAGGGGTAAAAACTTTCTTTTCATGAACACCATGTATGCATGATACCATGTATCTGTAATAGTAGCCAGATTAGTATCTATCTCAAACCCTAAAATCTCAAAATTTTCCCTGTGAATCCAAATCAAGATCAGATTACTCAGATATGATCTATCAGTTACTCTGAACATAAAAGTCTTCAGAAGCTATATTCAATTCCATCTCTAACTTTCAAATTTATTAATTTCTTTCTGTTTTCGAAAATAGAAATTCTAATTACTATTCTAATTACCCTAATTACTCTGAATTCAGATTTAGCTAAATCTTGACCTATGTCAGACCAGATTACTATTGGACTATGATCATGGGTATGCCAATACCTTAATCCAGAAAGTTGGTAGCCAAATCATATCATCTAAGTCTTTTTCACATATCAGTCCAAATTATTTCGCAAATCAGTCCTTTATCTGATATCTGGAAACCCGAAAAGGCTAAAATCTTTAGATTAACTCCAAATTCAGAGTTTCTTCAGCAAATATTTTCCAAATGCTATTTGATACAAATTTCCCTTCTGTCCAGATTACAAAATCTCATCCTAGATGCCAGAACTCGAAATCGACAAAACTCAGAACTTATTTTACCCTAAAGTACCCTATTTTCAGTTTATATCGAAAAACATCAAATCATGCCAGATTTTACCAAATCTCTCGCTAGACGAGTATAAGGTATAAGTTTATACTCAGCTGTGAAATCAGATTGCATATTACCCCTCTCTAAATCAGAAATTACAATTCAGTCCACAGCCAATTTTCAGAATTTGCAAATCAGTCCAAATGGTTGTTTCGATCATCAGCCACCAGCTGCTGCGACCAGGGAAGCTGCAGTTTGACCAGTGCTTGCCATCGACCTCGACCACAGTCGGCACAGTGCACAGTGTGGCTTCGATCACGACCTCGGCTAGCGTTGAACAGTGCCGTGCCTTGCGACCGCGACCACGCCGTGTTTCGCCGCTGATCAGCGCCGCTCAAGCCCGAGTTGTTTGCAACCGTGTTTGCATGTACACACGTGTTTGCACCTCAGTTGTTGCCGTGGCCATCTCTACCCAGCTCACCAGCTGCTGCACGCCAGAGAGGAGCTTCGCTGTTCGCCGTTGCTGCAACTCGAAGCTTCCTACTCCACCAGCGCAAGCAAGCAGTGAACTTTGTTGTACCTTGCTTCGCCCATAAATAGCAACCCCAGAGCAACCTATTCACCTTTAGCAAAGCTCTCCAAAGCTCTTAAGCAATTAAGCATAAACAGTACTTTTCCTTGCTGCAATCGTCTTCTCCGGCGAGCTCAACACGAAGGCTCACGGTGCCAGCACACCTCACTGCACCAATCCCAAAATTGATAGCACCAGTAGGTATATCTCATCTCCCTTATTATGTGTTAGCAATCAATTGAGCTCCGGTGATCTCTAGCGCCGGCGATCACCGAAGTTCTCTAATGCCCTGTTCCAGCAATTGCATTTATTCCAGTTCGAAGTAGTTTCTGTGATAGTAGAATAAAATGATCAGTGGACTAACCCTAGTAAGCCTGTGCATCGAGATTCCAAAATTAACTACAATTGGAAATTTTCCCCTTTTTCGCGCGCCACCGGTGACCGGCTCACGTCGCCAGGCCGCACCACCATTTCTCCGGCCAAATTGATGTAACCAGAAGTTTCACCTCAGCTCCCTACTGCTCTCACAGCGAGTAATTGAACTCTAAGGCCGTGAATCAGTTTCGCCCAATTTAGCCGCCTTCTCCTCCGGCCACAGTGTCGATCTTCTCACCGGCGTCGTTTTAGGCCAATTCCTTTGATCCAAACTATCTGAAGCTATCCAGGAACTCAACTGTGCCTTCAATTTGGAGCTTAATTCACTACATCGCTCTGTTGCCGTTGAAGCCGTCTTCTTCTCCGGCGCAGCTCGTCGCCGTTCACTGCCGTGCCATCTCCAGTCGAGCCCAATGCTTCAAACAGTATTATTTAGCCATAGCTAGCTCCAGCAATGCCAAGTTTCAGCAGCACAGCACCAGATTGCAATTTGAATGTTTTACCTTTCACTGCCGCGCCGCCAGTGTGCCGCCCGGTCATCGCCGGCCATCACCGTCGATGCCACCTTGTCCAGAATCTTCGCCCTGATTCCCTGAACATTTTCCTCCATTAGCTCCACCCCTGAATCTACACAGAAATGCTAGTTATTGCTATGCCAAGATATTGTCCAGTGACTTCACTGTGCCGTGTCGCCACCGTACTTCTCTACTGATTTTCATCATCATCCAGCCATCTTCAACCTTAGAACCTATTGAATCATTTGTTCTTGTTACTGAGGCCTACCTCCTAGACAAAGTGGTGCATCAATAGGAGCCCTAGATCAAAAGTTATGGCAAGCCCTAGTTTCTGGCCATGCCAGTTCAATGCCAGACTATGTCAGTCAGTGGCATTAGCCCATTTCACTTCCTTCCAGATGTGTATTTTGAGCATGACTTTGTCCCTTAGACTCCTGAGGTTGTGATCTACAATTTCTTCTTCTATCACAACTTGATTTGAGCCCTTGAACTGCATTTTATGCTTAGCCCTAGATTATGACATTGTCAGCCCTATGTCAAAGCATGTTAGTCAGTGGCATTAACTCATTTCACCTCTTTCCAGTTATGCAAATTGAAAATAACTTTGTCCATTAGACTTGTGGAGTTGTAATCTACATTTCATTCTACTGCCACAAGTTGAGATAATCCTTCTACCATTCATTAACCCTATGTCGATGCCTTGAACCGAATGTCGACCTAAAGACATTCATCGATTTTGGGCAAACCAGCCGCGGACTTAATGTCAATTCCCGTATCCTGGAACCCTAGAAGTTCCTAGCACTCTTTTTCAGTCCTAATTCTATGATTTAACCCTAATCAGCTTCTATGGTACCTAAATCTAATCATTTCAGAATCATTAAGACATTCATCTTTGCATTATTGCATATAGTATAGTAATGTATTGAAAAGATTGTAATTCTTGGTTGTTTGTTTGATTGGAGAGTAGATCAAGAGCCAGAGTTCGATGACTTCACTGCTGACCCGACGTCAACTGCTGTCTCTTACGACGCGGAAGGCAAGTCATATCCTTGGTCATTTTGAACCTATATTTTAAATGTTGCTATAATATAACCTTGAATATAGACAATATTGCATGTGAAAGATTGAGAATGGTTGATTTATGAATTGGCAGTACTAGACTGGTTATCTGTGAAATGTGAAATAAACAAGTTTTGAGCCATGAACTATTATATGTATTTATATACTTATATTCATGAAATAAAACCCTTAGCCGTGACCAGAAAAATGGTGTGGATGGCTGTAGCACTGGAGGTGCTAGACTGCAAAGGAATGCAGGCACTGAAGGTGCAGGGTTGTGGATGGTCTGGTCACTGGCATATAAGGACTAGAACCTTGTGTTGTGCGTCTAGTGGCATGAACAACGTGCTAACCGCAAGCCTGGTATGGGACAGGCCTGAACAAGTACTTATGTGGATCGTACATGAAACCCCTGCATGAGATGTGTTGTGATGATTGATTTGGAGGCTGACTCCCACTATCACTGAAGGTGATCTGGTATTTGACCCAGCAATGGGGACATGAGGTAGGGTGGGGGTATAGCCCGCCACAACTGTGTTTCGCGAGAGATCCACAGGGTCAGGGGTGAATTGTAAGTGATGCATAACAAAAGTTCTTGTTATCTCCACCTTGCCACTCACACATGGTTGTGAGGAGGGGTCTAATCATGTTGATAGGATGGGCTTGAAAGTGGAATATCTTGCGGGTAAATTGGTACCTCTCTGCAGAGTTAAAAATGTATTCAAATACTCCGAGCTCCCGGGTTTTATAGGAGTCTGCTGCGGTGGATTAAATCCACGGGGTGTGACACAAGTACTATTTTCTAAATAAAATATGTTTAAATCAAGATTACCCAAGTGACATGTGTTGTCATGATAAGGAGTGCTACCGTGGGCTGTCGTGTGTCGACGTGTCGCGGTAGTGCTATAATCTAGTGAATATGAATGATGATGTTACTTTATGAAAAGTGCTGCCATAAGATGAGATAAGAAAGGAAAAGATTATTTTACAAATATCCATAATTCTTGACTAGTCTAGGTTCATATCATCACTACTATAGGTATCTACTCTTACCTATGACTTGCTGAGTACATAAGTGCTCACTCTTGCAACCTACAAATCAATAGACGGAGCGATCAACAATCAAGATGAAGGCGTGGAGAACTTATTGGATCCAGAAGGAGGAGCGTCAGTCCCGTCATTTCCCTGATGTGTGTTGTTCTGCTGTCCACTTCTCTTTTGTGGGTGGGTCACCTATCTTCTGCTGTGTAGATGATATTTTGCTAAACCATGTATACCGTGAAGGCATTGTAATCTCCTTATGTAATATCAAGGCCAGCAGGCCACACTGCTTAACTATTTTGTAAGTTACTCTGTTGCAATGTGAATATACTCCTGTGCTTGACTTATCCTGGGACGTCAAGGGTATGTGTATGCTATGCATATATGGGACTAGCTGCAGCGAGCTAGGTCTCTACAGGAGTAGTCGTAGTCCCAGTTTCGGGGCGCGACAGCGGGCGATCCCGGTGAGGTAGAGGGGGAAGACGTTGCATTGCACCGTCTTGTCCCCCCCCGGCCGCTGAGATGGATGTGGAGTACACCTGCACAAATTCATAAGGATCGGCCTCACCATTGTAGTGCTCGATGCGGGGCGGGCGATATGGCTTTGGCCATCGGACGCGTCAGAGCCGGCGGCATAAGGGCTGGTTGGCCCCCTCAACTCCCCAGGAAGGTTCCCAGTCGTTGTCCCCCCTTGCAAGGGAGACGCGCTCGTTATCGGAGTCGGGGAGAGGCCCCAGCGGTCCGCCCGGATGGTGGTAGCGCCTCTTCTCCTCAGGGTTAGCGCTAGCTTCGTGAACCTCCAGGTGTCCCCCAGAGGTGGCGGTGGCTTCGTCGACTGGTCTCCCTCCCCGGTTGGTCTGGCGGCATGTCCCCGGCCTGCGTCGAGAGGGAGCTTTGCTAGGTTTCACAGCACGCATGCGCTCCACCCCCTCCCGAGTTAATCGGGTTTGATCCATCGGGGGAGCTCTCGAGGGCGGCCCCAGGGGAGGAGGGAGCTGATGCGCATCAGCCGATGCCGCTGGCACGCGGGCAAGGCCCGACGTCGGGCATGTCTCTGGGGCCATCCCGAGCGCGGTGGAAACCGCCGGGCCAGGAGTTGCTTCGAATGCACTGGCAACCATCCGCGGCGCAGAGCCAAGGAGAGCCACCGGCGCGGGGAAGGCTCCCGGCGCGAGGTCAAGCCCTGGCGCGGGGACAGCTTCTGGTGCGGGGTAAGTCCCCGGCGCAGGGAAAGCTCCCGGCGCGGGGTAAGTCCCCAGTGCGGGGAAAGCTCCCAGCGCGGGGTAAGTCCCCGGTGCGGGGAAAGCTCCCGGTGCGAGCGCGGGGAGAGCTCCCGTCGCAGGGTCAACCCCTGGCGTAGGGTAAGTCTGCGGCGCGGGGACAGCTCCAGGCGCGGGCGTGGGGAGAGCTTCCGGCGCAAGGTCAGCCCCCGGCGCGGTGAACATGCCCACCGCCAGGAAGGCCGCTGGGTGTCCCACGAAAAATGGAGGCGGCGACCCCATAAATGGGAATGAGGGCGGATAGACGGGAGCCGGAGGCCGCGCTAATGCGCGCAACAACTCCTCCAAGGTGCACTGGGCACGGAGTTGGCCTTCGACCAAAGCTTCGATCAAGGTGTCCCGGGGAGCCTGGTGTGCCATCGGGGGGAGATTAGTCCCCGCCGAGGCGGCCACGGTCACCGGGATTGACCCGGAGGTCGAACCACCAAAATTAGTAGGAAAGATGGGAGGCAGTACCTGGGTCTTGCCGCCTCCGGGCGGAAGCACTGGGACGGTTGTGTCCCGGACGGGTGGCACCGGGTCAATGGGACCGGTGTCACCGGGGAGGGCACGAGCCCTCGTTCTTGGGGGAGCCATGGTGATTCGTCACGAGTCCCCACGGACGGCGCCAACTGTCGTGGTATAAAATAAACCACCTGCAGATTTCACGGAGAGACTTGACATGTGAACAATGGCTCGAGCTGACCGAGTGACCGGTTACCTCCCACCGAGCAACGCAGCAATTGACACAGTGATTTTTATACAGGTTCGGGTCCCGGTGGGGGCCCTAGTCCTGTCGGCACCCTCCGGACGCTAGTCCGTTGGAGAGGAGCTCTCTCGGGGAGAGAGGTCTCCAAGGGAGCCTATTGTTTGAGTGTGTTGAAAATGAATTGGAGTCTCTTTACAAATGAGGTACAAGGGGGTATTTATAGGCCCCAAAACACGCAAAAGACCAAAAAGCCCTAGCTACGGCCGTTGGATCGAGGGGCGCTGGCGTCATTTCACCGGCTGAAGGGCTTAGATGCTTGACAAGTGTCCTCGCTAGTTCCTAAGGGACGCGCCGGGGACCTTCTCCCAACAATGGGCCGAGGGGCTCTGGAAGTCCCCGGGACCCGCCGAAGGCCATCTCCGCACGAAGGACCGAGGCGCTCTAGAGACCCCGTGGGACCCAGGGCCCAAAGGCCCAGGACCCACCGGGACCTTCTACGCACGATGGACCGAGGGAGCTCGGGAAGTCCCCGGGACCCAGGGCCCAGAGGCCCACGGATCCACCAGGGACCTTCTCCCCACGAAGGCCGGAGGCACTCCGGAGACCCCACGGGACCCAGGGCCCGGAGGCCCAGGACCCGCCTGGGACCTTCTCTGCACGAAGGACCAAGGGCAATCGGAAGCTCACTTCGAAGACTGCTCGGGGGTACGAGATTTGCCGCAACAAACTTTTCATCAAGAAAATCCATAGTGATCATGGTGGAGAATTTGTTAATTCAACTTTTATTTGATTTTTGTGACTCGCTTGGAATCGAACACGAATTTTCTACTTTCTACACTCCACAGCAAAATGGAGTTGTAGAAAGGAAAAATCGAACATTATTAGAAATGGCAAGAACAATGCTAAGTGAGTATGATACTCCTACTCGCTTTTGGGCTGAAGCCGTGCATACTGCTTGCTATTCTATTAATCGGCTTTTTTTGCATCCTCTTCTGAATTTAACTCCTTATGAACTTCTTATTGGGCGTAAGCCAAATATTTCTTAATTTCGAGTTTTTGGTTCCAAATGTTATAATCTTAAGAAAAGGAACTTTGGTGGTAAATTTCAGAGAAGAGTAGATGAAGGCTTTCTAGTCGGATACTCTACCACCAGCAAAGCTTATCGCATTTTTAACAAAAATACAAGTTGCATTGAAGAATCTTGTGATTTAGAATTCGATGAAACTAATGGCTCGCAAAAGGAGCATGTCCCTTGTGAAGTTTCAGGTGAAGATCTTCAAGAAGCCATGAAGAACATTACCATTGGAGATATCAAACCAAGAGAAGATGATCAAGAAGATGATGAGAACATTGAGAATGATGATCAAATTGTATCATCACCTTAAATTGATCCTCCAGAAACAAGTCAAGAAGAAGCCGCACAAGATGAAGCACCAAGACTGCACCAGACCATTACTGTATATATTTCTGAGTACTGTGCATGTATGAAACTGTATATATGAAATGCTATTGTACATGCTATTGTACAAAGGGCATGGCTAGCATGATTCCTGAGGCTACCCACAAAAAAAAAGAAATTTATTTAAAAAAATATTAATATGCACAGATGGTTTTGATATAAAAACCGTCTGTGATAAATCGATCTATGTATGTATCACAGAGTGTTACAAACGGTTATAAGCTCAACACCCTCTATGATACTCATACCAATCACTGACGGTTTGGAGATTACAACCGTCTCCTATAATGAAACTATCCCAGATGGTTTTGACCCCAAAACCATCTGTGATACTCATACTATCACTGATGGTTGGTTATAAGCTCAGTACCTTCTGTGATACTCACACTATCACTGACGGATATGAGATGACAGCCGTCTCCGATAATGACACTATCCCAGATGGTTTTGACCTCAAAACCGTCTGTGATAAGGACACTATCGCAGACGGTTATGAGATGACAACCGTCTCCAATAACGACACTATCCTAGATGGTTTTGACCTCAAAACTGTCTGTGATAAAGGACACTATCGCAGACAATTCAGATGTTATAACCATATGTGATAGGACACTATCCCTGATTGTTTTGAACTCAAAACCATCTGTGACATGCTACTTATCATAGACGGTTATAAGCTTAACACCGTCTGTGATAGTATGAGTATCACAGACGGTTTTGATCTTATAACAGTCTGTGTAGTATGAGTATCACAGATGGTTTTGATCTTATAATAGTCTGTGTAGTATGAGTATCACAGATGGTTTTGATCTTATAACAGTCTGTCTAGTAAGAGTATCATACACGATTTTGAACTTATAACAGTCTATGATGGGAAAAATCATAGACAGTTCAAAACCGTCAGTGATAGTACTCGATTATCAGTGACTCGAATATCACTGACGGTTCAGAACCGTCTGTGATGACTGTTTTGACCCGACTGTGATAATGTATTCTGTAGTAGTGCTCCCACCTGCTTCCAATGAACCGCCACGGCCTGCCATTGGGTGCGCCGCCGCTCATTTGTGCCCACACCACTGCTTCCCTCCAGATCTACATCCCACTGTCGCCCTCACTTGCTTACACTGGCACCTAGATCTACTCCATTGCCCACGCCGCCACCTCTGCTCCATCCTCGCACCCGGCCAGCGGTGAGCCGCCATTTCTACCTCCCTATTTGTCCTAGGGCCCGGCCTCTTTTCTTTCTCCTCATTCCTTTGATCCCAAATTCTACATGAGCTTCCCCTTCATCACTGTAACATCCCTGTTTTCGCTATCTTTTCTGCTTTCGAGTCAGCATATCTTCTTTGGAATCCCTGATGTCTCAACCCTATCTTGATCTTAGGTATGCCACTACCTTAACTTAAAAAGTTGGCAGCTAAACTTCATCTCCCAGATCATTTTCACATTTCAGTCCAAAAGTGTTTCAGTTTAGTCCTTTTCAGAATTTTCAAAAGCCCGAAAAGGCTAAAAGTCCCAGACCATCTCCAAATTCAAATTTGATCAAATGGTTGTCCCCCTTATATTTTTCTGAACGTTTTTCCCTTCAGGAAGAACTCAAGAATCTCAACCGAAACCCTAGTTTCAGCCCCGGCAAAATGTCAAACCCTAATTACCCTATTTTACCCTGTTTTCAACTTTTGTCGAAACCCTTAGATCTTATCGGATTTTGCCATTTTCCCTGTTGGATGAGTCCAAGTATTTTGGTAACACTCATATGCAAAATCAGAATGCAAATCAGCCCCTTAGATTTCCAAATTTGCAATCAAGTCCAAAATCCCGAGAAGAACCTTCGCATTTCAGTCCAAACCCTCACAAATCAGTCCTTTTGCCTCACGGTTTAGTCCCTGGCTTCTTCTCTTCGACCACGACCAGGAGGCCGCGTGCACGAGAGCGACTAGAGGACATTCGACCGCGATTGCTGCCGCCGTTCGCCGTGAACCACCGCAACCTTCACCGCCGGCCAGTTGTGCCTCCGCCAACGGCCAAGTCCCACGTGACCGCACGTGCTCGCGTCGCGCCAAGGAACGCCACCGTGGCGATGACCGGAGACTGTAGCTTCACCGTTCGCATGTGTGCCTGCCATTGTCAGAACTTTACTGCCACATGGTTGCCATGCCGAAGCCCGCTATCCCGTCGTCCTGACGAAGTCCCGATTTCGCGCGATGCTCCATCTCTGGCAGAGCTGCCGCCATGTCCCGATGTGCCTCGCTGACCGCTCCAGCGCCAGAGAGCATCTCCCCGTCGATTGCTGCCGCTCCCAAGGACTCAACCCCACGGCTATATAAAGCCCCCTCTCGCCAGTGCTTCACTTCACACCGAAACTCACTTGATATCTCGTAGCTTTAGCACCAGAGCTCGCCTTCGTCTTCTTCCCCGACGAGCCGCTTCTGGAGCTCACGGTGCCATCCACGATCGTTGCTTCCCACTCCAAACCAAGGCCACCAGTAAGCTTCCCTCATTCCCCTATACGTTTCATAGCAATTGATTGAACTCCGACGAAACCTAGCGCCGGCGATCACCGAGATTGCCTGTTGCCCTGTTCCCCTAATGCCGAGTGATTCAAGCCAAATTGATCCTCATGCTAGTAGAGAAAAGTGATCAGTGAGCTAGGAGGAGTAAGCCTGCAAGTTTGGAATCATCAATTTTGCCCCGAGCATCAAATCCCCAAATTTGAGCCTCGGTAGTTCGCCGGAGAACGCCGCCGTGCTTCTCCAGCCATTCCCTAGCAAAATTGAGCACACCAGTAGCTTTGTGTTGACCCCTAGATGCTTCCCGAGCGTGGAATTGAGTTCAAACGGCCTGGAACGAAAATGCCCAAATTGGTGCCTTCGTCTTCGGCTTCGATCACTGGAGTTCGTTTTCCGGCCGAACCAGCTGATGAAACCATGTCATCTAGCTAGGCCTCAACCCCCTGAGCATTTTACTCCACTGGCTCGAACCTTGTATCGGCCTAGATCAAAAGCTATGATCATGCCAAGTTTTGTCCAGAACCATGTCTGTGCCGTGTCGCCACCGTGGTTCACCGACGCCGTTCGTCCCCGTCCGGCCACTTTCTGCCCTTGAACCTGTTGAGTGATTTGTTCCTGTTATCAAGGCCTAAACCCCAGACAAAGTTGTGCATCAATTGATGCCCTAGGTCAAAAGTTATGCAATGCCCTAGTTTCTGACCATGTCCAGCACTATGTTAGTGCATGTCCATCAGTGGCATTGGATGATTTAGACCTGTTAAATTTGAGCAATTGAAATGCCACTTTGTCCACTAAGCCTTTTGAACCATGTTCTACAATATTTTCTACTGTCACATCCCTAGAAAACAAACCTAGAACCAATTTAGGGCCATGTCACGCCATGAGCCGAATGTCAGCCCTTCGACATTCAAGTCCTTTAGAACCCATCTCTTCGATCAATATCAAGTAACCTCATCCAAACCTTTTCCCCTGCATGCATGATATATTTACGTATTATTTTCTAGTACTTGTATGCTTATATAGTATGTGTGTTGTTTGTATCCGCCGTGGAACCAGACGTTGAAGGAACAGAAGAGAACTTCGAGGATTCATCTGAGCAGCTAGACCCATCACTGCAAGGCAAGTCTCAAACCCTTGATCATGTCTAGCCTAATATTTTGAAATGAAGTATGTTAACTGTTTTCAAGTATATGCATGCCTTAGATTCAAATAAGAGTTATGTTTTAATGAAATGATTAGGTATGACCTAAATAACTAAGCCCCTTTTGACATTGAATGTCCATGCACCCTTGTCACCCTAGGATATCATGCTTAGGATATGCTATGCTCAAGATTATATATTGAATGTTGAATGGTCACATATTAGAAAAGCATGTTCAAAACCCCTTTCATGAAAGAAAATGTGATTAGAATCGATAGTGAGGATGGTTTGATTGGATGGTGCTGTGTGCGCACTGGGAATGTGAAAGACTCCTCACTAAAGATTCATAAGGACTAGAACCTTGTGTTGTGCTTCTATGCGGCATGAAAAACGTACCAACCACTTGCCCGGTTATGGGACGGGCGCAACTTAGTAGCTTTCTTTAATATTAGCTTTTTCCTGCAATGTTTGTTGATCCAGTTTCTTGCGAGAGCTGGTGGGCCGCAGAAGGCCACGAGTGATGTGAGTTCAGAAAAATCATGAGAGGAAAAGGTGAAAAGAAGGAAGACGCCCTATGCCCGATTAAGTCGTGCGCGACTGTAATCAAGAGAGGCTATGTGTCTTGCGAGAACATAAACCCAGGCTAGGAAGTAAGGCAGTGGGGAGGACCCACAACAGTACTTGAGACTTGACTGTCTATTTACCGGGCAGGGAATAGTTAATGCTAGGACTGTAAACTGTTGTGTCATCTCGGCCTTGTCACATGCGTAAGAGTCGCATGGAGAGGTACCGACTTGAAAGCCGAATGATCGGTGGATTAAGGTGGTACACCTTTGCAAAGTTTAAAAAGTATCGGATACTCTGAGCTCCCAGGTTATGGAGTCTGCGCGTTGTGGATCCTATCCACGTCGATGCAGCACAAGTAGCTTTTGGAAGGTTTTTCACAAAATCTGAGTAAAGTGGTGACTCATGAAAGACCGCCACGCACAACATTTTCTGAAAACCTAGCTTAGGATTTCAAAAGCCTCGCTTTCGAAAATAAAGACCTTTTCTTCAAAACTGTGTGTGAAAATCTATTCTATATACATATATAAAGCCAAAGAGCTATTCTTTGAGAAATTCCCCCTCATCTATATGTACATGCATTCTTACTTGGGACTTGTTGAGCACCATGTGGACAATGTGCTCACCCTTGCTTTTACAAACAAATTTAGAAGAAGGATTCGTCGACTCTGAATCTTACGGTCTTGAACCCAATGTGGAACAAGAAGAAGAAACTGAAGACCCAGCTTGTTAGAGGGTTATGTACCGGAGTGGAGTCCGATGTGGAGAAGGCCCGTACAACATCGCTGCTGCTGAAGAAGAAGACTGATGAAGTCCTTTTGCTTATTATTGTTGTTCCATTTTGTGCCGACCTTTGTGTCGAAAACTCCTTAATTTGTATCAACATTTAAATGCGTCATTTTGGCGCTAAGTTATTGTAATGTTGGTCCTTGTGATCAGCACTTGTTTTTAATTACTCGCATTTTTATATAATGCATCTTGTTGTTGTGAGCTGCAATGTGCCATTTCTGAGTGCAACCCACCTGGGCGGTTGCCACCGGATTCCTCAAATGAGGGTCCCACAATCACCTCTGGCCCTGGCGACCGGGCACTGTCGGCGGCTGGCATCCCTTCATCTTCCTCAACCTCAATTGCTCGGCTGCCACACACTCCACTATCGACGCTCATCGGATCTACGCCGAAACCACCACCGCTCGCCCCCAGATACCACCAGATCCACCGCGCCGCCTCCTGCTCATGGCCGCGCTACCCCACAAACCCTAGTGTGCTGTTGATGATATGGATATAGGGCGCATCTGAGCTGCTCGTTGCCAGATCCACCAGATCTGCTCCACCTGAGCAGCTTCCTTCGTCCTCTCCGTCGCACTTGATTCCTCGCCGTCACTCACCATCGACCACCACTCCGGCACTGTGATGACTACAACCACGACCTCTTCACGCACGAGCTGCTACCTCAGCCGACTTTATCAACTGCAGTACATCAGCATCTACTTCCACAACAACAACCTCAACTACAACGACAACTTCAACCACTCCTCCTATGACCACTCCATCCACCGTCGACCACGACCACTTCCTTCACGACCGCGACGACGACAACTCCCCCTTCGACCAACTCGACGACTTCGATCACTTGACCACAACATCAACTACTTCACCCTCCAATGGCCCAACAAGCAGTCCCTACAGCACAATTGGGTGATCAATTTCTCTACTCTCTTGTTCTCTAGTACTATACAAGTGATGCAATGCCTGTGATGTTCAAATGAACACTGGAATGTAAACAATTTATTTGGTCCCAACTACTAGTTTCTGAAATGAATAAAATGAACTTGAACCAATGACTTCTCTGTGATGCCTTGAGTTGAATGAGATACCGGATTTCATTTCCAGTGGCCTTGTAGATTGAATTTTGTTTTATTGTTTGGCTGTGATTTGGATGCTCTTTTGATTTGCATGCAAATTCTAGACATCTTGTTCATTCTTAACTCCAGTGTGAAGTTTGTCTAGTTCACTCTTTCTCCTGACTTGCTGAGATGAATTAATCAGTTTGATCCATCATAGTTCGTTACAAATTCTGTAATGGATGAACAAGGGCTCAATTGTTCCTTAGTCATATTTTAATGATTCTTGAGCTTATTCAATAGCTGTGCTTGTTATGCTGACTGAGAGTTTATTAACTGTGATTCTACCTATTTACATTTGTATTGCATATCTGAGTGTTGGATAGGAATATGTCCCTTGAACTTTGCTCATTTGCTTCTTTTCTTGAATATCTTGAGCATGGTTGGTTGTTTCCTGGATATGCTGTTGTGGTTGTGGTTGAGTGGTTGTTGGGGAATAGTTTTTGTTATCTCTGTCTGTCTGTTCGTTGATACCGTCGAGAGACATACTCGTTTTAGTTGATTTCGTTGCCCTTCTTGCAAAACCACTGAACGATACGATTTTATCGCATGTATTCACGATGACGCGTACAGATCTAGTATTAACCAATTGTCACCCAGTCGATCACTTATCTCTCTCTTTGCATTTCTTCTGACATCTTGCTATTTCTCTCATCTATTTTTTTTTGCTTTGACCTCGATTTAGTTTTAGTTTTCTACACGTTTCGCTTCTTTAGTCCATGTGGAAAGAACGACAGAATATTCACCTTTACTACATCGATCTCGTCCTCTTGCGAGACGGTCTAGGCTGGTATCACAAACTCAAATTTCAGATTCAAAATTTCAAATTTAGAATTAAAATTTGAGATTCAAATTTTAAATTTTAAATTTTAAATTTTAAACTTTAAATTTTAAACTTTAAATTTGAATATAAGATTTGTCTGAAATTTGTATTTAGAAAGTAAATTGAAAATTCAAATTTGGAATCAAAATTTTAAAATATCATTTAAAGATGAAATAAATGAATTCCATTCATTTTTTTTTGGGGGGAGGGGGTGGCTCTTAAGGGAAACAATTTGTTTATTTCATTTGTAGTCATAATTGGATTCCATCGTGTGGTATTGTTGATTCAATTTCCAACACTCAATCAAACAATAGAATTCTGAAGGGTATAAAACTAAATCACTAGAAATCTTATCATGGTTTTGTCTTCGCACAAAGTAAATTTTGGAGGGTTTTTTACTTCATAGATCATATGATAAGATTATTGATGGTTAAAACCGTTTCTTATTGTATAAAAAGTTGCAATCTGATGTCCACAAAATGGGATAGTGGTTCTAAATCCTACATGAGACCTGTCATATCCAACTCTAACCCAAATGCGATGATGAGCTTTCATGTTCCAACTCAAATCACATTTGACCACTTCCATACCAACATCTCTTCAGATTCTGTAACCACCCTTTGCTGTGCACTAGTACTTCTTATATACTAAGACTACATCATTGTACGTTTGTCAGAAGGCGTGCTTTGTGTGTGTGGACTGTAGAGAGAGAGAGAGAGAGAGATTGCAGATCATACAAGATTGGAAAAATATCTGACATACAGCTAGACAAAAGGAATGAACCCCGGTTTCAAAACGGGAAAGCAAATAGAATGTTACAGGCTTACAGCGACCAGCATGGACAACCCTAAGAACCACCTAGCATTGTTTCTTTCAGAATTATCAGATAGACACAGCCCACTACAAACTACTCAGGCTCTTTTTGGGGTGTGGTGTGGCTAAAAAAAAGTACGTTTTACAAATTATTTCGGGTAATTTGTCTGTGTGAGATATTTTTAACTGTATTTATTATAAAATAATAATAAAAAGTAGCGGTCTCATAAAAACAAAGTTTGATATTTTTTTTCTCAATCACAATGAAACTAACAATACAATCTCTAATTTGAATCTATCTTTGGCTTATCAAGATGCAAACAAAACTATAATAAAACTAACAACAATATTTATTTTATCAAACAGATAGAACTTTCTTTATATTAATTTTTCAAAAGCAATTTTTTAAATATTTTATTACGCTATTTATTGTCACATCACTGCAATCTCAAACACAACATCAAATAGACACTGATAAGCTAATTTTGACTAAGTTGCCATCTAGAATGCCTCAATGCTTTCTCCATCCAAGTCCAAGTAGTAACTTTTAACTTATCCACGCAAGCCATCATCACCTTGCCTTCGGTTGGTCAATGATCATATGTTTAAAAAAAATCAGCATGCTACAATTAAAGGTTGCTGTTTAGTTTGCGACCAATTTATTGTAGCATGTTATAAAAAATCAGCAAGTCATAGACAATTTGATTCATCTATTTGTCACATTAATCTTAGCTAAATTTTTTAACAAACATGTGATGCAGTCAAATTTAGCCACCACAAAAAGTATGACATGCCAATTCCCAAAATTTTTCTTGAATAACCCATAAAAAAATAATTTCAAAAATAATCCGAAACATTTAAAAATTTCACAAATGGCCTTCAGTCGTGATCGGATGGACGCGACAGATCTTCAGTTGCCATCTGGGATCGCGACTGAACGCGTGGCACGATGCAGCCCGTTTGCATGTTCAGTTGCTATCCCAGATCGCGACTGAAACTCCAAAAAAATATTCTGAAAAAATGTTTAATATTGTCGTGACCGGGATTCCAACCCGGGTTACGCGCGTAGGGCTCAACATGTAGCCGGCTAGGCTATGTTGGGTTTTTGTTACATGTTAACTTTGCAGGTACTAATACTTTTCATTATTGCGGCTGAAAATCGGAAAAAATGTTTGATATTGCCATGACCAAGATTCAAACACGAGTCGTGCGCGTGGGAGGCTCAACCCGTTACCAACTAGGCTATGTTGGGTTCCTATTATATGTGTCATACTAATACTTTAAAAAGTGTGGTTCGTGAACAACACTGGTAAAAAAAGGAAGCCGAACCCGTGATCCACCGAAGAAAACTCGCGTTCGAACAAACCCTAAGCCCTTGTCGCCGCCGTCCTCACAGCTTGCTACCGCTCCCTCCTGGCATCTCGCCGCCGTCCTCTTTTGCCACTCCCTGTTGTTGCCTTCGGCCCAGAAGCAGCAGCAGAGGAAGAGGAAGGAAAAAAAGAAGAAAAAAGGAAAAAGAAGGGGGGAGAAGGAAGAAAAAAAGAAAAAAAGAAAAAAAGAAAAAAGAAAAAAAGAAAAAAGAAAGAAGGGAAAGAAAAAGCCAACAAAAGGGAAAAAAAGAAGACAGAAGAGAAGAAGAGGAAGAAAAATTTGTTGTGTGCATCACCTTAAGAAGAAGAAGAGAAGGCAGAAGAGAAGAAGAAGAAGAGGAAGAAAAATATATTTCGGATTTCAACATATTCAGAATTTTGACGATTATTGAGGTGCATATTCGGTAACTCGTAGCTAATATTCAAATTGAGTTATTTACATTGTTATACATAATCAGAAATTTAAAGTCTACATCACCTTAAGATCTAGACAAGTAAAAACTTAATTTGTCGCTTCACTGGAGGATTAGCACAAATTAAAACTTATTTTTTTCGCTTTACCATAGGATCTAGGACATGTGAAAACTTAAATTCTGCATCACCCTAGGATGTAGGACAGATAGTAACACAGGGAACGATCTTAAGATCATTTTCATCATAGTAGTTTTTGTGAAATATTACATTGCTTGGACTGTTAATTTAATTTTTGTAGAACTCTAGTATGTTCCGCTGTGCCCTAGGGTTTAGATTAAATTCAGGCTCACCCTAGGATTTGCGCTTCACCGGAGGATTAGCACAAATATAAACTTATTTTTTTGCTTCACTGGAGGATCTAGGACATATGAAAATTTAAATTCTGCTTCACTGTAGGATGTAGGATAGATACTAACACAGGGAATGATCTTAAGATCATTTTCGTCATAGTAGTTTTTGTGAAATATTGCATTGCTTGGACTGTCAATTTAATTTTTGTAGAACCCCAGTGTCGACGATTCGGACTCGGGGTCCTCAGCCGAACTTATGCAAAATTTATAATAATGAGACCTTTCAAGGTGACCCTTCAGGAAGATATGTGGAACTATGGAGAACTGGAGCACAGAGAGGTTTACACAGGTTCGGGCCCTCGATGGTGAGAGTAATAGCCCTACGTCCTGTTGGGATTGCACTATGTGTAGTAAATAGTTACAAAGTAGCGGGAAAAAGCCTTCACAGGCGAAGGTTTTTCCTATATAAATGTACAAAAAGAGGCCAGGGAGGCTTATAGAAATTATATAGTCTAAACTGTAGTCTTGGCTGTTTGAGTTGTATCTTGATTTATTGATCGATCTCTCCCTGTTTGATACATCTTGCCACCCTTTTATACCGTTTGGAAGGGTGCCAAGTCGTAACTGCATCAAACAGTTGCTTGGATGCCGTTTGGAGAACCACCTTTAACTCCCACGCAGGTTTAACACGTGTTATTTATGGATAACTGCACGCATTAACCTCCTGACGGTTAATCCCCACGTGGAAGAATCTTCGGGGTACTTGGGATATTCCTGTTATAGGAAAAGAATACTCCCACGTTCCCTGGTCGAAGATGCTCTGACCGCGCAATGTTGGTTGACCGCGCAACATTTTCGACCTTCTATCCACGCACAGCACACGAACTTCTGACCGCGCACTAGCTGTGATCTGATCGCGCAAAGCCTGCGACCTCGGGCTGATGCTTCCCAGAAACGACTTGAGTTCGTACCGCCGGGCACATGTCTGGCTCGAATCTGTCTTGAACCAACAGTGCATTTATTTGAACTGACTCAGGTGTCAATCCTCGTCACCCAGTATGTTCCATTGCACCCTAGGGTTTAGATTAAATTCAAGCTCACCCTAGGATTTGTGCTTGACCATGTTGAAAAATTGTGTGGTTTGAGGTAGAAAAAATATATTGTCCAATTTTGACCTAACACGGAAAGTAAATCTAATTAGGTTATGGAGCACTGCAATACGGTTTTCGTTTATTACGGTGATGGTTTAATTCATAATGGAGCAGACGATGATGATCTGAGTGCGTGTTTCCATGTATATGGTGAAATGTCACAGCCACAGTTAATGTGTTTCAATGGCTTGGAGATTTGGTTAATCAATTTGTTACAACTAAATCCTGCAATGGATAGTGTAAAGGTTGAGGGCCTGCTAATGGAGGGAAACAAATGGGTACTTAAGAGACTAAAAGGAGACAAATCGTGGGGTTCGTTTGTACGATTGGTGACAAATCCAGACTATGGTATCACATTTTTCATACTTTACGTTGAAATTGTACATGTACATAGTTCAGATGGTAGTCATTCCATCGTAGGATCAAGTTACACTGGTAATCTCAGTACTACCGGTGGCAGTGCCAGTGCAAGTGCCAGTGCAGCTATGCCAACTTCAAGAGGCATGCCGACAAATATGTTTGGTGACTATGTAGTGGATGCAACTGATGAACTGCCCGAAATAGAGGAGAATTTCAATGAGGAGGAGTACACTGATCCGTCAGTTATGTACAAGTCTCCCGAGGAACCCAAAGGACAGTAGGATCCTATAAATGAATGGACTGATCCATCATATTTGACGTCAGCTGTGGTCCATAGAGATCTAAATTCGCAATGGTCTTTCAGTGAAGCAACTGTCCAGCTTGAACAGTTGCTTCGGACGAAAAAAGATGCGAAAAAAGCCATCACTACATGGGCTGTTGTACTAAATAGGCCATTTCGGATTGTGAAATCAAATCCGAGCTTGTGGAATGTGAAGTGCCTAGTCGATAATTGCTCGTGGTACATACGTGTGACACGGCCACAACATGAGTCTTTCTTTCAGGTGACTAGAGTTGTGGACCACAGATGTCTGGCGAAGGGTATGTTGCAGCAGCATAGAAATATAACCTCTGGTTTTGTTTTCAGTCTGATACTATCCATTGTAAAGGAAAATATGGGAATGGCACTGAAAGTGATTATTACACACGTCGCCCAAAAGTACGGCTACAAGATCAATTACGGAAAGGCATGGAGAGCGAAACAAAAGGCGTTGGAAGAGCTTTTTGGGACATATGTCGAGGCATATAACTTCATACAGAGGCTCTTTCGGCGTATATGTCAAGCAAATCCAGGCACAATTACCGAAATTGTTGATACGCTAGCTATCGGCTCAGATGGTATTGTGATACCGGAGTGCATGGTCTTGCGGAGATTTTTCTGGGCATTCCAGTAGTGTGTTGCATCTTTTACGTACCTGAGGACTGTTCTTTGCATCGACGAATATTCTTGACTGGGAAGTATCAGGGAACATTGCTGACTACCGTGGGAACTGATGCAAATGTCTATCTTCTCCCCGTAGCATATGCAGTAGTCGAGGGGGAGAACTACAGCAGCTAGTTGTGGTTTTTGGGGTTACTGAAGAATGGGGTGGTGAAATATCGGGAGCGTGTGTGCATAATTCACGATAGAAACAAAGGAATGCTGAGCGCAATTGAGTACATGCAATCTGGATTGGATCCATCTCTAACCTGGGATGACCTGCAGAGTCGTTTGTGCTCTCGGCATCTCGGCGCAAATTTTCATACTCATTTCAAGAGTAGGCGCCTGATGCAGCTGTTCAAAAGACTTGCTAGACAGAATCAACAGTCCAAGTTCACAGCAATATGGAAGTCACTAGACGAGAGTACTTTGAAGCAGAACCACGAGCAGGGTGGAGCCAAAACTAGGGACGTTAGCACTGGCGGAAATAATAGGAGGCGACCAAGTTTCAGCCAATGGATCTAGCCGAAACCAATGCATAAGTGGTCGTTGCTGCACGACACAGATGGGGCACGGTACGGCATTATGACAACCAACCTTGCCGAAATGTACAATTTCATCTTGGAAGGTGTGCGATGCTTACTTCTTACTTGATGAGGACATCACCAACATAGATACGAACGTCGTTCCGTCCACTCCTCCCACTCTGTTGCCCGAAGACCATGGAGAATATTAGGTCGGCAGGAACCCACATGTCAAGCCTTTCAAGCCATCTACACTAAAGGTCCAGCATACCACGATGCTCGAAGACGAGCCCAAGAAGAAGCCCAAGTTGTCCACGCTCCAAGACAAGCCCAAGATGAAGCCCAAGTCATCCGCGAGCCCGATTCGGCCATCCAGGAGCACTCCAACTTCAAACGGATGTCTAGGCCACGTACGGAGTCCGTTTGGGGTGAATGAGCACTTTATGGAGAAGCCCACAATGCCACCTTTCCAACGGATCTAGCCCCACTACTAAATTCCATCTAGATCTCCTACAATCGATGAAACAATTCACAGACAGATTCTACCGGGTGCTGCTCCACCTCTACTTTGAGCCCAAGGCCTGTGTATCCCTAGGGTTACATGGGGGTGGGTGTGGGACCCTCATTTGAGGAATCCGGTGCAACCGCCCAGGTGGGTTGCACTCAGAAAGGTACATCACAAGCTCACAGCATAGAATTTACTTTAAACAATAAAGCTAATAGTTAAAACAAGTACAAGGTCACGAGGACCAGTATTACAGTACCACAACTTCAAGGATGACGCTAATAAAGTTGATATAAAAATAAAGAGTTTCTCAATACAAAAGTCGGTATCAAGGTACCAAAAACACAGGACATCACAGAAAGCAACAACAAAGATATTCACATCCTTCTGCAGCGGCTCAGCATGGGCTTTCACCACATCGGACTCCACTGGGTGCATAACCCTCCTAGAAGCTCGAATCATCTGGAAAGGTTCCTTCCTCTTCTTGGTACTCAAAACCAAAGGAATCGGGATCAACGAATCCCTCTTTTGAATTTGTATGCCAAGGCAAGGGTGAGCATGTTTTTACACGATGCTCAGCAAGTCTCGTTATGAGAATGCAGGTATATAGATGAGAGGTTCTCAAGAAAAGAGGTCTTTGTTTTATATGTAAGAATAGAATAGACTTTCACTCTAAAGTTATAAAGAAAAACTTTTAGTTTCAAAAGTGATACTTTGAAATCTTAAGTTATACTTTTCAAATCATAATGCGTGATGGTATTGCATGGGTCATCACTTTTTATTAACCCATATTATGAAAATATTCCAAAACTTACTTGTGCTGAAACCCATGGATAAAATCCACTACGAACTGACTCCTGAACCTGGGAGTACAGAGTATCTGATACTTCTTTTACACTTTGCAAAGGTGTACCTCTTTTTAAATCCACTAGTTCACTCGGCTTTCAAGTCGGATCAGCTCCATGCGGCTTATACGCATGTGACAAGGTCGAGATCACACAACTATTTTACAATCTAGTATTAACAGTATCCCCGTCCGGTAAATAGATAGTTAAGTCTCAATTACCGTTGTGGGTCCTCCCCACTGCCTTACTTCCTAGCCTTGGCCTATGTTCCTGCAAGACACATAGCCTATGGATGCAGCCGCGCACGACTCAAATCCATGCGTAGGACGACTTCCTTCTATCCACCTTATCCTCTCATTATTTTTCTGATCTCACATCACTCACGGCCGAACTGCGGCCCACCAGTTTCCACGCGATAAACCGGACTGACATACCATGCAGGGAACTGCTAATACCAAGAAAGCTACTAAGTTGTTCATGTCCCATACCAGGTAAGTGGTTGGTACATTTTCAATTTGCATAGAGACATTCACATACCCGATGCGCACACAGCAGCCAACCATTCAAACCATCTTCACTATCAATTCCTATTTCACATTTTCTTTCACAAAGAGGGGTTTCAAACATGTTTATCATTTAATTTACCATTTAACACTCAACACATGTATTTAAGTATAAGCATAATCTAAGCATAATCTCCTAGGGTGACAAGGGTTGCACAGGATATACAAGCAAAGAAGGCTTCCAAGAGATTAGGTCATATCTACTCATATTCTTCCAATATAATTCTTATTTGAATATAAAGCATGCATATACTTGGAAAACAGTTAATCTAATTCATTTTCAAATTATTGGGAGAGACATGATCAAGGGTGGAGACTTACCTTGCAACGAGGGGTCTAACAGCTCTGCTGGTTCTTCGAAGATTCCTCCCAATCCTTCCGCTTCTGACTCTGCTCTAGCAAACAAAGAAACAACACGACACATCACACTACATAAACATACAGAAAATATTTGTTATTGAAAAGTATACATAAAGTTTAGATATGCATGCAACGAAATGATCTGGACAAAGATATTTGAGCACAGCTGAAAGAGATTGTCTTTGAAGCGTCGAATGTCGAAGGGCTGACATTCAGTTTGCAGCCGGACAATGTCTGAGAAAGACATAGAGTTAATCTGGAGGTTCCAAAAGATCAAGATGGGTTCAAAAGAGAGTATTAGGTGCCAAACCCAGTAAGGCATCTAATGGACAAATTAAATTTGATAGAAAAGTTCAGGAAAATAGAGAATTTGCAGTTAGGTCCCTGGCACAGGGAAAAACGAGTGCCAGCACACTGCAGCAAACTAGGGCACGCGCGTCTCAACAAACCACGCATGCACTGCTTGTCTAAGTTTGTTAAACAAGTAGGCGAGATCGAGATGAAGCTACTGGTGAAGTGAATTGGGTAAAGGTGCCTTGATGGCGGCAAATGGCGAGATTCAAATCGTCGGCCGCTTGAAACAAGGATGGGCCATGGTGACAGAGAAATAGGGTTGATTAATCTAGAAATTGGCTGAGGGGTTTTGAGGGTTGATTAATCTAGAAATTGGCTGCAGGGTTTTGATCGTGAGGTGGTACAGATCATGCTGGAGCGCGGAATTGAACCAGGGTGGTGATCTGAGGCTCGTCGGCATTGATGCCGGGCGTGGGAACGACGGTGAAAGGGGCGCCGTTGATACACAGCAATGCTGGGCAATTGGCTTGGGCTACACCATCTACGTGACACAAGAAAGGTGTAGATGGGGTTGAATTAGCTGGAGGAATGGCGTAGCGTGCCGGCGGCGTGAACCGTTCACGGCAGTGCGCGAAGAAACTGGGGAACTCACGACACAGCTTCAATTTGAAAACTGGTTAAATGGGCTTGCTAGGAATCTCTAGAGGATCGATTTGTTCCACAGGAAGGGGTGTTGAAACTGGCTAAAAGAGTTTGAATTTCGGTAACAGGGAGTTTGGCTTTTTACGGTGATCACCGACGATGAGGATTACTGGCAGCCAATTGGTTGCTATGATGCAGGGAGATAGACATGGGGAACTCATTGGTGTGGTTGGCTTGAGATTTGGTGAAGTGAGGGACTCTGGCGACGGTGGCCTCAACGACGACACATCGGGGACGAAGAAGAAATAGAAGAAAGTGACGAAAACTAGCTAAGTCAAAGAAACAGCAAAGAGACAGTTTGCTGGAGGGTTTAAATAAGCGCGGGACGGAGCTTGCGAGGGAGAAATCAGCACGTGATTTGCACCGGGGACGAGACTGGCCGGGCGCAGAAGAAACACGGCGAACGGTGAAGCGACGGGAAGCAGGCAGCTAGCCAGCTTTGCCAAAAACGGTCGGTGCTTAGGAACTTGATCCAGGGCGGTGCAGAGACGGAGGCAACGAGTTGACACGGCGGGGCTACGTGGCGTGACGAAGCTGACAAAGCTGCTAGAGTGCGCACGTGGGACGTAGCGCTGGTGCTGTTGCTGCTGGTCGAGGCACTGCCACGACGATGATTCAGGCACAGACACGAGTGCAAATGCAGGAACGGGCGACCTCGAACACAGGCAATGTCTCATCAAGGCCGGCAATGAGGGGACACGGCAATCAACACTGCGAGGTCTGGTCGATGCACTGGCCGGGCGCTGGTCAAAAACAGGGACTAGGGCTCTGGTCGAAAAGGGCTGGAAAATGAGGCTTGGGCTGATTTGCAATTTCAAAAGATTCCTTCAAGGACTAATCTGTAAATCTGGAGATTTGGAAAGGTTGAGCTGAAAGAAATTTCACCAGGGTGGCGTACTAAACTTAACAAATAGTTTAGTAGAGACAAAGAGCAAAAATTAGGGTTTTGGTTAGGTTTTAAGCTGAGACGAAAACAGAGTAAAATAGAGTAATTAGGATTTGGAATTTGGCGAGGCTGAAAACTACGGTTTAGGATGAGATTTTGGAATCCTCGCAAAAGGGAAACTTGTTTAGAATAGTGAATGGGAGATATTTCCTGAATCAGATCAAGATTTGGATTCAATCTGTGGTTTTTAGCTTTTTGGGCTTTTGGAAAATCTGAAAAGGACTAATCTGTGATACTCTTGGGCTAATTTGTGAAAAAGGATTGAACGATGGAATTCTGCTGCCAACTTTTTGAGTTAAGGCATTTACATACCCTAGATTATAATCTTGAGATGAAAAATTTAGATTGGGCAGGATTTGGAGATAAACAGGGGTGTTACAGTGGGTTCTCTGGCCGGTAGCCTATCTCTGGCCGCCATACTCCTGCTACATATGGCCACAACCCCCTATCCATTTCAGTGAGTTTTGCTTGGATTATACTGCTTAGACAGTTTTCGCCATTCATCGATTTGTCGAACCCTAACTCGTACTCTTCATTGGTAATTGGCAATATTTAGATTGCGTCTACCGTGTTCTTGCTTGTGTTATCAATTCGCATGCAAGGATAAGCCTTATTGGCGAGGTCAACCGTGTCTTGGCGTGGTTGATAACCAATGGAGCCATGGTGTAGCGATTGCAGGGGTTTGAATCAGTTCTGATTGGAAGCCGGATCATCAATGTCAAGTTCTTCATCAATCGATTTATCTCTACCTATAGGAAGATCGGGACACCGTTTACATCAGTTGGTATCAGAGGGAAGGTTGCCCGATAGGTAACACTGTATCCCCTCCTTGTTTAGATTAATTATGTTATTCATCCTGGAGTCCAGAAAATTTGCCCTACAAAAAAAAATTGTTTACCTTGTCCAAACCCTAGCCATTAATCTTGTCAGTTTGACAAACTAGTTCTAGTCTTGTCAGTTTGCTTCTTTGAATTTTTGTTCATCGTTGTCGACTGCTGGTTATAGTTCTAGTCTTGGTCTGGTTTCCGTTTTGCATCTAGTAGTCAACTCAAAATCCATCTTGTTTCCTCGTCGCGTCCAAATTCCAATCTGCTGCTGTCCAGTTCGTTGTTTTCATCATATCTTTCTCATACGAACTTGGATATTCATGTTCTTGTGCATTCTGGAATTGTAGCGAGAAATCCCACATAAAGTTAGTTTTGGATATTTTCAAATTCTGCCGTCTTCAGGACGTTTAATTTTGGGCAAACCCATCTTGTTTCCTCATCGCGTCCAAATTCCAATCTGCTGCTGTCCATTGTGTTGTTTTCATCATATCTTTCCCATACGAACACGGATTTTCATGTTCTTGTTCTCTCTGGAATCATCCCACAAAAAGTTAGTTGTGGAAATTTCCAAATTCGGCCGTCTTCGGGACTCTTAATTTTGGGCAAACTCGAGTCCAATTCAGATTCGAATTCTTCAATCCGAGACAGGTTCGGTAAAACTATCATATCTTTTGATTCCCAACTCTGTTTTTGACGTTCTTGTACTTGTTGGAAAGATAAAACGATCCTCTACAATGTTTCTGTTGGGTAGATCTTTAGATTCGAAGCTTTTGGAGTGCGAAGTTGCTGAACAACGTTTCTATTTCGTTGTACAATTGCAAAAGAAAGAGGCAAATGCAAAACCAAAAGCCGCACTGTTTATTGAAAAAAAAGGAAACTAAAAAAAATCAAGTGCAAAAAAAATCATAGAAGAAAAATACGTGTAGCAAAGAGGAGAATTTTCAGTGGCACATCTTGGGTTATAGTCATTTATGATTCTAATTGCTTGCTTGAGCTAGATCTGAATCTAGCCTAATTCCAGCACTTTGACTATTACTTTGAACTAATTTTCAACTTTGCATTACTGATATTGAATTGTTGCTACATATATATTAGCCTTCCGAGCTCCACTTTCTTCCGACTCAGTTATAGGTTTATCTTGCAATCGCCTCACTCAAGCTCATCACGGTATCACGAACCAGCCACCGGTTACACCCCTACTACCTTGGTAAGAACACTTGTAAGAGTGTGATAAGACGCTTGAGAGTGTGTGATTTCCCCCTCCACAACCTAGTAGTTGATAGTGATAATACTCTGGTGTTGTCTTCTTTTTTCTACTAACAATGACAGGTAATACATCTGATGGAGATGAGTGTATTACAAAAGGAGAGCTCATGAAACTCCTCGGTGAACAACACAATGCCATTAATGAGCACCTTAATAGAAAGCTTGAAGATACTACAGTTACTCCAATTCGAGAAGGGGAGGATGATGAGGACATCACCAACACAGATACGAATGCCATTCTGTCCACTCCTCCCACTCCATCGCCCGAAGACCATGGAGAACATTAGGTCGGCAGGAACCCACATGTCAAGCCTTTCAAGCCATCTGCACTGAAGATCCAGCATACCACGACGCCCCAAGAAGAGCCCAAGAAGAAGCCCAAGTTGTCCATGCTCCAAGACAAGCCCAAGATTAAGCCCAAGTCATCCGCGAGACCGATTCATCCATCCAGGAGTACATCAACTCGAAACGGACGTCTAGGCCATGTACGGAGTCCGTTTGGGGTGAATGAGCACTTTACAGAGAATCCCACGATGCCACCTTTCCAACAGATCTGGCCCCACTGCCAAATTCCATCTGGATCTCCTGCAATCGACGAAATAATTTGCAGAAAGATTCTACTGGGTGCTGCACCACCTCTACTTTGGGCCCAAGGCCTGTGTATCCCTAGGGTTACATGGGGGTGGGTTCTCTGGCCGGTGGCCTACCTCTGGCCGCCATTCTCCTGCTACATATGGCCACCACCTCCTATCCTTTTTGGTGGGTTTTGCTTAGATTATACTACTTAGACAGTTTTCATCGTTCATCAGTTTGTGGAACCCCAACTCGTACTCTTCATTGGTAATTGGAAATATTTAGATTGCGTCTACCGTGTTCTTGCTTGTGTTCTCGATTCGCATGGAGGGATAAGCCTTATTGGCGAGGTCATCCGTGTCTTGGTGTGGTTGATAACCAATAGAGCTGTGGTGTAGCGATTGTAGGGGTTCGAATTAATTCTGATTGGAAGCCGGATCGTCAACGTCAAGTTCTCTATTAATCGATTTACCTCTACCTATTGGAAGATCGGGGCACCGTTTACATTATTACTACCATTGTTGAGATGATATTTTATCGCACAATAGCCTAGTATGACAGTCGGAGTTTCGCCGCAAGATTACTTGTGCACGGCCCTTTAGTACATTGGCACAAGAAGATTAACGACTACTTTGAATTTCGGATGATAAAGTCATTGTCACACGAGGTGTCAGTGCTAAGCCGATTGAATGAAAACTACTTGGTCTGTCTAAGGCACAAATTCGTTCATGGCACCTTAAGAGCCAGACGGGTCTACGAATGAAGAATTACAAATACACATATGGAATGTACATGTATGACCTCAGCTGATGTACATTCCTTGCTATCATGTCATCGCTGCCTACGCAGTTCCTGGAATCACTCTGACATAGTACATTTTTGAATATTATACTCTTGAGAGCCTATCTAAAACTTGGGATGGTGTCTTCCACGGATTTGCAGTGACAGGAGGCTATCGGGAGATATCGCTGGAAGATGTGATCACGTGGATCCCGGACAGGAGGCTCCTTATTGGCCATGCGGGCCGACGTCAAGTCAGGCGGATACACAACGATATGGATGTAGTCGAGCATGAAGAAGAATCCCATAGATGCACAATTTGCAGGCAGCCTGGTCACCAGAGAAACCAATGCCCGCAAGTGGCAGGGACGTCTACAACATCGACAAACTGAAGCACTTTTGTAATTTCTTTCTACTTTTGTAAAGTTTGTTCATTTATGTAAAGTTTTTTCACTTCCGCAAATAGCAGGGATGTCCACAACATTGACAAACATTACATCGACAAACTGAAGTACTTTTGAATGTAATGTTTGAATGTAAATCATTAATGCGATGTGTTACATTCTCTATGTAAAGTTTTTGTGCTCTTGTAATGTGTTACATTATCTATGTAAAGTTTTTGTACTCTATGTTTACCTTTCGTCTTGTAATATATGTTATTTCTAATGTTGCAAATGCATCAAATCGGACAATACGTGATAACTACAGGTATGGCCGACAACCAGAAGCTTCCCGAGTTGATTGCACCGCACCATCAGCAGTGGCACCATGCTCGTCGTTTAGTAGAGGGCGTCGTTTTGCGGGTGCTATACATGAGGGCCCCGCGGGAGATGTGGGTTCTGGATGAGCGGTTCACGCCTTACTTGCTTGAGGCGGGATTACTTCCGTTCGCCCTTATGGTCGATCGGGCATAGCGATTTCCGTTCGACCGATCTCTGGTCAGTGTGCTTGTGGACCGATGGAGGCCGGACACGCACACTTTCCACCTCAGTTTCGGAGAGTTGACCGTGACGCTGGAGGACGTCAGTATGCTGCTCGGGTTTCCCATCAGAGGAGAGATATATGTTTCCGCGGCGACAGACTGAGTTGCATGGTGCCTGGATTTCTTGCAGCGCTTTCAGGGGATTGGGCCAGTGGGAGTTCCCCAGACATACCCGCACGCCATTTGAGATGCCACATTCCCAGTGGCCGTTCCCGAGGAGGTATTCCGCCGTCACCTCAAGGCGTACTTACTGTACTTATTTGGGTGGCTGCTATTCCCTCGCACCCACAGAGACATCTACGAGCGCCAGTTCGTTCAGCTCGCCAGACTTATTGCGGACTCCAACCTGGGGCATGTGCCACAGTTCAGTTTCGGATCGGCCGTGTTGTGCCACACATATAGGGGACTGTGCGATGCCACTAGAAGAGACCAGGTGCATTCCATATTCGCCGGGTGTGCCATACTCCTATAGATCTTGTTGTACAAGCACTTCCCGGTTGGGCGAGCATTGGTGCCGTGGGATCAGTTCGCGTTGGGCCATAATATTCGGGACGACCCGGTGATGGGATGGAGGTGGGCTAGGCTAGGTTTGCGCTGGGCCACGGATCAGGCACACGAGCTTTGATTTGCTACTCGATGATAGCGTGATTTGACGTCTGTGGATACAGCAGCACATCCAGGACATCGCCCCAGCAGGCCCTTCATCTCTATGCACGCAGGATGCTGCTTATTGGCGTACCCAGGTGCTTCTTGTCTTCTCACACAGGTTGAGGGGTACTCGCCTGAGCGAGTTATGCGCCAGTTTAGCCTACGACAGCATGTTCCTGTGCCGCCTCCACGACAAATCAGACACAGTGTTCATGAGTACGTACATGCAACTTATGTATTATTTTTTTATGTAACTTAGACATCTATTCTGACCAATAATTTCTTTTATCCACAGGCAATCGAGGAATGGTCGACATAGGGATGATTTCATCGTTAGGCAGCTGCCCTATGTGCAGGAGTGGATGGATCAGGCTGACACTCGGACGGTTGATGAGGACAGACCTCATTGCCATGACATCCACTCTTTGTACTTGGCGTGGTACCGACCTCGCACATTGTATAGACTAACTAGCGGTCTACTAGTGGCGAGTGGGGAGGCCATCCGTCCTTTGACCATCCACGAGCACTTCGACCGACGCTTTGCACCGCGGGTTCACTCCTCTGTGAGTACTTGACCTCCCCATAACTTAAACACTTTCGCAATTATCGTCATTCTATAATTGCATGTTCATTGTGTATCTAGCTCGACACCATCAGATCCATCTCCGCCGAGGCAGGTGACATGGAGGTCCGGTTGCACGACGATCAGGACGTAACCAGAGCCGAGATGTAGGCATTTTGTGCCGATGTCTGGCAGCGGACAGATTGGATTCTTGCCGATTTTAGAGTGCTGCCGCTTCCTCCACCATCATCGTTGGCGTCTCATCCCTCTGCCTCGCATATGCCATCGGTGGATCGCCCTTCTTCGTCGCGCCCTCCACCTCCAAAACCGCATGTCAATCTTGATGAAGACTCTTCAAACGAAGAGTTCGATATTACTGCGCACGTGGTTGCATTGGACCATGGGTTGGCTCAGGACTTGGCAGCGGACAATGGACAAGGAGCGATGCAGCATGAGATCATGGCTTGGATACGGGTGCCAGCTCTTGTGTGGCACATTCCTCCTATCCAGTCACAGCATCATCCTACAAAGCCTTCGCACCATGCTGATGCTCTACCCCTACACAGCTGACACAACCTTCGCAGGCTCCGCCATCCGCATAGACACCGCCGGTGCAGATACGGCACATTAGGGATTGTCATGCCCCCTCTCGCTACACACCATCTGAGAATCAGTACCAGCCAAAGAGGGGGAGGAGGTGGTAGTTTCATGTGGCATTTTGTTAGATTTTGGAATTGCATGTTCGAACGCGGCGGATGGATTTTGTTTTTTCTAGGGTTAGGGTTTCGAACAAAGAGGCGTTTTGTACTTTTAAAACATATATTATACTAGGACAGAAAATTCTACAATTCTTACTCCAAACAGAAAATGAAATACCTATTTTTCGTTCACTAGGTTGTACAAATGAGTGTTCCAATTTGAATTTTTTTAAACGTAACCCAATGAAACAAAATAATTATAGACATAATCCAAAACTTTTAAAAACTGTAGAAATATAATTCTGGTGTGTGCAATGTTAACCCAACATTATACTTGGGTACACCAGAGACATAACACAACAAAACAAAACTCCTTCACTACACAAAACCGCACTTCTTAAAGTACTAGTATAAGAAATGTTATTATATAACAAGAACACAACGTAGTTTAGTTGGTAACGGGCTGAGCCTCTCACGCGCGTGACCCGGGTTTGAATCTCAGTCACGGCTATATCAAACATTTTTTCCGATTTTCGGCCGCAATTATGAAAAGGATTAGTACCTGCAAAGTTAACATCTAACAGAAACCCAACATATCCTATCCAGCTACGTGTTGAGCCCCCGACGCGCGTGACCCGGGTTCGAATCCCAGTCACGGCAATATTAAATATTTTTTCGGAGTTTCAGTCGCGATCTAAGATAGTGACTGAAACCTGCAAACGGACTCCACTGTGCCACGCGTTTAGTCGGGATCACAAATGGCGATTGAAGGCCATTTGTGAAATTTTTAAAAGTTTTGGATTGTTTTTGAAATTATTTTTTTATGGATTATTCGAAAACAACATTCTCAATTCCCTTATCTAGAACGTCTATTTTTTTTTATAATAATCAATATTATATCGTTGCCAACTATATAGACAAAATTCAATAAAAACTTTTTTATCTAAAATTTTGATCATTTGGTTGAGATAAACTCAATCATATCTTTTACAAGTTGTGTGAGAGAACTGGAAAGATTCGAATCATCCATTAGTGATGATTACATGGCTTCCGAAACCTTCTTAATTGCCTCCTCCATGAAAAGCACCCTATAGAATTTTTTCTCTCAACTCCACAAAAGCCCGTCAACTCAAACCTGCCAAGCAAAGTACAACTCCCACTGTCTCGCAAAATCAAATTAATGGATGGTTGAAAAAATCATCATACTCGGATCCTTTTTGAACAAACAAGACATGTCTCTCCTTACTTCTGGGTTTTTGACCAGGACTTCCAGGAAAATGGAGTAGAAGTTGCGAGCCTCTCGCAAAATGTTCTTAACGACTATTTCTCACCTGTCAAACTCCGTCTTGAACACTGGTTTAAAGAATAAAAGACAAACTTTTTTTTTTTAGAATTTCAATCATCCCACCAAAATTTGTATGGTCTATATTAATATAGAAGAGAAATTAAAAATTTTAAATTTCTTGTTTATTTTGATCTAGATTCTTAATTTCTTACCAAACTGTGTAAATGGATATAACAATATGTGCTTTTTATTTTGTAAGACATAAGATATCAATTTCTGATTGCGACAATAGATTACACCTCATAAAAAAAAGGCTTTTACGAGGACTACCCGCTCTATACTATATGGATGTGATGATAGAAGTGTGGTAAATCGTGATGGAAGACCCTTTCCTGCACGCATTCACGCTAAAGAGTCCTGTCTCTTACCAACTCTGTGCGCGCGCGCGCGAGTTTGAGAGAGGGAGGGAGGGAGGGAGGGAGGAGGTTTGCATCGTGTTTATATAAGGAGAGGCCTATCAAAGTGACCACGCATATCCTGCAAAGTTACTCTACACTACTTAGCCTACACAAACTGCACGCGCACTCCCTACAGCAGTAGCAGTCTCCACTGCCCAGCCATGGAGCTCACCACTTTTTCACTAGCTCTCTTTTTTTCTCTCGTCCTATCCTCCGCCACAGACACCACGGCCGAGCCCAATGCCGTCAACAAGTCCTGCATCACCGGCGGCGCCGCCGCCGGCATCAGCATCGGCTATGGCGGCGGCGGTGCATTGCTAGGCACCGACGCATACCGGACTGCTTGCCCCCACGCCGAGGAGATCATCCGGGTTGCTGTCGAGAAGGCCGTCACCGCCGAACCCCGCATGGCCGCCTCCCTCCTCCGCCTTCACTTCCACGACTGCTTCGTCAACGTAGCCAACACCCTGTCATACATATTTGCATACATACATATCATTAACGTGTTAATTAGCATGATATATAACTGGGACATTGTGGCATTTTAAAGGGTTGCGACGCCTCAGTCCTCCTCGACGACAAGCCGTTCTTCTTCGGCGAGAAGTCGGCGGGTCCGAATGCGAACTCGCTGCGGGGTTTCGAGGTCATCGATGCCATCAAGTCCGATCTCGAGCTGGCCTGCCCGGAGACGGTCTCCTGCGCCGACATCCTCGCCATTGCCGCTCGCGACTCTGTCGTGGCAGTAAGCGCATGCATACATAGTATACTTAACTTTGTCCAAACGTCAAGACAGCTTAGTCAGATGGTTTGCGTCGTCACCGGTGTTGTGGTGCAGGCGGGCGGGCCCAGCTGGCATGTGGAGGTCGGCCGGAAGGACAGCCGCACAGCTAGCCTGACGGCGGCGAACAACAACATCCCCGCGCCAACGTCCGGCGTTGCGGCTCTCGTGCAGAAGTTCAAGAACGTCGGTCTCACGGCCAAAGACATGGTTGCTCTCTCCGGTAAGACATACATGCATGATGCATATAAAAGTATAAAATGATTCTATTTGATGTGCATGACACATTTGATGTGTCCAACATGTAGGGGCGCACACCATCGGGAAAGCGCGGTGCACATCTTTCAGCGCGCGCATCAGCGGCGGTGGCGGCATCGGTGGCGTCTCGGCCGGCGGAATCGACAACATGGACTGGGCGTTCCTGCAGTCGCTGCAGCAGCTGTGCGCGACCTCGGGCTCCGCGCTGGCGCACCTGGACCTCGCCACGCCGGCCACGTTCGACAATCAGTATTACATCAACCTGCTCTCCGGCGACGGACTGCTGCCGTCCGACCAGGCGCTCACGTCCGCGCCGTGGGCCGAAGTCACCGACCTCGTCAGTGCCTACGCGCTTGACGCCGCGCTCTTCTTCGACGACTTCACAGCGTCGATGCTGCGCATGGGGAGGATCCCGGCGGGCATAGGCGGTGCCGTCGAGGTGCGCCGCAACTGCCGGCTGGTTAACTAAGCTGAGCCTGCTCTACACGTAGGAAGTGAGTGCTATGAGTACTGCAGTGGTAGCTAATTCTCTGTTTGTGCATGCGTGCCTGTATGTGTGTGTGCGCGCGCGCGCGCGTGTTCCTTAATTTAGTTGCCTTAAGCTCGGTTAATGTGGTACGTCAGTACGTGTACGCGCATGTCAACGCATGGTTTCATGAAGGGAAAAAATAATGTGTTTTAAATTAATCTGATTTGTTTGCGATTGCTTTTCCGACTGTGCAAATTTTGTTTCATTTGTTATACCGTTATATTATATATATAATAAAAATAAAAACTTGTGGAATTAGAGGCATCAGGTCTATTTTGCAGCTTGTATTTGATATGGGTCTCAACATGTTTCACATTTAGAACTCTTCTAATTCTACAGCGAGAACCTCCAACAATGATAATTTTTCTTTTGAGAAATATGCTGAACATGTCTTAAAACTTAGCACCTTTGTGCTCTCAATCTTCTTGAGTTCTTACAGAAATATATATGTGGGCAATGTCCAGTTGGGAGGACTTCCCCCTACTCACTATTCTCTTTATTTCTTTCAGATAATAACAGACTAATAGGTTTTTTAAGTTCTTATAACTCTTTCGTAAGATTATTATAACTCTTTGATGGGATTGCTGTAACTCTTTCATATAGTTTGTTACAATCTTGACATGAAACTTCATCTGTAAATAAGATAGTAGAAATACTACTTGTACTGCGGTTGCTCAGTGAGTAATACCCAGACTTGTCATCTTTTTGCTTAAAGAGATCTTACAGTTTGGAATTTTAAAGAACTGCCTTGTCTGAGCATCATGTTTCACCTTCCACTTTCTGAAATAGCTTTTCGTCAATTCAATCAATTGCAGCAACTGCATCATGGAGTTTATGGGGACTGATGTTGTATTTTGTACTTCTAAGGTATATAAGTTCTTGATGGGTAACTATGAGGTCTCTCGAGTATTTTCTTTGTTGGAACAATTATCGCATGATGAAGCATAGAGTTTTTTTTTTCTAGGTACTCCTACATGAAAGATTGAATACGAGAGCACTACTAAACAAAAAAAGGCCACTACTAATAGAAAAGGACTTCATTTACCTTCACACAATTGCCTGTTATGTCAAATGGACATCATGGAAAGATAGTTACATCTATTTTTTAGTTGTTCCTTTGCTAGATCCAGCAAGAATATGATTGGAATACATTCGAACTTGGAAGATAATATTTTTTATATGTTATCTGCAACCAAATTGCAGACCATTAAACTGAAGCGATATTTTAGTGAGTTAGTTATTTTGGCTACTTGGAATATTTGGAAGACAAGGAACAAAGCTATTTCTAGAATATACAACCAAATATTCATCATTGGTTTCAAGTTTTTGCGCAAGACCTCCAGTTTGTGATAGAAAAATTGCGATATTATGATGACCTGAAATAGTTGCATAATCATATTCTTTTTATTTTCCATTCTCTTCTTTCTGTCCGTCCTTTTTTACGTCCTAAATTATTTCTTCAATGAAAATGCTCAATAGGATTCTCTCATGTTTTCCTGAAAAAAGTAATTGTACTAAACCTATATATCAAAATTATTCTTACTCTCTAAATCGACTAATAGTAGCCATACTTGATATGGAATCATAATTTTTTTTAGGAGCTCTAGTTTGATCCTTTACAAAGTACGGAAGGTACTGGTACCTCCATCATATCTAACCATCCATTTATTAGGGGTAACATTATATTTAGCAAAATATGTTGTAAATAACTAACACATTTCTACTACTCCACTTTTTTAGGTAGTTATTTGACAAGAAAAACAAAAAACAACTCCTGACTGACCAAACCTGTCGTGGTATTAAGAATACCCCGGCAGGTTTTGAAGACGATCCTAGCGGAAGTCACGCAGCGCGGGTTGACCGGGTGACCGGTCCTCCCCCGCCGGGCAAACACAAGAATTGACACGCGGATTTATACAGGTTCGGGTCCCGGTGGGACCCTAGTCCTGTCGACGCGCTCCCGACCGGAGTCGGCTGGGGAGGCTCTCTCCGGGGGAGAGGCTTCCGGAGCACGTCCGTGAGATTAGCTATTCCAAATAATAATGAACTGATCTTTACAACAGAGGGGTACAAGGGCTATTTATAGCCCCCAAGAAGAAGCGAAAAGCCTAAACTACCCCGGAAGCCACCGTCGGATCGAAGGGTAGGACCGTCCTTCTCCCGGTCAAACGTCTTGGATGCTTGATAGGTGGTCGCTGATTCCCGAGGCGTCCCTCGCGTGACCTGCACGTGATAAACAAACAGGGATTTTACCTTTTAGGAGGGCGATGACGTCCGGGACCTCTTCCGGAGAGCAGGGTCCCGGGGGCCTAAAAGGCGGCGCCCGGGGCAGGCACCGGAGGCCCCTGTCCCTGGGCACATGGCGGCGCCCGGGACATGCCCGCGGGGCGCGGTCCCGGGAGCCTAAAAGGCGGCGCCCGGGGCAGGCACCGGAGGCCACTGTCCCCGGGCACATGGCGGCGCCCGGGACATGCCCGGGGGGCGCGGTCCCGGGAGCCTAAAAGGCGGCGCCCGGGGCAGGCACCGGAGGCCACTGTCCCCGGGCACATGGCGGCGCCCGGGACATGCCCGGGGGGCGCGTTCCCGGGAGCCTAAAAGGCGGCGCCCGGGGCAGGCACCGGAGGCCACTGTCCCTGGGCACATGGCGGCGCCCGGGACATGCCCGGGGGGCGCGGTCCCGGGAGCCTAAAAGGCGGCGCCCGGGGCAGGCACCGGAGGCCACTGTCCCCGGGCACATGGCGGCGCCCGGGACATGCCCGGGGGGCGCGGTCCCGGGAGCCTAAAAGGTGGCGCCCGGGGCAGGCACCGGAGGCCACTGTCCCCGGGCAATCATGAACTTACCGGGACTTGACCGCGTGGATATTTTCCCCAACAGCAGGCCCCCATGCCCTCCGGGGACGAAGCTTGAGCCCCCGGAGGGAGTGGTTACGGTACCGGGAAAATCTCCGGACGAAAACTCCGGACGAAAATCACCGGAGCCCCGGCGACGCTTCGGTTTCTGTGCCGGGCGCTTTATGGCCGCGTCGTTTTCGCAATAAATGCACGCGCGGTTCGAACCGGCGTCTCGATTTACGCGCCTGTCCCTTCGTTTCCCACGCACGGTTTGAATTTCAGTGGTCCAGATTGCCTCGAGGGGGCCACGTGGCGCGCATCTAGATCACGGCCAGCCTCTATAAATAGGGCCCTAGGGGGCCCCGGAAGCTCATTCCAAATCTTCAACTCCAGCTTCAGCTCTCCCGGTAGCGCTCTTCCGGTAGTTTCTCCGGTAGCCTTCTCCGGTAGCGAGCGTCCGGGAGTCGTTGACAGCCACCTGAAACCTTAGCCACCGAAACACAAAAAAAACTCACCTAATGGCGCCCAAAAGTCGAGCGAAGACCACGGAGGTGCCCCCGGAGGAAATCCCCGTGGATTTCCTTTGGGCCTCCGAGTTCTCGGCCTCGGACGCGGAGTCCCTGGTCAAGAAGGGCGTCGTCGAAGAGGGGGACATCCGGGTCCCCCTAAAGAAGGACGGAGCCCCCCGCCCCAGGCCCGGAGAGGTCGTGGCCTTCGACGCCTTCCTCGAGGCGGGGCTCCGGCTCCCGGTGCATCCGATGCTCCGGGAGTTTCTGAAAGAGTACGGGGTGGCTCTCAACCACCTCACCCCGAACGCGCTCGTCCGTATGGGCCTCTTTATATGGCTCTACGAGACAGCGACCGGGCGGGAGCCCACCCTCCGCGCCTTCCGGTATTTCTATGAACCGGCGGCGCGGAGCTCCCACCTGGTGAAGGGAGGACCGAAGTCCCCCTTCGGCTCGGTGATGGTCCAAATGCTGCCCTCCCGGGTGGCGGACTTCCCGGCGGCGGCCTCCCGGGACCACTGGGGGGACTGGCTCCGGAGGTGGTTCTACCTCCGGGTCCGGGACGAGGCGGTGGTCTACGCCCCGGAGCCTCCCACCTACAGCCGATCATCCGCACCGAAGCCGCCGGTGTGGACGGACGAGGAGTTCGAGCTCCTCGGGAAGGTGGTGTTGGCGAAGAAGGCCCGCTCAATGCGGGACGCCGCGGAGGAGCTGGCGCTCCTGCGGCTTTCCCCCTTCTCACGCGGGGGAAGGGGGATCGGCATGGGCCCGGAGCAGCGGCCTCCGGTCAAGCCGGTGACGCGGCGTAAGTGCCCTGCATTCTTGTACTTGCAGTTTTTTATGAGAAATTGACTAACTTTTTACCTCTTGCAGTGCGTCCGTACCCGGCGGCGAGGGACAAGGCGGAGCACCTCCTGGGCAGGTACTTCGCCGACGAACACGAGCGCATCGTGCGCCTCGTGGGGGAGGGGCCTCCCCGGAACTTGGTGGCCGAGGCCTACGGGCTCAGGCTTCCAGAGAGGAAGCCCCTTCCCACCCCCGGGTCTCATAAACGGGGGAAGGACGCGGCCGGGGGCTTGGAGCCCAAAAAGCCCCGGGTCCAGAAAACCCCAGCTCCGGCGACGGCGCCGGCGGCGACGCCGGTGAGGGCCCGGGACGCAGCTCCCAGAGCAGAACATGCCCGGGCGGCGCCCCGGGCAGAGGCGACGCCTCCGCCCCCGGAGGCCCCCGTCGAGGCCCGGGGGAAGGAGATTGTTGTCGATGGGGCGGGGTCCGATTCGGCGGACTACGCCCCGTCGCTAGTTCGCGTGACGCTCCTCTCGCCTCTCCCGGCGGCATTGGCGCCGGAGAGGCTAGAAGTGAGGTTTTCGGGGGCGGCGCCCCCGCGCCTCTGGCCGGTGGATGAGGAGGGGGGGAGCCCCTCAGTCTTCGAGGTCCCCCCGGAGCAGGAGGCTCCGAGGGCCCTCCTGCCTGGGGCGGGGAAAGGCCCAATGATCCCCCCCCGGGTGGAGATCCCCGCCCAACCTTCGTCTTCGTCTTCGGAGGAAACTTCGTCGACGAAGACGCCGGCGACGCCGGCCGTGCTCCCGGATTCAGAGGTCCGGGGGCCCTCTCCCGGCCGCGACAGGAGGGCCGGGCAAGACACCTCCCTATTTTCGGCGGGGGAGGTGGCCCGCCACGCGGAGGGCCTGCACAACCGGAAGGTGCAGGCCCTCGTGGCAGGAGGGACGCTCCACGAGCGTTTTGAGGGGCTCGAGTCCCTCGGGGCCCAGGTAACTCGAGCTCTCCACACTCTGGCTTTTTTTCCTGCACTTAAGATTTTTCTAACTCTATGCATTTTGTAGGTAGCGACTGTTACCTGGGGCCTTGAGCAGCGGGTCACCCGACTGCTCAAGGAGGCGGAGAGCCGGGCCTCGGCCTGCGTCGAGCAGAGGGAGGCGGCCATCCGGGAGCGGGACGAAGCTCTTGATGAGCTGTCCCGGGCCCGGGCGCAGGTGCACCTTTCGGAGGGCGCCTACATCCGCCTCCGAGAGGAGGCCAAGGTGCGGGAGAAGGTGCTCCGGGAGCTCGAGAGCTCCAGCGTCCGGGCGCTGTCGGACGCGGGCCGCTCCGTCCGCTCGGCCCTGGAAAGCCTTGGCATTAGCCTGGGCTCCGGGAGCGGCCCGGAGGTGCCCCCGACGACCCTCGCGGAGGCTGTGCGTTTTCTTAACGCACAAGTCTCCGCGATCCCGGAGGCTGCGGACGTCCGGGCATGGCGCCGAGCGATCCCCGTCATCGCGGCCGCCGCGGGGCTCGTTGACTACCGTGGGGTCGGCGCCCGGGCGATCGGGGGGCGCATCCCCCGGGGCTTCCCGGAGGCCTTCGAGCCAACGCGCCGGAAGGTGGAGCTGCTGGCGGAGGGGTTCTACGACCGGATCATCCGGACATGGTTCCCGACACCGGCGCCTCCGGCCACGGATGTCCCTGCCCCGGCCACGGGGGAAGCTTCCCGGGGGGAGGACCCCAATGCCAAAGTATGAGCCTCCCTCGGGTCTTTAGCTAGGACCCCCTTTTTATTTTGTTAGGCATTTTGATTCCGGTAGCTTCTTAGGAGAAGCCCCGGGCACTTGTACAAAAACATTTTGCAATAAAATATATTAGAAATTTTTCTAAGTCTTTGCGATGGAATGTTACCAGGGTTCCCGGGGGGTTGCTCCCGAGCAACGGTCTGGGAGAGACTCTCCGGGGGACGCCCAAGCGGCTTTGATTTTGCTGAGCCTTGTCTCCGGGAGGCGCGACGGCGGTACTGCCCGGGAGCCCGTCCGGTTGAGGTGGCGCCCGGAATGGCACTTGGATAATTTTGACAACAGCCGTACTGAATTAACTCCCCCGCGCCCGAGGGCCCAGATGATACCTCCTCTCCGGATACTTCCGCCGGCTGGGTACGAGTTTTGGCCCGAAGACGTATTTCGGGATTCTCAGCGTCGTGTCCGGGCGTTGTACCGGGACCTGGCCCGGGAGCTGAGGGAGCGCCTCCGGGAGCTTTAGGCGTAGGAGCCTTAGGCTCGTAGGAAATCCCCCAGGTTAGGACCCGGGTTGTATCGTTTCCGGAACCCACCGGAGGGGGAAGATGTCCTCCGGGTTTGTTGATCAATAAAGCGCATTGTTTCTTTTGCCTCTTTCTTTTCTTCTTCTTGGATGGTCTGGACGACTCATCTTAACAAGGATGAGCTAAGTTCCTTCGTGGGTGACCCGGGGACCCCCTGTCCCCCCCCGCCCACAGCGGGCGGGAGAAAGCCTCCGCGTGCTGTGGGGGAAACAGGGTCCCCGGGGGGAGCGTAACCTGTAGAAATGTTTTCTGTCAGAAAATTGTAAAAACAGGATTTCCGAGGGAGGGACCTTCCGGGGCGGCCGGGGGCACTGGGAGAGGTTCATCCGGCCGCCGGGAGAGCGGGGAACCGGGAACAAGGGGCGGAAGGGGCTCATGAAAAGCCAATGACCTCCGGAGGGGAGCTTCCCGGGAGGGTTCGTCCGGTCGCCGTGAGAACGGGGAACCGGGAATAAGGTCTTCGAGAGATAATCATCCGGCCGCCGTGAGAACGGGGAGTCGGGAATAACGTCGACTCCCGGAGGAGGAAGATAGAACCAATCAAGCCGCAAGGGGCCGATCTTCCGGTCGCAGTGAGAACGGGGAGCCGGGAATATCGTCGACTCCCGGAGGAGGAAGATAGATCCAATCAAGCCGCAAGGGGCCGATCTTCCGGTCGCCGTGAGAACGGGGCGCCGGGAATATCGTCGACTCCCGGAGGAGGAAGATAGATCCAGAAAGCCATTAGACGTCCCGCTGGGGAGAGCGTCTACTCCCGGAGGAGGAAATGCCCGGAGACGGGTCTTGAGTGTTTGGGTAGGGGACTAATCTCCCAAAGTGACTCGTTACCGCGGCCGCTGGGGACCGGGTTGCCGCTTACACCCTCAGTCCACGAGGGCTGTTCGTAAGCCGCCCTTCAGGAGGGACTTGCTGGGGCAGGGCCCACTTCCCCACGGAGAGGGCATCCTCACGGGGAGGGCATCTTCACGGGGAAGGCATCCTCGCGGGGAGGGCGTCCTCGCGGGGAGGGCATCACCACTAGGGGCGGTAAACAAGAACAACCTGCAGTGAGACAATTGAAGAACAAAGGCTATGCATTTATCAACGAAATGTACAAAGCCCCCCTGCGAAGCCACGAAGGGGGAAAAAGGGAAGTTACAGTGTCCCCCCTCCCCCTCCGGCGTGACCGCCCCGGGGGAGGGGACAGGCCCGTAAGGCTAAACGTAGAACTTGCGAAGTAAACGCAAGTTTCATGTGTGCTTCAGCTCCTGCTCTTCAAGGTTGGAGAGCTTGTAGGCCCCCGAGCCTAGGACAGCGGAGATCCTGTAGGGGCCTTCCCACTTGGGGGATAGCTTACTCTGGGCTTGGGGGTCCGTGACGCGCTTGAGGACAAGGTCCCCAAGGCGGAAAGCTCTCTCGCGCACGCGCTGGTTGTATGCGCGCGACATCTCGCGCTCGTAGATAGCGTGGCGGAGGAGCGCTCGGTCGCGTTCCTCCTCCACGAGGTCGATTTCCAGCCGCCGGTTGTCTTCGTTCGCCCGGTAGGCTGCGGTCGTGGCTCCGTTCAGGAGCTCGACCCGCAGCGATCGGAAGCCAATCTCCGGGGGGAGGACTGCCTCCGCCCCGTAGACTAGGGAGAAGGGAGCACGCCCTGTGGCCCGGGACAGGGTCGTGCGCATGGAGCAGAGGATGCTAGGGAGCTCCTCTGCCCACGCGCCCCGCTTGGAGGCGGTTTGTTCGAGTCTCCGGCGTAACCCCTGTAGGATTACGCCATTGACCCTCTCGACGGCCCCGTTGCTTTGGGGATGGGCCACTGAGGCGAAGTGGATGACGACCCCCAGGCCTTCGCAGAATTCCTGGAAATATGCCGAGTCGAATTGGGTCCCGTTGTCCACGGTGATTTCCCGGGGGACACCAAAACGACAAACGACGTTTTTCCAGAAAAACCGCTGAACGGCCCGGGAGGTGATGCTAGCCAAGGGCTCCACCTCAACCCACTTTGTAAAGTAGTCGACCGCGACCACCGCATACTTGTATCCTCCGGGCGCTGGGGGGAAAGGCCCTAAGAGGTCCATCCCCCAGCGCACGAAGGGCCAAGTGATGGGGATAGTCCGCAGCGCTACAGGGGGGAGATTCGAGCCCTTGGCCATCTTCTGGCATGCTGCGCACGCGGAGACAAGGTCTCGCGCGTCGCGCATGACTGTAGGCCAGTAAAAGCCCTGCCGAAGGGCCTTGGCGGCGATGTCACGCGGGGCTAGGTGAGAACCACAGCTCCCCGCGTGAATGTCTTCCAGGAGTTGAAGTCCCTCCGACCGGGGGAGGCAGCGCAGGAGGGCTGAAGCCCCCCGCTTGTAGAGCCTTCCCTCGAGCAGGAGATATGCTCGGGCTTTGGCCCGGAGGCGCTTAACCTCGGTCTCGCTAGGAGGGTCCCCCTCCCCCTTGATGAAGGAGATGAGGGGATCCATCCATGACGACGGCCGGACGATCTCGGCGACCTCCGAGACCGGAGGCTCGGGGCCTGCGTCTGGGGAGGCCACCGAGGGCTTCGTGATTGTTTCCAAGAAGGCCCCCTTGGGGAGCGTTTCCCGGGCGCTTGCCGCTCGGGCCAAAGCATCAGCCCGGTCATTTTCCCTTCGCGGGATATGCCGGGCCTCAAGGCCGTCGAAGTGTTTCTCCATTTTTCATACTTCCTGCAAGTAAAGACTTAAATTTGCGTCATGGCATAGGTAAGATTTGTCCATTTGGCAGACAACGAGCTGAGAGTCTCCCTTCACTAGTAGGCGCCGGATCCCCAGGGAGCGCGCCAGGCGCATCCCGAGGAGCAGAGCCTCGTATTCGGCGACGTTGTTGGTTGCGGGGAACTCGAGCCGCGCGGCGTACTCGAGCTCCTTCCCCTCGGGGCTCCGGAGGACTACCCCCGCGCCAGCCCCAGCGAGGCACAGCGACCCATCAAACAGCAGGGTCCAATGGTCACTGCGTCGGGGCGGCACAGGGAGATCTTCGTCCCCGGACCCAGAGGCGGGAGTCCATTCTGCGATGAAGTCGGCGAGGACCTGCGACTTGATTGCGGAGCGGCCGGTAAGGGACAGGGAGAAGGGGGCAAGCTCGGCCCCCCACTTCCCAATCCGGCCGGTGGCTTCTTTATTCCGCAGTACCTCCCCCAGGGGGAGGGACGACGGAACGGTGATGGGGTGCCCCAGGAAGTAATGCCGGAGCTTCCGGGACACCATGAGGAGAGCGTAGCAAATCTTCTCCATCTCCGTGTACCGAGTCTTGGCCCCTTGGAGGGCTTCACTGACGTAGTACACGGGACGTTGCTGCCCCCCTTGCTCCTTCACCAAAACCGCGCTGACGGCGACGGGGGTCGCGGCGAGGTAGAGGAGCAAGGGCTCTTCCGGAGACGGACTCACGAGCATTGGAGGGCTCGAGAGGTACTTCTTGAGGTCGTTGAAGGCTTCCTGGGCCTCGGGGGTCCAGCCGAACCCCTCAAGCCCTCGGAGGATCTTGAAGAACTGGAGGCCCCGCTCCCCCGAACGGGAGACGAAGCGGCTGAGCGCGGCCAGGCGGCCGGAGAGCCGCTGGACATCTTTGACGGAGCGCGGCGGGGGCATCTCTAGGAAGGCCCGGATCTTCTCGGGGTTTGCCTCAATGCCCCGCTGGGACACGAGGAAACCCAGGAGCTTCCCCCCGCGCACCCCGAAGGCGCACTTCTCCGGGTTGAGCTTGAGCGCGGCGGAGGTTGCAGAAGGTCTCTGCGAGGTCGTCGATGTGGGAGGCTGCACGGGGGCTTTTGACGACCGCGTCGTCTACATAGACTTCGACGTTGCGGCCGACTTGATCTTTGAACACCAGCGTCATAAGGCGCTGGAAGGTGGCTCCCGCATTCTTGAGCCCGAAAGGCATATGGCAGTAGCAGAAGGTTCCGAGGGGAGTTATAAAACTCGTCTTTTCCTCATCCCCCTCCGCCATCCGGACTTGATGGTATCCCGAGTAGGCGTCTAGGAAGCTCATCAGCTCGCACCCCGCGGTGGAGTTAACGAGTTGGTCGATCCGCGGGAGCGGGAAGTTGTTTTTGGGGCAAGCGCGGTTAAGGTCGGTGAAGTCCACGCACATGCGCCACTTGCCACTTGACTTCTTGACGAGGACGGGGTTTGCGAGCCACTCGGGGTGCAACACTTCCCGGATGAACCCCGCCTCTCGGAGCCGGGCTATCTCCCTCTTGATGGCTTCTTGACGTTCGAGGGAGAGCTTCCTCAACTTCTGCTTGATAGGGGGGTGACCGGGGGTTACCGCGAGCTTGTGTTCAATAACCTCCCGGGCGACGCCCTGCATGTCCGAAGGCTTCCACGCAAAAACATCGGAGTTTTCGCGCAGAAAGGCTGCGAGTTGCGCTGCATGGTCTTGGGGGAGCTCTGCCCCGATTTGGACAGTTTGGTCTCTGCTGCCCAGGGACAGTGGGACCTTCCGGAGGCCCCCTTCCGGACGCGGCTTGAGGAGGGGCCTCCCAGGGGATGGCGCAGCGACGTCTACGTCCGGGGGGGGAGCCTCCCCCCCGGGTGCCTTGATCAGGTTGACGCTTCCTATTGTGGCAGCAGCTCGCTCGTATAGAGCACGGGCCATGTCTTGATCCCCCCGGACGTTGATCACGCCACGCGGCCCGGGGATCTTCATGCACAAGTAGTTTTGGTGGGTGGCAGCCCCCAGCCGATTGATCGTAGTCCTCCCCATAATCACATTGTAGGAGGAGGGGAGGTCCACTACGTCGAAGCGGACTAGCTCGGTCCGGTAGTTCTCCGGGGTGCCGAAGGTGATCGGGAGATCTACCTTGCCCACGGGGTGGATCGCCTTCCCCGGGACAAACCCTTGCAGAGGCCCCGCCGCTGGTTGCAGGAGCTTCTCATCCACCTGCATTTCCTTGAATGTTTTGAGGAACAGGACATCGGCGGAGCTTCCGCCGTCCACGAGGATGCGGGCTAAGTGGCAGTTGTAGATTGTCGCGGAGACAATAAGCGCGTCGTCGTGGGGGAAGCGAACCCCTCGCGCGTCTTCCGCCGTAAAGGTGAGGGGGACGTCCGACCACTTGGGCGGCACGGACGCGTGTAGCACCCCCACTACCTTAACTTCTCGCGCGTACTCCTTGCGCTGGCGCTTGGAGTCCCGCCCGGAGGCGGAGCCCCCTACGATGACGTTGATGCGGCGCTGAGAAGTTTGAAAGGGGAGAGCGTCAGAAGGTTCCCCCTCCTGCACCTGCTGCCCCCCCGCGGGAGCGGGAAGGGCCGGAACAGCTGGCCGAGGGGGCAAGGAGGCCGGAGTCCCCCCCCCCTGCCCGCGCTGGTCGAGGAATGCCGCGAAGTGTTGCAGCAGCTGGTGGCAATCTCGGGTGGCGTGGGTACTGGACCCGTGGAAGCTGCACCACGGTCCTTCCCGGCTTCTCCCCGCGGGGCCTTCGCGGCCGCGCGAAGACTGTCCTCCCCCATGGCCTCTCGGCTTGGGAAAGGGGCGGTTGCCCTTCGGGGGGTCGCGCGAGCCGCCTCCGCCCTCGAGGACAAAAGTGTCCCGAGGCCGTGGTTCGCTACGGCCCCCCTGCCTGGGGCGTCTGGGGGGATCCCGGGCCCCCCGCTCGGCGGGGGCAGGAGCCCCCTGGGTCTTCTTCCAGATGTCGTCTTCCTCCGCCCGAGCGTACTTTTCGAGCACGTTGAAGAGCTCGTCGGCGGAAGAGGGGCAGCTCCGGGAGAGCCTTCGGTGGAGCTCCCCCGGGAGGATGCCGCTTTTGCAGGCTTCGATCACCATAGAGTCGGGGACATGGGCCACTTTGCTTTTCACCTGGGCAAAGCGCTTGAAAAAGCTTCTAATGGTCTCCCCAGTTCTCTGGCGGACAGTATACAGCTGCGAGGAGTCCAGGGGACGCACGTAGTTCCCCTGGAAGTTGGCACAGAACTCCCGCTTGAGCTGCGAGAAAGACTTGATGGAGCCCGCCTTCAGATTGTAAAACCAGGAGCGGGCAATGCCGGTGAGGTAGAGGGGGAAGACGTTGCATTGGACACTCTCGTCCCCCCCCGCCGCGGAGATGGCGGTGGAGTAGATCTGCACGAACTCGTAAGGGTCCGCCTCGCCATTATAATGCTCGATGTGCGGGGGACGGTAGGGCCGCGGCCATCGGATGCTGCGGAGTCTTCGACACAGGGGCTGGTTCGCCCCCTGCACTTCCCGGGGGGAGCCCCAGTCGCTGTCTTCTTTAACGGGGGACGCCCCCTCGTTATCCGAGTCAGGTAGCGGCCCAAGAGGGCCACCGGAGTGGTGGTGACGACGCTTCTCTTCCGGGCCGGGACTGATTTCCCGGACGTCCGGGCTTCTCTCCGGGGAGGATGGTCCTTCGGCTGGTCTCTTCCCCCGACCGGTGCGAGAGCGAGGCTCCCTGCGACAACGACCGGGGGGGAGCTCTTCCCCGCGGCCGGGAGAATGCATTCGCTCGACCTCCCCCCGGGAGAAGCGGATCTGCTTCGATGGGGGAGAGAGCTCCTGCACTGTGGCCACCGGCCCGGGAGCTACCGGGACCTGGTGGGGGGAGCCCCCTGCGACGGCCCCCGGGACCGGAAAGGGGGGAGACCCTGCACCATCCGGAACCGGGGAGGGGGCGCCCGGGGCGGCGTTTGGATCCGAAGAGGGGGCCCCCGTGGCAACGACCGGGGCCGGAAAGGGGGAAGCCCCTGTGACATCCGGAACCAGTGGGGGGTGAGCCCTCTCGGCGACGTTCTGGGTTGGGAAGCCAATGCGGGGGGAAATTTGCGGAGGCACGGGAGCTGCTCTGTCGACCGGCCCCGGTGCGGTAAACGCAACGCGGGGGGCGGGACTGGCTCCCGGCGTATGTCGCGCCCCGTGACTGGGACAACGACTACTCCTGTAGAGACCTAGCTCGCTGCAGCTAGTCTCAACCACAACCCTTTGACTTCCCAGGATGAGTCAAACACAGGAGTATATTACATTGCAACAGAGTACTTACAAAATATTAAGCAGTGTGGCCTGCTGGCCTTAATATTACATAAAGAGGATTACAATGCCTGCAAGGCATTCAGGCTTTAACAAAATATTTAACTACACAGCAGAAGACAGGTGACCCTCCCACAAAAGAAGTTGACGGCAGAACAACACACTTCAGGGTTCTGGCGGAACTGATTCTCCTCCTTCTGGATCCACGTAGTACTCCGTGCCATCATCTTGATCAAGGTAGGCTCCATCTATTGAGTTGAATGTTGCAAGGGTGAGCACTTACGTACTCAGCAAGTCATAGGTAAGAGTAGATACATATAGTAGTGATGATATGAACCTAGACTAGTCAAGAATTATGGATATTTGTAAAATAATCCTTTTTCTTTCATACCTCATCTCATGGCAGCACTTTTTATAATATAACATCATGATTCATGTTCACTAGATTATAGCACTACTGCGACACGTCGACACACGACAGCCCACGGTAGCACTCCTTATCATGACAACACATGTCATTTGGGTAATCTTGATTTAAACATATTTTATTTAGAAAATAGTACTTGTGTCACACCCCGTAGATTTAATCCACCGCAGCAGACTCCTATAAAACCCGGGAGCTCGGAGTATTCGAATACATTTTTAACTCTGCAGAGAGGTACCAATTTACCCGCAAGATATTCCACTTTCAAACCTTTCCTATCATAACAAAATGATTGGACCCCTGACTCACTTCATACTGTGAGCGGCAAGGTGGAAATAACAAGAACTTTTGTTATGTATCACTTACAATTCACCCCCGACCCTGTGGCTCTCAGCGAGGCACAGTTGTGGCAGGTTGTATCCAAACCTCCACCCCATTGCTTATTCCCATTACTGGGTCAGCGTGCTTGATCACCTTCAGTGATATGTGTGGGAGCCGCGCTCCGTGTTTATCGTGCATCACAACACATCTCATGCAGGGGTTTCATGTGCGATCCACATAATTACTTGTTCAGGCCTGTCCCATACCAGGCTTGCGGTTAGCACGTTGTTCATGCCACTAGACGCACAACACAAGGTTCTAGTCCTTATATGCCAGTGACCAGACCATCCACAACCCTGCACCTTCAGTGCCTGCATTCCTTTGCAGTCTAGCACCTCCAGTGCTACAGCCATCCATACCATTTTTCTGGGCACGGCTAGGGGTTTTATTTCATGAATATAAGTATATAAATACATATAATAGTTCATGGCTCAAAACTTGTTTATTTCACATTTCACCGATAACCAGTCTAGTACTGCCAATTCATAAATCAACCATTCTCAATCTTTCACATGCAATATTGCCTATATTCAAGGTTATGTTTTAGCAACATTTAAAATATAGGTTCAAGATGACCAAGGATATGACTTGCCTTCCGCGTCGTAAAATACAGCAGTCGACGTCGGATCCACAGTGAAGTCCTCGAACTCGGGATCTTGATCTGCTCTCCAATCAAACAAACAACCAATAATCATAATCTTTTCCATACATTATTATACTATATGCAATGATGCAAAGATGAAGTCTTGATGATTCTGAAATGATTGGGTTTAGAGGCTGATTAGAGTTAAATTAAAGAAACCAATGTTAAGATTAGCTGTCAAAGGTTTACAAGGTTCCAAATGTCTCAAAATATCAGAATGATGCCAAGGTTGCGACTGGTTCGCTCAAAAACAGCGAACGTCTTTAGATCGACATTCGGTTCAAAGCATCGACATAGGGTTGATGAATGATAGAGGGGTTATTTTAACTTGTGGTAGTAGAATAAAATGTAGATCACAACTCTACAAATTTAGTGGACAAAGTGATTTTCAAATTACACAACCAGAAGTGGGTAAACAAGGTCAATGCCACTGGCTGACAAGCTTTGGCATAGAGCTGACAATGTCAAAAACTAGGGCTTAGCATAACTTTTGATCTGGAGCTCCAAATGATGCACCACTTTGTCTGGGAGGTAGGCATTGATAACAGGAATAAATCATTCAATAGGATCTAGGGCTGAAAATGGCTGGAAAGCAAGAAATTTGATGATGAACAGAGATGAACTGGCTGCACTGGAGCAGTTCTGGACACAAACTTGGCATGGCTATAACTTCCAATCTAGGCCGATCTAGGTGTCGAGCTAGAAGACAAAAATACTCATGAGGCTAAGGCACATCTAAATGACAAAGTTTCGAGGGCTGAAATGGCCGGGAACACTTTTCCGGTGAACTGTGCTGGAGAAGAACACTGCTATTTGGGGGTTTTTGCTACAGGCCGAGAGAACTTAATTCTTTGCTTGGAGAGCATCTAGGAGGTATAGGGAAGCTTCTGGTAGCATCAAGTTGACTGGAGGATCACCGGAGAAGCCTGGCGACGATCGCCGGTTTTCTGGTAGAGCTTGAATTTGGGAAAAGCTTCGAATGATGTTTAATTAGGGATTCTAAGCTTACAGGCTTGCTTGAAATAACCCACTGATCAATTTGCTTCACAGGTTCGAGGGCTAATTCGAATTGATTTGGCCTGCATTGCCGGAACAGGGCAATCTTCGATTTTCAGCCAATTCCGGCGATCACCGGCGACTGGATGCAATATAGCTCAATTAAATGGTACAGCACGATGAGGGAGATGAGATATACCTTCTGGTGCTGTTAAGTCGGTGAGGAGTGCAGCAGGGCGTGCTGGCACCGTGAGGTCTCAATCTGGACTCGCCGGAGAAGAAGACCAGGACAGGAGAATTTTGAGACTTAGCTGATTTCCAGTGAAACAAGAAGTTGCTGGGGGACAGTGGTGTATAAATAGGCCAGGCGAAGCAAGCAAGAAGGAGACAACGAAGTAATTGGCAGCCGGTGACTTGACTGGTTGCGTGCTGGAGCAACAGCGGCGAAGACACAGCGAAGAACGGTGATGCGACGGCGACAAGCTTGCAGTTGATCACAGTGTCGCCTCATCGGGACCTGGCAAAGTTGTAGCAAGCGGTGGCGACAACACTGGCGCGGCAAAGCGACGTGGCAAGGAGTTGCTGACAAAAAGCCGTTGATCGCGCGCGGGAGCAGCACTGGTCGTCGACGTAGCAGCGGCCTTGCCACGGCACTAGCTGGAGTGGGGACACGTGCGCACCGGCATGCATGGTCACGAGCGCGGGCGAAGCCTCACCGGCGATGAGCAATCACGGCGCACAAGCACGGCAGTTCCTGGTCGTGCGCACAGTAGCTAGCCTGGTCGAAATTGGGCTGATTTGCAATATTTGACTTTCACAATTGGACCAATCTGTAATTCTGGAGATTTGGAAGGTTAGAGTTGAATTTGATTTCACTAATCTGGTAGATTATATTCAACAGGTTAATTGGCAATGATAATTGATAAAATATGATACGTTTGAATAGTTTTTGATACAAACTGAAAATAGGGTAATTTAGGGTAATTGAAATCTGAATTTCATTTGGTTTTGAATTCTGGTACTTAGGATGAGATTTTGGAATTTGAACAGAAGAGAAACTTGTGACAAATAGCATTTTGAGAGGATTTGCCGAAGAAATTCTGAATTTGGAGTTAATCTGGAGATTTTAGCCTTTTTGGATTTTCAAATAACAGATAAGGACTATTTTGCGATAATTCTTGGACTGATTTGTGAAAAGAGTCTAAATGGTGAAATATGGCTGTCAACTTTTTATATTAAGGTATTGACATACCCATGATCATATTCCAGGAATAATCTGGTCTGAACTTGGTCAAGATTCGGATTAAATCTGTATTTCTGAAACTTAGGGTATTTAAGTAATAGAAGGTATTTCTGTTTTCGAAAACAGAAGGAGCTGATAAATCTGAGAGTTAGGGATAGAATTGGATCTAGGTTCTGAAGGCTTTTAAGTTCAAAGAAACTGATAGATCATATCTGAACAATCTGATCTAAATTTGAGGTCACAGGATAAATTTTGGAGATTTCAGGGCTTGAGATAGAAACTGATCTGGCTATTACTACAGATACATGCATGCATGCTATTTATGAAAAAGGAAATTTTCACCCCTAACTCAGGGCGTTACAGATCTACCCTCCTTAAAGAAATCTCGCCCCGAGATTTACCTAAGACAGGAAAAGATAAGGATAGGTTTGCTTAAGATCTTCTTCCTTCTCCCAAGTAGCCTCTTGCTCTGAATGATTCTTCCATTGAACTTTACACAATTTGGTTTTCTTCCTTCGGAGCTGACGTTCATCAGTGGCTAGGATTCTGATTGGGTGCTCAAGATAAGTGAGATTCTTCTGTAATGGCACATCTTGTACATCTATCTGGTCAGTTGGTTCCTTCAAACATTTCCGGAGCTGAGAGACATGAAACACATCATGCACTCCTGCTAATCCCTCAGGTAATTCCAATTTATATGATACTTCTCCCTTTCTCTTGATTATCTTAAATGGTCCAATGTATCTTGGAGATAACTTTCCTTTCACTTGGAATCTTTGTAATCTCTTGAATGGTGTGACCTTGAGATACACAAAATCTCCTGGTTCAAATGATAATTCTCTTCGTCGTTTATCTGCATAACTCTTTTGTCGTGATTGTGCTGTTTTCAACCTTTCTCTGATGAGTCTGACATGAGCTTCTGCTTCTTCTACTATCTCTGGTCCTATAACTTTTCGTTCTCCTGGCTCATTCCAATGCAATGGAGTTCTGCACTTACGTCCATATAAAGCTTCAAATGGTGCCATCTGTATACTAGCTTGATAACTGTTATTATATGTAAATTCTGCAAATGGTAAACATTTGTCCCATGATGTTCCATAATCTAGTATACAAGCTCTTAGAAGATCCTCTAGGATTTGGTTAACTCTTTCTGTCTGTCCTCCCGTCTGTGGATGATATGCAGTACTGAAGTCCAACTGGGTTCCTAGAGTTTCATGCAGTCTATTCCAAAATTTAGAGGTAAACTGTGTTCCACGATCTGAGACTATCTTTTTAGGAATACCATGCAATGCCACTATTCTTTGCATGTATAACTCTGCTAATTTACTGCCATCATAAATCTTTTTAACTGGTATGAAATGAGCTACTTTAGTAAGTCTGTCCACAATAACCCATATGGAATCATATCCTCCTTGAGTTTTAGGTAATCCTGTAATAAAATCCATACCAATTTCTTCCCATTTCCATAATGGTATTGGTAGAGGTTGTAGCTTTCCTGCTATTTTCTGGTGTTCTGCTTTAACTCGTTGGCATGTATCACAGTTTGCAATGTACTCTGCAATCTCCCTCTTCATATTATCCCACCAGAATCTGGTCTTCAAATCTTGATACATCTTTGTGTTACCAGGGTGTATTGAGTATGGAGTTTTATGTGCTTCATGGAGAATTATTTCCTTAAGATCTGCGTTTTGAGGTACACAGATTCTTTCTCGATACCATACAATCCCTTGGTTATCTTCAATAAAGCCTTGAGCCTTTCCTAACTTGATTCGACTCTTGATCTTACAAATTTCTTCATCTTCCTTCTGGGCATTTCCTGTCTGTTCTTCAAGTTGAGATTTTATTGTTAAAGTAGCTACCGTTCCCTGCGGTACTATTTCCACTTGGTGATTCTGCAACTCTTGTTGTAGGTAAGGGTTCTTCAACATAACCATTCCTTGTAGGTTGTAAACTTTTCTGCTTAGGGCATCAGCTACTACATTAGCTTTCCCTGGATGGTACTGAATACTAAGATCATAATCTTTGATCAATTCGAGCCATCGTCGTTGACGCATGTTGAGCTCTGTCTGTGTGAAAATATACTTGAGGCTTTTATGATCTGTAAAGATCTCACACTTACGCCCAATGAGATAATGCCGCCATATCTTTAAAGCATGCACTACTGCTGCTAACTCCAAATCATGGGTCGGATAATTTTCCTCATGTGGTCTCCATTGGCGTGAAGCATAAGCCACTACTTGACCTTGTTGCATTAACACACAGCCTATTCCTTGCTTTGATGCATCACAGTAAACTACAAAATCTTCTTTGCTGTCTGGTAGGGTGAGGACTGGTGTTGTTGTCAATTTCTGCTTTAGCTTCTGAAAACTCTCCTCGCACTTGGTGGTCCAATCAAATGCAACATCCTTCTTTAGCAGGTTTGTAAGAGGTTTGGCAATTTGGGAAAATCCTTCGATGAATCTCCTATAATACCCTGCTAATCCCAAGAAACTTCTAATCTCTGAAACTGAGGTAGGTTGCTTCCACTCCTTGATTGCAGAGATTTTAGCTGAGTCCACTGAAATTTCTTCCGCTGTCAATACATGTCCAAGAAATGAAATTCTTGACATCCAAAATTCACATTTGTCAAACTTGGCATAAAATTGCCTCTCTCGTAGCCTTTCCAAGACTAGGTGTAAATGTTGCTCATGTTCTTCCGTACTCTTGGAATATATCAGAATGTCATCTATGAATACTATGACAAACTTGTCAAGGAAATCCATAAATGTACTGTTCATGACATTCATGAATGCTGCTGGAGCATTGGTCAAGCCAAAAGGTACTACTGTAAACTCATATAAACCATATCTGGTAGTGAAAGCAGTCTTCGGTATATCTTCCTTCTTGATCTTCAGCTGATGATATCCAGATTTCAAGTCTATCTTGGAAAATACTTTGGCTCCTCGAAGCTGATCGAACAAGTCATCAATTCTTGGAAATGGATACTTGTTTTTAATAGTGACTTCATTCAAAGCTCGGTAGTCTACACACATTCGTAGAGTTCCGTCTTTCTTCCTCACAAACAGAACTGGGGCTCCCCATGGCGAAGCACTGGGTTTGATAAATCCCTTGTTTTCCAAGTCTTCGAGTTGATTCTTGAGCTCCTCCAAATCTGTAACTGGCATCCTATAGGGACGTTTTGCTATAGGTGCTGCTCCTGGTTTAAGTTCAATACTGAATTCTATTTCTCTGTCAGGTGGCATTCCCGGAAGTTCTTCTGGAAACACATCAGAATATTGTTGCACTACAGGCACTTGTTCCAGGCATAATTTTTGTAATGCTTGAACAGATCTTAGCGGTCTCTTGACTGCTGATCTTTCTGCATGGAATAGAACTCTCTCCCCTTGGTTACTGACAAGATTAAGGGTTTTCTCTTCACAATCTACTAGACCTTTATGTTGGGACAACCAATCCATTCCCAAAATAATGTCTAGACCTTGCAGTTCTAGAACTAGTAGATTTGCCTCAAATTCTACTCCTTCTATATTGAAAGTTACATTTGGGCAGATTGAGTAAACAGATAATCTAGCCCCTGGAGTTTGTATAACCATAGAGTACTCTAGTGGTACTTGGTCTATATGCATTTCAACTTCAGATGCAAATGCTTTTGACATGAATGAATTTGTAGCACCAGGATCAAACAATATTAAGGCAGATGCAGATTTAATCAGAAATCTACCTAGAAGAATGTCGGTGGCGTTGCCCGCTTCTTGAATTGAAGTATAGTTTAATCTTCCTCCTTGGGTTGCAGCTGGTGCTCTACCTCTTCCTCTTCCTCGATTAGCCATGTTTCCTCCTCTTCCTGCTGAATTTCCTCTAAAATTCTGCGATGGTGATGCTCTGGTTACTACTGGCTGTGTTCCTGCCTGAGATCTGGCAATGGACATTGGAAGCTGTATCCAAGGACAGAATTCTTTACGGTGCCCACGCTGTCCACAATGATAACACTCAACACGAGGATGAGGGCAATCCTTCTGAGAATGATTTCCTCGGCAGTTGGGGCACAATGTCGTTGCTGGTCTGGGATTCTGATAATATGGTCGGAAATTGGGAGTGATAGGAACTCTTCCTCTGATTGGATTTGACTGTGGTCTTGTTTGCTGGAACATCCTCCTCTTTCGGCTTTCTTCTCCCATATTCTTCTTTTCTTCTACCTTTAAAGCTCTGTTCACTAGGGTTTGAAATTCTGTAAGTTCATGAGAAGCAATTTGATACTGTAAATAGTGTTGAAGTCCTTCTGTGAAGCGCTCTATCTTCTTCTCTTCAGTATCCACATCTCCAGGTGCGTATCGAGCCAAGTGAGTAAATTGGTGTAGATACTCAGTAACTGACTTCCTTCCTTGAGTTAAATTCCGAAATTCCCGACGCTTAGCTGCCATAACACCAGTAGGTATATGAAATTTCCGAAATTGATCCTTAAATTCCCTCCAAGAGATATTATCTTTATCAGGGTGAGCTTCCTGGTAATTCATCCACCAGGCAGCTGCAGCTCCTGATAACTGATGAGATCCAAACAAAACTTTCTCTCGTTCGCTGCATCGGACCGTGTCTAGTTTCCTCTCGATATCCCGTAACCAATCATCGGCAACCATAGGATCGGTCGCACTAGAGAATGTTGGTGGACGGGTCTTTTGGAAATCTGTTAATCTTGCTCCTACAGCAGAAGTGGTTCCTTCTGTTGTTCCAGTAGGCAGTTTCTGAACTATCTGGGCTAACAACTGGGTATGAGCTATCTGAGCTTCTTGTCGACTTTTCTCCATTGACAACAAAATTTCCTGAAGACTGGGTTGTTCATTCTGAGGTGGATTGGAACTCTGAGATCCTTGCTGAAACAAAGGGTCTCTTGTCATAGTTTCTTCTTCCTGCGGAGTCTGATCTATATCTTCTCTTCCACTTCGAGATCTCCTTCTGGTGTCAACCATGGTGGCTCTGAAAAAGTTTAGACGGATCTAACTAACTAAGGCCAACTAAGACAGCAATGCAGAAATTAATGCAACTATTTTTTTGCATAAAATACTTAGGCTACTAGCCATAATACACAAATTAACCATTGCAAAAGCAACAGCGAATCACAAAGCTATCAAGAGCATCCACTAGCTCTGTCTACACCAACCTCTAAGACACTCTGAAACAACAGAACGCACTCTCACAATCTTACCGAATTTTAGAAATCCAAATAAAATTTTGAAATGAAGGTTTTTCAAGAGCTACAAAGCTCAATATTTTTACCAAAATAAAATTTCCACAAATAGTTTCTAAATAAATTACGTCTTCCTGGCACGGCCAATTTCCTAAAGGTGTCGTCCTACAGTCAAGTTCAAATGTTGCTCTGATACCAACTTTTCTTGTCGCGCCCCGTGACTGGGACAACGACTACTCCTGTAGAGACCTAGCTCGCTGCAGCTAGTCTCAACCACAACCCTTTGACTTCCCAGGATGAGTCAAACACAGGAGTATATTACATTGCAACAGAGTACTTACAAAATATTAAGCAGTGTGGCCTGCTGGCCTTAATATTACATAAAGAGGATTACAATGCCTGCAAGGCATTCAGGGTTTAACAAAATATTTAACTACACAGCAGAAGACAGGTGACCCTCCCACAAAAGAAGTTGACGGCAGAACAACACACTTCAGGGTTCTGGCGGAACTGATTCTCCTCCTTCTGGATCCACGTAGTACTCCGTGCCATCATCTTGATCAAGGTAGGCTCCATCTATTGAGTTGAATGTTGCAAGGGTGAGCACTTACGTACTCAGCAAGTCATAGGTAAGAGTAGATACATATAGTAGTGATGATATGAACCTAGACTAGTCAAGAATTATGGATATTTGTAAAATAATCCTTTTTCTTTCATACCTCATCTCATGGCAGCACTTTTTATAATATAACATCATGATTCATGTTCACTAGATTATAGCACTACTGCGACACGTCGACACACGACAGCCCACGGTAGCACTCCTTATCATGACAACACATGTCATTTGGGTAATCTTGATTTAAACATATTTTATTTAGAAAATAGTACTTGTGTCACACCCCGTAGATTTAATCCACCGCAGCAGACTCCTATAAAACCCGGGAGCTCGGAGTATTCGAATACATTTTTAACTCTGCAGAGAGGTACCAATTTACCCGCAAGATATTCCACTTTCAAACCTTTCCTATCATAACAAAATGATTGGACCCCTGACTCACTTCATACTGTGAGCGGCAAGGTGGAAATAACAAGAACTTTTGTTATGTATCACTTACAATTCACCCCCGACCCTGTGGCTCTCAGCGAGGCACAGTTGTGGCAGGTTGTATCCAAACCTCCACCCCATTGCTTATTCCCATTACTGGGTCAGCGTGCTTGATCACCTTCAGTGATATGTGTGGGAGCCGCGCTCCGTGTTTATCGTGCATCACAACACATCTCATGCAGGGGTTTCATGTGCGATCCACATAATTACTTGTTCAGGCCTGTCCCATACCAGGCTTGCGGTTAGCACGTTGTTCATGCCACTAGACGCACAACACAAGGTTCTAGTCCTTATATGCCAGTGACCAGACCATCCACAACCCTGCACCTTCAGTGCCTGCATTCCTTTGCAGTCTAGCACCTCCAGTGCTACAGCCATCCATACCATTTTTCTGGTCACGGCTAGGGGTTTTATTTCATGAATATAAGTGTTGGGGGAAAATATCAGCCAACACCAGAAACGTCACCGGGAGAGTTCTTTCCCCGGGGTTGAGAGAAACTTCCCCCGGCGCACCTTCTCCGGGCTAGGGAGAGCCCCCTCTCCCGAAGCTCCCTTCTCCGGGCCGGGGAAGACGTCTCCCGGAGCCCTCCCCCGGGCCCGGGAGAGACTTCCCCCGGCACACCTTCTCCGGGCTAGGGAGAGCCCCCTCTCCCGGAGCTCCCTTCTCCGGGCCGGGGAAGACGTCTCCCGGAGCCCTCCCCCGGGCCCGGGAGAGACTTCCCCCGCCACACCTTCTCCGGGCTAGGGAGAGCCCCCTCTCCCGGAGCTCCCTTCTCCGTGCCGGGGAAGACGTCTCCCGGAGCCCTCCCCCGGGCTCGGGAGAGACTTTCCCCGGCGCACCTTCTCCGGGCTAGGGAGAGCCCCCTCTCCCGGAGCTCCCTTCTCCGTGCCGGGGAAGACGTCTCCCGGAGCCCTCCCCCGGGCTCGGGAGAGACTTCCCCCGGCGCACCTTCTCCGGGCTAGGGAGAGCCCCTCTCCCGGAGCCCCTTCTCCGGGCCGGGGAAGACGTCTCCCGGAGCCCTCCCCCGGGCTCGGGAGAGACTTTCCCCGGCGCACCTTCTCCGGGCTAGGGAGAGCCCCCTCTCCCGGAGCTCCCTTCTCCGTGCCGGGGAAGACGTCTCCCGGAGCCCTCCCCCGGGCTCGGGAGAGACTTTCCCCGGCGCACCTTCTCCGGGCTAGGGAGAGCCCCCTCTCCCGGAGCTCCCTTCTCCGTGCCGGGGAAGACGTCTCCCGGAGCCCTCCCCCGGGCTCGGGAGAGACTTCCCCCGGCGCACCTTCTCCGGGCGACGGGAGAGCCCCCTCTCCCGGAGCTCCCTTCTCCGGGCCGGGGAAGACGTCTCCCGGAGGCCCTTCTCCGGGCTCGGGAGGGGTTTCCCCCGGCGCTCCTCTGGTGGGCACTAATTTCAAAGGGCTGCCACGTGTCGGAAATCGGTGCCCTGGACCCCGTCAGAAGACCGTTTTGCCCCCGATCCTACGGTGGCAGCAGGGGCAGTTCAGTAATTTGTATCTTTTGGGGTCTATATATACCCTTGTAACCCTCTTTTGTAACCCAAGACATTCATTTGTACTTAATCCAAAAAAACAAAAAGGCGTGTTCTGGAGCCCTCTCCTCGGGAGAGAGCCCCCTAGCCGACGCTCGTCGGGAGCACGTCGACAGGACTAGGGCCTCCACTGAGGCCCGAACCTGTATAAACCCCTGTGTCAATCTCTGGGATTGCCCAACGCGGGGTGACCCGTCGCACGGTCAGCTCGCGTTGAGGAACACGTGTTACGCACGTCATCAAATCTGCCGAGGTATTTTTTATACCACGACAGTTGGCGCCGACCGTGGGGACTCGTGACAAATAGTCATGGCTCCAAGAAGGATGAGGCACTTAACCTCCATCCCTAATGACGCCGGCCCTAGCAACCCTGCACCGCCGGTGCAAGGGGCCGTCGTCACTACACCTCCTCCCGGGGACACTCGGGGGGAGGCGGCACTTGTTCCCCCCGTCATCCATGACGGGGGAACGACTCCCACGAGCCTGCCTGAAGGTCCCGGCTCAGGGGGACCAAGCGCCTCCCAGGTAATGCCCTCAACTTCAGGTGACCCACTACTCGGGGCGCTGGTGGAAGGCCAGCTTCGCGCACAACGTACTCTGGAGGAGCTGTTACGCGCTATAGCACGGCCTCCGGCCCCCGCGTACCCGCACCCGTTCCAGTTCGGAGGGATGACACCTCCGTTCATGATGGGGCACCCGGGAGCCTTCTTCACACCGGGGGCTTTCCCCTTCCCGGGAAGCGTTCCCACCCCCGGAGGTCCTCCACTCCCGGGGGGTCAGCCCGTCTCCGGGGGCTACCCTTTCCCGGGAGGCGTCCCCACCTCCGGAGGTCCTTCACTCCCGGGGGGTCAGCCCGTCTCCGGGGGCTACCCTTTCCCGGGAGGCGTCCCCACCTCCGGAGGTCCTCCACTCCCGGGGGGTCAGCCCATCTCCGGGGGCTACCCTTTCCCGGGAGGCGTCCCCACCTCCGGAGGTCCTCCACTCCCGGGGGGTCAGCCCGTCTCCGGGGGCTACCCTTTCCCGGGAGGCGTCCCCACCTCCGGAGGTCCTTCACTCCCGGGGGGTCAGCCCGTCTCCGGGGGCTACCCTTTCCCGGGAGGCGTCCCCACCTCCGGAGGTCCTTCACTCCCGGGGGGTCAGCCCGTCTCCGGGGGCTACCCTTTCCCGGGAGGCGTCCCCACCTCCGGAGGTCCTCCACTCCCGGGGGGTCAGCCCGTCTCCGGGGGCTACCCTTTCCCGGGAGGCGTCCCCACCTCCGGAGGTCCTTCACTCCCGGGGGGTCAGCCCGTCTCCGGGGGCTACCCTTTCCCGGGAGGCGTCCCCACCTCCGGAGGTCCTCCACTCCCGGGGGGTCAGCCCGTCTCCGGGGGCTACCCTTTCCCGGGAGGCGTCCCCACCTCCGGAGGTCTGTCACTCCCGGGGGGTCAGCCCGTCTCCGGGGGCTACCCTTTCCCGGGAGGCGTCCCCACCTCCGGAGGTCTGTCACTCCCGGGGGGTCAGCCCGTTCCCGAACCATCCCTTGCCCCGGAAGGAATTCTCCCCCCTGGGACTACGCCTATCCCAACGGGTATCCCCGGGGTGATTCCTACGTTACAGGCCGTTCCCCCGTGGGGAAGTCTTCCCACGCCGCGGGCCGTCTCCGTGGCCGGGACTCGTCCGGCCCGCGATTCCTCTCCCGCGCCGGTGACGGGCGCATATCCGCCTCCTCCCCCGGGTCCCCCTCCTCGGGCTCCCCCGGTGAACCAAACGCGGTTCACTCGGGAGGAAGTGGAGCGCATGCGCGCGGCAAGGTCCGAAGGCGCCCCGTCCCGGTACGGCCGGGAATCACTCGCGCGCAAGCGCGCCCTCCTTGTCCCTACAGACAAGGGTAAAAGACCCATGCAAGAGGCCTCCGTCACTTCCGGAGGTCCCCCCGAGGTACAAGAGGTGAGCTCCACCAACCCCGAAGAGCGAAGGCGATACCGGAAGGCCGGCGGTCCGTTGGGACCCCTCTCCGATTCGGACAATGAACACGCTTCCCCCGTGAAGGGGGATATCGGTGCAAACTCCCCAAAGGAAGTGGAAGGGGCTAACCAACCCCTTTGCCGCCGCCTCCGGCGTGTTCGGTGGCCGAAACCATATCGGCCACCCCACATCGAGCACTACAACGGGGAGGCCGACCCCTACGAGTTCGTCCAAGTGTACTCCACGGCCATCTCGGCGGTTGGGGGGGACGAAAGCGTCCAATGCAACGTCTTCCCCCTCTACCTCTCGGGAATAGCCCGTTCATGGTTCTATAACCTAAAGAGCGGGTCCATCAAGTCATTCGCGCAGCTGAAGCGCGAATTCTGCGCAAATTTCCAGGGGAATTACATCCGTCCCCTGGATTCGTCGCAGTTGTACACCGTTCGCCAACGGTCGGGGGAGACAATACGAAGTTTCTTCAAACGCTTCGCGCAGATCAAGAGCAAGGTGGCTCACGTCCCCGACTCGACGGTGATCGAAGCGTGCAAGAGTGGCATTCTCCCGGGAGAGCTCCATCGAAGACTCTCCCGGAGTTGCCCGTCCTCCGCCGACGAGCTCTTCAACGTACTCGAGAAGTACGCGAGAGCCGAAGAAGACGATCTCTGGAAAAAGCACCAGGGGACCTCTGTCCCTGGGGAGAGGGACGCGAAGGACCCCTCCAACAAACGTCCCCGGAGGGGGCCCCGCAACGAGCCAAGGCCTCGGGACACTTTCGTCCTCGAAGGCGGAGGCGGCTCTCGGGAGCCTAACCGGGGACAGCGCCCCTTTTCCAAGCCCAAAGGTGGTGGGGGAGGCCGATCCTCCCGTCCGCAAGAAGGCAAGGAGTCTGGAGCCACTCTGTGGTGCGCTTACCACAAGTCCAACTCCCATGCAACCCGAGAATGCCACGCGCTCCTCAACCACTTCGCGACATTCCTCGAGCAACATGGGCCGGGGGGAGGAGGAGGCTCTACCTCCTTACCCCTTCCATCACCAGCCTTGGCGGCACTCCCCGCTCCGCCAGGGGGACGTCAGAGGCAAGGCCAGGAAAAGGGTTCGAGCAACGAGCTCCCCTTCCAAGCCTCCGAGAGGCACATCAATGTCATTGTAGGAGGATCCGCCTCCGGGCGAGATTCCAAACGCCAGCGCAAAGAATATGCGCGGGAGGTGAAGGTAGTAGGGGCCGTCAACACGTCCCGGCCGTCCAAATGGTCGGACGTCCCGTTAACGTTCACCATCGAAGACGCGAGGGGGGTGCGCTTCCCCCACAATGACGCGCTGATCGTCTCAGCCACCGTGTTTAACTGCCGCCTTGCCCGAATCTTGGTGGATGGCGGGAGCTCCGCAGACGTCCTCTACCTAAAGGCGTTCAAAGAAATGCAGGTGGACGAGAAGCTCTTGCAACCCGCGGTGGGGCCCCTGCAAGGATTCGTCCCGGGGAAAACCATACATCCAGTGGGGAAGGTCGACCTCCCAATGACATTCGGCACCCCAGATAATTACCGGACCGAAATGGTTCGGTTCGACGTGGTGGATCTCCCCTCCTCCTACAACGCCATAATGGGGAGAACTATCATCAACCGCTTAGGAGCAGCAGTCCACCACAACTATCTTTGCATGAAGATCCCCGGGCCGAGCGGGGTGATCTCCGTGCATGGTGACCAGGGTGTGGCTCGCTCTCTCTACGAGCGCGCCTCCGCAGTGATCGGGGACGTTAACCTGGTCAAGGCCCCGGGGGGAGGGAGCTCCCCCTCAATTCCAAATGTGCCAATTGCTCTCCCCGGGAAGTTCCTTCCCAAGCCTCGCCCTGAGGGAGACCTCCGGGAAATCTCTCTCTTCCAAAACGAGGGGAAGACTGTCAAGATCGGGGCTGATCTCCCCGATGAGCACGCGACGCGACTCGCTGAATTCCTTCGCGAAAACGCGGACGTCTTCGCATGGAAGCCCGCGGATATGGGGGGTGTGCCCAGGGATGTTATCGAGCACAAGCTCGCGGTAATACCCGGTCGCCCCCCGGTGAAACAGAAGATGAGGAAGCTCTCCCTCGAGAGGCAGGAGGCCATCAAGGTGGAGATCGCTAAACTCCGGGAGGCGGGGTTCGTTCGGGAGGTCCTACACCCCGAATGGCTGGCGAACCCCGTCCTCGTAAAGAAGGCAAGCGGCAAATGGAGAATGTGCGTCGACTTCACCGACCTCAACAAAGCCTGCCCCAAAGATGACTTCCCGCTCCCGCGGATCGACCAACTGGTGGATTCCACCGCGGGATGCGAGCTGATGAGCTTCTTGGACGCCTACTCGGGCTATCATCAAGTTCGAATGGCGGAGGAGGACGAGGAAAAGACGAGTTTTATAACTCCCCTCGGCACCTTCTGTTATGTCCACATGCCTTTCGGGTTGAAAAACGTCGGGGCAACTTTCCAGCGCCTGATGAGTTTGGTCCTGAGGGATCAAATTGGCCGCAACGTGGAAGTATATGTTGACGATGCGGTCGTCAAGAGCATGCGCTCGGCCGCTCATATCGAAGACTTGGGAGAAACCTTTCGCAATCTCCGTAAGTACGGGTTAAGGCTTAACCCGGAAAAATGTGCATTCGGCGTTCGCGGAGGAAAGCTCCTCGGCTTCCTTGTGTCCCAAAGAGGCATCGAAGCCAATCCCGAAAAAATTCGGGCCCTCCTCGACATGCCTCCACCGCATTCTGTCAAGGATGTACAACGACTGACCGGCCGCTTGGCCGCGTTAAGTCGTTTCGTCTCGCGTTCGGGGGAGCGCGGCCTCCAATTTTTCAAGATCCTCCGCGGCCTTGAGGGGTTCCATTGGAGTCCCGAGGCACAGGCTGCATTCGAGGACTTGAAGAAATACCTCGCGAGCCCTCCAATGCTCGTGAGCCCGCGTCAGGGGGAGCCCCTTCTCCTCTACCTCGCGGCTACTCCGATCGCCGTCAGCGCAGTTCTCGTCAAGGAAGAAGACGGGCACCAACGCCCCGTTTACTATGTGAGCGAGGCTCTCCAAGGCGCTAAAATGAGATACACGAAGATGGAGAAGGTGTGTTACGCCCTTCTAATGGCTTCGCGAAAGCTCCGCCACTACTTCCTAGGCCACCCTATCACGGTGCCTTCCTCTCTCCCTTTGGGGGAGGTGCTTCGGAACAAGGAAGCCACCGGGCGAATAGGGAAATGGGGGGCCGAGCTAGCCCCCTTTTCGCTGTCCCTCGCCGGACGAACCGCGATCAAATCGCAGGTTCTTGCGGACTTTGTGGCCGAGTGGGCTCCGGTCCCTGGACTGGAAGAAGAAGCGCGTGCCGACCCGCCGCGCGACGATCACTGGACCCTCTTCTTTGACGGCTCCCTCTGCCTGGCGGGGGCTGGCGCGGGAGTAGTCCTGAGAAGCCCCGAGGGGAGAACCCTCGAATATGCGGCCAGGCTCGAGTTCCCCGCGACGAACAATGTCGCGGAATATGAGGCCCTTCTCCTAGGGCTACGTCTTGCCCGCTCATTGGGTATCCGACGCCTCCTCGTCAAGGGGGATTCTCAACTCGTGGTATGTCAAATGGACAAGTCTTACTTGTGCCATGACCCGAATTTGAGCCTCTACCTTGACGAGGTCCGGAAGATGGAAAACTACTTCGACGGCCTCGAGGCGCGCCGAATCCCGCGTAGGGACAACGATCGAGCCGACACCCTCGCCAGGGCAGCAAGTGCCCGAGGGCCTCTCCCCGAAGGGGCCTTCTTGGAGGTCATCTCCAAACCTTCCGCGACGGCTCCCGGCCCGGACTCTGAGTCCCGCGACCCAGTCGTCGCGGAAATCGTCCGGGCCACATCCTGGATGGCCCCCCTTATCTCTTGCATCAAGGGAGAGGGGGAGCCCTCCGACGAAGCCGAAGCCAAGCGCCTTCGCGCTAAGGCGCGAGCGTACGTGCTGATAGAGGGGACATTATACAAGCGAGGGGCCTCTGCGCTGCTTCGCTGCCTCCCGCGGGAGGAGGGAGTTCAGCTCCTCGAAGATATTCACCTTGGGTGTTGTGGCTCTCACCTCGGCCCCCGGGCCGTTGCGTCAAAAGCCATCCGCCAGGGCTTCTACTGGCCAATCGTCGCCCGCGACGCGAGAGACCTCGTCTCTGCTTGCGGGGCTTGCCAAAAAATGGCAAAGGGCTCCAACCTACCCTCCGCAACTCTGCAGGCAATCCCCCTCACATGGCCCTTCGCGCGGTGGGGAATGGACCTCCTAGGCCCGTTCCCCCCGGCGTCGGGGGGATACAAGTACGCGGTTGTGGCCGTGGATTACTTCTCCAAATGGGTGGAGGCCGAGCCCCTCGCCGCCATCACGTCTCGCGCGGTGCAAAGGTTCTTTTGGAAGAACATAGTGTGCCGATTCGGCGTCCCCCGCGAGATTACCGTGGATAACGGAACCCAGTTCGACTCAGCGATCTTTCGCGAGTTCTGCCAGAACTTGGGTACGACCCTCCACTTCGCCTCAGTGGCTCACCCTAAGAGCAATGGGGCGGTGGAGCGCGTCAATGGAGTTATCCTCCAAGGGCTCCGTCGTCGCCTGGAGCAAAGCGCCTCCAGGCGCGGGGCATGGGCGGAAGAGCTCCCGAGCATTCTCTGCTCCATGCGAACGACCCCAAGCCGAGCAACAGGGCGTGCCCCCTTCTCGCTCGTGTACGGGGCTGAGGCAGTGCTACCCTCGGAAATCAATTTCCGATCGCTGCGAGTCGAACTCCTCGAGGGAGTCTCGGCGGCCGCGTTTCAAGCTAACGAAGACAACCAGAGGCTGGAGGTGGACCTCGTAGAAGAAGAGCGGGATAGAGCCCTCCTCCGCAACGCCATTTACGAACGCGAGATGGCGCGCGCCTACAACAAGCGTGTTCGGGGGAGGGCCTTCCGTTTGGGAGACCTTGTCCTCAAGCGCGTCACCGACCCTCAAGCCCAAGGGAAGCTCAGCCCAAAGTGGGAAGGGCCATACAGGATTTCCACAATCCTTGGCTCGGGGGCTTACAAGCTCTCTACTCTCGAGGACCAAGAGCTGAAGCACACATGGAACGCGGACCTGCTCCGCAAATTTTACACTTAGTCTCCGAGCCTCCCCCCTTCCCCTTATTCGGACTTCGCAAGGGGAAGGCGCGGTGAGTTGTAACAATGGCCTCAAAGGCCCTTTTGCCCTCCGCCCCTTTTCTTGCGATCCCGCAGGGGGTGGGGGCATTGTACCAGCTCGTTTTAATCAATGCGAATGGTCTTTTCTCCATGTGTTTTCATGCAGACTTCTTTAATCGCCCCTGAGGCAATACCCTCATCACGAGGATGCCCTCCCCGTGAGGATGCCCCCCGGGGATGCCCTCATCACGAGGAAGTTACAGGCTCCAGCTCAGCCTTAAGTCCCGACGGCGGGAGCCTCGTTCCCCCTTGGGCGGCTTACAATATCCCCTCGTGGACTGAGGGCGTAAGCGGCAACCTGGTTCCCAAGGAACCGAGGTAACGAGTCACTTTGGGGGACCAGTCCCCCCCCATACACTCTAGAGCTTGCTTTTATGCTCTCCCTCCTCCGGGAGCGATCTAGGTCGCGCGACCGATAGATCTTTTACCACACTCGCCTGCACGAGGATAACCCTTCGAGGGTGCCACCCCTCATGGGAACAACTGCAATATTTTCTTATGATTTCAGCGCGGGCCGCCTGTTCAGGTCACCCCCCGCTGCAGGGGGAGGAGATGAAATACCTAGCCAAATTCCCTTCGGGGGGCATCTAAGGCATCTAGAATCCTCCGGAGATGGAGCCCTTGCTCTCCGGACCCTCGTCCCCCGGAGGTGGAGCCTTGCTCCCCGGATGCTCGTTCCCCGGAGGAGTTGTCTCCCGAGGAGCCTCTCCTCCGGGAGACGTCCTCCGGGGATGGAGCCTTGCTCCCCGGATCCTCGTCCCCCGGACGTGGAGCCTTGCTCCCCGGATGCTCGTCCCCCGGAGGAAGTTGTCTCCCGAGGAGCCTCTCCTCCGGAAAACGTCCTCCGGGGATGGAGCCTTGCTCCCCGGATCCTCGTCCCCCGGAGGTGGAGCCTTGCTCCCCGGATGCTCGTCCCCCGGAGGAAGTTCTCCCGAGGAGCCTCTCCTCCGGAAAACGTCCTCCGGGGATGGAGCCTTGCTCCCCGGATCCTCGTCCCCCGGAGGTGGAGCCTTGCTCCCCGGATGCTCGTCCCCCGGGGGAAGTTGTCTCCCGAGGAGCCTCTCCTCCGGAAGACCTCCTCCGGGGATGGAGCCTTGCTCCCCGGACTCTCGTCCCCCGGAGGTGTTGTCTCCCGAGGAGCCTCCCCTCCGGAAGACGCCCTCCGGAAATGGAGCCTTGTTCCCCGAATTTTCTCCGGAGAAGCCTCTCCCCCGGGCCTTTGTCCGGAGGGGGAGCCTTACCCCCCGGAACATCGTCTCCGGAAGTGGAGCCTCGCTGGAGCCTCGCTCCCCCGGAGTCTATCCCCCAAGAATTTTCCCCCGGTGATTTAGAAGCACAAAATAAGCGAAAACGAGCGATCTTTTTATTCCATGAAAAACAAGCCGGGAGACAGCCTCTCCCGGTAGGCTTACAGAATACAACCGGAAGTCGAGTACTCCCGGAGGGTGTACGGGGGACTACCTACGTCTAACGTAGACTAGGACCCCCTAAACCTAGTGTCAAGCTCGCGCCACGTCCCGGTACAAGCCCTGGACTCGTCGCCTCGCTGCGTTGAACATGTCCTCCGGCCAGTACTCGTACCCTTCGGGAGGTTCGATGCGCAAGGGAATTGCCTCCCACACTCCCGGGGGAGGTTCTGGCAACTCCGCGCGGTGATTGTCAAAATTCGCCAAGTGCCAATCAGGCAACCACCGGAGTAAAGCTCGTCCCCCCCGGGGGACACCGGGGGCGAGACTCCCGGAGATGGGAGTGAGTTCCACGTCCTTCTCCGGGACCCTCGCCCCAGACACCTGACCATGACAAGATATTAACTTAGCAAAAATTTCCATTTCATTGGCGAATGATTTACACATCCGGGGTTCCCCCTACGGAACTACCGGGAGCAAAAATCCTATACAAAAAGATCCCCTAATCTAACCAGGGGGGACAGGAGGCTCATACTTGCCCGGCATCGTCCCCCCCGGGGGAGGCGTCGCCCGGAGCTCCTTCCCCGGCAGCTTGGTGGCGTCTTGTTCGCGGGGGCTCAATCACCCGGTCGTAGAAAGCCCCCGCCAACTCCTCCAGCGCCGCCCGGCGTGGCTCGTAAAACTCCTGGAAGCTCCGGGGGACGTGGCGCCCAATAGCTTGGGCCCCGGCCCCCTGGTACTCCACCAAGAAGGCTGCGAGCGCGGCGGTGGTGGACGCCAAGGCCCGGGCACGGACATCCGCGGCCTCCGGAATCACCGCGATGTGCCGGGTGAGGAACCTACGCGCCTCCGCCAAAGACACCAGCGGGTTGCGAGGATTCCCCTCCTCCCGGAACTCGACTCCGAGCCCAATCAACGTGGCCCGGAGTCGATTCCCCGCTGACACGAGGGCTCGCGCCCCCGTAGCCTCCGCCTCCTGAAGCGCCCGGGAGTGAGCCTCCTCGGAGGATGCGAGCTGCTCCCGGACGCCCTCCAGCTCCCGGACGGCGGTGTCCCGGGCAACCTCCGTGGGGGCCAGCACTTCCTCCCGGAGGCGCTCCAGCTCCCGGGCAGTCGCGTCCCTCTCTTGGACGAACCTCTCCCGGGCCTGGACTGCCGCGTCCCTTTCCCGGACAGCGGCGTCACGCTCCGCTTCCGCGGCGGCCAAGGCCGCCCTCATGTCCTCGCTCTCCCGGGCGAGGCGAGTCCGGACGGCGCGAGCTACGGCGGTGGTCTAAGGAAAAAGAATGTCAGTAAATGCAAGCGAGGAGGAGGGAGTTTTCGAGTTTCTCACCTGTAAGGCCAGGGAGACGACTTCCCCGTACCGCTCATCAATGCCGCCCTCCCGGACGTGAGCTCGCACCGTAGGGGTGACGAGGCTCAGGGAGAGCTTGCGCGTCTCCTCCGAGGAGAAGAGCGACGCTCCCCGCGCCGGGGAACGGGGATCTCCTCCCATAGGCAGGCCCCCGTGGCCAACCCCACTCCCGGAGCCTTGGGGAGTGTCTCCCGGCAGTGGGGCGGGGGACCTCTCGTCCCCCGCGCAGGGAGGGCACTGTAGTGTCCGGGGGACTCCCTTCCCCGGTTGCGGTGTCGTCGAGGTGCCACCCCCGGGGGGAACGTGATGGCTCGCTCCCCCGGCAGGCGGTGTTGGGGAAGACGCAACGTCGGGGGCAAAGAGCGCATCCAGGCGCGCGAAGGCCCCGTTGCCCCGGAAGTACACCCCCGGGGGATCCTCCCGAAGAGCTTGCTCCGGGGAAGGAGTGGCGTCGTAGTCCCCGGAGGTGGACTCATCTTCCTCCACGACCACGTGGTCGAACACGCCTGATGCCCCCAGGGCATCGAGTTGCGCGACCAGCGTGGCCGTGTCTGTGGGGCTCTCTTCATGCCCCGGCTCCGGGGGCTGCGACTCCCGCTGGGGGGTGACTTGAGCCGGAGGAGAAGTCTCTCCCGGCCGCCGGGGGGCCATCGTGCTTTGGACCGGAGATGGCCTCAAATCCCCCGGCGTTCGGCGCGTCCCCGGAGTCGCCTGCGCCGGGGAGGACTTCACCTGCCCCGGGGGTCTTGTCTCCCGGCGCATCGGGCGTCCCCGCCGGCCTCTGTGCCGGCGCTGGTGAAGGGGGGTGGTCTTGATTCGAGCCCTCTCCCGGTACCCGCGCGGTCTTAGCGCGTTTGGCCGCCGGGAACGCCCCCGTCTCCCGCCGCCTGTGGGAGCCCGGGGTTGGAAGCGGAATCCTTTCCGGGAGGGTCATCCCGAAGGCCTCCGAGACGATGTTCCGGGGAGGACCCTCCCCGATGGCAGCAAGACACCGGGAGTGCTTGTCCTCGTAGTACCTCCCGAGGAGGTGCTCCGCCTTCTCCCGGGTGGACTTGTAGGACCTAACTGCAAAAAGCAAAGTTTTAGGAACATCCCCCCGCGATGTGTGAACTCCCGAGGAAAGGAAACTTACGCCGCGCCACCGGGAATCGTGGGGGACGAAGCTCCGGGCCCAGTCCCGGACCCTTCCTACTCCGGCTGAAGGGACTAAGCCGGAGGAGGAGTAGCTCCTCCGCTAGGTCTCGCATGCTCCTCCGGGAGCGAGCCTCCTTCATTTTTGCGACGGAGGTTAGCTCCTCCATCGTCAGCACCGGAGGGCCGGGGGAGCGACCTAATGTCGCCGGCCTCGCGGAGTAAATCATCTCCGGGTCGCCCGCCCGGAGATAAAACCATCTCCGGCTCCATCCGTCCCAGTGCTCTTGGGAGGCGGCCACCGGGTACTCTTCCGCCCGGGAGGGAGCGAATTTTAGCATCACGGAGCCGCAAGTAGACTTGGGCCCGTGCTTCACCACCGGGGAGCTCTTTGCTTGCACCCAGTAGAAGTACTGGAAGAGGCGGAGAGTCCCCTCCACTCCGGCGGCTGTCTCGCTTAACCACAGGAACAGCCCCATTCTCACGAGAACGTTGGGCAGTCAAGTGGTTGAGGGCTATCCCGTGCTCCCGGAGAAAGTCCCGGAGAAGCGGATGGATCGGGACCCTCAGCCCCGCTTGGATGAAGGCCATGAAGGCCACCACCTCTCCGTCCCGGGGGCTTGGGGTCACCTCCCCCGCAGCTGGGACGCGAATGTCCCTCTCCCCGAAGATCCTCCGGGAGATGAGGGTCTCCCGGTCCCCGGCGGAGAACTCGGTTGTCCCGAGGTAATCGGAGGTCGCGTCCTCCGGGACACTCGAAGTCTTCCCGCGTCCCTTCGATGCCATTTCTTCTCCCGCAGGTTTTGTGAAACCGGGGAAGAAGTTACTTTCGGAGAGCAACCGGGGAAGAAATCACTCCCGAAGAATTTGGTGGATTATGAGGATTAAGGAGAAGGAAAGCGTGCCTCCCTCGAGGTGGGCCCCTCCTTATATAGGCAACTAAGGTGCCCCCGATGGCTGCCACGTGTCAGCTCGAGGGATCTACATCGTGAATACGAAAGGTCGCACAAATATCGAGGCAATACATGGTTAACTTAAATAGTGCTCCTCTCCCGGATAAGGGCGAGTTATGGGCGTTATGTTCGCTCTCCGGGGGAGGGCCATGTTTCCCCTAAGCTAACGAATCGCACCCCCCGGCGACATCAAAATGTCCCCGGGGGTGCGGGGGGCTCCTGTTGGGGGAAAATATCAGCCAACACCAGAAACGTCACCGGGAGAGTTCTTTCCCCGGGGTTGAGAGAAACTTCCCCCGGCGCACCTTCTCCGGGCTAGGGAGAGCCCCCTCTCCCGGAGCTCCCTTCTCCGGGCCGGGGAAGACGTCTCCCGGAGCCCTCCCCCGGGCCCGGGAGAGACTTCCCCCGGCACACCTTCTCCGGGCTAGGGAGAGCCCCCTCTCCCGGAGCTCCCTTCTCCGGGCCGGGGAAGACGTCTCCCGGAGCCCTCCCCCGGGCCCGGGAGAGACTTCCCCCGGCACACCTTCTCCGGGCTAGGGAGAGCCCCCTCTCCCGGAGCTCCCTTCTCCGTGCCGGGGAAGACGTCTCCCGGAGCCCTCCCCCGGGCTCGGGAGAGACTTTCCCCGGCGCACCTTCTCCGGGCTAGGGAGAGCCCCCTCTCCCGGAGCTCCCTTCTCCGTGCCGGGGAAGACGTCTCCCGGAGCCCTCCCCCGGGCTCGGGAGAGACTTCCCCCGGCGCACCTTCTCCGGGCTAGGGAGAGCCCCTCTCCCGGAGCCCCTTCTCCGGGCCGGGGAAGACGTCTCCCGGAGCCCTCCCCCGGGCTCGGGAGAGACTTTCCCCGGCGCACCTTCTCCGGGCTAGGGAGAGCCCCCTCTCCCGGAGCTCCCTTCTCCGTGCCGGGGAAGACGTCTCCCGGAGCCCTCCCCCGGGCTCGGGAGAGACTTTCCCCGGCGCACCTTCTCCGGGCTAGGGAGAGCCCCCTCTCCCGGAGCTCCCTTCTCCGTGCCGGGGAAGACGTCTCCCGGAGCCCTCCCCTGGGCTCGGGAGAGACTTCCCCCGGCGCACCTTCTCCGGGCGACGGGAGAGCCCCCTCTCCTGGAGCTCCCTTCTCCGGGCCGGGGAAGACGTCTCCCGGAGGCCCTTCTCCGGGCTCGGGAGGGGTTTCCCCCGGCGCTCCTCTGGTGGGCACTAATTTCAAAGGGCTGCCACGTGTCGGAAATCGGTGCCCTGGACCCCGTCAGAAGACCGTTTTGCCCCCGATCCTACGGTGGCAGCAGGGGCAGTTCAGTAATTTGTATCTTTTGGGGTCTATATATACCCTTGTAACCCTCTTTTGTAACCCAAGACATTCATTTGTACTTAATCCAAAAAAACAAAAAGGCGTGTTCTGGAGCCCTCTCCTCGGGAGAGAGCCCCCTAGCCGACGCTCGTCGGGAGCACGTCGACAGGACTAGGGCCTCCACTGAGGCCCGAACCTGTATAAACCCCTGTGTCAATCTCTGGGATTGCCCAACGCGGGGTGACCCGTCGCACGGTCAGCTCGCGTTGAGGAACACGTGTTACGCACGTCATCAAATCTGCCGAGGTATTTTTTATACCACGACAATAAGTATATAAATACATATAATAGTTCATGGCTCAAAACTTGTTTATTTCACATTTCACCGATAACCAGTCTAGTACTGCGAATTCATAAATCAACCATTCTCAATCTTTCACATGCAATATTGCCTATATTCAAGGTTATGTTTTAGCAACATTTAAAATATAGGTTCAAGATGACCAAGGATATGACTTGCCTTCCGCGTCGTAAAATACAGCAGTCGACGTCGGATCCACAGTGAAGTCCTCGAACTCGGGATCTTGATCTGCTCTCCAATCAAACAAACAACCAATAATCATAATCTTTTCCATACATTATTATACTATATGCAATGATGCAAAGATGAAGTCTTGATGATTCTGAAATGATTGGGTTTAGAGGCTGATTAGAGTTAAATTAAAGAAACCAATGTTAAGATTAGCTGTCAAAGGTTTACAAGGTTCCAAATGTCTCAAAATATCAGAATGATGTCAAGGTTGCGACTGGTTCGCTCAAAAACAGCGAACGTCTTTAGATCGACATTCGGTTCAAAGCATCGACATAGGGTTGATGAATGATAGAGGGGTTATTTTAACTTGTGGTAGTAGAATAAAATGTAGATCACAACTCTACAAATTTAGTGGACAAAGTGATTTTCAAATTACACAACCAGAAGTGGGTAAACAAGGTCAATGCCACTGGCTGACAAGCTTTGGCATAGAGCTGACAATGTCAAAAACTAGGGCTTAGCATAACTTTTGATCTGGAGCTCCAAATGATGCACCACTTTGTCTGGGAGGTAGGAATTGATAACAGGAATAAATCATTCAATAGGAGCTAGGGCTGAAAATGGCTGGAAAGCAAGAAATTTGATGATGAACAGAGATGAACTGGCTGCACTGGAGCAGTTCTGGACACAAACTTGGCATGGCTATAACTTCCAATCTAGGCCGATCTAGGTGTCGAGCTAGAAGAAAAAAATACTCAGGAGGCTAAGGCACATCTAAATGACAAAGTTTCGAGGGCTGAAATGGCCGGGAACACTTTTCCGGTGAACTGTGCTGGAGAAGAACACTGCTATTTGGGGGTTTTTGCTATAGGCCGAGAGAACTTAATTCTTTGCTTGGAGAGCATCTAGGAGGTATAGGGAAGCTTCTGGTAGCATCAAGTTGACTGGAGGATCACCGGAGAAGCCTGGCGACGATCGCCGGTTTTCTGGTAGAGCTTGAATTTGGGAAAAGCTTCGAATGATGTTTAATTAGGGATTCTAAGCTTACAGGCTTGCTTGAAATAACCCACTGATCAATTTGCTTCACAGGTTCGAGGGCTAATTCGAATTGATTTGGCCTGCATTGCCGGAACAGGGCAATCTTCGATTTTCAGCCAATTTCGGCGATCACCGGCGACTGGATGCAATATAGCTCAATTAAATGGTACAGCACGATGAGGGAGATGAGATATACCTTCTGGTGCTGTTAAGTCGGTGAGGAGTGGAGCAGGGCGTGCTGGCACCGTGAGGTCTCAATCTGGACTCGCCGGAGAAGAAGACCAGGACAGGAGAATTTTGAGACTTAGCTGATTTCCAGTGAAACAAGAAGTTGCTGGGGGACAGTGGTGTATAAATAGGCCAGGCGAAGCAAGCAAGAAGGAGACAACGAAGTAATTGGCAGCCGGTGACTTGACTGGTTGCGTGCTGGAGCAACAGCGGCGAAGACACAGCGAAGAACGGTGATGCGACGGCGACAAGCTTGCAGTTGATCACAGTGTCGCCTCATCGGGACCTGGCAAAGTTGTAGCAAGCGGTGGCGACAACACTGGCGCGGCAAAGCGACGTGGCGAGGAGTTGCTGACAAAAAGCCGTTGATCGCGCGCGGGAGCAGCACTGGTCGTCGACGTAGCAGCGGCCTTGCCACGGCACTAGCTGGAGTGGGGACACGTGCGCACCGGCATGCATGGTCACGAGCGCGGGCGAAGCCTCACCGGCGATGAGCAATCACGGCGCACAAGCACGGCAGTTCCTGGTCGTGCGCACAGTAGCTAGCCTGGTCGAAATTGGGCTGATTTGCAATATTTGACTTTCACAATTGGACCAATCTGTAATTCTGGAGATTTGGAAGGTTAGAGTTGAATTTGATTTCACTAATCTGGTAGATTATATTCAACAGGTTAATTGGCAATGATAATTGATAAAATATGATACGTTTGAATAGTTTTTGATACAAACTGAAAATAGGGTAATTTAGGGTAATTGAAATCTGAATTTCATTTGGTTTTGAATTCTGGTACTTAGGATGAGATTTTGGAATTTGAACAGAAGAGAAACTTGTGACAAATAGCATTTTGAGAGGATTTGCCGAAGAAATTCTGAATTTGGAGTTAATCTGGAGATTTTAGCCTTTTTGGATTTTCAAATAACAGATAAGGACTATTTTGCGATAATTCTTGGACTGATTTGTGAAAAGAGTCTAAATGGTGAAATATGGCTGTCAACTTTTTATATTAAGGTATTGACATACCCATGATCATATTCCAGGAATAATTTGGTCTGAACTTGGTCAAGATTCGGATTAAATCTGTATTTCTGAAACTTAGGGTATTTAAGTAATAGAAGGTATTTCTGTTTTCGAAAACAGAAGGAGCTGATAAATCTGAGAGTTAGGGATAGAATTGGATCTAGGTTCTGAAGGCTTTTAAGTTCAAAGAAACTGATAGATCATATCTGAACAAGCTGATCTAAATTTGAGGTCACAGGATAAATTTTGGAGATTTCAGGGCTTGAGATAGAAACTGATCTGGCTATTACTACAGATACATGCATGCATGCTATTTATGAAAAAGGAAATTTTCACCCCTAACTCAGGGCGTTACAGCGTAGGAATAGCCCCCGGCATGAAATGACCCCCCAGCCCCGGAAGCGAGCCGGGGACGGGGTACCCCCCTGGTGCCACGAAGGGTCCGGGCATGAAATAGCCTCCCGGCACCGGGACAGGCCCGGGTGCCGAGAAGTGTCCAGAAGTATATCCCGCGGGGGGAGGGAACCCCCCAGCGGGATCATACGGGGTAGACAGCCCCCCTGACGCCGGAGGGGCCGCTGGGTATCCCATAAACGGGGGCATGATCCCCGGATATGGGTGCGACGAAAATGTGGGGGCCGAGGGCCGTGCCAACACACTAAGGAGCTCGTCCATAGAGCGCTGGGCGCGGAGCTGGCCCTCCACGAGAGCCTCCAGCAGGGCGTCCCGGGGGGCCGGGGGAGCCGTCGGGGGGAAACTCGTCCCGGCCGAGGTCCCCGCGGCCGCCGGGAGCGACCCGGAGGTGGAGGCACCTAGATTGAGAGGAAAGGTGGGAGGCGGTACCTGGGAATGGTCGCCTCCGGACGGAAGCGCCGGAACAGCAGCGTCCCGGACGGGTGCCGCCAGGTCACCGGGACCGGCGTCACCGGGAAGGGCGCGGGCCCTTGTTCTCAGAGGAGCCATGGCGATTCGTCACGGGTCCCCACGGACGGCGCCAACTGTCGTGGTATTAAGAATACCCCGGCAGGTTTTGAAGACGATCCTAGCGGAAGTTACGCAGCGCGGGTTGACCGGGTGACCGGTCCTCCCCCGCCGGGCAAACACAAGAATTGACACGCGGATTTATACAGGTTCGGGTCCCGGTGGGACCCTAGTCCTGTCGACGCGCTCCCGACCGGAGTCGGCTGGGGAGGCTCTCTCCGGGGAGAGGCTTCCGGAGCACGTCCGTGAGATTAGCTATTCCAAATAATAATGAACTGATCTTTACAACAGAGGGGTACAAGGGCTATTTATAGCCCCCAAGAAGAAGCGAAAAGCCTAAACTACCCCGGAAGCCACCGTCGGATCGAAGGGTAGGACCGTCCTTCTCCCGGTCAAACGTCTTGGATGCTTGACAGGTGGTCGCTGATTCCCGAGGCGTCCCTCGCGTGACCTGCACGTGATAAACAAACAGGGATTTTACCTTTTAGGAGGGCGATGACGTCCGGGACCTCTTCCGGAGAGCAGGGTCCCGGGGGCCTAAAAGGCGGCGCCCGGGGCAGGCACCGGAGGCCCCTGTCCCCGGCACATGGCGGC